>JAYGXS010000003.1:11959946-11986059 GCA_036362985.1 Ligula intestinalis
AAGAGCGCAACCGCGAAGTATAAATAAACCGTAATTGTAGACACCTGGAATGAAAAAAGTATGTTTAGCGGACAACGAAGACAGGATTCATATGCAAAGATCGAGACCATAATAAATGCTAGCCTTCGGCGGACATATCAGATTAAACAACGACCATACCAATAGAGGAGAATATACGAGTTCCAGGCAGCAGTTCCGAAGAAGAAGATACGATCACTGGAACAAGGACTTTATTTTCCTGACGTTTCGGATTCCGTCGGGAATCCTTAGTCATAGGTAATCGTAAACAGGTCTGCGCATGTCTCAGACCTGTTTACGATTACCTATGTAATGAGCTTTGTGTGTGCGTTATAACCTCATGCAGACGACAAGAAGGTCAAGCTGCGCCAGTTGCTGGCGTTGGCATCTGAATGTCTGTTCTTAAGAGTTAGACCTTCCCTGGCGTAAAATAGTACCTCCCTGATGCTGTCGAAGGTATGATCACTTTCTGCAAAGTCTGTTGCAAGTTGAGATTTTGTGTTTATCATTTGGATCGCCGATTTGTGCTCGTGTAGGTGGATCAGCAATTTTTTGTTCGGTTTCCCACACGTACTTTCAATCCTAATTATCGCATCTACAAGGGCAAACATTTTGGAGTCTGGCCTGTTCACCTCTGTAAGTGCGCTAAGTTCGACTGACCGGCCGATCTAGTCGACTTTGAGCTGATCAACATGCTCGTCTTCCGGTGACAACGGCTTTTGGCGCCCCTTTGGCTGCCCTGACACTTGTTCACATTGAACTTTCACCTTGATGGACTAAATTACTTGTAGTGGCCTTGTCCTGAATGCCTTATGCAATGTTTCGCCTCTCGTGCGTACCTACTAGTGCGTACCAACAACAATCTGGCCCTTGAACAATCGCAGCCATCCGTCCAAGCGGATCGATCAAGTCCATGGCCGACTCAGACATATTCTCACTCTTGGCGATTTTTTGATTCCACCGGACATGTGCCTTTGTCCGACTGGCAACTTATTGAATCCTATTGATCAATCCTTCCGTACAGTTGACAGTACAGTACAGAACCCCCAAAATTGGCGTTCGAATTTTCCATCTTCTTTTATGGAGTGGCCAAGTTTTGTTTGCGCCGCCACAGACGCAAACTTGGGACGTGCCAACTAGTTGAACAGGCAAAATGACCCTCATGTGCCTTGTAAATTCGCACGCCATTATGTACACAAAGATTAAAGCAAAACGAGGACTTTTAACTCGAGAAAACTAACCAGAAACCGCCAGAGGTAGAACTCACCCGATAGGCAGCAGTCATCAGGCCGAACAAATCCGGCAGAGTCTTAACGAGCCCCATCAAGGTGGTGACTAATTATGCATCCGACCGTTAGGCGAGCCCAACGCCCAATAGAAGGCTAAAGTCACGACGGCAGAACATCTATCACCTCAAGGCTGACTAGCTCCAGAAACGAAACGAGCATATCCGTTGCTTGACTTTGCATACTGATGAAAGTTTAATTTAAGTTCCCAAACAGCTCATTTAAATAACCCAATATTTGCGCGTGATAATTAAAATGGCCCAATTGTGCCCAACTGGACAAAATTTTAGACTCCACATAAACGTTAAATCACCTTTCTAGCAAGATGATATACGGCAGATATAGAGTGGACGGCTGTGTCCCATTGGGTGGTATTGGACCGTTTTAATTATCGCACGCATATATTCGGTTATTTGGTTACTTAAATAATTATTTTTGTCATTTTTTACTTTGATGCGTTCTACTTTTTTAACTTTTAACTTTCTTCTTCCTGATATACCCACCCATTTATCATCTCTCCCATATTACAGAAGGATGGGGTTTTCGCGTACTCGTTAGGACCCTAAAGTGAACTTTTACTCTAATGCTTAACGAATTCGCAAAAATAAGGCGATCAAGTTCTACCAAATGTCAGGGGTACACTAATTCTGTTACACAGAACCACTGGTTCAACTTGACGCTTTACCCCGCATACTTTTACTATGTCAACCAAAACGATCCTTATTCCTCTTTTGAAGATACGGAAGGCTGATTCGTCTGTCCACTTAACTCTTAGACATGTACAGTTAATCAATGTTTTCCTACCACATACCTAACTGGGGCTCGGTGAGAAACAGCTCGCTCTTCATCGAATGGGATGAAGTATGTCATATAAGGAGGCCTTTATGATTTCTTCGGAATCAAAAAAATCGGAGAAAAGAACTGTGGACACGCTTAACAACGTGCACTTTTGAGCCAGAAAAAAGGATTCCTGAAAAAGGATGTCTTTAAAAAGGCGAGTTGCAGACGGAACATCTGTGCTGCTGTTCTCCAAACTAAGCATTTAAATGTTCGGGTTAACATGTATACTTCGCGACAAAATATACTTTTCTAATAAGGATAAAGGGCACGCTAAATACAGGCTGCATTGTCCTACCTGTGTATAAACCAATGGAACCTTCAGCATATCATACGTGTACAGCGTGGCCAGAGCTAGACGACCAGCTAGGAGTTCCTGAATTAAACACTCGACTTTGCGTTTGTCGTTTATTGATTTTTCTTGGTACATTTTGTCGACCAGGTCCTCTGCCCAGACCAATGGCAGGAAGTAAACCCCAAAAGAACAATCCTCAACGCTAGCACGGTAAAGCTCCAGCTCTTCCTGTGTCATCATACCTTAAAGAAGATGGTTAAAGTTAAATAACAAAGCCTGTTTTCTGTAATATTGAGAAGGTATATAAAAGCACAGGTCAAATTCGATTGTATTTTAAAGTTTGGCTGAGGTAGAAGTAAACCTAGTTGTAGTATTTGCATGGAAAAAATGACCATCAGGTATGAAGGATCATACTACATGTACATAGCTCGTGTCATCGCTTTGTTATAGTGAAAAGAATGAACTTCTTGGACGACATTATTAAAATCTTGTGTATGATTTGAGGAGTGCTTTCCGTGCTTCGGCTCCTAGTTCTATCAAAGTATACTCCAACGCTCAACTATGTAGTTTAAAAAAGTTCCGCTCTATCACAAGTAAAACCAGTGGTTCTTCCGCAAACACGTTGAAGTAATCTAAGACTGTAATAATCATACATGCACGTTTGAATTTAGACTGGATAAGAAAATCTAATTTTGTTTGAAGATTCAATGAGGGCATCGCCTTATTGCTTTTAAAGCTACATAGGCAAAGTCTAATATTTCCGAAATTATTCCTTTTCAGAAATCGCACAGATTTGGGAGCGATATAGCTGTCAGTGTGTTACACAGAGATACATGCGGAACCGACTAATCAGACCATAAATATACCGTTGTACTGGTATGGTTCCTGAGGGCTCGGTTAAGGAATCTCATTCTTTACTTGAACTGTCGCGGTCGTAAATTAACGTGGGAGAGGCAGCCTCTTCTTCTGTTGTGATCTTTTTCTTTAGCCGGAGAGGAACCAAAAAGGATATGATTTTTCCTTCATGATCAAAAATATCGCCGATACCTATAATTGGCACGAAGCACGAGCGGACTTGTGCATTTTATATTAAAGCTACCCAATTCACATTGGTAATTAATTCATTTAAGTAGACGGATTGTATCAAACAAAATAAAAACCGAATAAAGTCCTTGAAATCGGACTATGTAGAATCAGCAACACATAGATTTTAGAAGACACAGCTGACCAGGCTATACTTCAAGAATTCATACAGACAAGCTGCAGTTATCAACTTTACCATCCTCTGCCAAACACCGAACACATTTTCGAGACATAAGAGCGTTTTAATGCATGGTAACATATCCGTTTTGCTTATTGTTATGGGCAAACAATGCGTAGGCAAGTTCTACTTTCAAATGACCTTCGCTCCTACTCTTTAGAAATCCTAGACAACATATTGACCCTGGGCAACTTTGCGCTGTTATTCTCACAGGTTTTTATATAGATTACCTTCTACAGAGTTTCCATATACTGTGGGACTTTTCATCTCTTGACATTTCATAAGTATATTTCAGAACATACAGTACATTGTTCAAGAGCATGGACAATTTTTATAAACGTACCACAGATTAATTAGGTTTAGGAGACTTTATAAAGGCCTTTTAAGTTTATAAAAACATTATCATGGAGTTCAAGGGGTATGAAGCTTTTCATATTAACTCGCGGAAATGTGAATTTCAGAGGAGTTCACGGATTGTAAGCCCTGAACACTGAGCACGATACCAGATTACAGTTTTTCATTTATTCTTCAAGAATTCACAAGAAAGCGTTTACAGAAACTAATATGCGCAGACAACTCTGTGTGAAGGTTCGGTAACTCCTCACAATAAACGTAAGGCCCTTTTTGGCCTACAGTTTGCCTTATCGCCGATATAACTGTTTAATCACATGCCCAGGATACGAATGGCCATTTCCTATACCGTTTTACACATTCGTTCCGTTATTTTGTTTTGATTGGTCATGATATTCAAGTAGTTACTGTATTTTGGAAAAGGAGAAGATAAAGCACTTGAATGCCCTATTTCAGGCCAACTGTTATCCAACGTCGTTTGTACGCAAGTGCCTGAAGAAGCCCCACCACGAGTGGTCGAAAGGAGAAGACCCTAAGTTCTGGCTTGCAATCCCTTATGTGAAGAATATATCAGAGGCCGCTGCAAGAATCGCGAAACCATTCGGGATCGGTATGGCTCATAGGCCGGAGTCAACCATCAGACAGCAGATTATGAGGCTTAAAGACGCGCTACCGTTGACAGAACAATCAGTTGTGGTCTACAGCATACCATGCCGAGACTGCAATGCAAGGTATGTTGGTGAAATGGGCAGACGCCTTGGCACAAGGTTGCATGAGCCTCAGCTCAAAATCAACCACAATGATAAGCTGTCTATGGTGTATGACCACGTGCGGCAGAAGAACCACAAGTTCGCCTTTGTGAAAGCAAGGGTAATATACTGAGCCAATGACAAGATGGCCAGCTTGCTGCTAGAAAGTTGTTCCTCGATTGGCACACAAAAGAGAGCCATAGACCTTCATCACATCTACCAAGCACTCTGCAGAAGGCTTAAATCTGCTCAGAACTGAGCAATAAGTCGGGTGGAGGAAGATTTGCAGGGCCGACAGCCGGCAGCCACGAGCTAAGGTGGAAACGCTCAGGAGGCTCATAAGCGACTTATCATGCCTCATGGAGGCGGCCGCGAGGGTGTGGGAAATTCAAAAAGCCACCAAAAATCGGTCGGTAAAATCGATTGAAACGCGCGCATCAGGCATCAGGTTAGCAATTGGAAACACTTACTCTAACCAGCAGGAGAACAGTCACCACGCTCTGGCGATGGAAGCGAGAAGGCTTTCGTAACGTCAGCTAGAGTACAACTTGGTCCTAGAAATTGCCCTTCTTCCTCTTCCGGGGATGATAAAAGGAATCTTATGCATGAACCTCTAAATTTTTCACATATAAGACCGTATAAAGTGATTGACAAAACCCGGTTATTCCGCTAGTCCAGGAAGTTCCTCTAGATCACAGAAAGTACTTCTATTTCCTGCGAATTCATTAAGTTGCGAAACCTCTGTATTTCGGTGTGACGCAGATGTGCTTAACTTGAGCTTAGCCTGTTATTATTATTCCGATTTTCACATGATTTTTTAACCTCACCAGAGGAGTTTATGGCTTTTAGAGTACTTACCGCTACGGCACTAAAACCCACCGTGGGATGAGAAAATGGTCAATTAAAAAAATCATCAAAGTTTTTATTCAACACTGTTCTGCCACACAGCTTGCCGCTTTCTGTTCCCAGCATATGTTCCCAGCAAGGTCTGTAGTTTGAGTCCCTACCCTCAAACTTTGCAACCAAAAGTATGTTCAACCATTTTGGTAACCCCTCCAGAAAACACCGCGGTACGTTCAACATCGCTTAATTCTGTGGGGTAACATTTCCACCAGGTGGAAAAAGTTTGCTTTGAAATGCAATCTAACTGTCAGGAAAGTAAGTACACCTGCACCTTGCTGGCAGGTATATTTAGTTTACGACTGATCTGTAAAACTGGAGAAAATGTTGTGCAAGTAAATGAAGTCAGGTTGCTACTCAGATTGCTAGAATATGCCCAAGTCTGTGCAACTAGCATTTGATACATTATTGTGACAGTACCGGAAAGCGTTATCTTTCAATTTTATGGCCATATATTTGTTTCAACAGAAAGGTATAAACAGGACTGAAGCAGTTATCTTTCCCACATTGGTAGTAAATGTGACCTTTCCCATTTCCTTTAACGTGCTTGAAGAACTGGAATGCATAGTCAGCGGTAACCATCATTATTTATTAGGCTTCCTCATAGGTAATATCGGTTTAGGGGAACTTATTGAAGAGAGTCTCTATAAGCGGTAAAGAGGTGAGATCATCTGTCCCAAGTCGCCATGCACCCACTTAAAACTGGGCATTCGCATGGGAGCTAAATTTCATTGGAGGTTCTCGCCCATCTAGTAATGCTGTGAATCTCGTGCATTAATAGGCAAATCGAATTGGACGCAATGTACACTTATCTCAGGGAAACATGGAAAAGACGCCAACCAAAATGGCCTACTATCGACCAATTGTGACAAAGCATTATCGATTTTTTCGGAATGTTTAAAATACTCCCTGTTCTGCACATTCTCTACGCGTCTGATGACGACCTGGTGTGCCAAAGTCGAAATGTACAATCAAGTTAGTTAGCGTTTCCCTAACGAACATCTTCCACCAAACAATCATTATTATAAAAAATGATTGCATATTTTCAATGGAGTCACTCTATGAGTCAGGTGCGCTATTTCACCCCTCCGTCTGAACTGGATCGATTGCTTTATAAAGAAGCAGGTTTTAGACCGTGCTCACATGCACAAAGAATAACGGCTCTCCAAAAGTGTTCCTGGTAGGAATAAACTGGTAAGATTTGCAGTCCTTATTACTTTATATTCGCTTGCATTGAACTTAATTTCGCTACTTACCGTCAGCTAAAATATTGACAAAATAAGTGCACTTAGAGCGCTAGCCATTTCCTTGCACAAGCAGCGCGACAACTTGGTTCTGTGAAAGTAAAAATATTCATGGAAATGTATGAACGAGTGATGGGCGTATCGTAATGCTTCACGTCCGGGAAGGAAAAAAAGCGGATTTGCAAACCTTGCTACAATTGATGACCGAAATGTTCCTGTCGGGAAATATTCTGCGGATTGAAATCAAGAAACAATTCAAGCTACCCCTAGCAATAAAGTGCACTCAAGTTTAATCGTTCCTGCATTGCAAAATGTTCATAGCCAAACAGTGCTTATGTTTCTATCAACTTGGTATTAATTTAAACGAACATACATAGTCCGTTTAAGGCGGTGCTTTTTCCCAAAGACCCTTTAGTAACCTCCAGAAGATAGACAGTAACAGTAAGGACATGCCCCAATATGCTCTCAGCCCTGGGTGCTTGGCGAGGCAGCTAGCGTGGCTTTTAGAATTAGGTGACATCAGACATTCTCAATCGTCGAAAATATGCGAGGCCCAGGTAATTGAATAGAAGGCGGAAGAGCGTTCTCTGGGGCCAAAATTTTATTTGCCCGACGTTTCGGACGTTGCGCGAGCACTGGCAAGGCTCAAGGTCACTCGCGACGGAGCGAGCAATGGGAACTCAAGGTCACTCCCAGCAGAGCCAATTTAATCACGCAGTGAGTTGTACGTTTTCATTCCTTGACAATGGTCTCGAGTGAGAGTCCGAATCATCAGACATTTCCTTGAAGTCTAACTTCTTTTTGATATTTTAAGATATCTGTACCACAGCTCGTGAAAATTCTAGGAGTCAACTCATGAAAGAGAACGCTGGGTAAAGCAAAAAAATCGTGGAAAACCGGAGTGATATGTTGGTATTTCTGCGCTTTCGGACTCCAACAAGTGTCCATCGTCAGAGATAGGAAGCAGCAACAAATTGGGAGCTAGTTAAGGTGTGTGTACAAAAAAAGTAAGAACGCGTAGAAAATCAATAATTGCCTGGTGTGGGGCGCCGATTGGCCACTGCGAACTATGCAAGTCTGGGCCAGCAGGCAAGATCGGCGTAATGGGTGGAACCTTTACAGAAATTAAATCTTCAACGAAAACAAGGAGGGGGAAGGGGTCAGTTAAACGTCATAGGAAAGGGGGAAGGAGTGGGAAAGGACCAATTAACCACCAGTGCAGTGAGCCAAGAAATACCTTCGCCGGGCAACATATGCGGGCGCCATATTGATACATCGGTTGAGAGAATTCCCATCCGTGGACCAGGCTTCAATCAGTTCTCGACCCGTCTTGTTGCCGGCGTGGGCAATTATCTGCGCGGCTGCGAAGTTAAACTCGTGGCCCATCTCGTAGGTGTGAGCCGCTACTTGCATGTTTCCAAACAAAGTTCCGCGTGCACGTGCTATTCAGGTTGCATTTTGCTTTCTACAATCTGCTGTCAGCCAGAAGAATCCGATGCAATACCTTGATTTCTGACCGATAACTTGTACGTTACCCCAGTAACCTCCTAGCTAAAACTTAGCCTATGGCATTCAGGAACATGGATATACCTGCGAGATAAGTTATTATCTTAGGCCGAAGTTAACAAGACCGACGGAAGTACATTACATTCGTACGAATAACGTTTTCAGCAAATAGGATGGAGCTGAAAAGTAAGTGAATTCGTAGCCATTACTTGAATTTATTTCTAATAATAAGGATCTCTACAAAGCCGATTTGGATGCTTTTAGAAAAACTGCTTTAAGGTACAACTTCCAATAGCTTCGGAATGGGGGGGGGGGGGGCGTGAAGTGCATATTGTGAATGAAATAAGACATTGATTCCCTGAACTTTAGGTCAAGGAGACAAACGGTAGCGAAATGAGCTCCAAAGACTGTGGAAAGCTGTCTCGCAACTTCAAAATGCCATTTATTTTGATGAATATAGGAGCAGCGTTATGAACATCGGAAGAAAATACGAATTACTAGAATTCCCTTTGAGTTACGGTTGGTAACAGAATTCATTGAAGGCCGCGACAATTGCTACATGTACGAACTGGAACATGGAGGCATGCGTCGAACTTAGAGACCTCATTGGAAGCTTATAATTTCACGGGTAGTGTTCACGCCAATTCCGTGTTTAATATGATACAGTTTTCTGTAATTAATGAACCGGTTGATGCTTCTGTTGAGGGTTCTGAATTCAAGTTTACAAAAGCTAGAGTTCCTGCCGATAAACTCACCAACTATCGTAGCGCCTGATAGACAGTTATTTGAAAGGAAAGGGCATCTGCAGTTAGAGTTAAAAGAATCCATGCTATTACTTAATTTTGTTTTAACTATTCATCTCCATCTCACAGAAACTAATGAGTGATGTTGTGAGACAACTTTTAACCGAAGTCTATGCTTAAAACGACTTCACAGTTGCATGAACAATTAAGGGGCACTCCAATGGGCTCCTTTCTATCAGGGCTGATTGCTGCAGTGGTCTTTCAAGGGATGAAACATTTGATCTTCACCCAGTTTGGGCTCCTTTTGTCAATGACACATCCGTCAAAGTCAAAATATCTGTCACTGAGCACCTCAAAGTATTAGTAGACTCGGTAAATCCAAGAACCCAAATAATGGTAAGAACTGAAGGAAATAACCAACTCTGCGAGAAAATACTCGTATTCCAGGAATTTCTATTGGTAAAGGAGACATATGGTCGAACACTGGAACAAAATTTATTTTTGCCTGAGCTTTCGAGCTCTTACAAGAGCCCATCGTCAGAGGTGGAGAAACAGCAACAAATGTGGAGCTACTTGGGGCGTGTGTACAATAACTAAAATTTTGAACGTGTAGAAAATCAATAATTGTGTGTGCTGCCGACTTGCCACTGAGGGCTGTGCTAGCCAGTGCCAGTAGGCAAGACCGACAAGTTGTGTGGAAATATTTACAGAAATAGAATCGTCAACAAAACAAGTAAAAGTTATGGTGGGAGGGATGAAAAATTAAAAAGTCATAGGAGAAGGGAAGGAGGATGAGCAGCGAGGGATTATGTAGGCTTGGGCGCCAAATGGCCACGTCAGCATCGAAAGTGGGATGATTATGGAGGATTTTGGGCCAATTGATTACGGCGGGCGTCTGGATGTGATCGTTTGCAGTAGCCTAAGGCCCTGTACGCTGGCGCCAATTCGACACATCTGTTGACCGAATTCTCATCCGTGGACCAGGCTTCGATAAATTCTCTGCTCGTCTTGTTTCCCGCGTGGGCGAGTACCTTGACGGCAGCGAAGTTGAACTCATGGCCTGTTTCGTAGGTGTGAGTTGCAACTTGTGATGATTCGTCGCCTAGTCGCACGGCCTGCTTGTGTTCACGTATACGCGATCCGAGCATGCGTTCCGTTTGACCTGTATAATTACAGGGACAGTTTAGGCATGGGATGCGATATACTACACCAGATTGTTCATTCTGCGTAATCCGGTCTTTTATTTTCATCACTCTGCTGCGCATTGTAGCTTTGGGTCTGTGTGCAATTCCAACACCTAGCCCCGCAGCGATGCGCTCAGTCGCTTCTGAGACGTCTTTTATGTATGGCAGAGCGTGCCATATCTTCGGTGGTTCTTCTGTTTGGGTCCTCCGGGGCCGGACGCGTAGGCATCGGTTTATAAATGCTTTGGGATAACCGTTCCGCATGAACTGGTCACGGAGATATCTGGCCTCGCGTGCCTTTTCCTCTGGTTTACTGCAGTGGGTCTGGATCCGTTTGAAGTGTTTTTACACAGCTCCGTTTGTGAGCAACTGGATGGTTACTGTGAAAACTTAGGAGTTGTGTTGTGTTCGTCGCCTTCCTGTAAACCGTCGTCTCGAATTCACCATTGGGTGTTCTCTTGACGAGGACATCAAGGAAAGGCAGCTGCTGCTCTTTTTCTTCTTCCCGTGTAAACTGTATGTCAGGAAATATTCAATTGAGCAAGTCATGGAAGTTTTGCAGCATGTTTCTCTTGATGATGACAAACGTGTCGTCGACGTAGCGGCGATAGAAGAGAATTTATCGAAGCCTGGTCCACGGATGAGAATTCGGTCAACAGATGTGTCGAATCGGCGCCAGCGTACAGGGCCTTACGCTACTGCAAACGATCACATACAGACGCCCGCCGTAATCAATTGGCCCAAAATCCTCCATAATCATCCCACTTTCGATGCTGACGTGGCCATTTGGCGCCCAAGCCTACATAATCCCTCGCTGCTCATCCTCCTTCCCTTCTCCTATGACTTTTTAATTTCTCATCCCTCCAACCATAACTATTACTTGTTTTGTTGACGATTCTATTTCTGTAAATATTTCCACACAACTTGTCGGTTTTGCCTACTGGCACTGGCTAGCACAGCCCTCAGTGGCAAGTCGGCAGCACACACAATTATTGATTTTCTACACGTTCAAAATTTTAGTTATTGTACACACGCCCCAAGTAGCTCCACATTTGTTGCTGTTTCTCCACCTCTGACGATGGGCTCTTGTAAGAGCTCGAAAGCTCAGGCAAAAATAAATTTTGTTCCAGTGTTCGACCATATGTCTCCTTTACCAATAACCAACTCTCTTCTTAGATGCCCTTGTGCATCGGAATGCAAACTAAAATATTCAGAAAAGCAAATAATAAAAAGTAAATGCTACAATAAAGCAGCAATCACTCTCTGTCTCATAAACCAACCTCCGTTCATACTATTTTCCAAGGAGCTGAAACCCATTGCAGCACACTGATAGAAGAGCTTAACAAAATGTATATGTTAACCTCTTCTGAGCTAATGGATACCCAAGTTCCTTTATCAAATTAAACAAGCACCGAATCAACAGACGAGAACCAAAGGAACAGTAACCCGAAGTCTGGAGGGTCATTTATTACATAAAAGAACTCTCCGAGACAGTTTCTCGACTGTTGCAACCCACCAGAGAGAGGGCACACCACTGATATTCAAGAAGCACCTTAGGCCGAGGCACCTGAAAAGTGGAACGACTGGCGCCATTACTTAAATAAAGACCAAAGTAAGGTCACACAAATCTAAATATATAGAAACGGAGACGCTCCCGTGATGGACACATCGGAAGAGGAAGCAGTATCACCAGAATCTTCTACCGTGGGGACGAAGCACAAAACCAAAGACCTTCAAACTACGCAAAAATTCATGGGCGGGTCGAGACAGCGAACGAGGGAAAATAATCGATCAGCCCAATGCCGGCAAGTTCAACCAGACAATCGACGCTTTGACAATGGAGAATTGAAACTTTGGAAAAAATACTACAAACTTGAATAGCCAAGGATCAGCGTCTATCGCTCAAACTCGGCGGAATGTATTCCTTACATTTATATTCTCCTTTAAGCCAACCTTAAACGCCAGCCTCTCTGATGGCTGTTACTGCGACTTGAACAGAATTATGTAATCACCATCGGACTGCGGCGTGATTAAATTAATTTTATTGGCTAATAAGAACAATTTTACCCTGGAAAATAACATTAGTCCTTTTGAAAATCGGACAAAACAAACATACTCCAAGCATTTACCAAAATCAATATTAGGTGAGCGTTTCAATTTGAATGTCAACAGAAATTTGAATAGTAAACAGACTTCTGCGAGTATTATACCTGCAGAAATATAAGAAGCGACACTTTGCGACCAGAAAGTAAATAAACGATTAAGCATTTAGCTTCAAAAAAAATATAACTACTACATACACAAACGGATAATTCATGCTGAGCAAAAGCTAAAATAACCCAAAAAGGAACGTAACCGAAACTAATACTTTAAATGGTCGTAGAGCTTCGATGTTTGCATATTTGGGTTTGAAAACTTTCCTTCCAAATGACATACGTCATTAGTTACGGGTTCTTAATGTTCGTGGGAATTGTTATAAAGCTTTCGGCAAAAATATTTACAACCCCGTTTCTCAATGGATGTTGAGAAAACTACGAATTTAAAAACTTCATCACCCTCGTCAAAAGGATTTGTTGACTGACCGCTTTGAAATTGCCACGTAAACATAGGGGACCACATAAAACGCAATGCTAACAGAAAACGTGAACAGATAACAAATTTGGGGTTAATTTGCTGTGCTGACATCTGGAATGTGAAGTCCACTGACAGCCACTGTTAAAGACGTTAAGATTGTCTTTTTTCCTGAACCTCCTACTAAAGAGCTCATTCAGGCTGTCTTGTATGTAGGAGTACATGGTAATCCGAAAGGTTTCACTGCAGCAGATTTTAATGAAGTGTTTCTAAAAATGATTAAAACAACTTTCTCGAGGGACGATGAATCAAGTTTGCCATAAGGCAGAAATGCTCTTTGCTCGATTTATGTCTTTGATAAGAAGACTAAGTATTTTTGAGGCGTTGATCTATTTTTTAAGGTCTTAACCATGCCATTTTAAGGCAAGTTAAATCGCACAGAACAAGAAGTCACTGGTGTTGCTGGGGTTTCATTTTTCTCTCGGGTATAATAAGCAAAAATAAAGTACGCAATGTTTCGTCAACATGATCGTGTGCCACAAGGCGAGAAAGTTCGAATATTTGTTGAGACAAATCATAGCTAAAAGAGAGGCCCTGTTCGGCAATGAAAGATTTTTCCCGTAAATTATCCGCTAAAATAAGCTTTTTGAGCTTTCAACAGTTTCCCATACGCAAAAAACCACCAACTTTCCCGAAGAAACGACCATCTCTGAGGCAATTTCGTTAGTCGTCGCTGGATACGCAGCAGGTGGTATGATTTCTATTATCGACCTAGGTCCTTTTCAGTTCGAACATGAAAAAAATTTTTGTTAGGCTTCAAGGCTCAGTGAAACAAGCTGTACGTTCACCAAAGTGCATGAGCTGAATTTAACTGCATTAGTTGAAATAGAGTGAGTAACAAGGCAAATGCGATCAATCGAGTCGTTTGATGATTCAAATATGGTGCAAAAACGTCACTTTGTGTAGGGCAAGCAAACCTTTTTGAGGATACACATCACCATGCTACAATATGAAATTTTTTGATAACGTCAGCCAGGTGTCCTCAAAATTACCACTGCTGACCTTAATCTTTTTTTGGAGGAAAATGAAGGCAATGTGAGCCTACGCGAAATGTAATTTGTTCCATTTTATTTGCACCTACCGCAAAGCTCAGAGACGGAACAGTTTTCTAGCAGTTTAGTATATTTTAGTAAAAGTTTCCATACTCAGGTTATCATATTTACTCAGAATATTCCACAGTGTGAGTTTAGGTGAAACATATTTTGCGATTTCCCAAGCTATTTTTGTTTACATCAATAAAAACGGATAAGTGTCCACTGCATGCTTTGGGCCGCTGGTATTGTGCAACCACTTTGAAAATTTGACCCTCGTTTATGTTTCATGTCAGTACCGGTCCGTTCTATCGTATAGTCCATATATTCGTAGAAATATGAGAAAAAATCACAGACAAAAAAAGAACCAAATCAAAAATAACACAACTGAGATGTTACCTGTTGGTTTTTCGTATGTCTAAATCAGGTACGGTTCGAACGGACAACTAACTAACGAATACAATTGAGTAACTGTGAGTGCACTCACTAAAGACTTCCTGAGTAATATGCCTCAAAGAGAATGAAAAGTAATAGTAAATTACCCGCTTCAACCAGGTTTTCAGGTTTCGGAAATAGACGTCGAAAACGAGAGGAAAAATCGATCAAGCCGAAGCAGTAACTGAGATTGAAATAGCGTAGCAAATTGAACCGCTGCAGTCTGACCTTTTCGGAATCACCAGAAGCAAAGGCACAGACAGTGAGTGCCCATGAGTCGGGCCACATAAGCGAGTTAACTTGCTCCCACCAACGGCTAACGACAGTATTGACGTAAAATCCGAGCACAAATCCAACTGGTATTTGTTCTACTATCCCTTCACAGTAGAGACAAAATGCCTCGAAATTCCTGGTATAAGAAAGGACAAAATGAGAAAAGCATTTGCATCGAAGATGCTGCATAAATCAAACATGATCTCGTATATCATTACCCGCATCTAACTCACAGTAAGCATTATCTTTAAATAATTAATTTCGATGGCCATTCATGTAGGATTGTGCTTTTCACATTTGCCAATAAGTCAATGAACAACACAGCAAATGCGAACGGCAGTTGCGTTTCTTCTGCAATTAAAGTTTACTTAGCTGCGTTTTCACTTCAGTTAAGGCCTTTATATTGAAATAGAGCTTTGAAGGGGCCATTCACAATTTTCTCTAACAGAGCGATTGATTGACGGTTGCAGAGCGAGTTTGTTCTACTACCCTTGGGTAAAACATTGTTTCATGTAAATCTTGAAATGTGTTCTCTCTGCTTTCTCCATCTCCATCTCCATTTATTTGCAACAAGGTTGACTCTAAATCAGCCGTTACCTCGGATTTTTTGGTCTTGTAACAACCCAAAAATTTTCAGAAATTCATAAAACATCAAAAAAGATAGCGAGTGGCACGCGGAAGATACTTAATCCTACTAATTTGCTCATTGCAAAACTGTCGGGACCAGGGCAGAGAAAAGTCTGTGAATGACTAGAAAGAATACGAAAATGCCACTTCACTTATGAAAAGTCCAATTTACGCGTTATTTGCCTGGTAAGGATTCCTTATAAACACCACAGTAGGGAAAAACCCTAGATTTGTGTAAAACGGGCTAATATCATTAGGGCTTATATGGATGGGGCATAATCAGGGGAAATAAAAAACAAAATAAAGTAATAAAACAAAAAAACTAAACAAAGCTAAAATTTTCAATGAAATAAACCAAACTAAATCTTATCTTAAACTGATAAAACTAAGTAACAAAATAAGCTTAAATTAAACTACGATTAAACTAAAATAATAACTAAAAACCTAACCTAAAGTAAGCTAAAAAAACTATCTCACCTAAAAAATAAGCTCATCTCATACATTTGATGATAAATAAAAAACAAAAATAATTAACTACACCGAAATAACTAGTTAGTTATGCATAGAAAACTACAATATTGTTTGAAGGAAGCCTTCTACCTAAAAATAGTGTCATAATCAGCACAAATATCTAGTCATCTAGGCTAGTGATCGCTTTTTAGCCAAAGAAAGCAAAACAACTCTGAATGTTTAAGAATCATAACCGAAAACAAAGTCAGACAAAAGTCAGAAAAACGACAGCAAAAGCGGGCGTTTGTAGCTTAGCGATAGAGCACTAGCCTCCGGCAAAGGCTTTCTCTGATGCACGGGCTCAAATCCCGTCAAACGCCTAGAGTTTTTTACACTTGGGTCAACTTAAGTTAAGCAAATCTGCCAAACCAACTTCATAATTAAGTCAGCTTAGTAGTCATTCTGGTGGATTCTAGATGATTGCTAAGGAAATCCTGCTTGGGCAGTCAACGTGCTCCCACATTGGTGGATTCTGTATGAGCGAACATTTGAGCGGGTAATATCGATCCAAGTGTGATTAAACTCATGGCGTGAAGCCGGCTTTTATAGCTTAGCGGTAGAGCATTAGCCTCCGGCAAAGGCTTTCTCTGATGCACGGGCTCAAATTCCGCCAAACGCCTAGAGTTTTTCACACTTGGGTCAACTTATATCAAGCAAAGCTGCCAAACCAACTTAATAATACATGGAATCATAAACACGCTCTACATATGGAGATTTTGTGGTCATAGTGCATCACATAACAAGAAACTTTCAAAACTCAATATGTTGTTTCTTTAAGCAAAGAGCCCGTAGACAAAAAAGAAAACACCACCTTCAATATCTCACTTATCACGCAGGATTTTAAGTAAATGTCTGACATAATGTTGAGCAGCTTAAGCCACCTATCAGAGTGATTATTCACGAAATGATAAATATCGATATCATTTTCAAATCTTGTGATTTGAAGACAAGATTTTCTAGTCAATTGATAGAAAAACATGACTAAAAGGTTAATTTTTAAGTGAAGCAAGTTGGGTCAAAGGCAGAGAGCATTTCCTACTTTTATTCGAATAAAAGAAGTGATATAATCAAGTGACTTGATTATATCACGAGACTCGTATGAATTGATTATTTACAGTAACAATTTAGGATTTTAACAATGGGCACTTCTCTTTGTTTAATTTTCAGCATATAATGTGTGCAAAGCTCAACGTTAGCACAATTTAACATACCTTTTTAACTGTCCATGCAGAGCTAAACGATAAGTTATTGAAATTATCCCGTACAACAGAGAAAAAACCAAGAATTCCTGCCATATCAATTTATAAACACTGCCCTTCCATCTTAAAATTGCATAGAAAGACATTTAATAATACCTTAGCAAGAGTTTTAAAAAGACTGCATTAGAACTCGTCGCGATCGACCGACTGTAGGTAACCGTCATGATTCAAAATTGAGAATGGTAACAAGGCAGAATTGGTAACCGTAACAAATTATACAGTAAAACAAAATAGGCAAATATGCTTTATGGCGAGAGCTAACTGGTTAACGATACGTTCTTTCGCTTTATTGTATGTCACCATATATAAGATCACATCAAAGAAGCGGTTTCCTCAATAAGAGAGTCGTTCACATCAGGCGACTTTCTTTCTAAGAATGCAAGTGACCATTGTAGCGTATTCTGAGAAGAGAAAAATTATAAGGGAAAATAAAAATTTTGGTGAATGTCTCTCAGTTCATCTTCAGGCTACGAAACGATTTCAAAGCAATTCACCGAGTATACATGCTAAACTAGCTGGGTGCCTATCCAAATGATGTCCTATTAGTCGGCTTCAACAAGGCCCACGAAAGTGTAACACACGGACTTCTTTAGAGAAGGTTTAGGACGTAGGACTTCAAGAAAAAAAATGCCTTTATGGACCAGCAATTGTTGTCCTTATTCTGTGCGCCCGCAATAAACGAACCATAGTCAAATATCTGCCGGGTACACTTTTGTCAAATGACAGCTGAGGCAACACAAAAGGCTGAGGACTACTATTCTCCGTGAGTGTCAATGGGAACTGCTATCTTTTGAAGGAACGGTCGTTGCATACAACGCCAAGTCATTGTACGCTTTTACTGCCTAGGATATCTAACAAACCTCAGTGGCTGAAAAGAGATCTAATAAGGAGATCTGTAGGAAAGTGAGGTTTAGGAAAGTGTTTTGCGGAGCCAACTGAAAGGAAGCTTTCAAAGAATATAAAATCCAGCGGAAAGTGTTAAGCATTTTTAAAAAAATATTACGGGGTTTTGAGTGTGAATTGCCATATGGAGCAGTCAAAAATCCCTATTTGCTCTACGGCTTCTTACGAAAAAGCACACGTCCTAGAAGCGGTGGTCGTGGACGTGCGTACGAATACAAACCTATCAGTCTGACCTTAATATGCGGCAAGGTAATGGGAAAGTGATTACGTATTGTGAAAAACACAATCTCTTGGCCAATGTGCATAATGACTTTCGTAGGGGTTGGTCGTGTGTAACATACTTACTTACTAGGACACAAAGGTGTACAAGTAGCATCCATGTTAAAAACACCCTACGTGTGGCCTACATTGATATTTTGAAGGTCCTCAGCAGTGTTCCACAAAGACACCTCCTGCGAAAATTGAGATTGATGAGCATTGGAGGCAAACTTGTTACGTGGATTGAGAATTCCCTCGCTGGTCATTTTCAAGTTGTTTTTGTAGAACGACAACGCTGAACGTACACAGTCATTGAAACTCGACTGCCCCAAGGTTCAGTGCTTGGACCAACTCTCTTTCTCTTCTTCGCTTATGACTGTGTCCAGGAATTGTACTGTGATTTTGCCATGTTTGTAGATAATGTACGAATATGGAGCGTAATCAAAAGTGCTGCCGATGAAGATGACTTCCAGGAAAATCTTCACCGATTAAACGATTGGTCAAGCAGTTGGCTCCTGTCCTTCAATTCGAAGAAATACACCCTGCTGGGCCCAGGAGCGTGAACTCCGGTCCCTGATGCGCGAATTAAGTCAAGTAAATTTTTAACGGGTAAAAAGGCAAATGCATTTGAACTCCTTATCGGTACACAGTAGTTAAGACCTGCATCGAACATTTCAAAGAAGGTCGTTTACGTAATTGTGAGTGGCTCCTCACTTTTTCGACTTAATATAATCAAATGGGATGATGTCGGTTAATACGAGCGAGCAGGTGTATCTGAACAAAAAGAGCAGACTGCCCGGAATCACACTTACAGAAGCGGAGGTAGAGAAGGATCTCAGCATCTGGATGACAGACAACCTCTAGACTTCTACACAATACTTTATGGCGGCTAAAGCTGCAACTTCAATGTTGTACCTGATCAAGCGGTCATTCACCGTATTTGATAAATATTACTTCTCGAAAATCGTCGGTACTTTTATAAGACCGCATGTTGGATAAATGATCTAAACCTAGAGACCATGAATACAAAAGGGTAAAAATCGTCTTGAAAGAGTGCGCTGGCGGGCAACGAAATTATTAAGAGTCTAAGTGCACTACCGTATGAGATCCGCCTGAATTATTTTAATATCTAGTCTCTGAATTATAGCCAGTTACGCAGAGTTTAGATACAAACCTCCCCTATTGTGTGTGGCTTTTTCTGCGCCTTTCTGTGCGACAACCTCTTCGAACTCGTCAATACAACTAAACTCCGGGACATCCCTTCAAACTATATATGCCTCAAGGACAATTCATCGGGTCATGGAACCGTAGAATAACCTTCCCAAGGCGATTGTTATGTCCCAATCTCTGGAGATAATTAGTCTTAAATACATAATATATTTATTCAAACACCAAATTGATATGCACATGCTGCAGCATAATGCAAACTGTGTGAAGCAGGGCAACAAAAGTTGTAAAGGGCCTAAGATCTTTTACTTAAGAATGCAGCTTTTAGGCACTGAACATTTTCTCTCTTGAGTACAGGCAGATTCGAGGTTAGCTCATACAGTGGTACCGGATCCTGAGGATCCGGGATTATGCCGTGCAGTTTGATGGTTTCTTCGCGTTCGCCACATCAACTAAACTTCGTGGGAATTCCCTAAATCTCAGAGAAACCTTATCTTCTCTGGATGCCCGCAGCCATTCGTTTTCACAGCGAGTAATCGGTGCATGGAACAGACCACCGGAGTATGTCATAATGGCAAACAGAATGGACACATTATAACACAATGTCAATGTATATTTACTGAAGAGATACTTGACTTGACCGTTAAAACTGTGTACATGTGCATATGTTACTCACCCTTTGATAGCAACGTATTTATTTTGTCTTTTACGTTGACTATATTTGCATACAGTTTTAAAAATTTGTCTTTAAAGGCAATGCGTACTACCCTTACTTTACTGAATTATACTGAACAATGTAAATAATTAAGCTTGAAACACGAATGCACGATGCGCCTCCATCTACATACACCTAACAAAGTTTATTTATTTGTTTCTATTGCTTGAGCAATAAAAGATGTGGATCATTGTGCATTGTTATTTAAAGTATGCATTGTTAGGCTCATTCCTAACAGCCGGACTGGGCAAAATCTCCGTCCCGCTCTCGGTCTGCCCGAAGCAAAAGGTGTGCGATCCCGTGCGCGCGTCTAGTGGTCACACAAGGCGGTCAGGACAAAGGTGCCGGGTGGCAATCGAGCGGCCAGGCGCATGAGGACATAATCTGATTGGTCCCATCTATAACCTTTAATAACATATAGCCCCGTTCGAGGGGCCATTAAAGAATTCATTTCGTTTACGACCTTGTTCGTTGTTCTCTAAGTTGGACTGTATCTCGTACACCCCAATTTCTTTGTATGTATGTTTTTCTAAGTCAACAAATTAATACTTCGTTTTAAATTTGGTTTCGATTCGAGGTGGCCATTTGGCTTGCTCAACCTGCGTGTGAGGGAACGGATTAACAGATGCGGAACGCGACCTTTCCATTTTAACTCTGCATTCCAACAAATCTATTCAACAAGCCCCAGTTGCTGGACGTCCACGTGTCTATTGACCTTAGCTACAAAGTCCTTCTCTACAAGTCTACTTACGAAAAATATACCAGGACTTTCGCAAATGTTTATCGCTCTTTTTCTCACTGATTTTTTCTATTTGGTATTATTTTTTTCCATCACCGTAGTTTGTAGTTGTTCAGTTACGACTTTCCTAGTTCTGCGTTAAGTTGCTTTTAGCATACATTTTTCATTGATAGGCTTTATATGTAACAAGCACTTAAAAGGTCAAGTTTCTGCAGTAATGTTCTTTTCTTCATTAAATATCGTAGAATGTCCGTTCTTCAATAACTTCGTGGTTCATCGTGGTGGCTCGCAAAGTTGTTCTGGGAAAGCCGCCCATAAGGCTTTAAAGCTCCATGTGACGAAAACCGACAAGAAGAGGAGGAGGAGGAGAAGGAAGCGGAGAATGCGGAGGAAGGAATCTTACGCACGGCATATTTTTTATATATGTAAGCATGTGTTTGAGTGTGCCACCTTAACCGGTGGCATGTGAGCTGTGCTGGAGTAAGAGGTACGGACGTATTGCAGCATACCCTATAACTTTAAAGTAACTTGCATTTATATAAAGTCAAGAAAACTTTAGAAGTTTTATGTGTTAGAGTCAAAATTGAACATAATTTAAACCACTCATCACTGTTCATCGTGAAATAGTATGAAAGGAAAACAGAACCAAACAAGATTTCTACAAAGCTGATTGAAGTTATAATGTTGTGGGTGCTGTTTTTTGTCAAATATAATACCGTCAAAACTTCTTTCAAAATCGGCAGTGGCAAACGGCGACCATGCTCTTGGTTTGTTGGTATTCGATTGCTGTTGTTTTTGTATTCAGCACAGCTGACTTCAGCGCACTTGACTTCAGCTCAAATTTGAACGTCATCCAAAAATAGGACAGCTACGCATTCTCAAACCTGCAGGATGTCGTTCGCGTAGATAAGTAAGGGTGGTGGACCCCAAAAAGAACCTCGTTGGACACCAATTTCAGCGTTCACCAAATCTGAACTATGATTGCCGAAGACTAATATCTGCACGCTAGAGGACGCAACTGTTCGATCAAGTTGAATATTTTGCTTCATATAGGTGTTCTCAAAATCAAGCTATTTTATCAATGGCGCCACATAAAGAGAGTTCTAAACGCTCAAAAATCTAGGCATATGGACAACCGCGAACTTGATGCCAACAGTGCACTGTATAAAGGCCATCCAGAAGGCAACTAGTAGACTGCAGTAGATCAGCCGAGCGTTCAGAAATTTTCCATCTGAACTCTTTGGAAGAATACTTGGCGCTTTTGTGAGACCACATCTCGAGTACGGAATGCCAGTTTTGATACCGTGGTTGAAAAAAGATGTGGACCTTCTCAAACAAGCACAACGGAAGGTGACAAAGAAGATCGATGGTCTCAAAGACCTACCATATCAGGAGACATTGATCAAGCTTGAACGTTTCCCTTGTCTTACAGGCACGTACGGTGCGGCCTGCTCTGGACATTTACGGATAATTCGGGGCAGCGGTTCCTCCCTGAAATTGGAGGATTTCTTTGTGTTAGCCAACACAAGTCACCTGCGTGGCCATCCATACAAGGTCACGAACGAACGCACTCAACTGTACCTCAAAAAGTGTTTGATAGTCAATGAGTGGTACGACCTTAGAACTTGCTACCAAGCGAGACGGTTTCTACTGACACGATTGTGGACTTTTAAAATACAGCAAAGGGCATGCCGAATGTTTTTCTATGCGCCCTCAGTCAATATAGTCAGTATATTTGGAGTCAGTCAGTAAGTATATACGAGGAAACAGTAGGCTTGCACTTTTGAACTCTCCATTTGCCACATCGAAATCTTGAGAATTAGAAACAATGTTAACAATTTTTCAATCAGGAAAATGTAGACAGTCACTGCGTGCATTGGTGTTAAGAGCTTAATTTGTCCCACAGTTCACGTTTTGCTGTAACATATGTGTTTGCAAGCTTTAAAGATTGGGACATAACAATCGCTTCAGGTATGTTACTCTACGAATTCACGACCTGGTTAGAGAAAAAATGTTTCTCCATATCCAACCATCCTTGGGGTACATACAGTTTGAAGGGATGTCCCCGGAGATTAGTTGCAGTGGTGAGTTGGAAAAACTCGGCACACATGAGAGCGAAATCCAAGCCACGCACGATACGGAAGGTGTGCATTAACTCTCCGCGTAACTGCCGATAATTCAGAGGATAGAAATTAAGTTTAGGTAGGCATACCTCATATGGTAGTGCACCTTTGCCCCTTACTAATTTTGTGCTCCACCACTGCACCCTTTCAAGTACGTTATAATCCTGCTGCCTCCACCACATTCAGGCTTGAATCGCGTATTCAAGATGTGACCTCATGAAGGTATCGAACATTTTAGAAAAACAGTCTTCAGCAAAGCTGTGAATGCCCGCTTTACGACGTTCAACATTAAAGTTGCAGTCTGTCATCTAGATGCCGGTATCTTTCTGCATTTCCGCTTCTTGGAATGGGATTCATTTAGGATATAAGGATTGATCATCAGAGATCGGATTTCGATTTCCCAGACGCAGCAGAGTGCAGTGTTCATATAGAAGGACAGGAGTCATCTGCATGACCATTCGTTTACTCGACAGATATTTTCCTGGAAGTCATCTTTATGAGCATCCCTCTTGATGATCTTCCAAATTTTTACATATTTTGCAAACCTGGCACACTCACAGACCAATTATTGCACACAAAAGTTAACGAACAAGAGAAAAACGGTCGGTTTGAAGGGACTCCGCTCTCGATGGCTATTGGCTTTGATTGTTATTGACATCCAGACAGGCAGCCAGACAGTCCGTGGTCAGTTCGGAACGGGCCAAGTCACGCGACCATCAAAGGGTGGACATTTAGGCCAGAAAATAGAAGTTACGCGAAGTCAGACTGCCCCAGGAGCCGGGTTACTGCTATCAGTGAGGTCACGCTGAGGACAAATGCAGGACGTGCGTGAGCGAGCGTGCGCATGATGACAATAGAGAGCCAATTGAGAGCAATGACGACTGCCCCCTAAAAAGCGAGGTTGCGAGCAGAACGGGGATTATTCTGTGGGACACGCTCCTAACGACCTAAGACTGCTGCCGAGGCGAGACCGACCACAGAAAGCGACCTGCTGGACAGACGAAACAGAGTTGATGTACTAGTACCTGACAGTAAAATATTAGCTGTTTTTCTATTCTATCCTCTCTTTCTAACACGTACTGGGGGGACTGTTGACACAGAAACACACTAGGAAACAACAGTGGCGATGCAGGTTACAACAGTCCTGCACACAGTTTGGGAACAATCAGCAAGGAAATTCTCAATCCACGTAAGACGCTTGCCTCCGATGATCGTCACTCTCAATTTTTGCAGTTGGCCTTTCTTGAAAGATGGTCGAAGACCTTCCGGCAATCAAAGCAGGCCACTCGTAGGGTGTCTTTAAAATGGATACTCCTTGAACAGCTTTGTATAGTATTCAGTAAATTTTGTTACACACGACCTACCCCTACGAAAGCCATATTGCGCATTGACCAAGAGATTGTGGTTTGTACAATAATCAATCAGTTACTTTTTGATGATCTTCTCCATTACCTTGCAACAAACAGAGGTCAGACTCACGGGACTGTAGTTGTTCGCCAGTGCCCGAATACCGATTTTGTAAAGCGGTGTAATGTGTGCTGTTTTCCAATCTGGTGGACGAATTCCAATATCAAACGATTGCTGAGAAGCCATGGATAGCTGTTAAGCCAACTCTTTAGAAATTTCCTGGAGCAGTTTCTCAGGAATCTTATCTGGACAGGGAGATTAAATTTCCTTCAAGCTTTTTGGTCATTAAAAAATCGTTTTTACTCCAAACAGCATTCCCTCAATATTTGGCGCTCCCACGATCTCGTCACTAGTTGTGATTAAGGCAGTTTCTGTTGTTAAACCCAAAAGAACGACAGAAACCCTTAAAAATTCCATTGAAACGGCACAGGGCTGTACAATAATGTTTAAGACGTTAACTTTCCGATCGAATAGTAACCCATTTGTTCAAGAGTCGTGAATGTTTTTAGGCATACCCCTTTAGCTCTCCTTGGGACTCAGAGAGTGTTTGGGGGTGCCGAGGACCAGACTCACTGGTCATTATTTAGCTGGCCAACCCTTTATTATTGTACTGCCCTTTATTGTACTGCCTAAAAAACCTTTCACAGCCATTCGGCGTGGCAAGTGATATTATATTATTTATGATTACATATGTTTTTCCTGAGGATTTCTTATAGCGTTTATCGCGTTTTTACAGGGGCACCTATTCGAAAATACAGTTGCGACGTTCAGAATAAAACAATGAAAGCGGTATCTCGCACAACCACTCTTTGGTTCAGTGAGACAAACTCCGTAGGAATACAACTTACTGAAATGTCTTAAGTAGCGCTACTGTGTATTTCGTTAGCACGCTTGCGTGTCAAATGCAATGGAAATTAAAAATGGGTAAGAGTTCCTCTTTTTGCCGTTTAACGGTAATAGAAGTTGCTCTAATAGTTTTCTTTGGCTATAGGCTTCCTCTGTCAACTAATAAGATTTATTTTAAAAGATTTCTGGGTGTACAAGTTTTAATTGTTAAGCAATAGTGATTGCCCTTCTAGTTATTGGGTGGTTTTGTTTTTTCCCCACTCTTTACACCTATGATTTAAGTTCAGTTAAACAACTTAAATTGGCTAAAACTGTTTATTCCCTACGATGCGCTGATCACAAAGCAAAAAAATAAACTGCGCATATGTCAAACATTCCAAATTTAACCATGACATCCGTAAGACATTTGGGCTCGGAGACTTTTGGCCGTCGGTGGCCATACGAAGACGCCCTACTAAAAAGCGCAATTAAATTTATACACCTTACTCCGTACCACTGTACATAGTTCTGCACAATAAAACCAATTGCTCATAATATCTCACATTCGGCTAATACTTTAAGAACCGTTTCCAAATTTAAAAAATATAATGTAGTTAAAATAAAGACAACTTCAAACGTAATTAGACCTGCTTATTTGCTTTTCCTCAAATTAAGCTGCCATGACTTTTATTTGAACAAAGCGGTCGCTAGGTGTATTTGCATAGAGCGCAACCCTTTTTCTTCATACATTTATCGTGCCCGCACCATTCGGTTCAATACAAGAGTTTTTATCATCATTATGTGCGAAGTGGGTGCCGTTGAGTTGAAAATTACAG
>JAYGXS010000003.1:12002579-12116115 GCA_036362985.1 Ligula intestinalis
ATATTCGTACTCGCGGCGACAAACCTCAGAGTGTTTAATCCTGTGGCTGACCTCCACGCCAGGTTAACGTTATCTAAGCTACTCTGATCAAATTATAGGACCCGCCTATCTCCGTGGGCCATGTCGTCAACTTCCTTGAAAATGTCTCTGTTTTAGCTTTTTGCATCACGTTTGCGGATATAACATTGGCTAGCGTGGCGGACGGCAAACAATGCTGACCGGCTTTTTTATTCCACCCCCGCCCCCGCTGCGTCAAGGTCATGCATTTTCGCAGGCAGCTGTTTTCCGACGGGCAGACCTGGAGACCCTTGACCGCCGTCTTTTACCCATGCCCGTTCGACCATCGACTTAGACGATGCCCATCACGCGCTTCAGCAGGCTAAAGAAAAGCGATCACTCCCACAGGATTATAGTTAAAGTAGAATTTTCCCCACTCTCTCAGCACTCCCACACCCGACCCGATGTCAAGAAGAAAGTCAAGAGGACCAAATATGGTGCGGGGGTGCGCAGTTGGCTAGTGCGACCAACTCACAAAACGCCTTCCAACAGCACACCTCGTTACCTAGGCTCCTGAATGGGACCTCTATAAGAACCACGTGAAGAAGAGCCATTGAGCCTAATTCTCAGCCTACAGTAAGCCACTCCACACCATAAGAAACACACTAGACGGCCTCTGTGTGTCCACATTATCCGGTCAGTTAGCAATCCTTCAGGCCACGGCTTTAAGCGCACCAGATTGATAATAACGAGGAAAAAAATGCACTGAGGGTCGGCCTCACTCTCTCTGCCACCGGCAGCAACAGGCCACCGTCTGGCTGATCGGTCGCCTGAGGTGGGTTGAGCGCAGTGCTAAAAAGGAAAACAGATCGGAGATGAGCATGGTCGAGCATTTTGTGCACATACACCTACGCACACACGCGTGCAGACACGTGTGTAAAAATTAGTCGCAGGTGCTTCGTGGCCACCTGAACATGCGAATTAAAGAGAATGTTCGCATTCCAGGTACTTCAATTGGTAAAGAAGACATACGATCGAGCACTGGAACGAATTGTATTTTGTCCTGAGCTTTCGGGCTCCTACAGGAGTCCATCGTCAGAGGTGGAAACAACAGCAACAAATGGGGTAGCTACTTGTGGCGCGTGTACGAGAAGTAAAACTTTGAACTTTCAAAATTTTAGACCTCGGACACGCGCCACAAGAAGCTGCCCAATTTGTTGCTGTTTTTTCCACCTGTGACGATGGACTCCTGTAGGAGCCCGAAAGCTCAGGACAAAATACAATTCGTTCCGGTGCTCGATCGTATGTCTTCTTTACCAATTGAAGTACCTGGAATGCGAACATTGTATTTCATTCGGAAAATACAATTCGCGCCAGTGCTCGATCGTGTGTCTTGTTTACCCCTTGAACATGCCATCTCCCGGCCAGTGTAGCAGGGTGTTCTACGGACGACACCACACCGGACAATGCAACACACTAATAGCACGCCAAAGCAACCGCCATCATCACCCCTCACATGCAATGCACGCACATTCAGGCATGACTGGGCGCAGTCAACACTAGGTCTGGCTTCGTTGCTGCCTAAGACAGCAATGCACTGAATTGTGCACAGTCAGTCCCTCATTCCGGTGCCTTCTGTCCTGTACCTTAAACTTGAGATTCAACCTGAGGATTGCAGTTCTCCGAGTATAATCACTGCTTAAACGCTACAATACCGGCTTAAATCTCTCAAAATGGATACAATTGTTTTACTGAATTTGAAAATTGGCATCCCATGGAATAAAATTTTGATGGGAGAATTTTTTTATGAAATTTGAACAAACTTTACTGTGTACATTTTCGACTCTGGCAAACCAGGTCGTCGTCGAACGTGCGGGAGATGTGTGTATAAGAGTGCGCATTTTTAAACATACCGAAAATCAATAATCGTTTGTCATCTTTAGTCAATATTAGACTGTGTTGGTGCACTTTTAGGCACGTTGACTTAGATTCGATGTACATTACGCTCAACGAAGCCTAGAAAAGGTGTCAACCAACACAGCCTACTATTGACCAAGGATGAAAAAGCATTTTTCATTTTTCGGTATGTTTAAAAATGCGCACTCTTCTATACACATCTCCCACACGTCCGAAGACGACCCGGCGTGCCATAGTCTAAAATTTACAACATAAGGTTTGTTCACGTTTGCCAAATAATTTCTTCTACCAATTCATTTTTTTGTCAAAAACCGTTGGCTACTAACTGGATCTTAACTTGCGGCACATACCATGCTTCACTTCATTACCCATTATCCCGGCAGACCTAATCTTCGGGAAGGGTTTCCCGCTTGAAAAAAGTTAATTGATAAAACAACGTCTGCATTTTCCAACGCAACGCAATTGGTCTGCGGGCATTTTAAGATGGCAAGCAATACGTGTCACGGAAGGTAATCATGTGAATGCGTGTGCGTGCGTATGCGTGTGTGGGCAGGTCTTCTGACCGACATTTGCCTGCATGGCAGGTAGCTTAAATCATGCGTGAAGGGACGTCTTTTTGCATCATAGACACACCGACACTTGATGCGACCGAAATTACCATTCTTAACATGCTAGTTACTTGTTTGTTAGATGTCGGATCTTGTTTGATGGACTTTGTGTTGTCATCGAAGGACCTTAATCTTCGTCGTTAGACTGAAGCTCATGAAAAAATTGTATTTGCTAAAGCACAAGAGACAACAAACTTAGGAAAAGCATTGAAGCACTGGTAAAAAATGACATTTGACTTAGCTCAACCGTTGTCAGACGGGTTAGAGCCTAAATTTTGGGCAACTGGCTGCAAAATGGTAAGCACGTTCAGCCTTTTGGTCGCTATTTGCGATCCACTTAGTCTTACAATGCCATTTCAAATTGAGACTACTCCGCGAAGTAGATGGTCAGTTACCCGTCCCGTGTGATCAATGTGCACCTACTCATGGCGGATACCGACGGCTGAGCAATCTTAGATCTGGCTGTGAGACCACTGATCGATTGAGATACGGGACTTGTTAGTCCCCATTTTCGCAAGATAACAATTCCGAGATAAGAATCAGATATCATTTTGTGCACACAGTAATAAGTGTATTTCAGGTTTTTAATCTCCAGAGAAATTAATTTCTGATCGCGATATATATCAGTATTTATAAGGTCTATAGGCGTAGACCGAAATTGAAAGTGTATATTTGTGTTGAAACCCGTCAACCCAATGAAATATACACCTGCTGCCACAGGAAAGTCTTAAGTAGTATAAATTGACGTTGTAACTTACCATACTAACAGGCTAGGTACTTGCTAAAAGGCCCAGGCACGTGTTTCGCCGGTATTCTGCCGCTGCTTGACACAGCTGCTAGGGGTCCGGCTCATCAGTGGGTCTCCTGCTTTCCCTATCTGCTTTCTGGTTGATATAACGGTTTAGGAAGTTCAGTTTTTTAATCTCCAGAGAACTTAATTTCTGATTAAAAACCTGAACTTTCTAAACCAGTATATCAACTAGAAAGCAGATAGGGAAAGTGGGGGAGCCACTGATGAGCCGGACCCCTAGCAGCTGTGTCAAGCAGCGGCAGAATACTGGCAAAACACGCGTCTGTGCCTTTTAGCAAGTACCTAGCCTGTTAGTATAGTAAGTAACAACGTCAGTAAGTGTATTTGTTGCCTGGCTTTTCGGATAGCTGAGCCAAGTGTCCTTTATCAAGGCGCAAATTGAATTTATTGATCAGCAATTTAACGTTGCGGCTTTACATGCTAGCCATGGGCTGATCGATTTTTAGCCTTTTGATTTTGGCATAGGCTGAAGGCAGTTAGTGTTGTATTTCCTCTCCACGGTAGATGATGCTGGTAATCCTGCTGCAAGTACTTCACTTCAACAGTAATTACCTCTCTCTCACAAACGTCATTGCATTCGTACACTTTTCCAAAGCGTTAAAATAAATTGCAGCACACCAGCTGACAAAAGAGTGGAACAACAATATTTTATCGACCTTTGTTTGAACCAATGGATACCCTCATTCTTTCGTCCATCAAAGCAAACGCGGAGTGAATAGATGGCGGACGACAGAACAGCAACCTAAAGTCTCGAGGGATATTCCCTACATCAAAATGAGTCTCCGAAGCAGTCTGTTGAATGCTATAACCCACTGGAGTTGGCATAGCCCATTGACCACAGGCGAAAATACGCCACCGTATGATGCAATCTAAAGACAGACTGCGCCTTAGTGAAACCTCTGCAGTTGTCTCAAAGATACTTTGCAGCGATGTGGAGTGCAATTACCGAAGAGAGACAGGGCGAAAATTACTGACCCGCTCACATCAAAATAAAATGGCTGTTCTGAGACTAGACCAAAACTCACAGCTTGCAACACATATCGCAGACACCGGTTACAAGTTCGATATTTAAGAAGAAACCATCGTAGGCTAAGGAAGCGCAAAAGCGGAGAGCCTGAGGCTTGAGGCCTGGTATCCCTAAACAGATATCTGAACCTTCCCGTGGCCTATAAATTCCTAAGCCATTAAGTTAATGAAGGACAGGACAAGGTCAAACTAAAATTGAGTTTTGCAAACGAAGACGTTCCTCTGACGAAACCACCCGAAGAGGGAGCAGGATAACCAGAGTGTACCGTGGGGACAAAACACAACAATAACTGCCGTCTGGCTATGCCAAAACCCACGGTGAGGGCCAATCAGCGAATGACAAAAAATCGATCAGCCAATAGCCAACATGTATAGCCACAACTATAAAATTGCTGATCGATAAATTCAGTTTAAGCTTTGATAAAAAACAGCCAGTTATGCTGTAAAAAACGTCTGCGAACAAATAAACTCATTTCTGCTTGTTAGTCCTGTTGTACCTCGCAGGCATTTGCATAGAAAGCAGAAATGCATGTTGATTTATAGCAGCCTATAAGTCAGAAATTGCCATTACAAGCACCAGTCTCTTCACTGGAAGTCCATTCTGTGAACCTGAACTTGCTTTAAAATTGATAAGGTTCAAATCAACATCTTCTGCGGATGCAGCAGTCGTCATTTTTGTTAGATTTTTTAGCTTTTCTAGTAATGTTCAACAAACTTGCTATTTATAAGGATTCACCGCATTGGCATTGGTCGAACACAAACCCATTTGGGATTTTACTCCTTTCACAGTATTTTAACCAGCCAACCAGGCTCCACACGACGCACAATTTCTGATCATAACTTTCACTGGCTAACAAGAAAATAAATCTAGAAGTTAACTAGGCCCATAAGGTCCCCTCAAGCTACTCAAAATCCGTAGGTCAGCGTTTGCTAGCAAGAGTAGAAGTTACTGCCACCCTGTTGACGATGCCGGATTTACGCGCGTAAAAGAACCTCCTGCAAGCCCTAAGCTTGGCATAGTCAATGGTTACATAACTACCTGCATCTTTCCTCGCTTTTTCCTCCTTCCATCTTCCCCAAACCCTCATTGCCTCGTAACCAGCCGAATGCTATCAACTTCAACCCCAAACCCCACCTCCCCTAATCCAATGACTGTATGATGAACATAACTGTCCGCACATTACCTTTTAACCCTCCCTATGTAAATATAATGACCCAAGAAAAATTTACCGAAAGCTAAGTATGCTCGCCAAATACTCTTCTAAATTTAAATAAAGTTCAGGTTTGACATGTTGCAAGTTCGATGGTCATCACTTGAGAACGAGAAAGGGCTCACCAGAACAGATGAACTGCGCGGTGGACGTTTTGAGAGGTGATTTGGCGCACCAGTGTCAATACGCTGAACACAAAAATAAAACAGAATTTCGAATAGACTGCCAATTTATTCAGCCTTGCGTTTCTTAATTAAGGAGTTACTTCGACCAGAAAGTAAAAAAACCACACATCCTCTTATGCCAACTTTATACAGAAGCGCCACCAAATCAGACGATGGAGCCATTTTGCATGCTTGCATTAACCACCTTTGATTTACCATTCCAAAAACTCAGTAGTGGAATAAAAAGATGCCGATGGGCGTGTACTCTGTGTTCTCTTTCTTTCAAAGTTAACTCATTATCTATTCATTTAATCCAACTGTGGAAATCTTGGCGGCATTGGCGAGGGCTGAAGTTACGCCAGTATGTGCAAGGCTACCATAAAAGCGACGCTGTAACCACATGAGCCATGAGACTCCAAACGCGAACAGTGAATTGGAGTACTTTGCCTGTAACAAAGACTTTCCGTTTTGTTGTGGTTTTGGACACCATAGGCACTGGGTTTACGAATAAGTTAAAGAAATCTGCCAAAATAAAGCGCTCAAAGGAATTTTGTAACGAAGCCGCAGTTACCACGGGGCGAAAGTCGTTAACAGGACTGCACACCATTTACCACTGACCTAGAAGGCGGATCACCCTAGAGACGGACAAGCCCACAATTCAACTGTACACACCTGTTCCTTTGTCTTGACCGCTGGTCCGCCAAGGCACTGAAATTATGGTCCCAATTACTCCCCTCATCAACTCTAAAAACAATACTGCATCTTTCCACCTAAGAGCATAGTTCATTTATTGAATTTTCATGTAAATGAACAGGCCTAAAGAGACGTTATCGAAAACAAACGGATGCTCGCCAATTTGTCATTTGATCTTTTCAATAATTGCCATATTGTGTTTGTTCCAAAACTTCCTCCTTTCATCATCCCCGGAAGAGGAAGATTGGGCGATTTCTGGGATCAGGTTGTATTTAAGCTGGCGTTTCAAAAGCTTTCTCGCTTCAATCGTCAAAACCTGATAACCGTTCTCCTGCGGGTGTTAGTGGGTGTGTCCAAACGTGAGCCTGACGCCTGATACTCTTGTGCTAATCGATTGTACTGGCCGATTTTCGGGGCTGTTTGAATTGTTTGCGCCCTCGCGGGCGCTTCCATGTGGTGCGCTGACTAGTTTGTGTGCATTCTGAGCGTTTTCACCTTATTCGCTCACGGCTGCGGGCAGTCGGCCCTGCGTATCTTCTTCCGCCCGACCTATTGCTCCGTTTTTAGCAGATATTATCCTTCTGCGGAGCGCTTGGTAGGCAGGATGTAGGTTTATGGCTCTGTTTAGTATGCCAGTCAAGGACCAACTTTCTAGAAGCAATCTGACCATGTTATCGTTGGCTCGGCCTATTACCCTTTCTGTCTCAGAGGCAAACGTGCGGTTCTCCTGCATTACGTGGTCATAGACTTGTATAAGTTCAAACAATGAGCTTTGGGATAATAAAATATGCTTCAGAAGCATCGATGTTTGTCGCAATTGGTGGCAAACAAAAATGCAGCCTCATATTCCAAGTAAGCTTTGCAGACGTAAGGCGACTAAGTTAAGCGCGTTGAGCGCAATACAAGAAAGGCAAAACAATATTTCTGCTTTGTCTGCAGTCAAAACAAGGAATTTGGAGATCACCTTCTGGCACCCAGAAAAAAAAATCAAGTAATGATCATCATTAAATTCTGAGGCCAACCAGTTAGGACACTCAGCCGAAAGACGAGTAAAAGTGTCAGTTTGTATGACAATGACAATGAAGAATCGGAAAGTTACCTGCTTCGAGGATTTTATCGAGCGTAGGATAGCGCCGTTTGAGCCTCGGTGACATGTCGCGCATAAAAAGGCAGTAAATTAGCTGAATGTAGCGAATCAGTGTGTACTTTCGAACAGTCACGCTTTCCGAAGCCCCCTGTACGTAGGTGCATATTGTGAGCACGTTGGAGTCAGGCCAGGGGATTGCGCAGAATCGACCCCACCACTGCCCAACTATGATGTTGACATAGAATCCCAGAAGGAGGCCAATAGGGATATGCTCGCTTATGTTGCCGCAGTAGAGGCAGAAATGCTCGAACTCACTGCAGGTAAAGAAATAAAAATGAAAAATGCTATTGACATCCATAACGATATCAGAAACCTTGAAATGTTTGCCTTAGGGACGAAAACGGGCTGGTTAATTGCATGGTTTTTAGAAAACAGTGGCGCTAATACACAATACCGAAGAAAAAGATATCCGTGCAAGTGTAGTTTATGTAGGCTCTCAAAAGGGCTTGTAGTTGCAGCCACTATTTTTTGGTTAATTAAGGAGATCTGTTTCATATACCACGAGACTCAAACATGCATCCTACTCAGAGGTATCTGTGCTATCTCAGAGCTACGTGCAAATCTGTGGAGACTTGATGCCTATTGCCGTTTTGTTCACAAGTGAAAGATAAACGCTGGCCGCAATATATTAAACCTTTTTGTATATAAACATTAAAAAAAAAACACTTTTTAATAAAGATTCCAGCGGGTTCAGTTTGACTAAAATGGTTATTTCTTAAATAACGAATGTAAATTCTTAATTTATAGATCTTTTAAAGAAGTTAAAACGTAAACTTTCCCCGGAAGTATACCTTAGTCAGTAACATGTCTGATGACAGAAAATATATTTTACTTGGACTTCAGTGATCAAAAATAACATTTTGGTGTGAAGTTATACATTATAAAACTATATTGTGTCGCATATTTAAAAAAAACTGCCATAACGTCAAAAAATACGTGAACGGTGAAAATTGCTGCATTTGCTACTTCTTTACTAGCGATCTTATAAGGCGGATAAACGCGTAATCAATCAAAAATTCTACCATTCGTTCAGAAAATAACTTAAAGTTAAGATTTTTAATAATCTTTAATGTAACCAGACGTCAAAAACTGTTCTAGAGTGTAAATACATATTTAAAAGCCAATTTAGATTGAAACGAGTTTCGATCAATAATAAAATATGTTACCAATTCAAATGATGAAAGCGTTCTGCTGTTTGCACCTTGATTGGTTAAATATATTACAATAAACAAACCTTAACAGTGGCTTCCCTTAGATTCTTAAATTACGACGAGTATATATTTCTGCTGTGGAAATTTCACGGAGTTTTTTCTACAATTCTTGAATAAGAAGAGTTACCCGCGATAGTCAGTGTTTCTGCTTACCAAATAACTCCATTCCGGTGGTGTTTTTTCATACATGTTAAAAACCTTGGAGCTGCGGATATGTTGAAAAGCATCGTCATCACCTTCAAACGGACACTTCTCTCTTCTCCAATATATAGTTAACTAGCCCCCAAGATGCATACTGTACATGCACCACCTGACGAAATGTTAATCAAAATATTTTAAATTTTGTATGGCTATGAAATATTGGTTGAATGGGGTTGTAAGACTAACTATCTTAGAGAATTATTCCTGGATATGTCAGTTATAAAATGATGCCCTCTTTTGATTGTGCCCCCTTACAACCATATGCAAAACCTTCGCTTACTAGAAAGAAATATTTATATCATATGCTCTTTTCCCATTCCGTATGGCTTCCTTAGAAATTTAACCATGTATTTTAGAGAAAATGCACACAAATTATTCAATTTTGTTTTTATGTTTACACAAATAATGTTGACAATGAGGGTTCAACCGTTGATTTCGACGATGTCCACCACAAACTTCAGCAAACTGAAGGCAAACGGGGTGCCTCATACATGAAAGTAGACTTACGAAGAATCTACCTCGCTCTTTCCCACCCCACTCTCCCCACCAGTACCCGGTGTCAAGATAAATTACAGCTGACTGGAGATGCGGGAGAATGCAGGTGGCTGGCGCGGCCACCAGTCCAGTACGCATCAAAACAGCCCCTGGCGTGACTCCCACTTTCGTGGTAGGGCCATACAGGCCATATTTAGAAGGAGGCATGACAGCCTGACTCTCAGTCTACCGGTCAGCCACTCCAACAATTCCCCCCGTCGATTTCGACGATGAGCACTGCGTGCTCCAACAAGCCACTGCAAAGGCTGAAGCAAGTCAAAGCACACACTGAGGCAAGCAACACGAAGGCTACAGCAAACAGAAGCAACGCAGCGAACTACCGCGAACGAAAAGGAGTTCAGGCAGACTCACGGGGAACCCGCCCACTCGCTCGCCACTTCCACCTCCGTTTCCGGTGTAGAGACAAAGCAAATAAGACCGGGGATGAGGAGGGTGTAGGTAGCTGACGCGATAGTCATTCAGCACGCACACACTTGACACAATCAACTCGCTAGGTAGACTCTTGCCTGCGCGGGAGCACCATACAGGCCACATTAAGAAGGAGCCATTGCACTTCAGCCACTCCACACAACAGGACACACACTGGACTGACTGCGCGGTCCAAAGCATGCCTTCAGTCGGCAACCCTCCAAGCCATGGCCATTTGCGCACCGTGGCAGCTTTTAGCGCGTCAGGTTGTTTAGAGTGGAAAAAGAGCGAGTAAACAGTTATGAATTGCTAGATATAGATGAAGAAGAACCATAAACTTGTGCACCATATTCTGTTGATATAGTATTCCTTATACGTTCCTGTGATTGTGATTATTATACCTTAAAAAATCCAAATAAAGCATTGCAGACGTTAACCTTTGGCAGTCCAAAGTTGATCACTACCTTTGCCAATAAACGTATTCACTACTTGAATATCTCATTTTTATATTTGTTTATATTACCCCTAATTGTAACCATATAACTATAGGTGGCAATCGTAAAACACTGGTGAGACGGTGAGTGCCCCAACAACACTGTGGCAAAAAAATTGAACTTACGAATCACAATTAGAGGTTAACGAAAAGAAAAGTAGAGCCCTGGACCACCTCCAGTGCTTCAGCAACAATGAATTTTTAGTACAATACCGTAATTTGCATAAACGTCAACGCGTCATTCTTTAAAATATAGTACAATTCCCGCGTCCGCGTATTATTGTAGTTTGATAGTGCAGGTTTTATTTCTGACCACCTTTTTGGCCAAGTTAAGAACATTTTCCTGTTAAATCCAAATAATCTTATTTTGTTATCGAAACTAAAACTAATTTGGATAAACAGGTTCAATTGCAATCAACTTAAAGCTTGAGTTCCACCGGTAAAAGGGATGTTCAAAAATAAACAAAAATCAAGGACAGCCGTTTTAAAGCATGCCTAAATATCGAGTCTGGCCTACTGTTTGAGTGTCATTTACGCAGTTTTCCCATGATTAGGCAACGAAATCTTCGGTTGCATGCATTTCAGCAAACCATTAACCTTACATAAGTTATAAATGTAATGATTAATTTATGGTCCATATTATCCGTGCTGACTGACCAACATATTTAAAAAAAGCCAGCCTGCCATACCTTTAATCAAGTGCTGTTACACTCTATTTTTATTTTTAAAAATTAATCGGGGGTAGTTAATTGTCGGAACGCAACGCGTTTTGTGGGGCAAATGTTCCAACCTCAATGATGCATCTGAACACATTGTTAGCACATCTGGGCATTGCATTTTTCCAAAAAAACCGCAAAGAGTTGATATTTATGCCATTTCTGGAAGAGTTAGATTAATCAAGCTGCACGCAAGAATCTACGCCTCTGGATATCACTAAATACGACTCACCAGACATATTTTAATGAGCCTCCCAAACCTTAAGGTTGCTTTGTTTGTTAAACTGTGTCACCAATACCCACAATCATACCTTTATTCTACCACAAGGTCTTCTGCAATAGCAGTCAATATCCAAACGATGTCCAATCTCATAAAACATGAAGTGAAATTCAACAACCCGTTTTTTATTACACATAATCATTTACGCAGAAATTTTATAAAAATAATAGAGTAGCTTTATTCCAAAACTTTTGGCCAGGACCAAATGCCGAATTTTAAATGAGTAACTTCCTAGCCAGCTGTAAATACTATACGCTCTTGCGATAACTGTTTCATTAGGAGGAATCCTTCTCGTTTAGATTCCTTTCCGTTTTCCGTGTAGTGTGTACACACATTCATTCTTGTACCTATTAGGTAGGCTTTTATATTTACAGAAATAAACCAAGCGTTCTTAGAAGTTTCTATTCCAGAGGGAGGATCTAGTCGTATGCTCTATTGTATCGGCATAGTTGCCCTTTGTTTTTTGTTCTTAACTATTTGCTTAAAAATTTCAAAATGGGGTTCGCATACCTAATGATTGAAAGTTTTATTTTGGCAACTACCTTTGCTAATGTTTACCTAACAGTGTAACCATTATTTGTTTATTCTATCCATAGTTCGAACCATATAACTACAGAAGACAGTTGTAAAATTTACCGTGAAAATGAGCGCCCTTTAGTGTGAAAACCACTTTAATTCTGAAACTGAAAAAATTGAAAAGGCATTAATGCTCCAATTATCAATGGCTTGTTATGCAGTAAAATCAACGACAGCATATAATGCTTTCATGTGTAATATTTAACCTACGCCTGCTCTCTATCACAGACTTGAGTTTCTATAAACCACAGATTAAATATCGACCGTATCAATGAGAAATCTTGTAAAAAATAGCAAAAAAACATTTTTTTGATTGATCTCAATAATAAGCAAGTGATTTGAACTGGCAGGTCATCATAAAATAAAATTTAAGCACCTTTCACTTCAAATAATACTGTTAAAATGTATGAGTAAAAAGACAGAAAAGGAGAGCCGTTTATAAGTATGTTCAGTTACGAAATGAGGCTTTTTGTTCAAATGCCATTAATGCGATTGTCTGTTGCAACCATGTCGCACCCATTTTGTAAGTTTACCCATACCAACTGACCGACAGACTTTAAGTGGGATCAGCGGTTGATATATTTTAAAACGTTTTGTTATATTTAATCGTTAATTAAATAATAAAACTGGGAGCACTGTTCAGCACAGTATATGAGCGTAAAACATTATGCCAACATTGTATATGATTTTCGAATATGGCAATATGTTCTATACTGAACAAACTTTGAGCGAATGCCATTTGCTAGTCTTTGGAGTGTATTGCCGCAGTGAAATATGTATCATATAAATTAACTTTTACTTTGTTGAACAAATCCGATTAAAATACACTGTTAATTCGATGGAAGCCAAAATGAAACGGCAAAATTTGGACATGGGGATAAAAGTCAACGTTTACATTGAGGAATTGGATTGGTTTACTTTTCAAAACTAATATTGACTTATTTAAAATAAACAAAATCAACCAAGTAGACAGGTAACACCTTGATAAAGGGAAGATAGCCGAAAAAGTGTCACCGAAAATTAAGTAACGTGTCAATTTCTGTTTTTCATTTGAAACTGTGGCTGTGACCGACAGAATGACATTCCAAGGCTAAGAGCTCGTAATGATTAATCATTTCTACTCAGAGGATTTTATACGCAGGAAAAAAAGATGGTAAGTCTATCTTTTAATCATAATCTTAACTTACAACGTGATTATGTAATAGGAAGGGACTTAACAGGATGAATATATGTGAGTCAGTTTGATTCTATGCGGGGTTAATATGTTTGATCTTTTTGGTTAGCAAACTGCCGCAGTAACGAAATATAGATTAGCTTCTTTCAGGTTAAAAGTTTAAGTTAATATTCCAATACGATGCTGCTAATCCAAAGGGAGTCACCAAAGGAATGTGGGCATTCACAATCCGTAAAAAATTGAATTAATTGTAAACGATGGGTTTCAGAACATTTTAGGAATGACATGACCTTCTAAACATAAGCAAACTATATTAAATATTCAAAGGCAATGTTGATAAAAACAATAAAGCTGAAGAAAAGAGACCACAAATTCCATTTGTAATTATTCTTGTACAACTGACCATTTTTATTATACCCGGGCGACCAAAACTCGTGGTTGGTCTAAAAATGTGTAGTGCAAGATAAAACAGTTATATGTATGATTGCTTTTTTCGCATTATGTCCATTTATATCACCTTGACTTATTCAACGCAATGCACGGACCATCAATGGTCTAGAAGAATATGCATTAACTTTCACACTCTTTCATGCTTCCTGTTTTCTTGGCCAAGCATTTCATACCTTTTGTGTTCCATAAACAGTGATTATATTTTATAGCAGATAAACTATTCTGTTTCCTCGAGCGATTTTATTCATTAAAGAATTGATTCAAATGTGGCAATTAAATCAGTAGGTAAAGTGTCTGTTATGTTGAAGTTTGCGTCACGTTCAAGGACTGCAAGTAATGTGCTGGTTGGGAGTTTGAAGGAAGAGTTATGAACAAGGTCTCTCGGGGGATGTTTTGGGTGGGGCGGTCGCAGTTTGATAAATTTATCTGATAATTCCGTGTCCTTCTTATGACGGAACTTTCGGGCACGTGGGCGATAGTTTTTCTCAATAGTGCTTTATTATTCAGTGGCAATCGTCAACGCCGTCAACATGCATATGAAACTACAAAATCATACGCCATTACGTACCTAAAGGAATGGACCACGTCAAACCAAACTTAGGTATTGTAAGCAACAACGGACCAGTTAGGGAACCACCGACAGAGGAAATGGGACTACCAGCATCTTGTACGGTGAAGACGAAACGCAACAGCCGTCAAGCTTGGCCAAAAAACACAAGAGCTTGACTTTTGATTGATTATCGTCAACTTAACTCTAGAGTTTTTGCATGTGTTAAAAACAACGACCAATTTTTATAGCTGTGTGAAAATAACACAAGGAATAAACTCAGTCGTAATTTAAGAAAACGGCATAACATCGATTAGTGTACGATATAAAGACGGAGGATACCAAACTTCCAAAATATATGTACAATATATATAATACTGTCAGGGACCAATAAATCTTAAGGCTCAGTAAACTTAAGAATTTCGTTCTCGACTTGAAAGGATAATGTCAATAGGTGCGTAATATTAAGCAAGAGCCTATAGAATAAAATTTTATATATAAGTGCCATGATCCGCATGTTTAAAACTTCAAACTAATATGAACTCATCAGAAAATAACAACTTAAAAGATATCATGCCATTTTCGTTATTTTAGATGCCTTTATCAATGCAAAAATATTCTATTTTAATATTTACAAAAGCATTTTTCGTTGAACACTCTATGTAGAAAGTAATATCTTCATAAATTCTGCTAAATGGAATGATATAACATGGGTGAAACACAAGCTTGGATCTCCGACAACTCGTTGCCTTGTTTGCTGTTGTTTTCGGTGACGTATTTGGAATAAAGACAATGTGTGGTTTCAAAAAAGATGTACTTTTCGAAACGTTTTTAGTGGCAAACAGTGACCGGCTGATGCAATTGTGCGATAAATGTGGAAGATGTTGCTTAAGCAATTGCTTCATAAATAGCATAAATAAACACAAACATAAGATGCAATTTAAGTTTAATTGTCACCGTCTTTAAATATTATGATAAAGTACTCTTTAAAGCCGCCCCAAATCATTCTTTTTTGGGATCTTTGCTACTGAAATATTCCACAAAATCCTATCATAGCCACCATAAAGCACGCTACATTTAAGCAAATTTTAATGTTAACGCGCAGGATAAGTTATTTGAGATTGTAAGCTTCCTAAAGTTGACCCTTGATAAAACAATTAAGAGGCGGATAATGCCCTATGTGGGAAAACTGAGAAATGTATTACTATTTTGCATAAAGAACATTCTCCGCATTTATTTTAAAATGAATTTTTATACGTAAGAAATTCAATTAAGTGAACGTTAAAGGCCTCTCTGAAATTGTTGTAATAGTGGAATATGGAGGTTTTCCTTAAAAAACGCATACCGTTTCAGTTGCCCATACAGAGCTAGGCGGTATATCAGAGAGAAAGTCCCAAAAAGAACAAGAAACGAGAGAAAATCCCACCAGATTGCCTTGTAAACACTTCCTTTCCATCTGTTTATTGTTAAGCTTGTCGTAGAGAACATACCGAAAAAGCAGTTTAAGAAACGCTGAATCAGAATTTGTCGCAACGGCACGAGAATACGATACTGTCATTGATTTTACAGATTAGGCACATATACAGTGGTAAATTTGTTTAGTTCAGTTAAACATGAAAAAGTGTAAGCGCTAAAAAAGTATCTCTCCGAATGTAAATGAAAATTTGACACTATTTTTTTAAAAATGCAAAAATAATACAGAATGCTAAGGTCTCTGTTAAGCGAGCCACATAAGTGTCTGTTGACGTTTTTTTCGGATCCCTAATAACGCATTCGGAGATCTAATCAAAAAATGTCTGTATTATACAAGCGTCCTTCAGAACCCTGCTAACCGTGTAAAAGTGTTTGACCTCGAAATGCGTTTTCAATGGAAGTAAATTACAAATGATGGAAAATTCTACTGGAAGGACTTTTGAACTGGATCTGACGATATATGAAGCTAAGATAGAGCGAACAGTTGCCATAATTGTAATATCGGTCAACGGTCTATCACTGTAATTGTTTCCTGATTGCGCCAAACACAAGCGAGGATAAGAATATTGTGATTTTCAAGGATGTTTATGCATCGGTTAAATGCGAATGTCACCCTGTCATCTGGGCAACTTATATATTTGCCATCTATTGACAGAGCGAAACATACTTTGTTCTCTTTAAACAAGGTCCTGCTCTTTAAAAAGCGCATAGTCTTCAGTTTACTCACAAACGAAAACAGACTATCAAACATTAACAACTGAGTGACCCATTGAAAAGAGTCACCCTTGCTTAATTATGACGTCCGAGGGGCCCTAAATATAAAGATATATTTATTAAAGATAGCAAAAATAGCAAGATTTATTGGATCTGTGGCATTTCGAGAGAGGTCTTCAGTTGCTGCCCCTAAGTACGTAACGTGAATCGCATAAGAGAAAATACTATTTGAATTAATACGGAACAAGTTGATAAAAACACAAGGTCATAAGAAGTGGCCAAGAGGCTAATCAATAACACAAGAAGTTTAAACGCGATGGTCACCAAAAAAACGGGGAAAGACGTCTGTGCCAACAATTTTGGTGGAAAAATGGATGAACAGGGAGCCAATTTAACCAAGGAAGAGTCACGTTCACTATATGCTCCCACTACATGCGTAGGTCAGGTTAAAACCGCCGTTTGTAGGCTGCCTCCAGGTAGCGTAAGGTGCGAGTTGTTCGTGCTCGAACAAGTACTCGGAAAGACGTTATGGGGTCAACAGAATAGCCCGAGTCTAGCAGGTGTTCAGTAATTGATGACCGGAGAATTCGATTATTTTGTTTCATGAAACAACTAGGTAAATGCACCTGACCTCTGGTGGCCAATTACCATTGCGTTCGCCCTATAGACTTGCATCCACAAGTGCATGTAAATTCATTAATACAGTTTGAAGTGGTGTGCAACGGCAGGGCATTTTTTGCATGAGTATTTGGTAAAGGCTTCGTTAGATTCCAAATTATATGATTGGCAGCACAGTACGTCCTTTCCATGGCATTGAGAAGGCGTCTTTTAATGGTGTTCAGGATGTTATCGCCCTTGAAAGGTAAGGAAATGAAAACGGGCTTTTTGCGCTACCTGCTGAGTCAACTTAGGTCATAGAGGTTTTTTGTATTTGTCTATAAACTGACTTGGACATCCTCGCTTAATTTAGGGTGCATTTAAGCTTGGCTTATTCCTCATTTAATGTATCCATAGAACAGATCTTTCGGGTCCTCTGGAAAAGAATATATACCAAGTAACGATTTCATTGAATAGGAACAAAACTCTGCTAATGCAAATACTTTCCTTTCCAGGTATTTTTATGGAAGACCTTTCGTGTAATGGAACCATTTTCTGTATGGATAAATGAACGTCAAGGAAGGAAAGATCGTTTTCTTGTTCCTGTTCCATGGTAAATTTCATCTTAGGATGCAGACTTTTCATTGCAGACGATAATCCTTCGGCCTCCCTTGGGTTGTCCACAATCACGAAGGCATCATCTCCATATCGTCGGTAAAATGGGGTATTGTTCAATTTGGAGGATACCTAATCTTCTTAATGGCCCATAAATAAGTCGGCAAAGGTAGGTCCAAGTGGGCTTTCCATTGTGACTCCGTCAATTTGTCGATATAATTGGCCATTGAATCCGAATTGCACATCTTTTGTGCACAATTGTAATAGGTTCCATAGTATTTGGGGGACAGCCGTATGTCAGAGGAAAAAGCACAAATGATATCTATAGTTTCTTCTAAGGTAACGTTGGTCAATAACGACTCAACGTCCAAGGATAGCATGAGTTTGACGGAAATATTTTGATGCCTTTTTTCGTCGACGAAATGAAAACTATCATTTAGTGTATGAGGAGAGCATCTACTGCGAATTGGCTCCAATTCCTTTACAAGCCAGTCTATGAAATGGTGAATTTGATATGGATAGAATTGGTCGTAAAGGAATATCCTTTTTATGCGTTTTCAGTAAACCGTATAGTCGTGGGATATAGAAACCCCTGGGTTTTAGGCACAGATAAATTTTCCACCAGAGCTAAGGAACATTTACCTAGCTGTTTAATGAAACAAGAAAAAATAGAATTCTACGGTTATCAATTACTGAACACCTGCTAGACTCGGGCCATTCTTTTGACCCCATAACGCCTTTCCGAGTACTTGTTCGAGCATGAAGAACTAGCACCTTACGCTACCTAGAGGCAGCCTACATACGGTGGTCTAAACCTGACCTGTGTTAATAGTGGGAGCATATAGTTAACGTGACTCTGCCTTGGTAAAATTGGCTCTCTGTTTATATATTTCTACTCCAAAATTGTTGGCATAGACGGCTTTACCAGTTTTTTTTCTAACCATAGTGGTTAGACTTCTTGTGTTATTGATTAGCCTCTTGGACACTTCGTATGACCTTGTGTTTATTTCGATTTTTTCTGTATGAATTCAATTAGTATTTTCTCTTATGCGATTTCTGTTACCCAATGAGAGGCAGCAACTAAAGACCTCTCTCGAAATGCCACGGATCCAATTAATCTTGCGGTTATTGCTTTTTTTAAATTTGCACATGGGGAACGTTGCTTTATATGGATTTATTAATTAATCGAGATAAGAAATTGAGACTCATGCATTTAAAGTTAATGAATTTTTTAGGTTACAGGAATAAGTTGGTAAACATTTATGAAAGCCATACATACTACTTTAATGTAAAATGTGTAAATGTTTCATCCTTTATTGCTTTCGAATAAAACATGTTGTCAATGTAGTGATTGAAGTTCTGAGGCTCTTGGGAATCTAGGACAACGTGAAATATTATGTAGCATCATTTCCCCTGAAAACGGGAACGCATTGCCCTTTACCCCAGAGCTTTCCTGTGTGTCTTATCTGTATAGTTCACTAAATAATACATTCCCGTATGTTTTGATGCACATATTGTGTCAAAAAATATAATCGACTCGGAAGCTCCGTTAAATTAACTGACAACTCGCTGTGAACTGGAACGTAGACTCATTTCCATGTGTGTCAAGGTCCCTCGAAGTTTGCGAGAATCCCCTGCATGTATGTTTTTATGACGAAGGAGAAAAAAGAATGAACCTGCCGTCCATAGTCTCGATTCCATAGGAGTTATGGTATCCCCTCGGATCTACCTTTATTTCAGAAGGAAGGGAAATATTATATTTTCCCGATATTGATCTTAAACCAGTCAAGACATGTGTAGCCCTCGTTTGAATCCCTTCCAGCATATTATTATATTTTCAATGCAACGTCTCTAATCCACAGTATATTGTTGAAAGAATAAATGCGTCGTATAATTTTCCAAATTGTTCTTAGATATGTCTGTGACCTTCCTTTTAAAAACCAAAAAAACACGGGTTGCAACAAATTCAACTCTCGGAAAGATAGATTTACGATTTGTTTTATGCTCACCGTTGTGAGAAGTTCATATATTCGCGAAGAGAGAGGATGTAACGCTAACTGCAAAATATGCAGGAACGTTCTGAAGAAGCAGAAGACGACTCGATCGCTGGGACAATATGTTTATTCGCCCGAAATTTTGAAATACGTCGCGGATTAATCTTCAGAGACATACTCACAAAACAGTAGCAGAAACATTTTTTGTGTGCACAGGGTTCAGCCATAAAATTTAAACGTACAGAAAAAATCGATAAATGTTCTGAGTGTGTTTTGATTCGTTATGTCAGTGATGACCATCTGGCGTACGGGATCGCTCGCCAAATTCTTGGGTCCATGAGACTTTGTTGGCTATCTCGTTTGTGCAAGCACCGATTGACAAAGTTGTGCGGGTAGCCATTTTTGCTGAAACCCGTCGAAGGTATTGTACCTCGGCAGCTTTATCTTCTGGTTCACTGCAGTGCCTCTCAACACGCCGATAGAGCGTCCTTACGCATCTGCGTTTGTGGCTGATTAGGTGGTTGCTGTTGTTATTCAGTATTTGCATCTTGTTTGTCGCTTTTCTGAATAATTGAGTTTTTAGGCCACCACAACCTTGCGGCAGACGAGGACATAAAGGAAGGCCAGCTGGTTGTTCTCTTCCTCCTCCATCGTGAATTGGATATCTGGGAAGACGCTGTTGAGACGTTCTTTGAACATGAGCACCTGATCCCGTTCGATGACGAAAAAGGTGTCCTGCAAATACCGAGCCCAGAATTTCTGTCTGTGGTGTTGGATGACCAGTGAATCCAGCCGTTGTAGGACCGCTTCGGCTATGAGTCCTGAAATCGGTAAACACATTGGTGTCCCCTTCACCTGCTCGTAAATTGTTCCGTCAAACGAGAAGTACGTCCTCAGACAGAACTGTAGCAGCTATAGGATTTGGGAACGTCCAAGGCGATTCTCCGTCTCATCGTATTTGCTTCGTAAAAGTATTTTGACGATCTCGACTGCCAGATCCTGAGGAATAGAAGTAAAGAAGGACATGCGATCGAAGGAAGCCATGATATCGCTTGACAGAAGACTAAACCCTTTAATTTCTCCAAAAATTGTGTTGATGAGCGACCGTGGTCTCTGCATCAGATGTCAGGAATTTGAGGCTCCAAAATAGCCATTAAGCCAGTCCGTACGTTGGCATGCCTTTCAGTGATACGACGGGCTGGAGAGGAGCACCCTCCTTGTGAACTTTGGGAGGCCGTAGAAACAGGCCAAGTACGTATTATGTGCCCTCGCCATGCGTCGGTCAAACGTCGTTATTGCACCAGAGTTCTCTAGTGCCAACAGGATCAAATTGATTTCACGAGTCAGCCTTTTGATAGGATTAGTTTCAAAAGGAGCATAAGACTGACGATCCTCCTGTTAGTTTTTTTGCTATCTGAAAGTAGTCAGTCCTGTCCAGTATGACCGTAGAGCGTTCCTTGTCGGCTGGCTAGATGACAATGTCCCGGATTATTCAGGCGATTGAGTCATTTTCAACTTCTCAATTACTTCCTGAGACTCGCATGTTCACTTGCAATAGCAATGTTCTGAAGAGTTTACCAAAAGTCTAGTATTTTTGTGCTCCACAGACTGAAATTCGCTAAGCGAGAGAATTTATGTTGTGTCATCTTTTGTGAATTTGTGTTTTGCCTGACTCTTGCATTATTTTAGGCATTGTGTTTATCACGGAATTAAGGTAAATAGAGTAAAACCACGTCAGTTCAATCATCAGTTCCGGTTCCTTAAAAGAATGAGGGGAGATGGGAGGCCAGCTTGGGAGGATTAGTTTGATCTGCAAAAAAGGAGGAAGTTACCAACGACGCCGCCTGCGCATCCCGACCTCCCCAGTTCAGGACGTATTCCGTTCAGTCAGCCTCAAAACGATCCTTGGTCAGACCAAACAGGGGTTTGCTGACACCGGAGCATGTGTACATGCGCACTTGCAGGTCACAGTTTGAGCGTCGGTGTGCCTGCGCATGCTGGTTTTTAAACGTCGAACGTTGATGTAGGTGCACTCAATACCCGGGAAGACAGGAAAAAAAGCTAAAACAAATCCTGTCTTTTGCAGTCATAATTCACATTTTTTGGCTTTATGCTTGGTCAATAGTGTACCAAATAAGGAATTTGTTTTGTTTGAAAAAGTTTGACTTCAAAATGTATGACGTATAAAAGCCATACATTATAGGTGATATTGTTTCGTAGTAAGAATATTTTGGGTCTGGAAAAAACTGTCATCCCAGTCAACTAAGGTAGATTTGGCCGCGGTCAATTTGAAGGGCAAACATATCGAAGCCAATTTTATCATCTTGTCCGCGTGTGTGGATTCGCCGCTACGGAATTAAAGCGATATCTGTCCATGGGAGCTATTATGATAAATATACAGAACGTCGTAGATGTCTGAGGTGGATCGATGCAGCTGAAACTGTTTGCGAGGCACCATCATCATTCAAGTGCGACGACAGAAGAAGCTTAGGTGTTACGTTGGTCATTTACCAATCTATGTAAGATACAATTGTTGCTAAAACGCTGAAAAATGATGCTACATACACCTCCTTCTTTTAAATATTCGTCTCATCCCTCCTCGGACAAAATTTGACGAGTCTTTGCAGTCTCACTGATCAACACAATATACTAGCACGCTTACAAAATGGACCTCCATTTCCGACCTTGAAGGGACTAAAATTTTCTTCGAGATCAGGGCTATTAGAAGACTATACAGCCTTTCATGACTAGGAATTAACCTCGACTGAAAAATACAGGGCCCTTCAGAAGTTTACAACCGGACTAAGCTTACTATTGCAAAATTGTGAATTCATCGGAATTTATCCGTCGTCGTTTGACTGTTTCTACGCCCAAAAAGCAAATCCCATCGCCGAATAATAGAGCTACATCTACTACAAAGGCTAAGTCATTCTTAATAACATAGATATTCGTTGTGCCACCGTGTCAAAGTTATCCTCAAAATTAGGCTTTTGGCGAATTTTCTCGGCCATCATTCCACTTCTATTGATTAAAGTACAGAATTTTATATAAACGTCTTCGCATAAAGTCACTAAAGGCTCCGGAATTGTAAGCTTGTGCGATGCAGCCCTGAAGGAGGGGAAAAACATTCGCCAGTGCCTGTATTCGAACTCCCGACATCACCGCACCAAGGAGAAAAAGTCGGTGCACTACCCAGATTTAAGCCTCTGACCCCTCGCGCAGAAGTCGAGCGCCTAGACCACTGTGCTTTCACGGAATGCAGCACCGGTTATCCAATTGCTTTATAAACTACAACAAAACGGTCTAGACGTCCTTCGAAAAGTTTTCCTGCCAAACGGACGAAAAGTCCTAGAAGTTTAAGGGATACGAATTATGAAGACGAGCCTTACATAAGGGGTGCAATTTATAAAATTGAGGCTGGCGCATCATGTCTTACGCTTCTGCACAAACTTGCAGACCACGATAGGGTGCTCAATAATCTGAAAATGGAGATGAAGGAATTGAAGAAATCTCTTCGATTCCTTCTTAAAGCGGACAACAAAACACTACCTGAATCTGAGAGTAGCCAGCAGTGGAGAGTAGGTGCAGAATCCCAAGGCGGATCATCTACTGAGGGAAGTGAACAGACACCGCCAACCCGGGCCGCGAAATTGTTAGCACCCACCTCAAAGCCTCTCGATACTGCGCGAAAAAACATACCCTTCAAACAACACGCTCAAATCAGAGAAGGAAATTGCACAACTCCACTTCTAGTGAAGTCGGTTCAGGTACAGACAGCCAACAAAAACAAGGTAGTAGGTATGCTACGGCTGCATACAAATCACTGAAAGAAAACCACAAATGCAGAAGAAGGACAGCACGCAGCCAGCTCTGTACAGTGTCATCTCAGCCTCCCAAAGAAGCCTTTCTCTGGTGATGGTAAGGAAAACACAAAGGCACAAGCCATTCTTATTCATACTTTGGGGTCTTCTGATTGCAGTAGGGCTGGAAATATATCAAGGGTTTCCCATGACCGCCAAAACTGCATGGTTGTTCAGGGCCTACATTAGTCAAACGCAACTACTCCGAAGGACAGGACGGATGCGCACGTGGAAATGTTTCGGTACCTGCTAAAAGATATTCTCCGAAAACGAGAGACAGTAGGAGTTTGTAGAGCTTTCAGGATGGGCAAACAGGTTACTGAACAGTCGGAAAGTGTCCGACCTTGACCTATCAAGATAGTTTTGGATAACAAAGAACAGGTGAACTTGGTTCTGTCCCGGAAAACCGCTATCCACCACTCACATAAGACGGTGTTTTTTCAGCCGGACTACGCTCCAGCGGAACGTCAGAAACGCCGAGATTTGGTAGCGGAACTACGGGGAAGAGAGAGCGCTGGAGAGAGAAATCTGGCTATCCATAGGGACCAAATTATACAGAAAACTATCAAAGTACCGTGGAAGCAGTCAATCCTGATGACAGCTGCGGTCCATTAGTAATGAAAAATTCGCACCCAAACGCACTGGACACTGCGGAGTCTCGTTGGCTAAAATTTCTGAATACTAACGCCTAGAGTTTATTCTCGAAGTTTAATTAACTTCGAATACAGGTAGCCGATGGGTCCTATGATTTTATAGCAATAACAGAAACCTGGCTGTCACAGAGCATCAGTGATTCAGAAGTGACACTATGCGGATGTCAACTATTTAGACGAGACCGAGTGGAACGCCAGGGTGGAGGAGTTGCTATGTATGTAAAGAACCAATAAAGTGTGTGCGAGAGGCCTGGAAGGATGACCTATGGTATAAAGGCTAACAATTAATGCACGGGGGTTGCAGCCCCTGGAAGCCATGGCCATCTACCAACCACCGCGGACCAACAGTGATCCAAATGCGCGTTTACTGATGAGCATAAAGGAGATAGGAAGTTGACCTGATGATTTACTCATGGGTGACTTCAATGCGCCCAGCATATGGTGGAACAATTTGTGGGCCAATTGTTCTAAAAATGCCTTCGCTCACCATCTGCTTAAAACAAAACTTGAAGCCCTTCTCACACAACGTGTCCTAGTTTCAACTAGAGCACGTGGAGCGCAACAGGCTAGTTGTTTAGATCTATACTTCACGAAGTATCCCGACACTAAAGACGAGGTATGCTGCCTACCTCCACTAGGTCGAAGTGATCACGCCGTACTTTCGTGGGACTATGGTGGATGTGCAGATCAAAAATTCACACTGAGGTGCATTCTTAAATTCCGCAATAGCTACCAGCAACCGACGGCCGTTTGCTTTGTCAACTTCGCCGCCGCGTTCGATTCCATCCATCGTGAGTTATTGTGGCGAATAATGGAACAAGATGGAGTGCCCATCAAACTCATTGTCATGACTAAGACCTACTATAATAAATAACTTTGATATTTATATATTTTTACACGTTTTTACTCGTTACCCCCTACAGTAGACGAACCAAGGCCAAATGTATGGCGAGGTGACTTCTCACAGATGAGAGTAGAGGCATCACAAATAGACTGGGGTCTTCGTTTCGCTGGGGGTGTCACAGAGGACTGGAATACATTTAAGGAGTCGTTGTTGCAGCTAATGCGCAGTCATTTCCTACTTTCAGTGGCCAAGGTATCTAGCCGATATCCATGGCTGAACAGAGCTATCAAAAGAGAGATAAGTCACTTTAAGTCACTTTATTAAGGGAAGAAGGCATTCGCCCTTGAGCTCCCTATTCATAACCAAAATCGCATAATAGGTCCACCGTAACAATAAAAAATAAAGCTTTGGAAGAAGTTTTCCATCACAAGCCACAACGAAGATTTTGAACAGTACAAAATCCAGCGGAACAAGGTAAAAAAATGGTGGTCACGAAATCTCCGACTGTAAAAACAAAGCTGAACATTTTGCTGAGTTCTTGCAGTCTGTCTTCACCATAGAACCTCCCTTCTTCGCAACTGTTGACGAGGTCGTCGAAGCACCAAATATTGGGGATATTCTGTTTGAAAAAGAGACGATTTTTCAAGAACTAAAAAGCTTAAAGGAATGTAAATCTCCGGGTCCAGTTAAAACTCCTGCCAAATTGCTCAAGGAACTTGCTAGAGAGCTAGCTTAACCCCTTTCACTAGTGTGCCAGCAATCGTTTGATACTGGAATACTTCCGCCTAAATGGAAATTAGCGCATATTACACCACTTTACAAAAGCGGTAGTCGTGCATCTACGAATAACTACAGACCCATGAGTCTGACCTCTATATGGTGTAAGGTAATGGAGAAGATCATGAAGAAGCAATTGATGATATATTATGAAACTCACAATATATTTTGAATGCGCAAATTGGATTTTATAGGGGAAAATCATGTGTAACAAACTTGCTTTATACGATGCAAAGCTGGACAAGGGCAATTGATGGAAAAAAAACCGTACATGCAGCCTACATTGATTTCCGAATGGCCTTTGACAGTGTTCCACACCAACGTCTCCTGCATAAGTTGAGACTGATGGGTATCGGAGGCACACTTCTTACGTGGATTGAGAATTTCCTATCTGCTCGTTCCCAAACGGTGTGTGCAGGACGACAACAATCAAGGCCGACAGTCATCGAGAGCCAAGTACCTCAAGGTTCAGTACTCGGACCCACCCTCTTTCTCTTGTTCGTTAATGATTGTGTACAGGAATTGGACTGCGAGTGTGCCATGTTTGCAGATGATGTAAAAATATGAAAGGTCATCAGGTGTGCTGCCGATGAAGATAACTTCCAGGAAAATTTTGTCGATTCAACGATTGGTCGCATAGATGGCTGCTGTCCTTCCATTCGTACAAATACACTCTGCTGCGCCTGGGAACTCGAAAGGCGGTGCCTTATGCGCTTGCCTACCATCTAAACGGAATCCCACTGCAAGAAACAAAAATACAGAAGGATCTCGGCATCGGGATGGCAGACAATCTCAAAACTTCTACACAATGTTGTAAGGCGGCTAAAACTGCAATTTAAATGCTGTACGCCATCAAGCGGGCATTCACGGTTTTTGATGAAGACTGTTTCTCGAAAATCTTCGGTACATTCATAAGGCTATATCTTGAATACGCGATTCAAGCCTGGAGACCGTGGATGCGGCAGGATTATAACGTACTTGAGAAGGTGCAGCGGCGGGCAGCAAAATTAGTAAGAGGCCAAGGTGCACTACCATATGAGATCCGCCTAAATAACCTTAATCTCTATTCTTTGATTTATAGGCAGTTACGCGGAGATTTGATACAAACCTTCCGTATCATGCGTGGCTTTGACTGTGCTCTCATGTGTGACGACTTCTTCCAACTCGCCACTACAACTAATCTCCGGGGGCATCAGTTCAAACTGTATGTGGTCCAAGGACGATTGGATGCACGGAAATTTTTTTCTCTAATCAGGTCGTGGACCCGTGGAATAACCTTTCTGAGGCGATTGTTGTGTCCCAATCTGTGGAGATATTCAAACACCGACTTGATATACGCATGCTACAACACAACGTGAACTTTGTGACAAATTAACCTAGAAACACCACTGCACCATGTGACGGTCTATATTTTCCTGACTGCAACCTTGTTAAATTGTTTATAATTCTTGAGATTTTGATGTGCTAAATAGGGAGTTGATAGGCGCGAGCCTATTTTTCCCTCAAATATACTGACTGAACTCATAAAAAAACAACAAATGTTTTTGTATCATAACATTTTAAATAAAATTTGAGATGTTATTTTACTTTCAAAGACTGGAAAAAGCGGCTGTGCACAAATTTTTCTGACAATAAGCCTCCCAGTTCTCGGCAGATGTAGGGCCAATCGATGACCTTTCGGATGCTTGCCACGAGCCTAAGGGTATCATATCCCTTGAAGTCTAATTTTTTGTTAAAAAACTGGCTGGAAAAAAATTATCTGATCATTCTCCTAAATTCTACTTGGCTACTTCGAATATCGCTAGGAAGGGCATCCTCTATTATCGCATATCTTATGGTAAAGAAATCTGATCGTTGAGCCGTTCTAGCTTTAGAAATTTTTATGATGTTCATTGTGTCTGGTGCAGCGGGATACGTTATGATTTGGTCACATATCTACGGCTTGTTTTATAATTTGCGTTTTTTTTCCTTCTGCGATTTACAGACACTTTGATGTATGGATTTTTTAGCAAACGGAATTAAAATGCAAAAAATTGCATCATACGAAATAAATAGCGAAAAATCTTGGAGTACAGGAGAAAATTTATGCAGTCGTTTTTCATTAATCGTCCACCAACTTATTGGCGATGCCAAATAATACGAGGCACGGGTGTTAAACAAACAACTACAACACGTAACAGACAGTGCAAAAACTCCTTTTGTTAAATGTGTAAGTTTAAATTGGGTTTGAAAATATTAAGTAGAAAAACTGTTACGCGATTCATATAACACTAATTTAGCTTAGGGCGTGAATGGGTCGAAACGCCTCTCGTCATGAGAGAAATCACATCACGAAATAAGGCGCATTTTGTTACCGTATAACCGCATAGACGGCACAAGAACAAACTTCTCGGGTAAATTCAGTACACTTAAGGTCATAACTAGGAGAAAACGTAAGGATAAAGTGATAATCTCAAAATTTCCATAGATACGACCACTATAATCCTTTGGAGCTTGCAGAGTCCGCGCACAAAGGGCAAAAAATAAGTATGCGCTATGATCGTCAAAAGCCCGTTGCGGGTCATTACAAGTGCGTGGATTTTCAACACAAAGTGTGGCTCGTGAGACAATCGTAGTTCGCAGGGAATAAAATGGAAAAGACCACCGAGAAAATTGGCTGATCATTTATGGTTGACCGCGGAAACCACAAAAGTGGTTGTAAACCACGAAAATCCACTCTGGTCGTCAACAATTTGCGAAAACGGCCGAATCTTTTAGAGGCTCAAACGGCTTCGAAGATTCTACCTGCACCAGACAATATCAGTGAATTTACAAATAAATATTAAGGAAATGGCCTCAAATGCAAGATAGACCAACATTTAAGTCTGAAAGTTGAATGTTGTGGAAGGTAAAAGAGTTTAGTTAGTTAAGGTCTCCCGTAAATAGATGGTTTCGTAATTTAGATTTGAAGGAAAATTTGACCGTCGCTCTTGACTATGTCAACCACGAGCTTCAGCAGGCTGAAGACAGACGTGGCGACAATATTTGTACTATGGTGAAATACGACTCGCAGGGTCAACCCCATTCTCTTACCGCTCCCTCACCGTATCCGATGTCAAGAGAGTAGTCAAAAAAGGTAGATGGGGAAGGATTCAGGTGACTTGTTTGGCCTGGGCAACCCCTAAGCGTGCCACCACGCTCAGAAGGGTCAGTTGCGTGAGGTAAGCACGGAGCAACAAGCCGAGTTGCTCTTACGTTTGCTCAGACGAGGACGTGACGGCCACCACAATAACGGTGCCGGCTACTTTGTGATGTTACATAAGCAGCTATTCACTCACTGGATCAGAGATCGAAGATACAGTTAAACGGGCAACCATGTAAAGGGTCTGTAAACCACCATGGAATTCGCTCAAAAAACTGCTAGTGCACTCCAGGCGGCTAGGACCATGGTTTCCTGAAGCGTGACATAAAATACGCACGCAATCATTAAACTTCAGATGGGGGAGGTTACAGCGCTACGAGTAGCCTAGGCCATCACTCTTCAGAGAGTCATGGACTGAGAAGTACTTCCCATAAGCAGCTGCCACTTCAGACGCCAAACACACTGGGCTGATGATTTGTCCGGTAAATGCATAAACTGGGGGGGGGGGGCTAAAAAAGGAAACAAGGTGGGGTTGGAAATTGTAACGCAGGTTACGCAACAGAAAAGGAAGAAGAAAACAAATGGGAAGAATAAGGGGACAGCACGGCTTTCGCCCAGGACGCTCTTGTCTCACGAGTGCTCTTTACTCACAGGAGAAGTGGACAAAGGCCGCAGGTAAGGGCTGTCCAATTGATGTCATATTTTTCGACTTCAAGAAGGCCTTCGATAGTATACCACACAGGCTTCTTCTACAGAAGAGTTGAGACATGGGGATTCGAGGAAAAATGTAAAAATGGATCAGCAGTTTCTTGTCCCTTAGAGAACAGAGGGTCATTGTCGGAAACTCAATCTCGGAATGGACAAAGGTAGGGAGTGGTGTACCACAAAGCTCAGTTTTGGGCCCGCTGCTATTCCTGATTTACGTAAACGACTGCCTCAATAAGTGTGAATACTGTCATGTTTGCGGATGAGATAAAAATATGGACTTAAGTTAGCTGCGCCGACGACGCAAAGAGGTTACAGTCGAATATCGATAAACTGGTTATCTAGTCGACCACATGGCTTCTTAGCTTTAATGTATCTAAGTGTCTGGTTCTACTGTGTCGCTGAAACACAGTTATTTTATAAATGGCATTGCAGTAAACGAGGTTGATACGCACAAAGATCTGGGTATATGGACAACCATGAACTTGCTGCCAACAGAGCACTGTTAAAAGGCCGTCCAAAAGGCTACAAGTACACTGCACTGGATCAGACGGGCGGTCAAAATCTTTCCACGTGAACTTTTTGGAAGAATATTTGGTGCCTTTGTGAGACCACATCTTGAATGCAGAATGCCAGTTTGGACACCATGGTTGAAGAAAGATATGGACCTTTTTGAGCAAGTGCAACGCAGGGCGACAAAGATGGTCGATGGTCTGAGAGACTTACCATATCAAGAGAGATTGATCAAACTTGATCTTGTTCCTTGTCTTGCAGAAACGTTCAATGCAGCCTGCTCTGTACATTCCGAATAATCCGGGACTACAGTTCCTCCCTGAAATTGGATGATTTCTTCAAAATAGCCATTAAACCTCAACTGCGGGGCCATCCTTACAAGGTCACACACGAACGCACTCGATTAGATCTCCGAAAATATTTCTTTATTCAACGCGTGGTCCAAACTTGGAACTTGCTATCAAGCGAGACGTTTTCCACTGACACAATTACGGAGTTTAAAAGAAGACTTGATGTCATTCTATTTGACAAAAGGTGACTTTGACAACACTGCAAGCATTGTTAACAATTTTTCTGGCTCTTGACTATTTTCGTTTTGTTCCGTGAAAATTCATTCGAAATTCTGTTATGGTATCATATGTCCTCCACCAAGTGCACATTAACTGTAAGAATAACATTGTTTGCTTTGCATTAATAGGTTCCTCAAGGGCATTTCTTGCCTGTAACCCACAAATATACATAAACAATACATATACATACAAGAAGGGGAAGGAGGGAGAAGAAGAGAGGCAGGAGTGAAAAAAAGAAAGGAAGGAAAAATAAGGAAAGCAAAAGATAAATACATAGAAAACGAGAACGAGAACACAGCTTACCTGTTAGCGCAACATTTGCGAGGAGTGCAAAAAAAATCGGTGGAGAAGCTTGTGTTGACACGTTTACGCTCGGTTGACGATCCAAATGACATGATTATGACTGCGTTTATCAGTACTAATAACAATGGCGACTAAAGAGCAATTGCATTACACACGACCAGAAGTAACAAAAACAAAGAAGAACTGGTACTTGCTTACAGTTTTCAGTTTATTTCAGTTTATTTGGTGCGGACAATATGTAATGCCTTGGAAAACCCTATTGATTACATGTCGGTGCGTCACACGCATGTACATGCACACACAAAAATTACCACTTCTAACATGGTATTGGCAAACAGTGAGTAGCATTGTTTGAACAAATAAGTCTGGTGGTTAGAGTTCATACTTCGACGGCCAACAGGGGACACATGTAATTATCCAAGCGTTGTTTGTACAAATAAAGGGAAGTAGCCTCCACGACTGACTGCGGGAGGTTGGTCCACTGTTGTATGGCACATTGCGTGAAGAATTCAGAGCGGAGGTTGAACTTGGACATATTTGTGCGCAGATTCATTGTGTGCCCACGGAGATAAAGCGAAGGGTGCCACTAAAACATGTCCTAAAAGGGTAATCCTTGCTCAAGACCGTGGATAATCTTGTAAACTAAGATAATATCGCCTTTTTGTTGCCTCTAATGCACACAGAATCAATTAAGGCATGTCAGTCTGTGTACGTAGGAGTGGTTCTTTAGACCTCTTACTAGCTTTGTTGCCCGACGCTGCACTTTCTCCAGACATGTTGTTTGTTTTGCTAGCCATGGCCGCCACGCCTGTATGCCATATTCTAGGTGTTGTCGAGCGAATGTACCGTACATTTTGCCAAAGTGAGCTTCGTCGAAGGCTAGAAATGCCCTTTTGATAGCGTGCATAATTCTCGTGGCTTTATTTGCAGCTTTGGCACAATGTAATGAGGGCTTCAGATTACTTTGTATCCAAATGCCGAAGTCTTTTTGCCTAGATTCTGCTGGAATTTGACTGCTTTTTAGGTTATGTGTCCTCATGTTGTGGGGGATAGGGTAGTTCGTTGGAAGCAGGTAGAGGACGGCACACTTTTGCACATTGGAATCCAGCAGCCATCTCTCGGGCCAAGTCTGCAGTTTGCAAAGATTATTTTGCAGAGCTTATCGGTCGCCTGGGCGCCTTTTGACTTGCCAGAGCTTAACTTCATCGGCAAACATGATTTTACCACAGTTCAGTTCTTGAAGGCTGTCATTAACATAGAGAATAAAGAGAAGAGGACCAAGAACGGAGCCTTGAGGAACCTCACTTCTACGTCCACCCAGTCCGATTTACCCACCCCGATGCAAACAGGTTGTTTTCTACAGACCAAAAATGTCCTGATCAAGTCCAAAATTTTCACCTTGATGCCAAAAACGCTCAGTTTATATAAAAGGCGTTGATGGGACACGCTTTCAAAGGCTTTGCGGAAATCGATGAACACCGCGTCCACTTCGAAGCCCTCTTCTTAAGCACTTGTTCAGGCCTCAAGTGAAGTCAGCAAATTTGAAAAGCAGGAGCGCCCTCGTTGAAAGCCATCTTTAAAATTTCGCATGATGTCATTTTCGGCACAAAATCTTAGTATGGCCTGGTTGACAAGGACCTCCATCATTTTGCAGGAAAGGCAGGTCAAGCTTATAGGCCTTAAGCAGTTTGCAGACATATTGCTACCTCCATTATATTACTGTACGATGTTGGCCGTATTCCACTGCAAAGGCAAGTCCCCTGTTCTCATGGAAAGCTCGAACAGAGATGAAAAAGGCACCAATAGCTCTGTCGATAGTTCTTTAGGTATCAGTGCAGGGATCCCATCCGGTCCAAGAGACTCGTCTGGTTTGATGTGACTGAGGACATGTCTTACGTCTGCTACAGAAAAGGTAACAGTTTCAATAACGGCTGAACCTTCTCTCACTACTCCTCCCGAATTGTCGTTGGGGATTCCATCCTAAAAGCCGATCTGAAAAATTCGGACAGTAACTCTACTTTCCGCGGTCCTTCCATTAATATGTTCCTGAGGTTATCGCTTAGAGTTGCAATGCTGTCCCGGTGCTTCCTTTGACTGCGGCTGTACTCAAAGAACTTCTTTGGACATATTGTGGCTTGTGTTGCAAGCTGACGCTCAGAGGCTGATAACAACAATATCCTAATACTACAGCTGCTAGTACTAGTGATCACACTTAGTAGTCCGAGTACAGAATACGTCATACTAAGTTTAAAAATGTAGGTGGTTAGCAAACAATTTCAGCAAAACTTATGCAACTAACCTGGGGGAACTTACATTGAGGTACCCGGCATGCTTCAAAGCGAATCCTTAAATGGGATAAAGCGAAGCGATGAGTGAGTGGAGCTGCAGGTATTGATGGGTGTGTAGGAGGTGGTTATGTGCGTGGTATGTGCGTATGACCTCGTAGATCCATGCCTATGGAGGCCATGTGAGCAGTGAGGGCAACCGTCTCTTCTATGTATTGGTACTCCAAGCACTGGTTCACCAGTCTCTTTGCAATGGATTCACAAGTAACCGACCGATGCGTGAGGTGAATACACGATAACAATGAGGGCAGATAAGGCACCAACAATCAGTGGAGTGAGAAGAGTTAAGTGGGAGTTCGCAGTAGGGAGGGTATTATTGGTGGATGAGGGCACAGGAGCATCAGAAAATGGAGCTTCCCTGGTGAGTATGGCCATCGTTGAAATGCTGGACACAGAAGGGACTGCTGAAGTGCTTGACGCCGTAGAAGTGGATGCCCTCTGAGGGACGGTGCACTCTGTCCAGAGATGACCAACCAAGCTGATTATTGCATGGAAGGTGCGTCGACAGCGCGGACGGGTTCAAAGTGTTTGGCATTGACAACGTGCGTCCGCAGCGTTTTAGATTTGGAGCCGTTATTTTTGTCAATGCGGACAGGATATGACTGGTTTCACGGGTAGCCATGCCAGTATCAACCATTCCTTACCAAGTAGATTGGTTCCTCGGAGGGTTCCTCCCTGGTCGCCTAGTTGATTCGAAGTCTCGCCAAAGCTTTCTTAAGATTGTCCTCGTAAATCCTTTTTTGTCCTTCTTTGCGGCGAATACCCACAACAACATAATCATAGTGATATCGCTTGGGTAGACTATGGCCGTCCATTCATATCAGAGGCCCACCCCAACGCAGTTATTTCTGCATGAGCATGCAATCCGGCTAAAAAAACCAATTTATGCTGTCAAAAGGCGCTGGTACATGCAATCTGCTACTTTTGGCCGACTGCACGCGGAAATTCCACACCTCTTGAATCCACGTCATCCAAAAACACACAAACTGAAGCCACGGAGAAAGGTCAAACGCAAGCTGCGTGGCTAATATGCAGAACTTAACCCGCTGACCGCGAGATCATCCCCCTGTCTTCTCTGCGCATTTAAACCAGCGTCCTACCTGCGCAGGCGCCCGAATTCAGGAGATGAGGGAAAACCCAACTGCTTAATTACCCTCACTCCTTTTCTCCCCCTCCATCACATAACCTGACGATTGTTTAAAAATTGTAAGTAACTGACTAATTTTATTCCCCATGTCATGTACCGGCCTGAAGATGAATGACCGAAAACAATTGCTTGCCAACACGACTTTTCAATCGTAAAAATGGGAATTTTTGCAGAATGGACTTATAGTCTATGCTTTTCTTATATAAATTATCCATAAGTACCGGTACTTAATTTTATAAATATCAGCTGCCATTATCTTCGTTGGCTTGGCTAGATGCTGTTTGCGGATTGGTCACACAGCACACTGCAATTAATTTGTCTGGCCTTCAACGATTTATATAAGCTTAAACCACTTGATTATTTCTGAATAACAGAGAAGTACTATTGTTAGTCTGCCTGCCGCGTCGAAAAGAATGAAGGCTACAAAGTCATTTCGTACAAAGACCCAGGCGATGGTTGAGAGGAGCTAGAAGTGTCACCACTGACAACAGTCTTCAGCCTGACTGCTATCGCTTAGCAATAATTTTCCTATTTTAGTAAAGCTATTTTCACCCATTGAAGTTGACTCCATCTTCAACCACCAAGAACGTGTTTCCAACTATCTCAAAAAACACAACTTATTTCCTTTTTAATGACCTCACACCAATTAAGCGAAGAATAGTGTCGGGCTCTTCCAATAAAACTTCGACTTGACCGCAAACTGCTCTAGTTTCCGATCGTAGCACTAGGAAGCCTAGGGGGCACTTATTCTTACTCCTGGCAAACCTGACTTACCATTTCCCAGTACTTCAACCGTCTCCTCACACTCTACTCAGCTGGTCACTCCAGCTGCTTCAACCTTGTCTGCTTCCCCAGTTATCATGGCTAGTTGTTCTGGAAGGAGCCCTAAAACCTCCAGAACTCCGTATTTCGTCAGCTAGACCAAAAGATTCCTTATTCAAACTAAGTCCTCGCAAACTTCCCCTTAAAGCACCTAAGACATATAATAAAAGTGGCGTGATCCAGAAATAAACCCCGAGCATGCTGCCCTTCAAGGCACTAACTGAGCGCATAAAACTGGAAAATAACAAACGTATTAGTGAATTCACCCATCTTAGCCAACAAACTAAACCAGGATTTCCATCACTTAGTACTTATAGTTGCTTTTCCTCTCCCACGAGCATCTTTATTCTCCCATTCCTTTGTAACCATAAACAAGCCTATCCCGGTATTAATACCTATGCCCCTATGATGTCACAAAGCCATCTACATACAGCTTACAGATATTCCCCTCAGACTTCTTAATCCAATTGTTCTTATCCAATTGGTGGCTACACTACAAACTTTATTGAAAAAATTTATTGAGTTTGTTTTTATTGAGAGATAATGATAAAACTAGTTGGGTTTATCAAAATACACTACATACCATCTTGCTTAATACAAAATCCGTTATAAATAAGATGGATCAAATTACAGCCATTGCTTTCGAGTTGAAGCCTGGTATTATATGCAATACAGAATCATGGACCCATCTGCTATCTTCTGAATCTTTACTTATAATAAAAGAGTATTATTTCTACCGTCAAGATCACACTAGTAAACGTGGCGGTGGGTGTCTTCTCTACATCAAAGCTCCATTCAAGCATTTCACGTTCGATATAGATGCCGCGGCAGTTACTGCTTTGTATCTATTATCCTGCCACCCCGAAAAAAGTGATTTTTGGATGCATTTATAATCCCCCTTACTAATCACCTGAAGATGATGAAAAGTTCTGCGAAATATTGAACTGATTTCGGATTTCGCCTTCGACGATTCAGCCAAACATAGTTACAACAGGTCAGGCGCGGGTTTTGGTAACCACAGATGACAGTAACGTATTCTCGTGCGGTTGCGACAATTTCGCATTGGTCATTTCTAAAACTTCTCTTTCGGTATGGTTTTTCAACAAATTAAACAATTTACAGATGGAAGTCAAGTATTTACAAGGTGATCTGGTTGGAATTTATCGTCTTTCTGATTCTTTTTGGGTCCTTTTCTCTGATATACCGTGTCGGCATGACTGCGCAAATAAAACGGTAGGCCAATTTTAACGACAAGTTCCGGGAACTCATACTTATAAAGCAAAAACAAAACGTTTTGAAATAATATTAAAGTTATCCTTATTGCATATACACCTAATCACCCTCATTTTTTAAAATTGTCATCAATTATAACTCTGTCAGCACTAGCCCTGCTTGGCCCCATCTCAATAGTCGGGGCCAGGCAGAGCAATCCGGGGACTTAATGCATTGAACGAATTTCTTGAAATCTATTTTTTGTCAAAAAGTATCAAAAACCACTAGTTTGCATCTTCTTCTTTGATAACACAATGAAATCGGGGGTTGAAACGAGAAAATGGGGATGCACGCTACAAAAATATTTTCCGTAGTTGGGGCTTTACGGTTGGATTTGGCCCCATGTAATTCCGTTTGTATGCCACCGAATTAGACGGGACCAAATTCAACCCGTTAAGCCCCACCTACGAAAAATATTTTCGCAGCGTGCGCCCCCGTTTTCCGGCTTCAACCCCCGATTTCATTGTTTTATCAAAGAAGAAAATGCAAACTAATGGTATCTGATACTTTTTTTGACAAAAAATAGGTTTCGAAAAATTTCTACGATTAAATTAACCCTCAGCCCCGGGTTGCTGCGCCTGGCTCCGTCTGTGGCCCCATCTACACTGGGACCGTGTGTTGACAGGGAATATATCATATGCGTTTTTGATTGCGAAAATTTCGTTGCCATGTGTATATATACATCTATATAATCCTGTATTTCAGCGTAGTTAAAAACTAGCTCATATCAAAAACGATTATTTGAACTATTTCCTTTGCATGGTCATTGTATGCGGCAGCCTATTCAAAATAGGTTTCACAAAAGATAAGAATGGTTATAAACTAAGATTTCAGCTTCTTGTTTCTTTAACTAGTTGATGAGATTAAGCAAGACATACACAATCACCAGGCGCTGGCTTTCCCTTTGTGTCATACCAAAGAACATATCTGCTGCCAAATCACTAATAAGCGTATTTTGACTTTATATAAAGTCTTCTTTTGTTTAGATGATATCCCAATTTAGGGCTGCATGCATTGGCAATTTCAGCTATTCACCGACACTGTAATAGCTCCAGATTTAACCAAAAATCGTGTGCTGTCATGTCCATTTGGAAAGATTACTTAAGTTAGAGTTCTAGTATTTATTACCATACCTTTAAACCTCAATATCTTTCACGCATAACACCTTTTAAATGCCGACTTCAGAAACCGCATTAACTACAAAATGAATAAGTATGAATTTCTTCTTCTTAGATCCAAAAACTACCAAATAAAAAGTATTTTATTGAAACGTGCATCGAAATACCCAACAAATGATATGTTCTTTAAATATACTCTTAAAATATGGGTTTATATAGCCTTTAAAGAATTCGTATTTATTTACTTCTTTGCATTCCATAGTTTATCGTTTTGCTCTGTCTGTGAATAATTTTCACGAAATGCAATTCATATTCCACATTCGTTATGCAATTTTATGAGCATTATATATAAGTCATTTAAAACGGTGAATATGGGCATATGCTACTTGCTAAAAACAGCAGACAAACTTTTTTCAGCGAAAATTCCCATTTCTACGATTGAAAAGTCGTGTTGGCAAACGATCGTTTTCGGTCATTCATCGTCAGGACAGTACATGACATGGGGAATAAAATTGGTCAATTAATTACAGCAATTATATAATCGTCAGGTTAGGGAAGGGGGGAGGGGGAGGAAAAGGGTGAGGGTAATTAAGCAGCTGCGTTTACCCTCGTCTCTTGAACGCGGGCGCCTGCGCGGGTAGGACGCTAGTTGCCATGACCAGATGAGACAAGGGGGATGTTCTCGCGGTCCGCGGATTGAGTTCTGTATGTCAGCCGCGCAGCTTGCGTTTGACTATTCTCCGTAGCTTCGTCTTCTTTGGCTTCAGTAGGTGTTGGATTTCCGCGTGCAGTCGGCCAAGGGAGGCCGATTGCTTGAACCAGCGCCTTTTGACAGCATAGAATGGGTTTTGCTAGCCAGATTGCCACTGCTTCTGCTGTGGCTAACACCCGTTTGCGCAGGCCTTTAGAGAAGTGCGTTGGCGTGCGGTATATGACCCGAAAGGCTTCACCCGCGTCCACTTGGTGGTTTGTATCAATTAAGTGGGCGAGGAATGAGCTTGAGGTCGGTCTATTCTCCCCTCTGCTGAGCCAAGCTGGTATGTGCTCGCGCATTCTCTTCTCCAGACGTCGCGTTGTTCGGCCAATATAGCCTGCTCCACAGGAACAGGTGAACGAATAGATGCACATAGATGTGGCCTGAAATGGTAGTCTGTCCTTACCTCCCATTCGTAGAAGGGGAGAGTTAGTGAAGAGAACCCGCAAGTTTGCAGCCGGGAAGGCATTCATAACCGCTGTCCTCAGGCGCCTTCTTACTAGTTCACTCGTTGCGTCTCCAATAAACGGCAGTCTTATAAACAGGTCTTTCTTTTCCGCCGTTGCAATTGCGACCTTTGGGGCACGTTCCTTTATGTTCTGAAGGATGAACCCTTCCGGATAACCGGTTTCTTGGAGTGTGTCCTTTAGTTGCTGCAATTCTACTTCCACTATATCAGGAGAGCAGATACGGCGTATTCTGGCTGCCATTCCCTGGACTAAGTTCCATTTGACAAGTTCCATCTGACAAACTTTTGCAGATAATTACGAATTGTCGACATCGTAAGTTTTTACTTAACCAACATAAGAACGAATATACATCCCGCTCATCAATGAGATACGTTTTCTTTACTTTGTAGCTTGAACTTTGTAAATGTACAAATATATGTACCTTTTTTTTGATAAAGAAATGGCTCATAACTCACAAAAGCATCTAAAACAATTATAAAAATGTAAACAAGATAAGCAGGGGTGTATGTCTTGCAGGTGTCCGACAAAAAATCAATTGAAACGCTGTTATTCTTCTGTTTTAAAAATATTATATTATCATAGAGCAGCATAATAAATATCGCAGGTTAACATAAATAAGCCCTTCAAATCAAAAGTACATGTGCTATCCTGGAGAGTTGCGGCAACCGAAGTGAAATTTTGAGTGGCATATGTTGCTTAAGAATCAAGAAATAGGCACTCTAGTCGAGTGCGACATGTTAGCAGCTTGGCGGCTGTTGGCTGGGCTCGAGAATAAGTCCACAGGCAGAACGGGAAAGGTGAGATTCATTACCGATTAGTGACCATCTAGGCACTAAAGTCAAACCTTTGTAGCTCATGGCGTGCTAATCCCATTAAAAAATATTAGGCTGCATGTGTAAAGCGCGCAGTTTATTAGCCATCTTGTTAAGAGTTCATATAAACTAAACGCTCAAGTAAAGTAGGGTATATAAGTCGCACGAGTCGGTGGCTATTAAAAAGAATATGGAAACACTTAACAGCTTTGTTGAGGAAGGATTTAGGTAGGGAGCTTAAACGGTGCTACTTTGCGTATTTTGTTGATCACAACATTCTGTTGGTTCCATCAAAGCCTTCTGAGTCATTTCTGCGGTCCTGCCAAAATATGTTAAGTCCCTGAGCCTTCTTCTGCTGGCTACAGCAAAAGTGACCGCTGTATGCGATCTTGTGTGCACTAAAGAACCGCATACGAGGTCCGCGCTCAACTGCGTGCACTGCTCTATGGACAGGCTCCAACGAAGCCCCACGGCCATTGCTACGTCATCAGTCTTCTCTTGTAGACCATTTAACCCCCTCGAATTTCCTGTACGCATTAGCAGAAAAAAAACACAATTGGTAGCTTGAATACCTTTGACTCTGTTTCCATATACATGGAATGGTTCAGTGAGTATTTAGTGAATGCTTGCATAAATTCTCCAACATTTTTATATTTAAAGCGCTAAAAGACAAAAAATCGCTAAATTCTCACCGAAATTTAAAAGAGGAGCTGTAGTCAATTGTAATAAAATAAAATAAATATCTCTTAAGACAGTTGGCGAACGAAATGTTCCTTAAATAAAAACAAACTGTATGTTTATGTTTTCATCTGACAATTACAAATACATTCATATGTTACATTTGCAGCAATTTTTGTGTTTATCGAAATGTGAGGCTTCCTTTAAGAATCGAGTATTTATATATAAACTTCTATTGTTTTATATATTTGCCTTAAATTTTAAATTTTTTCCATGTTTTAAATTTTTTATTTCAAAATTCCCATAACTGCGCTAACTATAGCTTTTGGGTCATTGACAGTGTTTTGCAAATTTGGGCATTTCATGTCTGTAAGCGCTCATACAGTTTATATTTCTTCTTAAGCTAGTTATAAAAAGCACTACGTGATTATCTATTATTAACAAAATTGGCCACCAAATGATGATATACAAGAATAAGTTTGGGTCTGTTTTCTGAAAACTGTAGTCTGAGTAATTAAGTCAGCTAAAGTCCATGTGAAAACACCATACGAATTAAGTAGCTTGTTTTGCGATTATATGCTATTTTAGTGGCCAGAAAGATGCTCATTGAAAGATAAAAAGTTCTTGTGACAAAAATAGTCAAGAATCAAGCTGCATAATGATAAATCCCAGCCAAATTGATTAATGTTTTAAAGCAAACAGCATTTTTTCAATTTTCATTAACTGTTAGCTTTAATACCACTATTTTATATGTGCTAACTTACTAAGCAATTATAAAATGCGAAAGAAGAATAGTGAGGCAGAAATTGCCATTCTGGATTATCTGTCTTATGGTAATAGTTCCTAAAAATAACAAAAATGTTATTGCAACTTAGCAAGTAACATTGCAATTAGCCATATGGCAAGTTTCGGGGGATCCCGAAGACACTGGACATCACAAACCAGGGCGGATGTGCCCTGTATCTGATCGAAGTACGCCTATCCACTAATGATTATCCTCGGTCAACAACCATCAAGACGTTGAGCCCGATTGCTCGATAGTTAGAGCGTTCAAGTTAGACCAGAGAGACGTGGGTTCAAAACTCGAGAAAGGCGGCAATTTCCGCTGCTACACTTGAGTAGAGTTTATCCAGCTGACGGCGCCTATTGAAGCAAAAATTGCCATTCTGGACTCTCTGTCTTATGGTAATATGTCCTAAAAATAACAAATGTTACTGCAACTTAGTAAGTAACATTACATTTACCCATGTGACAATGTGTAGGGCACCCCAAAGACAATGTTCCGCTACGCAAATTGGAAGTCGGAGAGTATTTACAAGGCATGTCGGACATTTATGATTTAATCCTCGTTAAAAAGCCATAGATTTAATTAGAAACCGAAGGCATTGGCATTTCTAGATGTTCCTTCATAACGAATATAATCCTACAGTGCGATCATAAACCTTAATTCCAAGACAATTACCGTTGGAAAAGTAGTCAGTTTTTTGGTTAAATTTACTGTTGACCAGTTCCATATATCATTAATTCAGTGCGGTACATGGTCCACTAAAGGTTTGACGTTGAGAAATTTCTCGTTATAATGTTTGAACATGTATTTTTCTAATATTTTAATTTACGTCAATATATATTCCTCCAGGTTTGTATCACAGGCGAAATGTCTTCTGTGTTTTCAGAAGTGTTACTTTTATAAGTATCGTTAAAATATGCACAATTTATATTTTATGCATTAAAAACTTTAAATCCTATTAAAAGAGATGACCATTTTTAGTCAAGTAGACCCCTTTGGCATTTTTTTTCAGGAAATGGCTATTAAATATATCTTCAGAAGGTCAAATATGGCGGACAGCTTTTATATTTTACTTTTGAACAGAATTGCAATGTAGGAGACTAGGAAAGTCTTTGCAACGACCTAAGATAAGGCTAGTTGGAAAGATAAATTAAAATGTTACATGATATCAATCAATTACATAAACGATAGTTGACCGACATAAACTACGTATCTTAAACGTTGGTTGCATAAATTGGGCTGGCAGGACATCTATGCATTATGCGCAGTATATCTAAGGTACTTATATCTAAAACTTAAAAAATTGTTCATTCTGTTAAGCTTTCTGTCGCATAAACTTTAAAGTATTTGTAAGCATAATGGATTTTGATTGTCGGTTTTGATTTGTATCTTTCTGCTTGTAGCGAGTTCGAGCATTTTTGCCTGTATTGCAACAAGGTCAGCAAAAGAATGCCCATTGGACTCTTTTTGGGTTTTTATGTCAACATCATAGTTGGGCAGTGGTGGGGACGATTCTGCGCAATCCCATGGCCAGACTCGGTCGTGCTGGCAATATGTGCCTACATACAAGGGAATTCGAAGTCGGTGACTACTCGAAGGCACACATTGATTCGCTACGTTCATCTAACTTACATCCTGCAGATGCGCGGTATGTCATCGAGGGTCAAGCAACAGTATCCTTCTATTGAACACGTCGTTACAGCAGGTACCTGCTCAATATGTACATTCCACTGCAAGTCTATTTACTACCGCGTACGCTTCATATAAACTGACAGATTTTCTCGCTTTTTGGCTTGGTGGCACAATCGATTTAAATAATTATGTTAAACTGATTCCTTATTCGGTTTTTGTTGACTGCCGGCAGACGACCATTGATTAAAAATGTTCTTGCCTGTCATGTAGCCAAGCACAAATTCCCCGGTTTTCTTTAAAGCTGTTTGTGCTTTCTTTTGCGCAATGGAAAAAGTTCTTTAAAGTCTGTTTTGCCGGCTTTAACAAATGAGCACTGCGTTATCCGTGCGCATCGTTTGCAAAGAAACCAAGGTGCTTCCGAAGCATACTTTTCATACTTGTTCTTAAAATAACAAAACTCATGCCTTCTGTGAGCCTTTATAAAATTTGAGCATAAACATAATCAACAGTCAGAATGGCTTGCTTTTAGTTCACCTGTTTATTAACTTTAGCATGTTGGTTGCTTGGGGAGTTTTTTTTCATAACCCCAACAAAAAGTGTCTATCTGGTGTACTTTTTTGAAGATAGTGTAAACAGCGAAATGTTTGTTGTATCCATTGACTTCTCAGAGTGCTCGTCAGTTGCTTTCTCTCGTTGCATAACATAAATACAAACAAACAAACAACAAAGTCATAGGAAATGGCTAAGAGGCAAATCAACAATGCAAGAATGGCTCCTATCTAGCGGATGTTCAGCAATGAATGAACGTGGAGTTTATTTTCTTGTTTCAATAACCAGCTCTGTAAGTGCTCCTGGGCTCTTGTGGCCAATTGCCGTTGCATTCGCCCTATGTACTTGCATGTGCAAGTGCACGTAAATGCGTAGATACAGATTGAAGTGGCGTGCAATGGCAAGGCAACGGCAAGAAAAAAGAACTCCACTTCCATCGATTACTGAACACCTGCTAGATATGGGCCATTCTTTGGACCCCAAAATGTCTTTACGAGTACTTTTTTGGGTACAAACAACTCGTACCTTACGCTACCTGGAGGCAACTTGCATACGGTGGTTTATTCCACAACATTTGTAAACCACTTGAGCATGTGTTGAACCCTAATCTGCTGTGGTAACACAGGTTCCCTTTTAACATTTCCTTTCCGAATGTTTTTTTTCTCAGACATGCCTTCCTCGATTTGTTGCCCACAGCGTTTTTAACTTTCTTTTCTGGTAAACCCTTCCTCGAGCACACATAAGGGTAATCTGTCTCAAACTGTCGCCAACGAACGTGCGATTTCCGAGCATAAAGCTCTTTGTTTCAGCCGAACAAGGATCCAGGATTGCAGTTAAGTAGGGGATGACCATTTGAGATCGAGGAAGGGTAACCACGAAATAAATAAGATCCCACTGAATTTATTTTTAAACTGACGCTCTTTGTGTAGTCATTTAAAGTCTTGATCAATATCAGGTTATCTGAAGTTTGCATTTAATTTTGAAAATGTCAGAAACATTAAAAGTGGTCATGCCTCCTGAACGCACAGATGAGAGTGATTTGGACGCGAGCAGCCCACGCAATCCATTCAAAAACGGAATCTAGCTTGCAGAAACGAGTTCCAGTAAGGATAGTCGAGTCTGGCGTGCAAATTTCTGTACAAAAAACTGTGATCTGCCAGCGTGCATTCATGGTCTTGCATGTTAAATCGTGTTTCAGGGGGCAGAATATTAACAAGCCCCATAGGTCAATCGATGAACGCCAGTCAAACCCATTCAAATCTTGCTCAGTTGCAAACCTATCACACGAGTCAGTTAACAAACGGTCAACTTGGCGACTGATTTGAATTTCTACTGGTCTTTTAGGGCGCAGAGGACAACAAATAGCAGCCAGCATGAAGGACGGTACGCAAAGCATGTGGAAGAATGCTTATTACCTCGGAGGCAGATGCAGATGCGAATACTAACCCGTCCTGAAATGTACCTCAAGGCTAACTATTTCAAGGTGCCAGGGCGTTCTTATTCATCTGCCTTATGTCATCCTCACCTAGTTTTATTTCCATTGTTCACAGTTTCTTGCGTGAGCGCGAGTTAAATTGCAAGAGAGTTCATATCACGGGCTTAATGCACGTCCCCAAATAGCAATGGTAGTCAACAAAACATGGCCTGCCATTCACAAACCAATTCAACAGGTAATTAGCATTTTTAAAATGGCAATTTGAGCCACATTTAGTGTTGTTGTGTATAAAATGGAAAACTCAACCTTTTGCACATGCTCTAGACGAAATGTTTTGTTTTGTCATTCTGGAAACCTATCCACCTACTGGGACACGCAAGACATGCAATCGTCAAATGCTAAAAATCTGACTGCATCGTTTTGAGCGATGCAGGCGATGTTTTTGCAAACACAAGGTTTGCGCGCGAGAATTTTCTGCCGAGCTGTGGTCTGAGAGAGAGAAAAAAGACGCTTAATGCTGAAGGTGAAAATCCAAATTTTCAGCAAGATATGGCTCCATACACTGAGCTCAAGGGATAAGTCAATAAAATACTCCGAATTCTAGATATTTTCATGAAGGGCGTATCTACTATGGCGACAGGTCTAAAGTCAACTTCTGGATTTCAGGTTCTTCACACTGGAGGTAGCGTACTAAGCATGAGAGTACAGGTTCCTGATATGCCGACCACGGCAAAAAAAATACAGGACGGAAGTATCGGCGCATGCTACGGGCATACTCCGAAGCCATTTATTCAGACTGAAATAGATGGGCAACCCCATCAAAAATGCGATCAGCAAATAGCTGGAATTTTTTAAAGTGTCGCTATGCTATAATATCAGGTAAAAAGCATAGGAAACACCGGTAGCTGAAGAAAGCAGTCGGTAAGATACGTTTTAAACTTAACAAGTCTTTCAAAACAAGGCTGAATACAATAAACAGAGAGCTTTACAGAATGAGGGGGAGAATGTAGGCATCTATAAATCGCCAGCCTAGGGCTGGAGGTTTATAAAATGAACGATACCAATGGATATTGTGTTAGAGTTTACGGAGTTTAATAAAATGGCTTCAACATGGGAAATAAATGAAAAGTATGATGTTATTATCAAACGAAATTACCCGCAAGAGAATACCTCATTGAACAGCATGTCTAAGGAGTCAGGACTGGGAGACGGGTGCTGTCAGAATGCACGCTGGATTGACTTCTGGCTATTCAGTCAAAGACTCTTGGCTAACAATCATGCTGACAAGTGGTCCAGGCCAGCTTTCGTACCCGGATATGAGTCTGACTTTTTAAAGGGTAACCAAAAACCATATCAGCAATATTTTTAAGGATAAGCATTTACTTAATCAATGAAACATATTATCGACAGCAGTGTGCACTACGCAGGCTCACAGGACCGTTTGTTCAACTAAGCATAATTTTTCGCGCCTCTTCTCAGATCGTAAGTGCACTGTATCTGTCCGATAGCATCATCGTACGCTACCAAGCTTTAATCGATGCGCCCTGTTCTTTCCCAACGCGAATCCACATCATTTGATTTCTCATGAGTTGATATAAAATTAACTTCCTCCTGGAAACTAAATCTCCCATCATATCCGCATTTACCTCAACTTTCTTTTCAATCGATGCTAGAATTGCATCGCGCAAAATTACCTGTACAAAGCTATTGTCGTTGCTTTTTGGGAGCTTTTTACTTTTTTGGCGAGCATTCCTCATTAAATAACAGATTTTTTTATGTAACGAAGTTTGGGCTGATTATTGCTTTTGCTATAGTGCTGCTGGTTATTTTGTTCTAGCAATTTATTCTGTGGTGTCTTGCTCATTTAAACAAAATTTGCGGTGCTGATTAATTCCCGAATAATTTTATTCCTTTATTTCGATATTTTTTGGGTTTTTTATTCGTCCCACGCAAAAATCCATTTTTAATTGGCATGCAGGTCTTATGTCCTTGGTTTTGAATGCTTGGAAATAGACTCATCACACTACCCAAGAAATCGATATTTTGTCCATCCTAAGTAGTATGCCTTTTCACTTTCGGTCTTGTACCATCAGCTGACCCCAATTTACTTCCAAGAATTGGCTAACTGATGACTAATTCACTTATTATTCCTTCGGGGAGCTGGCGTCGTGTGTGAAACTGGTCAGCGTTTATTCAACAAGCCAATTGAAATAGGCTGCTGCAATTATAAAAACGTATTTTGTTGTTGAGTCAACTTGTAAACGTTTGTCCTCTCCAATTGGCTAGGTTTCATGACAGAACAAGAGAAGGATGTATTCTTGCAAAGTGGGGAAGATGGAGAAAGCGGCATTGCATTTTTGCCAATTATGTGGGCAGTAGATTTGATTAATCAATTAAGGACGGAGGGAGCCATTGCCAACGCAACCAGTGTGGAACTACTGCAGCAGGAACTCAGAAATTTCCGTGGAGGGTTTGGGGTTGTGTGGACCTACAACTACCTAAGTGTTCCGCTTGCTTATACCCAGGTAAATACTCAAAAGCACACCTTGTCTTATGCATAACAGTTTCGCAGTGTTTTATTAACTTTATTCACCCATCAATATGAGCATGAAATGGGAAAGTCGTCCCAAGTACACGATATTACGTTGATTTAATGAACAGACACCAGTGAAGTAGCTCACACAGTGCAACACAGAAAACTTATTTGTCGATATATTTGTGTCGTACAACTGAAATGGACACTAATTTGGCATTAACGAAATCAGAGCATCTGTGCAGGTGAATTCTCAGTTCTGATTATGACAAAAGTAGGTTACCGAGATATTTAAATGACTGTGGGTCCAGTCGCGTCAAGTGTATTAAGGGAAATATAAATAGACGCCGTTGAGCTCCCTTTTGGTGCACAGTAAGGAAGAAGTGCATCGATAAAGCAGCATATTTCAAAAGAGGTCTTTTACATAATTGTAGGCGAATACTCACTTGTTCAGAGCAATAAAATCACATGCGGTGATGTTACTTAACACGAGCCAGCAGGTTAATTGACCAAAAAGAGCAGACAGTGAGAAACCTCCTGAGGCGTTGCTGCCAATTTAAAAGATGGGATATCATTTGTGGGATTTTTAGGAGGAGGAAAGTATGTGCAAGTTAGGACCGGCACGTTACTGAGAATTTGTGGCAAGCCAGTAGGAGCCCATCGCGATTAATATCTTTATCCGAACGGCCACAAGAGGAGGAGACCGCAGTCACGAGAGCATTCCGAACAGCTGGAGATCAGACCATGGTACGCCTTTACTGCATGCTGCGTCTGACGGTCAGGTGACGAAAGCAGAGGAACCCGCAGCAGTCCATCTTATGTCTATGTGAGTGCAAGTGTTACAATGCCGCGTAGCCTAAGCGTCAGGTGTTTGAGTCTGGTAAGAATCGCCAACAGTAGGCAAATGTGGCTTTCCTTCCAGCATTCTTATATCGCTCTACTCTTTGCACTCATATCTGCTCGAACTTTCTTTAGTTAAACGGTTGTTTAAGATAGTATGTACATTTAAACAAACGCCCACATCATCATACGAATAGACTTATACTAAACACTGACTCATTTGAAATTATATTTGATGTATTGTATTTACGTTTTTAGCAAAAAGCGGGGTTATTTGACAATATCTTACCAAATCTGATTTAAGAGGGATTAGCTCAAGATAAGGCACATTTAATCTCTCCAATGAAAGCATTTTGAATCAAATTTTCAATGCACATCTAGATATCACTGATCATCATCTACTCCTACTTTGGACTTTCGATTTTCGCTTGGCAGCCTTTGGATACAACACAAAATTACATAGGTCATAACATTAATGTTTACGTCCCAGTTTTCGGACTCCTTCAACTGGCGTTCTATATAGGTTGGTCAAAGGTATGTTATATCGTATTTACTAGTGTCGATTCTGGTGCTTTCTTTTATATATTTTATATGTATTTAACCGGACTCTTATTAGTGAGTAAACGTGACCCCTACCTCTTGACCATTCTCAGATAACCAGGAATTCTGATAAGGATTGCCTGTGATTTAGTTTCAGAGGGACGATGTGCATAGTGTGCAGTTTTGAAACCATATTAACGAGCTTACATGTTATATCCAAACTATTCAGTTACTTTAGTCATAAACATTTGAAAATTGTGCTTTACCTGGATAGAAAGCCATTTTGAATATCCCGTGTTTAGACTAGGATCAAAAAACAGTGTATCGTGCATTAGCAACTTAGCTCACTTGTCTTTGGAACCATCTGGATGAAGAGTTAATAAGCTAGCGTGCACAGGTATAAGCTTGGAGCTGACGTATTTCTGTCTATTATTTCATTCTTAACTGATTGTGCATTTTTTTATAGAGTTAAATATTTCTGTCGTAGTATCCTCTTCACATAGTGTACCAGTAACTAAATGCCTCCGTACTTTTCTCGGGCATTTAAACTTTGTACGTGGTACCATTGAAAAAGCTTACTACTTTTTTCCCCTTTAAGTACTCGGTCAAAAAGCTCCTAAAGATTATTTTGAGGGCGAGGGACTCAAGTCTCTCTCAGTATCAGTTTATTTGAGGTGTATGCAGAAAGGTTGCCTTTGAGTTCCCTTTTTGTACGCATGTGTCGTGGTAGCTAAAAAATTGTATCTCAGTTTGCTGGCTAGGCCAACTGTCCGGAGTCATGAGGTGGAACATATTTTTTTTTAAAAAAAAGTAGAGAGTGGAAAAACTCCTTGGGAATTTTTAGGAGAAAAACTGGTGCTCATATGGGGGAGACGATCTGATGGGGTGTGGGGTTTAGGAGAAAAATTGTTCACTCTGGGGGGAGCGTCCAACGGGAGGGTGGAGGGCATTGCAAAGGTCACTGAGATCATCACTGAGTGCGGAAGATGCGGCCTGATACTTCCTTGCTGATTGTAGATTCCGCCGAAAAGGTTGAAAAAACAGAAACATCCGGCCAGGTATTCGAGAGTCCGTGGCGAGTCGAACCAAGGGTGACTGTTGAGATCACCATGGTACGCAGATAGCCAAATATGGAAGACCGCGGGGATCTTTGCATAGGCTTTATGGTGGGAGGGTGTAAGCCATAGGGTTTCCTGTGTTAAATAGCAAATATAAATGATCCTGAAATATAGCTAGCATTATTATTAGTAGCATTGTGATTTTTGCCATTAGTAGACGAGTTGGTTGAAGTGGAACACTCCTTGCCATAAAACGTTATGCTATAAAACTAATAGTACTGAAATATAAAAGAAGTATTAAAATTGTAAATAGTCGCGGCAGTCAGTTTATATTGTAGCGCGCACTGCTATATCGATCCAACTTCAGCCTGAATACCTCAAGGGATTCTGACATAGCGATATCCAGAGGAGGAATATTCCATGCTTTAAACATCCTTTTGGAAGCGTCCAACCTGCCCTCTGTCACGTCATTTAAGAGCATGGCCTCTCAAGTTCGTTGTTGTTGCTAACGCGCAGGAATCTCCTGATACAACACGGCAGTCCTAAACGCGTATTATGCGGAATGTATGCAAAAGTTCCCCTGAAGCTGTCTGTAGCGAAAGGGAAACAAATTGAGGTTTAACAGCCTTGTTTCATAAGACTGTGAGCCCTGTCCAAGTACCAATTTGGTTGCACGTCTTTAGTCCTTTTCGAGGGTGTTAATATCTTTCGCCGCTCAGGGTCTCAAAGCTTGAATAGCGGACTCCAGTTGCGGGCGCATGAAGGTTCCGAAGACTTTCGTGGATGCACTATTATGAGATATCCTTAACACCTTTGACGTCTGTTAGGTATCACATTTTTTTAAGTTCGACTGAGCGAAATCCCGAGGCCTTACGATTAACTTTCCTGCTCCTCCTGTTAGGAAAAACGACATTTTGTACACTATTTGACGCATACAAAAAATTTGTATAAGTACATAAGATTACACATCCGAAGAAAGGTTGGGGATTGGAGGATAAAACGCACACTTTAGGTTGTTTATTTAGGTCATTGGGCGGGCCTGAGGTGCAAAATGTCGTTTACTAGAATGTAATTCCGTTCAGGTCAGAAAACAGGAAGCAAATCAAGGCAAAAATGGGCAAAATCTAGCGTTTTTGCCTATCCGAGGAATTTCCCACGCAATTAAACGCTGCAGAAGAGAACTCCTTGCGTGTGCATGTTGTACTATAAAAAACATTCATGAAGAGCAGAAACTTTGTAATTATATCTGCTCAGAAAACGGAACAGTTTGGTTTGCGTCCATGAAATTGAGGTTAGTGTTATTAGGAGATAACGCATTACTTTTGAGAATAGAAGAGCAAAATAAGTTTAAAAAATTAAATCATGCAAATCTGCTAAGTTTTGTGCCATAAAATTGAGAAATAAACTTTTAAAATTGTTCTTTCCTATGCTCCATATTAAATTTATATTTTATTTTTGAGGTGTTACAGGCGAAAAATGCGTTTGAGAACTTTAATAGTATATGGCAACCAAATTTATTGTAGAAACGATATGAAGTCGGAGAAAGTTAACATAACAAACATTTGAAAGAGTTTTCACGGAAAATTACAAAATGGTTTTTAAAAAAATCGCCGTTGATATTATTACCACTCTCCTTTGCATTTGTTATTGTAGAACTGAGTCTAGAAGCAACCAAATATACTGAAAACTGTTCCGTTTTAGATAAAACATTAAACTTTTCCATTTATTACAGAAAAGATCCCTAATTGTTAAGGAAATCAATTCACCGCCCAAAATTTCACATTCTGATCTTTTTTTAATCCGCAAACAATTAAAGTTCGCAGAAATCAGACGCCAAAATATTTAAGCAAAGCTTTTTTTCAAGAGTTAACTTTTTGTAGAATTTTTCTAAATAAATCTTAAACATAATCCTTCACTCCTTAACAAGTGGACATTCATTCTTCTCGGAAATGAGTTCACATGATTGGGTGGTTCTAAAACGATGACACACAAAGACAGCTGCATTAAAAATGTTTAAAAACTAGTTATTTATGTAAACGCTTTTTAGATATATCTTATTTTGAAGGTTTTTGGTAAGCAAATAGAATATAATCATTATTTAAGGTCAATTGAATGAAGCAAGGGAAAATTTTAAAGTCATTATTAGAATTTCAAGGAAGATCTGAACCTCTTCGTAATCGAAATCCCAAAAGCACTAAAAAAATATATGGCGTAAGGCAATTATTCTTAGTGTACAAAAATGGTCCGTTTATAATCGCAGATTAAGATTAAGTTTACATTTATTATTCACTGACCAGCATGTCCGCTCGTGAGATTACGAAATATCTTACTCCTGTGAAATCCCAATGGGCCAAATCAAGCGTACTTGTGGTTGCTTTAGTCCAATGCATCCCAGGCAATTCGCAAACGAAAGAAAAATCTAGAAATTCTCATGAAAACGTATTGGAATATATACTCGAAATTTGGGCTGTTCGGCGAAATCCATAGATTACATTCCACGTAGTATGGAAGCACATATATATATAAATGAAAAACTTTACAAAATGATTATTCTCCAACGTGATTTTACTTTTTCGGCTATATTCATTCGGTAGTTTTGTATAAACAGGCATCCTCTAGAAGTAGAACTTAAGTAAAATTAATACGCCTGCTCTCAAATTTTTCGGAATTTTCCGCTTTGCTAAAGAAGCTTATATTTCTATTAAACATTATATTTATTCATGAATCACAACATGCCCTCTTGTGAAGAACGACCATTAGTTTATTGTTGTAAGACTTTTGGGACCGCAGCTTCGGTTGCCTTTGAGAAACGGGGAGTAACTTGTAAAAATCCTTGGATTTCATGAGTTTGTGCACTTACTGTACATCACTGAGGATTTCAGCCTGCTTTGGTGACTAATTATAGGTGGCCGAAATTTTGATCAATCCACTAGGGAACGATGAGGATGACTTTGAGATAGACGAAATGATAGAAAGGAATGTACAAGTAAGTCAACTTTTTAATTCAATCTGTTGCAAATTTTCTCACAAGCTTCGTCTTTGCTGAAACGTTTGTTTCGCATCCTTATGCATGCTTCTTTTACAGTTTTCGGCGTTTTGGTTGGAAGCTTATCAAGGGGAGATTCCAGATATGTCGGATGCCCCTATTGCGTCAAACGGCATTAGTGAATTGACCTCGGTGCCATTTCGCCTAGGTAAAACAACAAGCTACAAAAGAAGACTATCATCAACAACAGAGGATCCCTTTTGGGGTTCACTAGTCAATATTAGTTTCCCAAGAAGGGAACGACGCAGCCCTGTTTAAAGTATGTCTGCTATTCAATAACCAACATTGGTGTTAGCGTGTAGTTTTGTGTGCTTACCAATTACAATGCATCTTGTTTTACAGCTGTTGGGCCGGCTAAAATATCCACCGCTTTCAACCATCTTCGTTGAAGAAATGAATATGAATTCACATCTTTTCACAGTAAAATGAAAATTTCCAATAGTGTACCATTTAAATCTTTTTTTTCTCTTAATTCTCATGAGTGTCAAATAAAAGATTGCATCTCATACCATTCATAAAACTGTTCACATATGCTTTTTACCAATTAAAATATCGAAGACTTAGATGTTTGCAATTAGAATGAATCTTTAATTTTCGAAAAGTCTAGTTGAATCCCGAAATATTCCAAGTCTGTAAAGATGGATTTACAGTCGTGTTGATACAGTCAGTTTGTTGATGTTTTAACTTTGTGCGTTCCTGCATAAACACCGGCTATGTCCGCCAGTTACGTGATAGGAAGAGAAGGCAGAACATGATAGCAGATAGTACGTAACTGTCACTATTTCTGCATCTACATACGCTTTGTCTTCTCCGTGTCTGGCAGTTTGGTCTTCTGTGTCCGTCAGCACCGTGTGTTCCGTCGTTGGTCCCACCTCGGTAGCAGTTTCTCGTCTAGGGCAACAGAGTCCTGTATATCCAGCAGCAGAATCTTGGGTCGTCGGTAGCGCGTCTCGGCCACATAGTGTCCCAACGGCAGAATAACGTCTCCTGTGGTGGCAGCGTGTATAAGGACCAACGGCCTTTGTTTCCTATTGATCCCTCTGAAGGCAGCCATCGGCGGTGTCCTCCAGCGTAACAGCCCAGTGGCTGTGTCACGCGTGCGCACGACGTTTTGCCGCGTATGGCCTCAGCATTGAAATAACCCGGCGGCGGCGGACTCTCGTAGTGTCCGACGTTTAAGGTTGCCATTCTGCATACGTCCTTTTGCGCGTGGGTGCTATCGCGTGTTTGATTTGTTCTCGAAACCTCAGGATGGCCCGATTGATAGTTTACGTTCTTGGCCATCCTAACAGTTTCAGACCAATTTCGTCAATTTTTTGCAGGCTCCTGTAATTAAACTGAATCTATACGGCACTTATCAGATAAAATGGATGCAAAATTTCCGGAAAACCGTCCTGCTAAACGTGGGTTTATTGCTTTTCTTCATATAAACGTGTTCATCTATCTGTGAAAAAGCAGATCCAGGTTAATTTCAGATAAACTGTCTACTAAGCTGAAACGACATAGTAAAAATAAATAAAATACTTTGAACTTGAAAATAAATGTTAGTTATCAAGAATAACACTGCTTACATAAAGCTTCAGCGTTCGCAGTCACAACGCCAGTCCAGCCAGAATATATTAGAACTTATTTAATTTATGGCTTTGGAAATGGTCAATAACCATGCTGATTTTCCATAAGGATCCAAAATGAACGCCAGCTGTTAAAAGGAATGTTGGAGTGTATATGCATGGTGTATTTCCGTCATAAGGTAATATAGACTACGCTAAAAGGCGCAGAATTCAAATGAATGTCGAGTGTACACATACACTCAAGTAGCATTTGTGCAGTTCAGAAATCATTTTTTATTTCGAATTAAAAAAATTTGAATGAATCGCTTATCCGGTGTGCCAAATATTGTGCCTTTAAATACGCTGCAGAATTTTATGTTAGTTCTAGTTACTTTTTAAAGGAACAGCTGCGAACCTAGAACCAGTGTGTATGAAAAGCCAAGCGAAGTGAAGACAAAATGAAAAAAGTAACTTAATAAACAAAACATCTCAATAAAAGGAGCCGACTGAAAAAATACCAAATCAGCTATGACTTCTACAGAAATGAAAGAAGTCACACTTTGCCCACCATACTCTGGGTCCTCTGTTTTAAAATTAAACTGATCTCTGGCAAATTGGTAAAAACTCTAATAGGCAGGCCTTAAAACATTTAAAAGACATAAAGCTCCGCTGCTACACTGCAGTTGACATACCACCACCTGATGACCCCCAAAAAGGCAGAAAATATTCGTGCGTGTTGTCTCCGTTTGTTGGGTAAATGCCACATAAAGCTCTCGTTGCTACAATATCACAACTAATACATTTAAACTTGGAGCTGAGGTTCAGAGTGTAAAGCGTATTTCATATACAAAAAGCACTAAATCCATTTCTCAGAGGGGTACAAATGCTTTGTTAAATTGCTAACACCCCTTCGAATTTGCTGCGCAAATGCGGTGACAAGAAAGGCGAGAATCCTATGATACAGCATTTCATTGTGCTTGTATTTGGTGAGGATACTAGGGAAGGTGTTGTGGTTGTTCGGGCATTTTTTTACTAATCTGTGCTTAAATTCAGTGACAAGCAGGATTTAAGCGCACTCCAGTTACTGAAGCCTATCATTAACATAAAGTATTAAAAGTAAAGGACTGAGAATAGAGCCTTGAGGAACAACAGTAACCAGAAACGTTTGTTTTGAATCCCGGAAATGAGACCGCATGAAGGGAATTTTTTGAATAGCGAGCTGTCCACACTTCCCCCCCCCCCCTTCAGCCATTGTCGCAGCTACTCCGGGAACCAGTCGTGCAGCCACCCATTGCCGCTGACACTCATATGGCTTCTCTTCTGGAATCCCTTTCCCTTTCGCACTGGTGTTTCAGACATCCTCATGCCACAGGAATTGCCTCCTAAATCATATAAAAGTAGAACTACGACCTCTCTTTTACTAACGCACACAGGCTTTCCCAGGACAAGATACACGCTGCGTGGAGTTTTGTTGAATGTGTGTTGTTCCTGTTATGGAGGCGGAATGTTCATGCATTCACGACAGTCGGCGAAAAGGGCACACAAGTTGAGTCATGCCCGCAGTCAAGCTGCCGTGTGTCGAACAAGCGAGGTGACCACCCGCACAACGGGGGCGGTAGCCGTAGTCAATATGGTTATTGAATGCTTAGGCGCACACTATACATCAAAAATACTCTAGAAAAACCGAAACCATATAAATATGCCGGAGCGGGTAAGCTAAAGGACGTCGCAAGCCCCACTATCTTTGTGTATGTTTAAATAAGCACTTGCCTATCAGAACCACACACTTGCCTTCTTCTGCCTACAAGTCAGGTTCGAACAAGTGAGCTTTAACAACTGGCGAAGCAGATCAGCAGCTATCCTTCCTCGGCATACTCGTTATGCGAACTCTCGATGGCAAAATAGAAACGAGGGTCGATAGAAAAGCGACGAAATCCGCCCAGCTTCTCAGTTTTCACAGCAACCATCCAATGGCTCATAAACAAAGCTATGTGAAAAGGCTGTTCAAAAGAATCCAGACCCACTGCAGCCACCCGGAAGAGAGAGCACGTGAGGCTCGACATTTGCGCAACCAGTTTATGCAAAAGGGCTATCCTCAAGCCTTCATAAGCTGATGCCTACTTGCCCGTACTCCTAGGACCCAAACAGGACCACATCGCACGTCCATATATCAAGGACGTTTCGGAAGCGACCGAGCGTATTGCTGCGGGAATAGGCGTTGGAATCGCACATGGTCCCAAGGCTACAATGCGCAGCTGGGTCATGAGGTTCAAGGGTAGATTAAATCCTAGTGAGCAGTTGTGTGTAGTATATTACATACCATGTTTAAACTGAGGCGAATGTTCGCATTCCAGGAACGTGTATATTTTAGGAAGAAAAGGATGATCGAACACTGGAATCATTATTTCATTAGTCTGAGCTTTCGGGCTCCTGCAGGAGCCCATCGTCACAGATGGGAAAAAAGCAACAAATGAGTTGGCTAGATCTAGCGTGTGCACAACCTGTTCTGTAAATTATACGGGACGACCTAGACGCATGCTGGGTTCGCGCATAAACGAATGCAAATCGGCTGTCCGACGGGCTGATGAATCTTCGCAAGTGGCCCCTACAACTACGAAACGGGTCACGAGTTCAACTTAGCAGCTGCGAGGATAATTGCCCACGCAAGCAGCAAGCCGGGCCGAGAACTGATTAAATCCTGGGCGTCGGATGACAACTCAGTTAACCGATGTATCCAGCTGGCGCCCTCATATGTTGCTCTGCGCAGGTATCTCCAGACTCACGGCACTGGTGGTCCTGTCCTTCCTTCCCTCCCTCCCTCCCACCTTCCCCCCTCCTGTTCCTATGATGAATAATTGACCCCTTCCCCTATAAATGTTGCTAGCTTTCGTTGACGGTGAATTGCACCCCCTATATATGTTGCTTGCTTACGTTGACGGTTAATTAGTCCCTTCTGCCATATAAATTTTGCTTGCTTTCGTTGATGGTTTTATCTTTGCCAATGGAATGCCGCAAAAGTTCGAAAGCTAAAACAAATAAAACTACGATTCCGGTGATCGAAACTACTTCTTCTCAAATCCAGTTTTTTCACACGGGGCAAAACAACTGGCAGCATAAACAGACACAAAAAATATTCAATCCAGAAGAGATATTCAAGATATTAGAGGCACGGTCAACCAGTCACATGATGTTCATCGCGGATGTGCATAGATGGAACTGGCACTTGACAAGCGTTGACGACATAGCGAAGTTGCTAGTAAGCAGCCATGAAATAGCAAAAACAGAAGCGAAAGCCGCAATAAAAGTAGAGGTATCAGCCGTAAAAACAGCCAAAGAAGCAGAAGAATCGGCAGTAGAATAGCAGCCACAGACGCATTAGATTCAGAAGATGCAGGAACCGAGGCAACAGCAAAAAAAGCTGGGGCAGGTTTAACAGGGGCAGAAGAAGCAGCAACCGAGGTAACAGTAATAAAAAGGGACATTAGTAGCTGCAACAGACGCAGCAAAAAAGGCAAAAGGAGCAGCAGGAGGAAGAGAACCAGCAGTTACCGCTGATGTCACGGAAAATAAATAAGTAGAACGTAGCTCCAGATGTGGCAGCTTAACAGACAGATAGAAGGGACCCGAATTGCTCAGTGACACTTATGAGGCCCCGAATCCTAAGACAGATACAAAGTCTTCACCACCACCCGTTCAAAAAAGTCAGTGGTAACTTCACGTGACGAAACATCTCAATGTCGACCCAAAAAAGAAGAAACATGAGGCCCATTTTCTAAAAGCAGGGGGTGTTACGAGGCGGGATCCCCCATGCATTCACGGCAGTCGACGAAAAGGGGAGACCAGATGAGTAGTGCCCGCAGTCAATCCCACCCGTGGTGCGTACCGCTTGCCCGCACACAAGCTGCTCACGCCGTGTATCCATCAAACGAGACGACCCCCCATATAGCAAGAGCAGTGGCCGTAGTCGAGTTGGTGCTAGAATGCTCAGTCACACACTATACGTTAGGAATATTCTAGTAGGACTTGAACCATATAAATATAGAGGAGTGGACAATCTAAACGACCCCGTAAGTCCCACTGTCTTTTTCTGCTGTTGAGGAAAGCCATTGCAACCAGCACCACTCTCGCCTTCTGCTATTTACTCGTCGGATCAGACCAAACTGGGCTTTAATAGTTCCCTTGAATATGGTCAGACGATTTGGTCGACTCCCTACGTTCTAGACATTGTGTATCTATTATTGAGGTCTATACATTGTGTACCTTTTACTATTTTTGCTTAATAGTACCGTATAGCCTTGATAGTTGTTATCCTTGGGTTTGACGTACGCGTGACTGCTGGATACGGAGTCTGAGAAGTCAAGAAAGACGAAACAGCCCGACTGACTGCATCTTTTAAAAGCCTCAAGGATTTAAGTGAGAACAGTTGACGAAGGAAGTTTATTCCATTCTTGAATTTTCCGTTGGGAGGAGAAGGCCTGCACTTCTAGATTGGCAGGTTCATTCTTCAGTTACTATCGATGACCTCAGAGATATGTTGCTTGTGCGAATTCAAAGAAGTCATCCATCTGAAGATCATGGTCTACTCCGCTGACAAGTTTGCATATCTTGATCACATCTCCTCTGTATGGCCTATTACAGAGCCCATCTAGTCGACCTTCATATGGTAGACCTCCTAAGCTGCTCAGTCGTTTGTTCGCCCTTCTTTGGACATTTTCAGGCACTGCGTAATCTTTCTCCTTCCATTGGCACCACGCATGGACGCAATACTCTAACATCGGCCGAACAAAGGTTCCGAAGACTCGCGCAAATAACTCCTCATCAAAATAGAGGAAGGACGTTCTGATCGCTCCCAGGATGCCCGTAGCCTTCTTTGCGGTTTTAGCACAGTGAGTTGACGGTTTGAGGTTGGGCATCATGCATACACCTAGATGCAGTAGTTCGTTCACTTTCCCGAGTTAGTGACCTCTGATCAAGTATTCATACTCGAATGGTGTCACACTTCTGCGACTAGACCGTAGGCATATGACTTGGCCTTTGTTGAAATTGAGCTGTATTAGCAACTTCTCACACAATTTTGCAAGCGATCCAAGTCATTTTCTTAGCTTTCGATTTCCTTCCAAATGTTTTTATTGTTTGCAAACAGGTAAGTCAGTCAAGGCAGTCGTTTACATATATTAGCAACAGAACGGGACCCAGGTCGCTTCCCTGCGGAACAACACTGAAAACTGTATTCCATTCTGTTTTGGAGTTTTCAATTCAAACACGCTGACGTCTGCCTGCTAGAAAGTCGGTTTACCATTTGAGCAGCTTTCCAATCACACCCATTTAATGCAGCTTTGGTATAAGGTCATTGTAAGGAACATTGACGAAATCCTTGCTGAGGTCAATGTGGAACACAATGACCGTTAAACCCACTTCCAAAGAATTCGTCCAACTTTCCATGGATGTTAGCAGGTTAGTGAAACAAGACTGGGCACTTCAGAATCCATGTTGCGCTGCACTCAGCAAGTTGTCTCCCTCAATGCTTCTCATAAGTTCCCTTTTGATTACTTTCTCCATTGGTTTGCAACAAATGCTTCTGAGACTTAATTGTCTTAAGCTATAAGGCGACGTTCTCGCTCCTCCTTTATGAATATGGGTTATATTGGCCACCTTTTGAGTCAGGAGGCTTCGTGTTAGGTGTGAAATTTTTTAAAGAATTACTTTCTCGTAGATTCAGCCGTAGAAATGTTCAAAAACCGGCCCTAAATCTCTAGGGTTCTTTTTTGCCTAGGGTACTGTAATTAGTAAAGCAAATATGAAATTTTGTAAAACCTAACGATGATGAGCAATATGTGGACGAAGAGTTTTCTAGCCTTATCTTTAAAAGTCCACCCTTTCTCTAGATTTATTTATAAATAGAGACATGAATCCGAGTAAATTCTCCAGAGTCGTATATAGAATCCATTAGGGTTTGAATGTCACGTGTGAGAGTGCGCATAATTGTTTTTGCAAATAAATGAAAGCTACATAAGGAAGTGTTTTAACGGCTTGCAAGTCGTCTATGTTTATTTAATTGCCAACATCCCCTAGCTTTTAATTACACCACACACATTTCTTACGGATCCAGTGCGTTTTTTGGTAACTCAAAGATGACAGTGACGTTGTAACGGGCCAATCCGACCCATTGGCTCGATGAGTTGTTTGAACGTTGTCAAGGTCGGAGTTTTGTTCTTCAGAGACCAAGCTGGTTACGCTCCGGATCCGCGGATTGATTCCCTCCACTTCGCGTACCGGATTACTATCGTCCTCATGTCATTGCCGTAATGCACCCTTATCGCCTCGATTTAGCGAACATTATCCCCTGGTTTGACCTATCCATCCCTTACCAACTTTGTATCATTAGAGACTAGAATTCCAGAAATTTTTTCCCACCAGTTTCGTTAATCTAGTTTTTCTACAGTTCTCGTTGATCCCATACTGTCCTATTAAATCCATATTTATACCAGAACCTTCCGTCCTCATTCTTTGCATGTGGCATAATGTCCGAGAATCAGAAAGCTTTGTCTGCTTTAAATTCTGAGGTTAACCACCTTTTAGAAGAGATCTCTTTATTATCTGCCGAGAGTCGTTGTCCTCCTTCGTTATCAAACTACGTACCAGTCTCTTCAAGACCATGAGTAGTACGGAATACTACAACGTATTCTCGTGTTGTTTCAACAAATTCGCATTGGCCATTTCTTAAACTTCTTTTTTGGTATGGTTATTCAATAAATTAACTAGTTTTCAGATGAAAAGCAAGTGTTTACAAGGCGATCTGGTTGGAATTTATTGTCTTTGTGATTTTTTTGGGTCCTTTTCTCTGATAAACCGCGTCGGCCTGAGTGCAAAAATAAAACGTTGGGCCCTTTATACGACAATTTCCGGAAACTCGTATTCATATAAAAAGGAGAGCATTTAAAATGCATATTGAAGTTATTCTAACTGCACATATTTTTAATCACCCGGGGTTTAAAAATTTCCATCATTTTTAATATATTTTATTCGTTTATATAAACAATCTGAAAAAAATCCAGAAATATCATGTTGATTAGGAAAAACAATGAAAGTTTGAGTTGCAACTTTTAGTATCATTTAGTGACACCTCGATGTGATACTGGAACATGCACTATAGTTCATGCATTTCTATAGCCCAAATGATATCTTCCCTCAATTTATTCTTAAGAGAAGGTTTTTTATATTTTCAAAGAATTCTATACTATTAAATCTTTCTTGCAGTTTAAAGTGCCTATTTTTCTTACATCTCTTTATGCTTTTTTATTTAGTGCAGTTCATTGTCAAAATTCGTTATATATATTCGTTTTATGTAATTTTCTGAGCAGTGTATACAAACAACTATAAAAGGCAAATTAAAAGTGTATGCTTTGAGTTATACTGACAGCAGAAAATTATATATGCTTATCCAAAATGTATAAGCAGCAACAAATAAAACTCCGCGTTGTCGACGATGTACGTCCTTTCTTAATTGCTACAAGAAAGTATATATGCATATACATGCGCATGTTTTTGAAACGAAAAGTATCAGAACTCATTAAGGTTTTAACATCACTTTACAAGTGCAGATCTTTTGTAATAAGTGTATGTCTTGCAAGTGTCTGACAAAAAATGAATTCAAATGCTGTCATGTTGTTATGCGGCAGTGTAATCAATTGCTGGCTCACATAAATAATCCCTTAAAATGAAAAATACGTGTTTTATTCTGGAAAGCTGCGGCAACCAGAGTGAAATTTCGACTAGCTGATATTGACTTTGCGAAAATTCCCATTGAAAATTTTCAAAAGATAAATTGGCAAACATACGTTTGTTTTCGATAAATTCTCGTCAGGCCTTTACATTTATATGGCATTAATAAACTATGGTGGTTGGTGGACAGATGAAGTGTTCTCGTTGTCACTGTGGGGAGGAGGGGGGAGGCTAAAAATCCAGAACTGGACACTGCATTCGACTGCAATATTTTAGCCGCTTGGCGTCTGCTGGCAGGGCTCGAGGGAAAATTCCAAGGCAGAACGGGATAGGTGGGTTTCTTTACCGATCCGTACCCACGTATTCACTAAAATCAAGCATTTATAACTCCCAATGTGCTGATCAAGATTTAAATATATCCGGCTGCATGGTTAAACTGTGCATTGAAGTAATTAATTTTTTAGCGTTCATTTGAACTGGACGCTCTTGCGGAGTAGATTACATTAGTCGCACGAGTTTGCGCTTTTTTAAAAGAATACGGGAACACTTTGCGGCCTGACTGAGAAAAACGTTGAGTTAGAAACATAAACAACGCAATTTTTGCCCACATTGTTGATTGCGGGCCTGACTTAACTGCGTGCACATCCAGCCCGGACGAGTTGTTCCCACGCTAGATGACCGGTCCACTCACACACAGTGCACGGGAGGCCGTACGCAGCTGCAATTCGAAAAAGACTATACGCCGCCATTCAGATGGGTCAGACAGGCAACCAAACCGCCAGCCACTAGAGGAAGTTTGATTACTCAAATCATGTACCCTTTACTTGTCATATGTATGGTGTACTATGTTTGTTCATTGACTTCTAATTTTGCGATCTTCTTATTGGGTTCTTCGTTGGGGACTCACATAAAGCGTCATAAGGAGGAAATATCACGGCTTTTAGCAACATTTACAACGGTGTTGATTCAATCGAAGCCTTTCAGTCTATCTGTTAGGTCTATCCAAATTACTTTAAGTGCCTGAGTCAGATTCTCTTGACAACAGCCACAGCAAAGGCCATCAAGTTGTAAGTGGCCTGCCGCGTGGCATGGTAGCATGCAGTCAGCGAACCGCGCTCACAAGAGTCTATCGATCGACCCACACGCGTCGAACGTAAACCAGCGGTCTATCAATCAATAATTTAAATTTCAAACTGAAGCCAGGCTAACACTCTAACTATCCAGCCGTTGAGTCACAAGCCAATCGTGTCGCTACTCACGTCACGACAGTACATGATTGGCCCGATGTACGTAGCTTCACACGCGTTTGTCACTTTAACTGTATTGTACTAATTACGCTCAAAGACTTCTTCTTGGCGCTCTTCTTGTCACGTTTTACCCTGGGGACGCACACAAGGCGTTATTAAGCGGTGACCTCTTGGCTTTGGCTACCTTAACAACACTACCAAAATATTTTAAGTCTCTTAGTCAGTTTTTGCTAACAATAGCAAAAGTGACCGCCATCAGGTTGATAAAGTCGGTTTTGTGTGCATTCAAGAACTACGTACGAAATCCCACTTAACTGCATGTACTGTTCCGAAAGCACTTTCTTTCCCTTCATATCTCCATGGACAGCCTCCAACAATGTCCAACTGCCACGTACCCAGCCTTCTCTTATCGACCCTTATACACCCTTATTGTCTCAGGACGCATAAGCAGGTATCAAATAACATAATTGACAGCAATAACACCTTTTAATCCGTGCCCATATAAATTTAATGGGTCGGTGAGTATTCATTAAACGCTTTCCTATGCTTTTAAACAATCCTTTTAAAAAGCCTTTAAATGCGCAAAATCCTTAGATATTCACCAAAATTTTAACAAGGACCTGAAGCCAATTATAAGTCAATACCAGAAACATCTATTAAGAAAAATAATGAAAGTAATGTTTATTTGATAGAAGCAAAATAGTATGTTTGCGTTTTCAGCTGTCAATCACATTTGCGTTCATTTTTCGCAGTAAGAGCACTTTTTGATATCTCAGACTTTGAGACTTCCTCAAAGAAGCTGATATCTAAAATTTATCCAGCCAGCGAAAATTTATGTAAAACGGCATATTAATTCAGTAGTTCTTTCTGCGACTTTATCTTATATTGATGACCAGAAGTATTCTTATTTAAAGACATACCGTTTTTGTTGACTATTCGAACCCAAATTGATACATAGTTTAAAGCAAACAGAATTTTAAAAAATAGATTGACACTTAATTAGCTGGCACATATAAAATATGAAAATTGAAAGGTAGGTTATTATAAGTTGTGGAGCAATAAGCATCTGTTTGTCGGTACGATTGACGCAAGTTCATGGTTGATTAAATTCGTCATCAAACGCCACATGGGTTTGAGGTAGCACCGTTCAGAGTCGCAGACAACCATAGATAGCTTGATTAATCCAACGGTTATAGAAAGTTAGAAACATATTTAACATGCCATGGCAAAAAATATAATCTTCACACCTTTTGTGAAACGTGTGCTGTTGAAAATGTGTATTAAGGTACATCTTTCTTAGCAAAACCTTTACTGAATGAACAACGCGCAGTTTGGTTTTTTAATCTAAAGTATCAAAATAATAAGTAAGTAAATGGGAAATTCATGATCCCATCATCTTTAATAGGTCTTAGATTTAATAAGGAAGCAAAAAACAGTGGAAAAGAAACTTATTTCTGAATATTTAGTCACAACAGAAACGCTTAATGTGCACTTAAAAATCATGATTCCAAACTACATATCACGTGACTGTTTGTTGGTTTTTGATGAAATGCACCGTTGCCCAGTTCCATAAATCATAAATTGCGTACGATGCCCGGTCCAATAATTTTTTGGCGATTCGGAAATTTTTTGAAACTAATGTTTGCATTTTTTTCCTCTTATTTAACTAAGCGTCAATCTATATTCTTCTTGCTTTGTAGTGCAGGAGGAATTTTATCTCTGATTTCAGAAATATTACTCAAGTATATTAACCATAAGCAAGTTTTAGCTTTTAACTGACTCCAAATTTATTAAAATTTTAAACTCTACATACTCTGCTAAGAAAGGGCGATTTTTGTGAAACAGACCGCATTTTAATTTTATTAACGGAATAGATATTAACTGTATAGTGAAGGTTTTGAAAATAACGGATAGGGTTTATCTTTTACTCCTTAACAAAAAACCCGACATATCAGGACGCAATACTCTAAGAGATTGCGAGGTGTCCTAACTTGGGAGTAGTTTGGAAGATCAATTTAAATATAGCATAGTAACGTGGACATCCCTTCAACCTGTATTTGCCCCAAGGATGATTGGATATGAGGAGGTATTCTTTATCTAACCGGGTCGAGGATCCGTGGAATAATGTACTTGAGGTGATTTCTATGTCTCAATCTGTGGTAAAATTCAAACACCGATTTGGTAAACAGATTTTTAAGCACAGCGTAAATTATGTGACAAATTAACCTTGAAACACCAAATGCGTGATATGACTGTCTTCATTTTCCCAACTGAAAACATTTTTACATTGTTTCTCATTCTTGAGATTTCGATGTGACTCATAGGAGTTCGGAGGCGCAAGCTCTTTTTCCTCAAATATACTGGTTGCCTATTACAAAAATGAAAGCAAACGAACATCAACTAAGAGTGGTAAAAGTCGATTGCATTAATCTAACTCGCAGGACATCTATGCCTTTTGGGGTGTATATTTGTGCTACTGGTTTCTTAAACTAAAAAATAATCATCCCTTTTGGCTTCTATTTGCATAAATTTCAAAGTATTTGCAAACATAATGGATGTCACGAGCAGTTTTTATTTTTTTCTTTCTGCTTGCCGTGACTTTGAGAATTTTTGCCTGTACTGCCACAAAGTGAATATCAGAATGCCTATTGGACTCTCTCTGGGATTCTACGTCAACATCGTAGTTGGGCAGTGGTGAGGACGATTTTGCGCAATCCCCTGGCTGGACTCCTTCATGCTCGGAATATGCACCTACAGAAAAGGGGACTCGAAAGAGGTGACTACTCGAATGCACGCACTGATTCGCTATATTCATCTGACTTGCATCCTGTACATGCTTGGCATGTCATCAAGGGTTAAACAACAATTTCCTACAATTGAATACGTCGTTGCAGCTGGTACATGTCCAAAATATAAATTTTAATCCAAGTCCATTTGCTGTCAAGTTTGCTTGACATTAACTGAGAGTTTATCTCACTTTTTGGCTTGATGGCCCAACTGATTTAAATCAGTGTGTTATGCCAGTTCCTATTTTGGTCTATGCTGGCTGTCGGCAGACGACCATCGGTCACCAACTTTCTTGTCTGTCAAACACAAATTCCCTGGTTTTCTTAAGTAGGTTTTGATAGCTTTAAAACGTACACACTGCGTTATCCTTGCTGTTATGTCCCCATTTGACAGGCAGAAGATGGCAAAGTCGTTTCTGGTAGGAAGTCTTTATTCAGGACGATACATAGCCAACAGAGTCCTTAGTTTTTAGGGGTCTTAGTAGTTGTTATACTCCGATCACTACAATCATCAGGTCAAATTCCCATCCTGAAACAGCTCGGTATACAATTATCCACTACCATTCATACTCCCGAGCATAAACCGACATGACAGAAGACTCGTGGCTTAATGGTAAGGGCGTTTGCCTCTGGCCAAAGAGAGGCGATTTCGAAACTCGATTGTGGCGGCAATTTCCGCTTCTACATTGGAGTCAGGTATTTTCAACTGACGACGGCAAATAAGCCAGAAAATGCCTTCGTGGAAGTCCCTTTGTCTTTGTCAGTGTACATAATATTGAAACAGGTGTTTGTGACGACGGATAAATTTGGTGCAGCGGGCCTTGGAGAACGATGAGGGAACAGGCATTTTGACCTCCCACCACAGTTTCTCCAATATAGCCTATTTATTAGGCTCTGGCCTTCTAGAATACACCTGGCCCAATAGCATGCGACCGATTTGCTAGCATGCCATTGGTCGGTATTTTGCCACGCTGTGTGAGTTGTCGTTACCTTTACCCTCTAATTGAAAGTTTTCACACTGTGCGATCGATCTTCGCATGTGCACGCTAATCGATAGTTCGTCACGCTGTGTGAACGGTCGTTAGTGTTTACTGTTTGACTGTGCACATGACTCCGGTCCGTAGGCTTTGAATGCATGGTCGCTTGCGTCCCTATGACACTTGCCCATCGTTTGCCATAAAACTAAAGTGTTTCTGGAACATTTTTTATCCCAGGTCTTATAAATAATAAAACGCATGTCTTTTGTGAGTTCCATATTAATTTCAAGTAAAAAAGACTTAACAATAAGTAAAATCCGCTTTTAGTAGGTATGCTTAATGCTCACATTTATCAGTCAGTCGGTTAGTGGGTGTGTCCGAAATCCAGACGAAATTGCAAATCTGGTGCGCAGTCAATGAAACCAATTTAATGGCTCGCATTCGTGGCCTCGTGACTCAGGCATTCATAGCGTCCGCTTTACAGAGGCGTTGCATAAACCTAGTGGGTTCCAGCCTAACTACGTCGCCAAGCTATTAACAGTTAAATGAATCGTAAGCAAGGTTTGAGAGGAAGAAGAGAAAAATACCAAACGCACCACAGCAGCTTATTCGTCTGTTGATGATTTGGGCCAATTTAAAATGGGTATAAAATAGAGCGCATTCATTATACCTAATGTCGCTTTACGTGATAGTGTGAGCTAGGTTTCAGAAAAAGTGAATGTCCGGTCATTTTACCTTTTGGTTGAATGTTTAACAACCTCTGTAATTATGATCTGTTCGTTGAATATATATAGATAAACTCAGGGCATGATTAAATTTGCATACTTTTCAGCCTCAAAGTTATTTAATAGAGAAGGAAACTAACATTTAAGGCATGGTATCGAGTTTCAAACGCTTGTAAAGTTGATCGTAAATAAGTACAGGAAGTTCAGTACAGGGAGGCTACATTGAAGGTTAGAAAAGGGAATCGACACGTTCACACAGTGAATTCACCCGATAGGAAACAGAAGTTACCAGAATGGGCATTAACCGTAGGGACGCAATCACCTTCAATGGAAATGGTGCCTCGTTATGCGCCTATGACGCCAATTAAAGGTCTGAAAAAACTATGAATGTCATAAACGGCGAAGAAACTGACCAACAAAAGGCTGACAAATCCGGAAACTTATGTTAAAATTGATTTTATTTTGTGCATTTAATGTATTTAAAATGCTGCGCTGACTGAGTTTTCAAAACTTCAAATTTTCAGTAGGCCTTTTGTGTCAAATCCTTCCTTAATGTCAAATGCTTATTCCAAAATCCATTGCTATCCTGCTTATACTATACAATTGTGCGTTATGTTCGGAAATTGCACGTCCGTTGGAGACAGTTGGGGACTGATTTACATTATGTACGCTTGAGGAATGACTACCACGGTAATCCCACTCAATGTTTTTTTCAAATTGGCACCCGTTATAGTCTTTTAATGTATAGATCAACAAAGTTATATCTATAGTTTGCATATTATAATGAAAAAATTGGAAATTTCAAAAATGTGATGCCTCCAGAATGCGCAGATAAGATCTCTTCAGACGTGAGGGACCCACCCAATATATTCCAAAACGGAATCACGCTTACAGAAACGAGTTCCAATGAGGACAAGTGACTCAGGAGTGGACATTTCTGACTTATACGCTGTATTCTGCCAACATGCATTTATTGTCTTTATGCTACTGCTTGTGAGGGCTGCTTATAGGTATCAAGGTGTACCAAGATTAACAAGCCCCATTCGAACCAATTCCAAGCTCGCACAGCCGCCGGTATCAGTTATGAGTAGATGCAAGTCTATCACACGATTCAGTTAATGATCAGTTACTTTGCAAATTGATGTGAATTTGCACTTGTCTTAATAGGTGCAGAAGATAAAAAATATTGGCCAGAATAAAAAACAGCACGCGAAACATGTGTAAAAATGCTCATAAACTAGGAAAGAGATGCAGATAGTTTATTTTTGTAGTGTTAAGGCACTCGGTTACTCACCCCCCCCCCTATAACTGGTCACAAGGCCAACTGTTTTCGGTTGGCGGGGCGCTGTTGTTCTTCTACGTCCCCCTCAACTATTTTCGCCTCCATTGCTCACCGTTTCTTGCGTGAGCAGCAGTAACCTTTCTAGACAGCTGAGTGTACGTCCCCAATGAGTATTGGTGGTCAACAAAACATGAACTGACATTCACAAACAAAATTTAACAGATAATTTGCATGTTTAAAATGGTAATTTGAGTTGAATAAAGTGTTGTTTTGTCCAAGGTGGGAAACCTCTCCTTTTTGACTTTCTGTAGACAGACTTTTTGCAGACAAATGTTAGTCTGAAAACCTATCCACGTAAACATTGGTTTTTTTAACAACCGAAACACGCAACGCATGCGATCGTAAAATGCTAACATTTCGGCTGCATGGCGCTGAGAAATCCAGGCGAGGTTGTCTTCTGCTGTTGTCTACGCTTGTTTTAAATAAAAGTTTGGCGCGCGAAACATTTCTGCCAAGCTTTGGTACGAAAGAGGAAAAAAGTGCGTTTTATTTTGAAGGAGAAAATACAAATTATTCTGCAGTGATAGTGCTGCAAATTCGATTTCCGGGTGGTAGATCAGAAGAAAAAGGAGCGTTCACAGGGAGAGGTTTATTATAAGCCTGACGTTTCGGGTAGTGGTCTCGTCTGCCCATCTTCAGAGAATGGGTACTCTGGCGGCATAAAAGAACGTCTAGGGCGTCTAAGACCAGGGGATAAGTGAATAAACTTCTCCAAAATCGAGCGATTAATATAGAAGCAACATCTATTATGGAGAGAGGTTAACTGTCAACTTTTCGCTCCTCGTTTTTTGACACGTGGCGTAGCGTGTCTGGAATGACAGTACAGTGTTCTGATATGTCGGTCACGGCAGAACACATGACAAAAGCTTCGAAGCGTAGTATGGGTTGAGGTCGAAACCATTAATGCAGAGTGAAAGGGAGTAGCGACTTCATCAAGATTGCCATCAGCAAATTGATTGAATGTCTTAAAGTGTCGCTGTATTATAATATCAGCGTAAAAGCATAAGAAACAGATAGCATTCAGGGGATTCCTTGCAAAATCAACCGAGCTTTTTAAGCAATGCTGAAAAAAATTACTCAAGAGCATTAGACAATGAGGGTGAGAATTGGCACTTCTAAAATCGCCAGCTAAGGACTTGAACTGTGTGATATTAACGTAACTGATGAATATAATATAAAAGTTTACTAATTTCAATGAAGAGGTTTTCAATAGGAAAAGTAAATGAAAAGCTACATGTCAGAGTAACACCAAGGTACCTGAAAAGGGATACCTTATTGCGCAGGAAATCTAAGGATTCAGGACTGGAATACTTTTGCTGTCAGAAAACGCACTGGATGGATTTCTGGTTATTCAGTAGAAGAACTTTTGCTAGTTACCATACTGAGACGTGGTCCAGGCCATCATTTATTACCTGTGTATGTGTCAGACTTTTAAAATGATGATCAGAAACAATATCATCAACATCATTTACATACAAGCATTCATTTGGCGATCGAAGGTCTTCAGTGTGAAGGGAGACGAGGTGAAGGGATAAGATGGGTTCTTGAAGAACTCCGCAGTTGTTGGAAAGGAGCTTGGATTTTTGGTTTACTTTAACTATTTTGGTGGAATAGAAGCGGGAGTATATGGAGAAAGTTGATCGTCAGTTAGTAGCCAGGGCTTTTAAAAGGACAAACTATACAGTTTCTGAGGGATACGAGACAACAGCTAAGGTAAGAATAGCAAGCGTAATTGAACAGTTGCTGCACAAACTTTACCATGGCAAAACTGTAGGGCCTATGACCACATGGAGGAGAAGTAGGGGTTTCAGCAGTGCTCGCAGACCAATCTGCCCTTTGCGAGTCATATCAGTTCAACGGAGTAGCATATGTAAAGGAAATCTAGCGTGGGCACTTGTCGCAGGATCTAAACTTTGATGTTTATCCTCTATCGCCTAATCCGACTTCCGCTCGGACGTTTCTACACGTACACTGAAAAGTAACCAAAACATATAGTACTTAAAACTATTGGTATGGCAAACCTGAAACCCCCCTCCCCCCTAAGGCTTTATTCTGCTGTGATCCATCAATGAAAGCTTAATAAACGTTATGTCCATAGCAGTGCGCACCCTCCAGACCTACAGGTCCACCCGTTTGACCTAGCATAATTTCCCGCACTTCTATCCGTGTCGCAGGTCACACCATCAGCCCACTACCACCGTTTTACACTATTGAACTTTAATTCCTGCACCCTGTCCTCTCCCAATTCGCATCTGCATCGTGCGCTCTGTAATGAGTGAATGCAAAATTAGGTTCCGTCTTAACCTTGAAATGAAATATTATTGTAAACATTTGTTAACTATATACCCAATCATATCAGTATTTACTTTAACTTTCTTTTCAATCGATATTTAAATTGCACTACCCTCTCTTCGTCTTTTGTTTTCAGAAATTTATACTTTTTCGATGAGAATTCCTCGTTGAATTAACGATTTCTTTGTGTTACTCATTTTAAGCTGACTATCGCTTTACGGCTATTTGCTGGCTTTTTTGTTCTGCACTTTCTTCGTACAATGCTTTGTCTTTATCTTAACAAAATGTCCGCTTTCAGTCAAAAATCAAACATTTTTATTCACTTATTTCGATATTTTGGGGTTTTGTATTTGCCCTTCACATAAACTCAATTTACAATTGGCATGGAGGTTGAATGCCCTTGTTTTTGAATACTTGGATACATATGCACGACAGTAACCAAGAAATCGATATTTTGACTATCCTGAGAATTACGCATTCGCATATTCAGTTTTTCACTATGATTGACCTCAGTGTACTTCCAGGAAAGAGCTTACTTACGTTTAATTCGAAATTAATTTATTCAAATTGCCGTAGTAAGATTGTTAAATTGGTCAGCTTTTGTGTAGTAAACCAATTTACGTAAATTTTTGCAAGTATGAAAACGTTTGTTTTCTTTTTGAATCAACTGGTTAACTATTTCTTCCTTCTTTTCAATGCGTTAGGTTTCATGACGGAACAAGAGAAGGATTTGTTCTTGCAAAGTGGTGTTGATGGCAAAAGTGGCATTGCATTTTTGCCAATTATGTGGGCAATAGAGTTGATTAACCAATTAAGGATAGAGGGTGCCATTCCGATCGCCAATAGTGTTGATTTACTGCAGCAAGAAATCAGAGCTTACCGCGGAGGGATTGCGGCAGTTTGGAACTACAACTATCTTAGTGTCCCGCTTGCTTTTACCCAGGTAAATACTGAACAGCGCACCCTATCTTATGCAATATGGATTTATATTTCTTACTTTATTTAGCCCAAATTAGCTTGGGGCGGAATTTTAAATAGCGAAATTCGCCGGCTTATAAGCCCAGTCGCCGGCTTCAAGGCCCAGTTTGTCAACAGGATAGAGTGAGATTCTCGTCTCTCTGCGTGCGCAACGCGTTCTACAGGCATCAGATTTCACAAAATTCGACGACGTTTGGTGCCTGAAGAGCACTAGCGAGTGAAGTTTCCTCCAAAACAACTGACACTAGACCACTTTAAATCATTTTTTTGCTTTTGTTATTACGTAAAATACAGACAAACAGCGTTTTTTTCTTGTACATAACCAAGCTCTACACGTAATACAGTACGTATGTACTGTATAGTGCCTATCCTGCGGTTGCTAATCAAGAACTAGGACTCTCCGGTTAGTGCGCCTACCGCTTATTAAGCCCAATTTGGTCTGGGCCCGAGGTGGGCTTAATAGCTGGCGAAAACTGGATCGTGAACAGGCAGCAGCGAAGCAGCTCACATAAGGTAACACAGGATTCTTATTTGAGGACATGTTTGTGCCATACACCTGACGTGGACACTAAATTTGCATTGACGAAATAATAAAATCTGTGCAGGTACAGTTTCAGTTCAGAGTGTGGCAAAGGAAGATTACCGAGTTCTTTAATAAACCATGAGTCGTGAGGAGCCTGACTTGAGTAAAAAATCCCAAAAGTAGGCAAATTCAATTCTAGTCCTTAAATCGTATATGCTTCAACCGCACTGCTTCATGTAACTAATCCCTGCACTCATTTCTTCTCGAACGCTCTTCAATTAAACGGTTGCTTAGATATTTTGCACATTTAAACAAGTGCCCACATCATCATATGAGAAGAACAATGCTATGTACTTATTTGAATTTATATTTTTTATGCATGGTATTTATATTTGTGAAAAAACAAGGCTATTTGATGGTATTTTAGGAACTCTGCTTTAAGATTGAATAGCTTACGATCTAAACTACTTCATGTAAAAGCATTTAGAAGCATTTTCTATCTGCAATTTCAAATATCGATGATCATCATCTATTCCTACTTTGCCCTTTCAATATTTGCCTGGAAGCCTTTGGATCGAACGCAAGATTATGCACATCATAACATAAATGTTTACGTCCCAATATTTGAACTGCTTCAACTGACGTTCTATATGGGTTGGTCAAAGTTATGTTCTATGTTAATTGCCAGTATCAATTTTGTTGCTTTTTTCTTATATATTTTAACTGTGTATTTACGGACACTTATAAGTGAGTTAACGTGACCCCTACCTCTTGGCCATTTCTAGATTACAAGGAATTCTGATAAAAATTACAGGTGATTTAGTGTTAGAGGGACGATGCGTATATTCTACAAATTTAAACCATAGAAATGAGTCAACATGCCGGCCATTCTCTTTGTTATCTACAAACTATTCACTTACTTCAGTGAAAAATATCGAAAACGGCTTGATTGTGTTTTGCATGAAGACAAAGACATTTTGCGTATTTCGTGCTTAGACTAGAATCGGAAAACCGTTGTTCATGGTATCAGCAACATAGCCTAATTTTCCTTGTACACTTCAAGATGAAGATTTAAAAAAGCTAGCGTGTGTAGATGTATATTCATTCTTAATTAAGGATCCTTTCTTCAGTGAAGACATTAAAATACGCCTGTTTCCGTATACTCATACATTCTGTTACAATAACTTAATGACTCTGGGCATTTTAACTTTGTACATGGTAAGATCGAAAAGGAAAACTACCTATTTTTACATTAAAAACCTGGTCAAAGTTGTCTTAAAGATTGTTTTGAGGGCGAGATATAAGTAGAAAATCAAGTCTATTATGAGATTTATAAAACATTCTTGTCGTCTGCTTGGCATTGTTGTTACGTTATACTGAGTGAACTCCCGAGGCCTTTAAGTTAATTGTTTTTCTCTAATTGTTAGGAGAAATAACACCTATGACCTGCATTTATTGTAGATTATTTGACGCAATGACAAAATGTATTGAAGTAAATGCCTTACAATTTCAGGCTGCTCTGTTGATTCATTACAGGTGGCCGCAATTTTAATCAAGCCACTAGGAAACGATGAGGATGACTTTGAGATAGACGAAATGATAGGAAGGAATGTAAAAGTAAGTCATCATTTCAATTCAATACGTTACATAGCATATTTTCTTGCAATGTTTATATTGGCTGAAACGTTTGTTTCTCATCCTTGTGAATGATTCTTTTACAGTTTTCCGCGTTTTGGTTTGAAGCTTATCAAGGAGAAATTCCAGATTTGTTGGATGCTCATCTTTTTTCAGAAGACATAAGTGAATTGACGTCGGTGGCCTTTCGCCCAGGGACCGCAACAAGCTAAAAAAGAAGGCTATCTTCGACAACCGAGAAACCCCTGTGGGGTTCACAATCTACCATTGAATTCCCAATGAAGGAACGAGCCAGCCTTTGTTAAGGTATGCCTGCTTTTCAATACGAAACAGTAGTGTAAGCGTGTAGTTTTTTGCGCTAACCAACTGCATTCCACCTTTTGTCGCAGCTGGTGGGCAGTCTAAAGCCTCAACGGCTTTCAATCATCTTCATTGAAGAAATGAACATAAATTCACATCTTTTCACAACAAAACGACTATTCCTCAGAATTAACCATTTGAATTTTGTTTAAATTGGCATATAAGTGTCAAATAGAAAAGTGCATATCAATACTGCATTAAAAACCATGTAATTCGTAAATGTGTAAATATCTGCTTTTGACTGAGTACAGTTCAAAAAATTTAAATATTTCCAATTAGAATGAATCGTTGCTTTTTGAAAAGCCTTGTGAAATCCCCTGCAAATATGAACTTTTGTCCATCACTTCGTTTAAAAACCGTTTTGCCATACTTCACACGCTCCTGGAAATAAACTGAATCTCTACTAGACTTATTACATTATTGGGATGCAAAGTTCCACAATAGCTGTCCTGTCAAACGTGATTTTGTTGCTTTGCTTTATATAAATGCGTTCATACATCTTATTAGCTGCAGCGACATGGTAAAAAGTTTATAAAATGTTTCGAAATAAAAAAATCAAAGATTTTGTTAATTAAACATAATATTGTTGAGCTAAAGCTTCGGTGTCTGCAGTTCTAAGACATTGGGAATGGTAATTAATCATTCTTTTTTTCTATTAGGAGCCATACTTGATGACCGATTGTGAAGAGAGATTTGTAGTTTACGTGCATGGAGTGTTCCAGTGATTCCCTGAAATAGGCTATGCTAATAGCAGGTTTCGATTTTTCAAATAAAGTCGAGTGTGCACCAAAATCAAAGTAACATTTGTGCAGTTTGGAAATCAACCCTTAATTCGCAGAAGTGAGTTTGAATAAGCCGCTTATACGGTGTATGAGCTATTGCGTTTAGAAGATGCTGCAGAATTCCATGTTTATTCTATTTACTTTTCACCGAAACAGCCATGGACATAAAACGAGTCTGTATGATAAGCATAAGACAGATTAAGCAAAGTAACTTAATTTACAAAACACGTCAATGACAGGAGCGGACTGTAAAAGTATCTTAAATGCATGCGCTGTAATTATCGAAGGGAAGGCACAGCTTCCATTGGGAATGTTAATGAAACCGTTAGTTTTAAACGGAATCCTGTTGGAACTGTATCTGCAAAAATGAAAGAAGTAACGCTTTTTCACAACTGTACCTGGTGACCTCTGCTGTAGAATTTAACTCACAGCAGGCAAATTAGCAAAAAATACTTATAGGCAGGCCCTAAAACACACAAGACTGTCATTACTACGGCATGGCGACTAACATATTTAAACTTGGAGCGGGTTTCCAGAGTTAAAAGCGCATTTAATATACAACAAGCGTTTAATCTATTTCTTGACATTAAAGACTCGTTCCAAGAGAGGTAAAAATACTTGGCTAGGTTGTTTTCATTCCCTTCAACTTGATGCGCGAATGCGGTGGCAACCAAGATGAGAATTCGAATAAACCGGCTTCAAATTTCTTCCTATTTGGTGAGGATGCTAGGCAGTGCCTTTGAAAATTTTATTTTGTACCTGCTAGTGTGTCATATACATCTGCAAATAAATCCTTCAATACTGTCACCAGTAAAATTAGATTCACAGAATTTAAGTAGCATTGTTTTTAGAATGAACTACTGCCCTGACTTGGGGCGGCATTTATTTCACGTTTCAATTGTCTAAAGAAAACAAGGGAGACATAAATATCGAAATTTTTCTTGAACAACTGTAGGGGACGTCGCCTCCTCGACTGACCCTGCTAGATTATTCAATTGTTTTGCGAAATGCTGCATGAAGAGTTCAGAATGGATGGATAGGTCGAACATTTTAGTGCCCATTTTCATTGCGTGTCCTCAAAGATGACATGAGAGGTGCTACGGTAACATGCATTCAAAACGCGATCCTTGTTCATGGCCTTGCATTAACTTGTTATCTAAGATATTATCACGCGTTGTCTGCTTACAGCACAGACTCAATCAATTTACACATTTTAGTCCTTCTATAGAGAATGGTTTTAAATTTTTTAGCGGCCTTGTCGTTCAATGCTGCACTTTATTGAGGCATAGTTAGTCTTTTTCAAGTTACAGACGTTACGCCTCTATGTTATATTCTATGCGGGTTTAAACTGAAACCCTGTAGACTTCACCTAAAAGATTTGTATCGAAGGCAGCAGACGACTTTTTGGAAGCGTGAAGTACACCACTGGTGTTGTTTGCAGATTTGATGCCTTGTAATTATAGCTTCAGCTTGTTCATTCCTTCAAGTCTTTATGTGAGGATTTCATGGTAATTTGAGTGCTGTTTAAGTAATAGGTCCTCCAAATGTCAGCAGTAAAGCAGTTAGGCGCAGGTAGGGTTTATTAGCCAACTCTCAGATCGGGTTTGCAGTCTGCGCAGATTATTTTGCGGAGCGTTCTGGTCATTCGGGTCTTTACTGACTTGGCAGAGCTTATATTCGGCAAAAAACAGGATCTAGCCACAATTTAGTTAATGAAGGCTCTCATTAACATAAAATATGCAGGATAAAGAACAGGGAACAGAGCATTGAGGCACAGTAGTTACCATGTTTACCCAGTCCGATTTAGCCTCTTTGACATAAATGCGTTTTTTTCGATCGAAAAAAATCTCTTTATTCAGTTTGGAAGCTTCTCCTGAAGCCAGAGAGACTCAGCATATGTTAATGCGTTGATAGGCTACCTTTTCAAAGGCTCTTTATAGTCTTATGTAAACTTCAGTCACTTCGAAGCCATCTTCTAAGGCTCTGGTCCGAACCTCAAAATAAGTTAGCAGAATTTAAAGGCGAGTGCGCTCTTACCGAAACCCATGCTGAAAGTCTGATGGACGTCATTTTAATCACAAATGTTATGTACTTTACGCTATACAAGGACGTCTATGGTTTGGCATAAACTCAAATTAAGCTTACAAATCTAAAACTGATTGTTGCTATCTCGCTACTACACTTCTGCTACGGAAAGTTCACTGTCCTCATTTACAGCCCATAGAGAAATGAGACAGGCATTGCTAACTCCGTCGCTGGTTCTTTAAGTATCAGCCCAGGGGTCCATACGGTCAAGGAGAATTGCCTGGCTTAAGTTTACAGATGACCCGTCTTACTTCTCCAGTGGAAAAGGCTCAAGACTTAGTGATGTCCGTAGGTTCACCTTTTCTCAATTCCGGATATTCCTTAATGAGTTTTTTACCGTTAACGCCGATCTTAAAACTTGTGCGGTAGCTGTTATTTTTGCGGGCCTTCAGTGAATGAGTTACTGAAGCTATCCCTTAGACCAGAACTTTCGTTTTGGTGCTTCCTCCGACTCCGTGTGTACCCATAAAACACATTGGAACATGTTGCGGCTTCTTTAGTCAGGCGAGGCTTGAAAGCAGTTCAAGCCATCCATATTTGCATACGGCACTCATTTCGTTACCCTTTCTTTTTTGGGATCTTGAAAAGTAAATATGTTTTTTCATTGCCGCCGTTTCTTCTTTAGGTAAAATGAATTCACGAAGATTCTTCTGAGTAAACGGAACGTGGCTGCGCGAGCTAGCGCTCTGCATATTTTCGGTATGGACAATGTATATTTTTCTTGTTGGAATGGCAGTTCGATAGTCAGAGGTAACCAACCACTGTTCCTTGGCAAGCGGAGTTGTGCATTGCGTGTGTATTAAAATAAGCGCAATCTGCTCGCATATCTAACCCAAGTAAAGTGCAAAGGTCAGACCTACAAAGAAAAATGCAAGCATCACGGCTAAGCTTGTCCAAAAGTGCCACGTAGAATCTCTGGTACGTAATTCCTCAAATGAATCACACTTCCAGGAAAACGGGACGCCCAGAGCTGACATCAAATAAAGCACGTGACCGAACCTGGATTTCAACTGCATGCAGGTCTAGTATAATAAGGAGCATTGATAAAGCTGCAAAACTAGTTTATGTATTGCACATCAAACACCCCAGATTCCAGAGTATAGAGTTTTGGATTTGGGGACATAGGACAGGCAAGGGAGGAAATTTTTAGAAGTAAGTGATAAGGAAAATAATGTGCTCCAATGCGTTTCCCGCGGCCACTGGGAATAAGTTGTTCCGCATGTAAATTGAAGGTGTGCGCGTCACTTCGCGCCGCGGATTATACTTATCTAACTCCAGAACGCTAAGTTGGACTTCAGGTAAGTTGGATTAGACAACCCACAAACCACCAGTTGCATTATTCAGAAATTTCAAGAAAACTGCAATTTGGTAATCGAGGTTTCTGCAACACCTTAAACACGATAATACAGATTGGGAAAATTCACAGATGTAAATCAAGAAAATGTCTAAACATAATGAAATAAAAAAGTATATAGCAGTATAGTATAGCAGTATATATATATATATAGCAGTTAATATATATAGCAGTTAATGATGCATATTCCACTGCCTTTCCTAATACCTCACTCATAAAACCCTATGATCACCATTTTCTTAGGACAAAATCCTGGGTATAGGGATTAATGAGGTGTACCACATAAACTAATGTTGCCGATATAGCACCTGTTTTGCGTTGCCAAATTCTTTGGAACACAGGAGAAAACGGCAAAAGTAGCTTATGTAGACCCACTTATATATCCCTAGTCCCAGCATTTTGTCCTGCAAAAACGGTGGTTATTGAGTTTTGGGGGTGGACTAACAGGATAGGCAGAGAAGGAAATTTTTAGAAGTAAGTGATAAGTGAATAAAAAATGGATTCGAAGTTGCTGCCCGCGGCAGCTGGGAGTAAGTTGTTCCGCATGTAAATTGAAGAAGAACGCGGTGCTTCGCGCCGCGGACTATACTAATCTAACTCCAGAATGGTAAGTTGGACCTCAGGTAAAATGAAATAGACGACCTCCTAACTACCATTGTCATTTTTTAGGAAATTCAAGAAACTGGCTAGTTGATAATCGGGTTTGTCCACAATAAGTTAAACGATAATACAGATTTGGAAAATCTACAGATGTAAATCAAAATTATTTCTAAATACAGTGAAAAAAATGCATAAAGCATTTATCAAATTCTGTTCCACTGCGTGCCCTAATTCCCCACTCATAAAACCCTATCACCACCCTTTTTGAACGAAGCATGCAGGGAGTAGGGATAAATGAGTGGGCCTGAATAAACTACTGTTGCCAAGAAAAACTAAAACAATGTGAAATGAAATGGAAAGCTATAGTGTTTCTTCTTTCTTGATTTCTCTGACTCTGGCGGCAGTAGTCAAGCGTACCTCAAACCCAATGCTAACAACTATCAAAGTAGCATGGCACTGTTAAGCAAAATAGAATAAGATAAACCATGTACAAACTTCAACTATAGATGTACAAAATCAAGAGCGAAGGGAGTCGGCCAACTCGACTGACGCTATACATGTGAACAAGACACGTTCTGCGTGGTTCTATCGCAGGGGGTTAAGTGGGTCTAACCGTGCAACTGCTATCTTCAGACCATGGTTACTTAGTGCTGAGGAGAGAAGTCTTTAAGGCCAGAGTAGATGGAAGAGTTTATTGTGTACACAACGGAAGAGAAGAATAGATTGATTTGGGAGAGATACGTCCGATCCGAAGGTTGACCGGGCCTAAGTGAGGTCTTAGAGTAGTCGGGTCAGAGGACAGATAGAGGGAGATCTTTCATTGGGTAGGTTGGCCTGGAGATTTTGGGCAGAGAGGCAACTAGCGTCGGGCACGCGTGCAAACTCCTCATTCTTTGCGTCATAGATGCGACAACTATGATTGGCTGATCGAAACGTTGAGAGAGCACATCGGTGAGCGTTTGGGAAAGTGCACTACGACGCGAGCTAGTCAGGCAGGCACGACCCGCTTCAGTTCTGCTTTTATATGATTTCAGGAGGCAATTCGTGTTTTATCAGGGTTAGTCTGAAAAATCAATGCGAACGGGTGGAGGGAGGGCTCGTGAACAGAGATTATCTGAAAGTGTCAGTGGCGGGGGTAGCTGGAAGAGTGGTTCTCGGAATAGCCGCGGCAACTGGGTCAAGAATGGGGCAGAGGCAAACAGCTGCCTCTCCAACACAAAGTCACTTCATGGGCTTTCATTTCAAGGAGTCGACCTGACTGTTTCTGGCGTCGAACGGGGGGGGGGGGGGGGCGGACAAAAAATCGTGGGAAAGGGTAATAACAAGCAAGGGAGCCAAAGCGGGAACCTGGGAGCAGTTTTCCGTCATGTGCAATCGGGTGAAAAGTGTAAAAACGGGAGGGCGGCCAGAATTCGAGGGTGAAAGAGGACACGGGCACGCAAGTCGGAGGAAGGGGGACAGCCTTCAGAAGAAGGAAACAATCATATGTAAATCGGACAGGATTTTCGCTGGCGAAGGGACGTGGAGAATTTCGAACTTTCTCAGCCAAAAATAAAACATAGGGGTATGAAAGCAGTGCTTTTCATGCCCTTGTACTGATTGCTGACAGGAATAGTCGCGGAGGATTCGTTTACGTTAGCTGCCATTCAATATAGTTCATATTCAACAATCTTGAAGGATTCACACAGAATCTGCTTGGTAAATGCGCATTTCGTTTTGGTCTGCATAAGTTTTTCAGGCTGTAGGCTATTTCGACGGTCGCTATGGGCAAGGTACAGACAGGGGCTTGAATAATTGCATAAATAAAGTAGGCTTTTGCATCATCTGCCGCAGCATCTCATTAGAAACTCGCCTTAGTCCCGTGGTTAGACAGTGCCAGGCTGACTGGAGGCTTGCTAATGTGCGATGGCTGACAGTCCCTCCATGCAGGCCACACACGACCGGGTCTCCACCCACGCTGTACTACCTTTTTGCATAAAAAGAGAACGGGCTGTTTGGGTCGCACTCTTGCGAGAGTGCCGCATTAAGAAGGAGCCCTTGAGCGTGATTGTCAATCCACCAATCAGTCGCTTCACATTAGCACGGGATTGACTGCAAGATTCGAGTTGGCCCACAAGTAAAAAAAACACCCAAGCACCTAACTGTGGTTTCTTAACGCACCAGCGACGACTGCATTCCCCGTTTCTGTAATATGCTTCTGCTGACTGTAGGAACCAACCAATAAACTTGCTATGAGATTGGGCAAAATTTATAAAACGTTGTAAATGTAGCCAAAGCTGTGATATTGTTTTGTGCGAAACCCCAAGGAAGAACATCACGAGAAGAGCGCGAAAATAGAAGTCGTTTCGCACATCTAGTTCCACGTAATTTAGGTAAGCAAAGCCTACAAGATTGAACAAATAGGATTGTGGTCTACAATGAGGGGCGACTGCATTGGCTTGTGACTCATACAGCTGGCTTTTTAGAGTCCTGAGCTTGGCCGTGGCTGCGCGCGTCATCATGTGAGCGGACCTTTTGTATGTACTTACTTGTACTTGTTACAGCTGTGATCATGCCTGATCTAGCTGGGCTCAATGATGTCACGAATGGTACCTCTCCATGCGTGGCGATTGGCGGCAGCGGATCTCGAAAGCTCCACCCAGTCCCTTCTCCAGCGACAAAGGCCGAAGATAGAAGGTCCAAGATCTGCTTCAATGTCTTGACGGACGGTGTCTAGCCGGGTCTTCAGTTGCCCTCCCCTTCGACGTTTCCAGGTGGGCTGCGGTGCCAGGTCGAGGGCAGCATAGGTAAGCTTGTGGAACGAACAACGGAGAACGTGTCCAAAACCCCTCAGTCGCCTTTCTTGAATGGCCTGAGATATCCTCGCGATACGATCGCAGTGGATGCGGACTATCTCATTTGAGATGAAGTCGCTATACTTAACTCGCAGGATCGTCCTCAGACACTGGTGGTCAAAGACCTCCAGTCTTTGCTCATCTTCAGCGCGCACAGCCCAGCATTCACCTCCATAGAGCAGGACTGACCGGATGGATGCACGGTATACACGAATCTTCGTGGTGATGGAGATGTCACGTCGGATCCATAGGCGCTTTCGAAGGATTGAGAAAACCCAGCGAGCAGCATCGATACGGGAGACAATGTCGTCCTTGCTCCGCCCATTCGGTAGCAGCCTCGCCCCGAGGTATTTAAAGCTGTCTACTTCTTCAAGTTGATGGCCATTCATCTAGGGGTGCCTTTTTCTGGTCACGGATGCAGCTCGAGAACAATTTCGTATTTCCGGAATTTATGGATATGCCTACCGACATACCGATCTCATTTAACCACGACACTTCTGACTGTAGACCATCAAAGTTTGGGGCTAACAGCGCAATTTCATCGGCGTAGTCGAGATCAGATAGTCGGCGTCCGGGTGCAAGTTCAAAACTGTCCTCTTCATGTTGAGCTTTGCCGAGAATCCAGTCAACGACGTAGTTAAACAGAATGGGTGAAAGGACACAGCCCTGTCGGACACCAGACCAGATATCCAACGACTGAGAGATTGTTGTGGACCAGGACTCGTGCGGTGGTAGACCGATAGTAGGCCTTAATCATCGCAATGAGTTTGGTCGGCACTCCAGCCAGTTCCATTATTCGCCACAGGGACTCACGATGGATGGAATTGAATTCGGAGGCAAATTCGACGAAGCAAACGGCCGTCGGTTGCTGGTAGCTATGGCGGATTTCTAGAGTGCGCCTCAGTGTGAATATTTGATCCGCACATCCACGCCCAGCTTGGAATCCGGCTTGGTTGGGTTGTGTCCTGGAGTCACGTACAGACTGAAAGCGCCTGAGAAGAAAAACAGCGAAGATCTTTGCAGCAACATCGATAAGACTTATGCCACGGTAGTTCTCGCATCTTGTCTTATCTCCCATCTTGCGGACAGGTACAAGGATACCTGCGCACCAGTCATCCGGAAGGGTCTCTTCTCGCCACGCTTGTACAATCACCTCATGGAGCCGAGGAGCCAGGGTGTCGACACAGGACTTGTAGATTTCTGCAGGAATACCGTCCTCTCCGCACGCCTTGTTGCTGCGTAGCCTCTGCATTGCATCGGTAACCACGTCTTCGGAAGGGATGTCACACGACACTGCGTAGGCAGGAGAGGATTGAAAATCCGCTGTGGAGGAGAGGGAGGGTGTGATATGTTGCTCATCAAAATTGGTGCTCAAAGTGTTCACGCCAGCGATCGACCTTGGCCGAAATGTCGGCAATTAATTCTCCATTCACATCGCCAACAGAATCACAGAGTGTCAGGGGCTTTCAGCTAACCTGGCGTATGATTTGGTACAATTTTCGGGTGTCACCAACATAAGAAGCCTGCTCCATAGAAGTCGCCGTTTCGGACCAATACTTCTGCCGATCATTTCTAGCCGACTTTGCTGTCAGCTTTCGAAGTTGGCGGAAGGAGGCATCATTCCGGGACCTGGCTTGAGTCGTCTCGGCCGATAGCTGCAGGGTTCTTCCGCTGATCCAGTCACTGCAGCGCTGCTGAGCGAATCCGTGAATCTTCTCAGCTGCCCCATAGATTGATGTTTTCAGTAATAGCCATCTGCTACTGCCCTCGTTGTCAGCCTGGGTCATAAGACGGGACTGGATTTCTGTGCTTAAAGCCTCAGTAGGGTTGGTTTGCCGGAGCTTTGCGACATCAAGGCGTCTCGCACGTGGCAGTTTGGGCACAGATGAGAGGTGAACCTTCAGGCGCGTGCGAACGAGAGCGTGGTCAGACCCGTGGACTTTACCAGTTTCTAAAACGCTGCGGACGCACGTTGTCAATTCCAAACACTTTGAACCCATCCGCGCTGTCGACGCACCTTCCATGCACTAATCAGCTTGGTCGGTCATCTCTGGACAGAGTGCACCGTCCCTCAGAGAGCATCCACTTCTACGGCGTCAAGCACTTCAGCAGTCCCTTCTGTGTCCAGCATTTCAACGATGGCCATACTCACCAGGGAAGCTCCATTTTCCGATGCTCCTGTGCTCTCATCCACCAACAATACCCTCCCTACTGCGAACTCCCACTTAACTCTTCTCACTGCACTGATTGTTGGTGCCTTATCTGCCGTCATTGTTATCGTGTATTCACCTCACGCATCGGTCGGTTACTTTTGAATCCATTGCAAAGAGACTGGTGAACCAGTGCTTGGAGTACCAATACATAGAAGAGACGGTTGCCCTTACTGCTCACATGGCCTCCATAGGCATGGATCTACGAGGTCACACGCACATACCACGCACATAACCACCTCCTACACACCCATCACTACCTGCAGCTCCACGCACACATCGCTTCGCTTAATCCCATTTAAGGATTCGCTTTGAAGCATGCCGGGTACCTCAAGGTAAGTTCCCCCAGGTAAGTTGCATAATTTTTGCTGAAATTGTTTGCTAACCACCTACATTTATAAACTTAGTATGACGTATTCTGTACTCGGACTACTAAGTGTGATCACTAGTACTAGCAGCTGTAGTATTAGGATATTGTTGTTATCAGCCTTTGAGCGTCAGCTTGCAACAAAAGCCACAATATGTCCAAAGAAGTTCTATGAGTACAGCCGCAGTCAAAGGAAGCACCGGGACAGCATTGCAACTCTAAGGGATAACCTCGGGAACATATAAATGGAAGGACCGCGGAAAGTAGAGTTACTGTCCGAATTTTTCAGATCGGCTTTTAGGATGGAATCCCCAACGACAATTCGGGAGGAGTAGTGAGAGAAGGTACAGCCGTTATTGAAACTGTTACCTTTTCTGTCGCAGACGTAAGACATGTCCTCAGTCACATCAAACCAGACGAGTCTCTTGGACCGGATGGGATCCCTGCACTGATACCTAAAGAACTATCGACAGAGCTATTGGTGCCTTTTTCATCTCTGTTCGAGCTTTCCATGAGAACAGGGGACTTGCCTTTGCAGTGGAATACGGCCAAAATCGTACAGTAATATAATGGAGGTAGCAAGATGTCTGCAAACTGCTTAAGGCCTATAAGCTTGACCTGCCTTTCCTGCAAAATGATGGAGGTCCTTGTCAAGCAGGCCATACTAAGATTTTGTGCCGAAAATGACATCATGCGAAATTTTAAAGATGGCTTTCAACGAGGGCGCTCCAGCTTTTCAAATTTGCTGAATTCACTTGAGGCCTGAACAAGTGCTTAAGAAGAGGGCTTCGAAGTGGACGCGGTGTTCATCGATTTCCGCAAAGCCTTTGAAAGCGTGTCCCATCAACGCCTTTTACATAAACTGAGCGTTTTTGGCATCAAGGTGAAAATTTTGGACTTGATCAGGACATTTTTGGTCTGTATAAAACAACCTGGTTGCATCGGGGAGGATAAATTGGACTGGGTGGACGAAGTAGTGATGTTTCTCAAGGCTCCGTTCTCGGTCCTCTTCTCTTTATTCTCTATGTAAATGACAGCCTTCAAGAACTGGACTGTGGTAAAATCATGTTCGCCGATGACATTAAGCTCTGGCAGGTCATTAAGCGCTTAAGCGACCGATAAGCTCTGCAAAATAATCTTCGCAAACTGCAAACGTGGTCCGAGAAATGGCTGCTGATTTCAATCTGAAAAAGTGTGCCGTCCTCTACCTGCTTCCAACGAACTACCCTATCCCCCACAACATGAGGACACATAACCTAAAAAGCAGTCAAATTCCAGCAGAATCTAGGCAAAAGACTTCGGCATTTGGATACAAAGTAATCTGAAGCCCTCATTACATTGTGCCAAAGCTGCAAATAAAGCCACGGGAATTATGCACGCTATCAAAAGGGCATTTCTAGCCTTCGACGAAGCTCACTTTGGCAAAATTTACGGTACATTCGCTCGAGAACACCTAGAATATGGCCTACAGGCGTGGCGGCCATGGCTAGCAAAACAAACAACATGTCTAGAGAAAGTGCAGCGTCGGGCAACAAAGCTAGTAAGAGGTCTAAAGAACCACTCCTACGTACACAGACTGGCATGCCTAAATTGATTCTGTGCGCATTAGAGGCAACAAAAAGGCGATCTTATCTTAGTTTACAAGATTATCCACAGTCTTGAGCAAGGATTACCCTTTTAGGACATGTTTTAGTGGCACCCTTCGCTTTATCTCCGTGGGCACACAATGAATCTGCGCACAAAGATGTCCAAGTTCAACCTCCGCTCTGAATTCTTCACACAATGTGCCATACAACAGTGGAACAACCTCCCACAGTCAGTCGTGTAGGCCACTTCCCTTCAAATGTCCAAACAACGCTTGGATAATTACATGCGTCCCATCTCGTCACTCCAATTCTGAATTCTAACCACCAGAAATGTTGGGTAAAAAGCAATGCTACTCACTGTTTGTCAATACTATGTTAGATGTGGTAAGTTTTTATAGGTGCTTTTACACGCAATCAATAGGGTTTTCAAAGGCATTGCCTATTATCTTCACAAAATAAGATGAATAAACTGAAACTAATTAAACTCTCTATTTTGCCTAGAAAACAAGCTTTTATGCGCCTCACAACATAATCTTCTACTTGGATGATCATGTGAACCATGTCAATTAGCTTTCCTTAACCACGTCACTTCCGTCCGTAACGAGCGCAAATAAGTGGTAGCCACTAAGTCGGCTTTAGCAAAGCCTTAAACAGGGTACCACACAGGCGTCTTCTGGTGAAACTCGAAGCCATCGATATCCGTCCTCTTCTTGTCGACTTCACTAGTTCCTACTTGTCTTACAACAGCCAGGAGGTTTTTTATAGCTATTAGGTACTAGACAGCTCAGTTGACCGCAGGTGCCCTTTTTTCAAGGCACGGTTTTGGGTCCTACACTCTTCATTCAATACATAAATGAAATTTCAGCAGTCATGAAAAATTCACACAACCTCATTTTCGTTGACGACCTTAAGAGCATATACACATTGTTTGAGGACAAGGGCCAACATATACGTCGATAAAATAAATGCGGACCTGCTCACCCTCTCAAGTTGAAGTGCTACCTGGCAGATGCAATTCGCCGCCTCTTAGTTTAGTTTCATGTGTGTCGGAACCTCTATGTTTCCTGGTCCCCTAGTCTTTCAAAATACTTCACTTTTAGAACGATCCATTACAGAGGACTTACGTCTATGTTACACAAATAGACTAGCATTATCGCCTCATGCGGATCGAATTTCTGCGAAGGCTGCGCAGATATGTGGTTTTATATCACATAATTTATCCCTTCTGGAAATAAAGTTAAAACTGTTCTTTACAAATTTCCCGCAAGTCTGACGACCACCTGGGGATCCAGTGTCGAAAATTTACTGAATAAAATTACTCATTTTCTCAAAGAATGCCGTTCCTTGAAAGTTAAAACTAAATCGCATGTATGTTCTACCCATTCTGGAGTACTGCTGTCCCCTCTTTGGTCTAATGAATGCCTCTGACCGTGGTAAAATTGAAAATTTTCAGAGAATCTTTACTGGAAGGATAGTTGCTCTTCCTCGATCCACGGTTTCTTATACGGAGAGATGACAGTTAGCAAATATGACATTTTTTGAGTAAGAAGACTCGAGGTGGATCTCTGCTTCCTTTTTCGCTAGGATCACGGATAAATGCTCTGATTCCGGCAGATAGACCTTATGCCAATCCTAATTACTCCATAATAATTTAATCACCCTTTAGCTCAGCATCTAAAAATTCTCGTTCGTTTGCCACTTAATATGCATTCCTCTAGAATAATAGTCCCCTTTAAATTAGACTGTCATTTAACTTCGCAATTATTTAAACCAAATTACATAAACATTTAACTTCGGAGGATATAATGTCCTTTTTATCCGTATTCTTCCCAAATGCATTACTTTTTGACTTTGAAAAGGTACCTCCTGGTAGTTGAAGCGGTTCCATGTATGCCTTATTTATCCTTTACAGAATGATCTTTGCAGTGGGTTTTCGTCCCCTACTCTTTCTTATTATTATTGCCGTTCTCCTTATACCGTTTAACAGCGCAAACGATGGGCTTCACGGTCTCTAGTGATGCTCGTATCGGATCTGCTGTATATTTCAGCTTTTCGCTGGACTCTGTAGTCCACAAGGTCGCACCTCCGGCGTTTCGATTATGATCTTGTGACCTATATCGTCCTGTCACCTTTTTGATCCTGTTGTTCGCGATTACCTCCTCCTGTCTCACCTCTCTCTGGTCAATCCTGTAGCCAGCCGGGCTGTGTTACGGTGGTTAATGGTATCCTCTGTTGATTTCTCTTACAAAAAAGCATTTCAAGCCCTCACACGTTCTCATCGAAGTTCCTGTCTCATTGATTCGCAACAGTTCCATGAACAAACCTTTTAATTTTAATAGAAGCAGTTTTTGTCCTTCTTTGTGGTTTTAAAGTGGGCGTCCACTGAACTCTGCCCCACTTTCATGGGAGGAGTTTATTCACCGCTTCCACTTTAGTTCACCATACTTTTCAGGGCGCTGACTCTTATTTTAACATGATGATATGTTGCGAATATGGAACTATCTGTCTACTATACTTAATACACCCTCTGCCTATGTGGCCGCTCACAAAGAGCAGCATTTATCCACTTTGTTTATATATTTACCATAGCACCAAGTTTGCAATGACGAGGCCCTTCGGGTATAAAATATAGAATTTAAATATTTATGAACTAACTCGAAATCCAAAAATAGTCTGACTCTCTATTAAATTGCCAGATTCACCTTTAAATTTCAAGACACCCTAACGACCACCGGAAAGAGACACCATCAGTGACTTTTCTTGGCTAGGGCCCATAGAAGAGATTGTAACATGGTCTTATTTCATGTAAATCTGCGACATAGAGTGCCTATATTGACAGAGGATCGGCCTGCCTACATGGTTCCTAACTGGTCTTTACTGTGTGCCTTCTGAACATGACGCTTAAGTTGCTTATGATTTAGCAGATAACATTTTTATTTCGAAGTTGAAGCGCGTTACCGTGCCATAGTTTGACTGCCATGCTTAGGTATGGGCAGATGTGCGATTGTTACATAAATTAGGAAATGTTACATTCTAGTGGCAAAATTAAATATCTTGCACAGAAGGGACTGAAAAAATGTCAGTTGTATCACCCTTTAGAATGCTGACCGAAATACTATCTTGTCCAGCGCTATAATAATAAGGTTTATAAGTAAAGCTCATCTTGGGCGACATCGAACGCTAGAAAGACAGTAAAAAGCCCAAAAACCTATAAATAAATAATAATTACTTGTATATTTAAGGCCCAAGGGGCTATTTTACTAAAAACTTAAATCTATCGTGAGAATAAGTACAAAAAAGTTCAGGTTAACGAAGAACTCTTATAAAATAATTATCTGGGCGGTAAAAAGCTCCTACATCGGTGAATGAGTTTAGCGAGCCGCCGATTTCCAAAAAAATGTAGGAGAAAAAAAAGCCTTAATGGGTAGCAAGTTATAACGTGGTGCAGTTTGATGGGATCTAGCTATTGAGGGTTCGGAACGCTTATTGTCATGGGAAAAATAATATAGCCGTGAGATAGGAAGGGGTCATCCGGGACAGCAGGAGAAGGCAGTGGAAGTCAAGGCAACATCACAGAGATGCGACCCACCAGACTGCAGAGTCCACGAGCATCCGAGCGGTAACAATAAATAGCGACCACCGTATACTGGAAATAGCTTTAAATGCCAGGAGGACCCTTTTTGAAATCTACAAATTGCATGTTTGGAAAGGAAACAGACAGTTAAGACTTTATTTCCTCCAAATTTAAGTGCTTACGCAACTTGCTTTTGAAAATCAATAATTTAGTAGACAACCTAATTTTGAGTAGGAGATTGTTCCAGATAAAAGCATATTTGGAGGTAAAAAAGCGGGAATGGTTAGATGTGGAGCTACGGGGTGGTAAAATTATCATTGAGGAGTTACGAGTGGCGTAAGGTCGGTCTACCGGAATAAGACCGTTAATTTGTGGGAGATAAGGACTATTGTTAACGCGAAACAGAAAGTATATACCAGCTTCGAGTCTCCTTACCCAAAGAAATTTAATGTTCGCTAACTGACATCTATCTGTATAAGTAAAACCAGAACCAGAAACAGAAAATATTTTACGAGTGAAAACTCGCTGAACCTTTTCAATCTTAATACGGTCGTTCTGGGTCATGAGACCAAAAACTGGACAGCAGTATTCTACTATAGAGAGAAAAAACACGCAGTATATTTTTAACTTGATTTCTAGAAGGAAAAAAATTATGCGATATAAATCCGCATATCTGTGCGGCCTTGGCAGAAATTTGAGCTGCCTGAGGTGATAATGCAAGCTTATTCGTGTAAGTGAGGCCCAAATCCTTTATCGTAGATCATTCTAACAGTGGACTATTTTGGAAGATAATGGGTCCAGGAAGCTTAGCAGGACCCAAACACATGAAACTACATTTGGATGAGATGGGAAACAATCTAACGACTACGGGCACGTCCTAGAAGATAAAATTACTGTTTCAACTATGGCGCCATTACAAACCAAAATGATTGGAAGTGGAGTGACCAATAACATGTTTAGATAATAAAGCTTTGGAGCTATCGGCCGTCAACTTAGCGTCAACAATGGGGCTTCCTGTGGCGACTCTTAGTCTTCGAAAGATTTTGCGAAATTTGAGGAAGGGTTTTCGACAAATTTGGCTTCATGTGTCAGCCGTGTTTATTTGAACGGCCTCGTAGCCAGTTCAGGGACGTACGAGGCCACACAGTCTACGGCGGAACGATAAACGGGGGTAGACTTCATGCGTTCATTAATTATTTTCTTAGGATGCAGAACATTGTGCAGTGTATGAGTGAATGAGTACGAATATGCACATCCGGCATAGGAAGAAGTCAACCAAATCATGGGAATTAAGATGCCAATGTTTTTCTGCCGTATCTAATAATCAGAAATTATGTTAGCCTCCAGGTCCAGTGTAGAAATAACTGTGGCACGGTATGAACGCCCAAGTGGATCTGAAGATGATACTGATAACGCAGCTTTTAGATGATCCGTCTGCGTGGAACCATGTTTAAGGTTTTGCAGAACCATTCTGCCTGTCTAACGTGCCGGTTATTTTCTTAGTTTGGCCGTAGAATTGCGAGTAACACTCAAACTAGTTGTTGCAGCCCGATATTTCCTCTTGTGAGATTTGTAATGCTCAAGCTCACCTCTAAATATCATTCGCTTCGCCCGACACACCATGTCCGATTAATCCATCCGGTCTTCTATGGATGTTGACGGGTAGTCAAGTCAATTTATTAAGGGAAATATAGGCAAACGCCTTTGAACTCCCTATCGGTACACAGTAGTTAAGAAATGCAACGACAATGCCGAACATGTCAAAGAAGGTCTTTAACGTAATTGTGGGTGGCTATTCTTTTTTTCCCAGTAATACAATTAGATGGGATGATGTCAGTTAGCACGAGCCAGCATGTTCGTCGACCTAGCTCAACACCGAGCCAGCATGTGTAACTGAACAAAAAGAGCAGACAGTGAAAAAACTCCTAAGGCATGGCTCAGAATTTACAAGACGGAATGCAGTTTATGGTTTTTTAGGAGAAAAACTGTCGCTTGTGGGAGAAAGTGTTGGAAAAATTTTCCAGGATGCAGCTGTTAATGTTGGCGGCTGGTTAGGGGGTCAACCACGACTTATATCCTGATCGGAATTGCCATACGGGGACGAGGACGAGACTGCAGAGTCACGAGAAGATCCCGAAACATCGGAGCTGCGACCACGATACGCCTTTGTCGATTTCCGGAGCCGTCATCAATGCGATGAAAGCAGGAGAAGCCGCCACGATCGCAACTATCCGTTAATGGTCGGCATAGGCCAGCTGCATGAACAGGGATAAATTAAGTGGAAAGCAAAATTTCATAATTAAATGTTACGCAAACGAAGCAAGTAATATTATACAAAATAATATATTTCCTTCGTCTGAAGTAGGCTTGCAGCGGTTAACTGGTGTTAGAGTGAGCACTTCTATTGCAGTCTAGCTTTTTTTAAGACTTCTACGGAAGTGGACATAACAACATCTAGGAGCAGAGCATTCCAAGCTTCAACCACTCTATTACAAAAGAAGAACTTTCGTAGGTCTTGTCTGGCCCCTGTTATGCGTAGTTTGAACGGGTCTCCTTAAGTTCGTGGTTGTAGCCAACTCGAAGAACTCGCCAGGCATTTGGCTGCAGTCCTGACCGCGCATTATGCGAAATATTTTTATCAGGTCGCCACGTAGATGCCTGTAACTTAAAGGAAAGAGGTCAAGGTTTGCTAAACGTTTTTCATAGGGGAATTCTCCATGTCCGGTCACAAGCTCATTTGCACGCCTTTGTACCTTCTCGAGGAGACTGAGGTCTTTCGAGGTCCAGAGTTTGCATGCTTGGATAGAAAACTCCAGTTTTGGTCGTACAAATGTTCCAAAGACCTAAGCTGATCAGTCTTTAAAAAAGGCGCAGAAAGCCCGTTTGACAAAGTACAGAACGGACATCGCAGACTTGGCTACTTTTACGCAGTGCAGCGATGGCTTAAGAGACGTAGAGATCCATACTCCCAAACCATTCTGTACGTCCACTCCTTGCAGTTGGATGCCATTTAGGCTGTAAACTATGTGGTTCTGATAGCTGGGTCGGCCAACACGTAGGATAATGCATTTTTTCTCGTTAAACGGCAAAAGCCAGTCTTTAGACCAAGTTTGAAGACGGTTTAGGTTTATCTGCAAACGCTCTTTATCAGCTGAATTTCTGATGACGTTCCAAATCTTAATGTCGTCGGAAAATATAGCCACACCGCAGTCCAGTTCACGAAAAGAGTCATTGACGTATATAATGAACAGTATAGGGCCGAGGACAGAGCCGTGGGGGACACCGCTCTCGAATGCAGCCTCCGCCGACTGCTAGTCACTAATATGGGAACGGCCAAGAAAGAAGCTTTGAATCCACTTCAGCAGATTTCCTCGAACACCTATTTGGCTGAGTTTGTACAGAAGTCGTTGATGTGGGACGCTATTAAATGCCTTCTAGAAATCGATGTAGATTACATGAAGCGGATTTCCTCCATCAACTGCCCGAGTCCAGCGTTCCAAACAATGCAGCAAGTTGGTCACGCAGGACCTGCCTCTGCGGAATCCAGGCTGCGCATCTGATAGAAGGTTATGCTGCTCTAAGAAACGCATCAGCTCTCGCTTTACTAAGTTTTCCATGATTTTGCAACAGATCGAAGTAAGGCTGATTGGTCTAGAATTGCTTGCGGAAACCTTTTTTTCCGCCTTTATACAACGGTGTGATCCGTGCAGATTTCCAAACGGCGGGTAAACAACCAGCATCATACGAGATAAGGAAAAGCATGGAAAGCGGTTAAGCCAGCTCCCCAGCAAGTTCTTTCAGTAATTTGGGCGGAATGTCATCAGGACCAGATGATTTCGAGTTATCTTGTGTTAACAACTCTTGACGAACAGTCCCTTCTGTGAAAGATGCATAATAAATATTTAAACCATCGTATAAGCCATTGTTGGGAGGGATGAATTCACTTTCAATTGTAAAGATCGATTTTAAAAATTGTGAGAAATGCTCAGCTTTTGCTCCATCCTCAGTAATTTCTGTTTCGTTGCTTGCTTTTAGAAGGGGGACTGGGTCTCAGTTTCGCGTAGACTTTCTTAGGTAGCCGTAAAATAGCTTAGGATTTGTAACTGCCCGGTTCAGTAAATCCTTTCCAAAATCTTGGCGTGTCCTGAAGATAAGTTGCTTCATGAGGTTCCTTTGCGCTTTGTATGCATTGATGGATGCCGGAGTCCTAGTCACGCGAGATTTCCTCCTCAGCCTCCCCTTCTTATTAATCTCTTTTTTCAGCACTTGGGTCAGCCACTGGGGTCTGTTATTTAGTTTCCTCCGAGAAATCGGGCAGAGGTTACTGAGGAGAGTATGCACTTACTCACTGAAGCATTCCCAATCAGCAGTTATATTACCGGAAAAAAACAGATTCCCAATTGATGTTGTTCATTTCGGCCTTCATTTTATCGAAGTCGCCACGCTATATATTCCTTCTAACCCTGGTGGGCTGTTCAGGTACCGAGAATATTGAAAAGTCCCAATGTAGTATGACGTAGAGATTGCAACTCGTCGATGCTGTCCAGCGATTTTGTGAGTACCAGGTCTAGGCAGTTTGATTGCTGCCCCTCACGCACTCTGGTGGGAAACAGATCGTGTTGGATGAAAAACGAATTGTGTGTCAGGGCTAGTAAACACCGGTCGAATGCTTGCTCCGGACCACGTGTGTGCGTGTGTTTGTTGACCTCCAATCGATGAGCGGAGCATTAAAATCACCCATAATCAAGACGCCCGGCCGAGTAGATATTCGTTCTAACTGCTCTAGCAGGCCAGCGTCAGCCTCAAGATCGCTTCTAAGTGGTCGGAAAACAGTCAAAACTTCAAGACTGGGTAATTCCGGTACCTTTATAGTAAGCCAGAGAGCCTCGGTACTGCAAGCAAACCGTTTCGTTTTGTTCTGAGACCAGTAGTCCATGTTTCAAGTAAGTGATAATGCCTCCTCCTTGACACCCTCTCCTACCTCTTCAAAACAAATTAAATCCGGGTAGTGCCACTTTGCGGTCATCCACGTTTTCAGACAACAAAGTTTCTGTTAAAGAGATAATGTCGGGGGACATATCGGATATTTGCACTTTCAGTTCATCTAACTTGGATTAAGATCGCTAAGGTCGGCATAAATGCCGTTATATTTAAAGTTATGAGTATAATTTTTTATTGCTCAGTTAAGATTTATGCTTGGTTTGTGGTTTTAATGTTAAGGATGGTGCAAGACTTTTGTGATTAGTGTTTTAGGTTAGCCTTAAATTTTACGAGTTACAACCCTAAGGTTATGGATTAACGATGAAGTAAAAGACGTACGATTAGGCTTAACAATTTCGGGTTAGGATCAACGGTTAAGGTTGCGATAAATCCATTACGAATAAATTTAGTGAGTAGGGATGACTCATGTAAAACCGCATAAGGTGGTGCTTTGCTACCTCTCAGATTGCATTTTCCGCATTTTTATGTGATCTTCTATACCTTTTTGCATGCAGTTTTTTATGTGTTCTGGTCCTGTCTTGTTTTAAATAGATCTATTTTTCCATTCCTTTGCATTGTGTCTCTAATTTAATCAAATGCGGTTTGTCAACTAGACTTTTGTTGGGCTGAGCAACAAATTCGGCTTCTGGGATTTTAAATTGGCCGTTCTCTATTGGGACAGGATAATGATGTGAATACAATTTTTTACATTTCTTCTTCGCGACCTGTGCTGCACAACACTTTCTTGTGCTTCATTTTAAACACCTATGTATCCACCATTTACGCCTAAGAAATATCCTAGCTTAACGTTTAATGAGTGGGCCTACATAAGGAATTGTCGCGTAAAATTAGTGCTGAGGTTCAGTTTGGCCACAGCAGTTCATCACTCGGAAAGCGCACATGCGAATGTGTCATCTAAGGCCAGCGGCAGGGATCCAGATGACTGAGTCATCAACACGCCCGATTGCAACAGTTGTGATAAAATTTCAATAGGTCACGACCTACACGCCGAGTCTCAAGCCATTAGCGCACAAGCGGAGGTCTATCCTTGATAGGGGAATGATTAATCGTAATAGGAATTCAAGAGCACAGCGACTGCTACTCCCTGTGGATTCATTACCCGTTTCTACTATTATTTCTGACCTTTGTTACGGTCCACTTTGTACCTTCGTGTAAGGAACCAGTTGCGCCTTCATTCGAATTGGTTCTGTCCAACGAATACGAGGAGGACGGTAAGTGAAAAATAAGCGATCACATCTAAATCCGTGCTGATAAGCGGGCTTTTGCAGTTAAATTACCATGTTTACCATTCACGAGAGAATTTTTTGTTATCAAACACTACTTCGTTAATTTTCCTCTGACTGCTTCATCCAATTTATCTGCTCTGCTTATCTGAATAACGATAACGGGGTCATTTACGAAGCACTCTAGCACCTTTCTGAGTGAATTTAAATTGCATTTTTATCAGCGATTGCCCACTTGGACAGCTGGCGTCATATGACGCGTCCACACAAAATGCTTGCTTACCTCAGAATTTTATTTATCACATTATTTCTGTCTTCCTCAAACACTTGAACTACGAACGTGTTCTATATAACCAACAGCTTCTTATGCCATTGTTATTATCTGCTGCCTTTGTTCTACCGCTACAACCAATATTTCTTCTCCCTGTCAAGGTGGCGGGCTAAAGGACCATAGCAACTTTAGAATAACGGACATTTCCAGACCGAACGGCCTGTTAGTTGGGCAGCTTTTTCCTTCTCGTTCTAGCTTTTCATTTTTCTATCGCCTTGGCTGAACTTTGTAGGGATATTAAACGTTTCACTGGACAACGCGCCACATTGGCACATATCAATGCTAATTTTGATCAAATTCCCACCACCTTCTAACCACCGTCGAACTATTTTTCCCAGTTCCTGTGTTTGTAGCAAAAATGGGTGAAAATTTTTAATGATTCGAGGTTCAACATCTACCTGACCAGATAGTGTCCATTTCTCATAAAAAATTGCGCTTTTTAGTTAGCTCTGCCTATATTTCTCTTAATAAGTTACCCTCCATGGAATCCAAGATGCTTACCGATTACTCTTCGATAAGAGCCACTTGCCTAGCCTTAAACCTCTAAGTTTTCTCATAAATCAGTTCGTCCTGAAAATGAAAGTTGCTGTACTTCTATAAGTCAGTTTTTTCGGCAAACAATTGTTTTCAGCAACTCTTCATCAGACCAAACATTTGCAAGGGAAATTGACGCTGTACATAACAATAGAAGTTTGAATAGGTAGAAAAATCAATAACTATCTAACTCGGGCGCTAATTGGCCAACGCGGACTATGTCAGTTTGCGCATGTAGGCCATGTCAGTGTGTTGGTTGAGGGATTGTCGCTTGTTGAGAGGGGCGAAATCCTTTCGCCACCTGGTGTCGGTTTTGGCCATGGAAGTGACAGAGCTTGTGTCAGAGTTTTCTGACAACACAGCACTGGATTTGATAGCCTTATAGCTAATGCTTCGGCTGTTGCAAGCATCCGTTGGCGTAGGCCTTTGGAAAAATTAGATGGTGTCCTGTAGACCGCCTTAAAGGCTTCGTTAGTGTCGACTCGATAGTTCGTATCGACTAGATGTGAGAGAATAGCACTCGAGATCGATCTAGTTTCACCTTTACTTAGCCAGGTCTGTATGTGCTTACGTACCCTCTTTTCGAGACGCCTCGTTGTACGGCCGATGTATCCCGCTCCACAGGAGCAAGTGAAAGAGTAAATGCACATTGATGTGGCCTTCAAAGGGAGTCTGTCTTAACTCCCAATCGTAGGAGGGGAGAGTTCGTGAAGAGCACCCGTAAGTTCGCCGCTGGGAAAGCGTTTGTGATTGCAGTCCTCAAGCGTCGTCTGACCGGCTCGCTGGTTGCATCGCCTAAGAATGGCAGTCTTATGAACACGTCTTTCTTTTCTGCAGTTAGGGTGACAGGCTTTTTGGCGCGTTCACCAATATTTCTGCAAATGAACCTTTCCGGGTATCCATTTTCAATTAGTGTATGCTGCAGCTGTTGGAGTTCTGCTTCGAAAGTTTCAGGAGAACAGATCTGTCGTATTCTAGCTGCTAATCCTTTGACCAGATTTCGTTTTATATTGAGGGATCAAAACTGTGGAAGTTAGTGCATTGTCCTGTCCAGGTTTTCTTTCGAAAAAGCCTGCGTAGGATAGATCCATCCTCTTGCCTTCGCAGAAGGACGTCAAGGAACGCAATTTCATCGTCCAATTCAGTCTCAACAGAAAACTTGAGCGATGGGTGAGCACTGCTAAACTTCGCGACCAAGGCGTCAATGTCAGTGTTATAGTCAGTCAAACAGAAGATATCATCTACATATCGACCGTAGAATGCAAAATCATTGATGGTGTCCCCTAGACTTGTTTTCTCGATCTTGCCCATAAAGACATTTGCAAGAAACAATCCAAGTGGTGAGCCATCGTGTTTGATATAATCACACCATTCTCTTCAAATTTTACCGATCATCCGAATTTTGCACAAAAACTCAGATGTACTTCCCTAAGCGTTATTGCCCTTGTCGTCCAATGTGCTCTAAAGTATTAAGGTAGGGATATCAAGCTCCTGATATTGCCTTTAATACTAGCTCACGGCAGTTCATCCTTAACAAAACATCTATGCGGTACTCGCGGTTGGTCTTGAAGACTTTTTCACTTGCGGCATTTGGTTAATCTAAATCTACAAGCGAAAAGCTACGATCCTTCCCAACAACTGAGGGGTTTTTCAAGGTTTCATCTTAAGCCCGTCATTTCTCCTCTCTTCATGTTAACGACCTGAGATCGTCAAAAGACCGGCTTCAATGTCATTTTGTCCCTCTTTAAAACTTTAAAAGCGCACCTTCTGAAAGATTGCTTGCATCATGTCACAGAATGGTCGTTAGACCATGTTCTTCTAGTGCATAATCAAAACTCAGGCCAGTGGGATTGAGACTTTCTTCCAGCCTTGAATCCTCCTTCTGGTACCTTGGTGTTACTCTGACATCTACTCCTTCATTTTCTCTTCGTAATGAAATTATTCTCACGAAACATAAATATTTGTCGCTTACGTTCCTATCGCATATCTCGAGCCCTAATCTGGTGATTTATTAGGGCTCTACTGCACTTTGCTTATGTTTCCCGATCTTGCTTAAAAGACTTTTTGTTTTAAGAATATCCCTCCAAATCCTCTTTTCAGCTGCGGCGTTTTTTATGTTTTCTTAGCCTACTTTAAAATTCAGCAGCATTTTACTTCTGTCAAGCAATTCACTGATCGCATTCTTGACAAGCTTGCTCTTCCCTCATTCATAAACTTACTGTTGCGAATTTTTCCGAAATATGCCCTGCAGCTTCCGCCACACGTTCTAACAAGCATTGAGAGATCACTATTCCATACAGCTATCCTTAGCACGTTACCTCATATGTAAAGAAGATGAAACTGAAACGTTCTTACCCTGTCATAATCAAATATTTCTCCCTTAAGAATTTAACCATCTGCAACGACAATTTAAGAGATGTATCGGGCAGGGTTATTGATCAATTTCAAAATTGCAGTTGGGCGGCTGCTTAGAATGTGAGAAAAGGTGAGGTCATTTTCTGTGCTTCAATTAAAGTGGAGATAAGTGGTTGACAGTGCGGCCTGCCCATCGTCTACAATTACATGTTGAATTCTGTTAGACATGGTAATGGAATGTATTCTGAGCGTTTAAAAGCTAAATTGCTTTAACCACGAATGCATAGTTCCTTTTTTGTAGAGTCTGCAGCAGCTAAGGAATCGAAAGGAGCCGTCGGATTTTGCGGATTGCCGTCTTTTGTAGCTTACAGCGTCACCTAGGTAAAATACCGGTATCGGATGGTGAGTCCAAGAAGAGCTCTCGGATCTTGATGACAGCCGACTTCTACAGCCTGCTGCGTAACCTAGGTAAAGTGTTGGTAAATGCGATTCGCTGGCGTGTTCTGATAAAATTGGGGACTCCAACACATCCGGAATTTCTCCTTGCAAAGCATCCAGCCAAAACTGCGTAAACTGTTACAAAAGGAATAAGAAGTAAGGTTGCCTGTCAGTGCTAATGTTGCTTAAATATCAGAGCAGTCTAAATGAAAAGATCGCTCTTTGATTTTTTATTAGATTGAGTATGAACGATGACTTACCTGTATATTTCTTGCTAATATTTCGTCTATCTCAAATTCTTGATCATCGTTTCCTAGTGGATTGAGCAAATTTTCGGCGACCTGAAATGGATTATTAAATAATACCAGAACAGGCTGAAATATTCGACGACTAAGCGAAACTATTTTTTCAATACGTACAATCATGTGCTCTTAGCTGTAGGAACAAAATTAATTATTCAAATTCCTGAAAATTGGAGTCAGTAGAATTAATAACGATGAAATGCCAAGCAAACGTCAAGGGTTGTTTTAGAATGGGACTCGAATACATACGCATGGCTCGCCCTTGGCACAGTCCTTTGGAGATCTTTACGGGGTTCCTACGCCAAAGGTACTGAAAAGGTATTTTTGGCCTATTTTTTCAAAATAAAACATGCTTCGATGCTAACCATCAGGCGTGCTTTGACTGGAACCGTATGCACTATATTTGGAGTGGCTGGCTTGGAGACTGAAAATCAGACTTTAGTGAGTTTTTGTGAATGTGGCCTTCGTGAAACTCGATTCATGGGATGCAAGTCAGGTATGGCGGCACGCTTAAGGGTAGTTCTAGCCGCGCTAGCCAGCTAGCTCTCTTTCACTTCCGGTCTTCTTCTCTTGGTCAGGACTTCGGATCGAAGTGGAGGAGAGAGGGATGGAGGGTTTACGGTAGGTTAAATGCAACTCTACTCTCGCCATAGCCTAATTTACGCCTAGGTCATGCGCTTGCTTACAGCCGGCTGTTGAGCGCGTGGTGGACATAATCGATGCACGGATCATGATGAAAATGTGACTGAACTTTTTAATTATCCTCATGGATAGGTATGTATAGGTAAGTCCGAAGTACTGCGTAAACATATCAAACTTTCAAACGTATAGCTGCACGTTAGTGTGTTCACTTTTTCTCCAGAAGCTTCCAATTCACTTAGAAAAAGGAACTTTTGGGTACACCTAGATAATTAATGTTTCTAAAAATCTGTCTATAGTTGCCAGAAGAGCCGTGTTACATCTGATTTGTGGGCACGTAAAGCGCCATTTCACTTTGTTAAATGCTCATGACAGAAGGAGCCCAATGTTATGGTTTTAAACATATTGGCTTGTGTATTTATGAAAGACAAATTGAATGTGCAGTAGTTTTTAGGATTTCACAACCGCAACTTATGCATTAACTTTCGCTAAAGCTAAAACGTTATTAATCTTTATCAGGCAGCAGAGTGCGTTAAATTAGTCAAAAGATATTCCTCGCATTTTATCACTAGTGCGATTGATCAACTATAGGATGAATGTTCTAGTTAGGATTTGGCTTACGTTTATCAGGGTTATTCTTAGGAGTAGAGCCTAGGGGTAATTTTTAGGTAAGAAGCTAGGGCATGGAAATATGAATCTCTGCAACTGAAGGCAAGGCTTCTATTAAGACTGGGAAAGTGGTTGACATTTCCGTGTCCGAGTTCTGAATGTATTGACTTCGGTAAGACAAACAGAATTCGGAAAGGAATAGTAGGTGTCTATAGAAATTCTTGGCAACAGTCTAGCTTCAGGTTCACTACAGCAAGCGATAACCCCATTCTGTAATACGCAACTGTGAAGGGTATCGGGAGAACGAAACTTGATTTGAATTTAGAACGTCGGTCGAAACAGCTCACTCGGTCAAAACACGTGAGCTACCAACAGATGCCCCATTGAGTCGCAAGCAGAAAATAGTTGTAAAGGGGGCCCCAGAGTCTGCGTCGACAATTCCACAGGAACGAGTTAACCATGACGTGGGTCTTATGAGAGAGTACGCCAAACCGTTGCTAAAACCAGGCGAGTCATTCCGCATTCTTAAGACATTTCGAATAGGGAAGGCTCCAACAGCTTCAGAATCAAATTCGCGGCCACGAAACTGAAACACAGGCGCAACTTTTGCTAGAGCGCAAACCATCCTTACGGAGTCTGCATTCACAAGTTTTTTTTTCAGCCGGCTTACGAGTTGAAAGAGCAGATGAAGATGAGACAGCTTATAGTAGAGCTGGAGAAACGGAGAACTAATGGTGAGACAAAGCTCAAAATAAGAGAGGGACAAATAGTTCAAGTCAAAAGAAAATCTCTCTGGTTGAAGCCGATAACAGTGACGGCCTAGCTGTCCCGCCACCAAAACCTAAGACATGCCCTCTTAAATTGGTCGTTTTAAATGCCAGATCACTGAGTAATAAAATGCCTCTGCTCCAGACTCTGGTTTTCGTCAACTGCCCAGACATTGTTATGGTAACAGCGACATGGGCATCGGCCAGTGTAGCTGACTCTGAAATTTTTGTTCTAGGATATGCATGCATTCGGAATGGTCAAAACAATGGCCGTGGCGGAGGAACCTTCATCTATATAAAGCAGCCACTTGCATTTCTCCAGTTGGACTATCCACACTTCACGGTGGTGGAAAAGAGCTGCTGGCTACGAGTTGTTCTAAAGAATAAATACTTCTTACTCGTAGGCTGTGTTTATCGCCCACTTAATGCCAATATGGACTACGATTTTTGTCTCTCGCAGGCATTTCATGCCGCAGCTGACTTAAATCTTAAGTATTGCTTTATTGCAAGCGACTGTAATCTTCATGACATGCAATGGTTTCCACCCTCCGGTCCCTCAAATTTCGAGAACTTACTTGAGGCAGTAGATATTGGCATGTGGGATGAGGTAGTCGATTTTCCTTCTCGAGGGGATGCGAACCGCTTTCAGGGTCATCCTTAGACGCACTTGGGAGTTCAGACCATCTCACAGTTGTTAATTAACTAGAACTGGAGGCGGAAAAAACATTTTCCCAAAAGTATAGTTTTTATCATGACTTCCGATCAGCAAATACGGCGGCATTACTGACACATCTAAACTCTTTCGACTGGTCTGAATTTTTCCAATGTTTGGATTTAAATGTTTGTACCGATACACTGTACTAAGTGCTGGATCCACAAATTTGTCCCACGCAAGAAGGTAATACATGTCAAGGATGAAGTATACCTTCCTCTGTCTTTCCGCCGTAGGCTGCGTAGGCTCTCTCGTCGTTTGCATCAAAGGAAAGACACTTCCGTTCTGCCCTTGATCACACTGATCTTTGAGCCGGCTGTGAAGCTCTCCCAAGAAAAGCAGAAAGCCGATGAGGCAAACTTCGCTGAAAACCCTTCTCTAAATGTTGTGAAACTCTTTTCGCGCACAGTCAAAGCGCAGAGGAAAGCGAAACACCCCATACTTCAAGACGCCTAAGGAAACCCCATAGTTGACGCTAAGTTGACCGCGGATAGTTCCGATGCATTCCCGTCCAAAACGTTTAGTGAAAACTCGTTCGCCGCACTTCCGGCTATCCGGGCTTTGACGGGTGCCGGTCTCGAAACTATAAGTTTTGCCGTCTGGGACGTGAGCGTAGCCATCCGTCGTTGTCGTCAATCTTATAGTCCAGGACTAGATGGCGTTCTAGTTAGCCTTCTAGAAACTGAAGCGAATGATATTTTTCCGTGTATTCTGTGTAAGATAATTAACCTTGCTCTTAAGAGCGGAACATTTCTTTCTTTTTGGAAGAAATCGCACATAATGCCTATTCCGAAGCATGGCCGATCGACGTCATTTGACAACTTTAGGCCAATAAATACACTTCCTACAACCTTAATGATCTTGGAGACCTTGATCAAAGAAAATATGCTGCGTCACTTGACAAAGAACAACCTGCTTAATACAACTCAAAATGGCTTTCTCGAGAAAAGATCTTGTGACACCTGCCAGCTCACTTTCTTTGATTATATGCTACAATCTAGAGACAGCGGTTTTGTCCTTTATATCGTCTATTTCGATTTTACTAAGGCCTTTGACCGGGTCGATAATAACCTCCTTCTTATGAAGTTGACCTCTTTCGGTATAGGTAGCAAGCTTCTGAACTTCATATCTTCCTATTTGGATGCTCGCACACAACGACTTAAAATTTCCAATGTTATCTCCAACCCCACGCATGTGAGGAGTGGAGTTATATAGGGTAGTGTACTGGGTCCGCTCCTATTTTGCCTGTTTGTCAACGACGTTTCAGATTGTTTTCAGTATGGCAGACCTTTCATGTACGCTGATGATTTAAAAGTTACTTATCGATATAAACCAGCAGATCGCAACATCGTGCTCGAGCTGATAAAAAAGAATCTTCAGGCCTTCGCCCAGTAGTGTTGCACATGACACCTCACCCTTCCATGGCACAAATGTTCCGTTATGATCGTTGGCTACGATTATCAACCGGAATTAAGCAAAGACGGTCACGAACTAAATGTCCCAGGTGTTATCACGGATTTGGGCATATCCCATTCTAATAGTCTCAATCTGTCAGAGCACTGTGCCCCGATAGTCTCGAAAGCACGCCGAACCAGGGGATATAGCCTTAGAAATTTTAAGACCATAAAGTTAAAAACTAGCCTTTATAATATGTACGTGAGACCTAGTCTTGAATACTAAAAACAGTCTGTTCTTGTGCTTCCCTCTCTGTCCCGAACTTATGTCCCTTAACGATCTGCAACTTTTCTCCTGCTGAGGTGTCAACTCAGTTTACAACTGTACATACATTCCCTTTGTATCGTACCTTCGAAGTCACGCTTTTTTACTTGAAACAAACTCCCTTTCTTGTCCACTATTGACAAAACACAAATTGGAAATAAAACCAACACTGGCTGCAAAAGAGGGAGTTTTTTAGGTTTTTTCCTGTCTTTGAGGTATTGGAAGGCGCCCAGGAGGTGTTCTACCAAAACTTTAAAATTGCCTATAAGCTGGCATAATAAATATATATATACCTCAATAACCTAATGTTTGGCAAAAATACAATCAATAGTAAACAAAACCTGCACAAATGGCGAAACAGTGCAAAGAACAATACCAAAATAAAATAAAACTAATAAAACAAATTAATTAACTAACAACCTTACGTTACTCAAAATAAAATAAACTCAAAATTAAAATTAATTAAAAGTATACTAGAAAATAAATTTAAATAAAAATGCTTCTTCGCTAAAACTAAACTAACTTAACGGAGATAAAATAAAATAAATTCAAACTTATAAAGCTAAATAGTAAACTATAAACTAAACTACAACAAACTCCACTGAGGAAAACTTAACTAACTATAATAAAGAATAAATTAAACTGAAACTTAAAAAAACTTAAAGTCACCGCATGACGCTAAAGAATTGCGTGTATGGAATGCAGTGTGGATGGACTATCTTCTACCTTTGTGGTGAGAAAAACATTCTGACTTATTCGACATAAGTAAACAGTTATGGAAAGTGAGTGCATTGTGCCCGATACCAAATTGTGATCTAATTAGTTTTTAGGAAATTGACTTTGTCATCTATAAGTGGAATATTCTTTGCAAAATCGGACTAACGTTTACGTAGCTGTCTCGGTGCTGACCTCGGCCACAATAATTAGACTCCGCCTGACAACTTGTACGGCATCAAGCTCAGAAGAATTGCGGTAACCGAGATCGATGTAGACCAGAGACCAGGTACCGCCACAGGATTTTAACTGACCTTTTCTATGCGCCATCTGTCTACGCAAGCATTTGATTCCTACCGTTATCGCGCCAACGAGCTGGTGGGAAGCACACCAGGCAGCGAGTTCAGCAGACAAATCAACAACAATCAGCAACAATTTTCAAACTTCTACCGGGAAAACAATGTTTCAAATCAACAATTGCACATCACGTCTACGCCAATTGTCATTGCTTGATTTGCACAGCGTAAGTTTTGACAACGGGTAGGCGGCGCAGTGGTTTGAAACTTCAGCGATCACAGCAGTTTGTTCATGGTCTTGGACTGTTACCCAGAGGCTTTCCCCTGACCTGCCTCCTTCTCAGTTCACCATAGTTACCATTATTGTTGGCTAGTATTTTAAGGAACGGTCAGTTGTAACTTGGATGAGACTTTATATACATTATATACTACTGATTTTTGTTGTTATAAAGTTGCTAACGCGCAGCTGTGATAACGGACTTTGTATTTTTTTACCACAGCATTAAGTTTTAATGAAAGGGCCCCTTGGGCCTGCATTTACAATTTACTATTATTATAAAGTGACCTGTATTACGATCGGGTTCCTTCTTCCTCCTTCACATCAGTTTCTACAGAGTGAAGTTTAGGCAGGTTGAGGACCAGACTTTAAGTTATTTTATCTACTTAACCCCTACCATGCAAAGAATTCTGTTCTCTCAGAGAATAGAACAAGAAAAAAACGTCAGAATGGACACTGGTTCCTGCGTCGTTCCATACCTTTAACCATCCCATATAGAAAGCCAGTTGAAGCAGTCCGAAAGGTGGGATGTACAAGTCTATGTTGTGACCTATGTAGTTTTGTTTTGGATCCAAAGGCTGCCATGCAAAAATCGCAAGGACGAAGTAGGAGTAGATGATGATGGTTGAGATCTAAAATGGTATAGAGATGTTGTTTCAAAAGGATTAAATTTCTGTCCTAGATCTAATACACTACCTGAATTCATCACGCAACGGGCCATACAACAGTGCAATAACCTCCCGCAATCATTCGTGCAGGCAAATTCCTACAGCTGTTCAAACAACGCTCAGATGATTGCATGTGTCCCCTGTTGTTCCGCGACAGTACGAACTCGATCACCACTAAAACTCCAGACAATAGATATTTGTAAAATCAATGCTACACACAGTTTGTCAAAACTGTTTAAGTGGTAACACATTTCACGACCAAATTTTATATGTGTCTCCTATTGTTCCTCGATGGTGTGAACCCGACTTAACCCCACGCACCCATGAGACAAGAGTTATTTTTCAAAACAATGCTACCCATTATTTGTCAATACGGGTGCGCCATGCAATCAGTAGGGTTTTTGAAGGCATTGCCTACCACCTTCTACAAGTAAATTGAATAAACTGAAACTTGTGATTTTCGCAAAACTTTACATAAAAGTCTCTTGAAGATAAATTTGCATGGTTAGCTGAATAGTATCAATCGACTCATTCTACAATGAGGGGTTTTGTGTAAAAGGACAACATGTCTCCAACAGCGGTTTTAATGGAGAGCAGTTCGAGCAGACCTGGAAGCAAGGGCTCCTTCCATGAAGCGGTCGCGAAGAAGAAGATGCGATCTCTGAAACAAAGTTCCCCTTGTCTGCCGTCTGGGTTTCTTATTTTAACCAAACATTAGATACCCACCGTGTATTAAGGAGCACAAGCATCTCTCTCCGTAATATTAAGGGCTGAGAACTTCCCTGGGCAAAGTGCGCTCTGTTTGTGAATGCCCATTTAATGTCTATATTATGAGTATGGCACACATATAGCCGGATACAGTTACCCTATGTTACTCTTAATGAACTGACTTTCTGGCGTACCATGTGTGCACCAAGCACTTTTCGTCGATCTCATTGTAGATTAACTCCGTATACAATAAAAATATAATTTTAAAAAAACGTATCACATAACACACAAACCATTATTGGCTGTTTTTACCTGGGTATAAGCAAGCGAAACAATCAGATAGTTGTAGACAAAGCTTGCACCAAATCTTCCGCGCAACTTCACGAGTTCTTCACACAGTACTTGCATAGCACCTGCTAGTGTAATGGCTCCCTCCTCCCTCAACTGGGTGATTATATCCATTGCCCAAACCAGTGGCAAAACTGAACACCATTTTTTCCTTCTTCAATACCTTGCAAGAACACCTCCTTTTCTTTCTGTCATTAAACCTGGTCGATTGAACGACAGGATGAGGGCACTTTCAAACTTACTCAAAAGCCGGACAAAATGAGTTTTTGATAATTAAAACAATCTAAGGAAATAAGTTTCCTGACTAATTACGACTGTGAAGCCAATCCTATCCCATCCCCTTCCTAGTAATAATTGCCTCATTTAACGTTATCCAGTCACTTTGTGGACTGAATTCAAGAAATAGTATGACCTGAAAAGTTGATAAAATCCCTTTGCAAGCATAGAAAAAAGACATCAGTCATAAATGAGCAGTATAAATGGAAAAGTTTTGTATGTGTTGAATAAAAACATTAAACTAAATAAAAGTATTAAAAATTACGTTAACTTAGCCTTTTGATTCAACGTAAAACTGATTCTATGAAGACAATGCAAAATTAAACGCTCAAAAACTAATAGGAAACGGTACTTTAGCATGGTTACTACAACCCATACGAAATTAATGGAGTAAGCAATGAAACAAAGATAAACAAATAAACATGATGGTCATTATAAGAGAAAACATAAAGAAAAAATTTATAATACAGGCAGAGTAGAGTTAGAGAATGTGAATCACTGAAAATTGTCCGGTCACTTAGACCAAGCTGACTTGAAGCGCATCTCTAACTATGGCATGGAACATGCATAACAATTATCATATGCAATCGAGTGAATGTCAAATGCAACTTCAAACCGCTTATCGATAACATTCAGAATTCGCTTTCACAAAGGACAGCGGGCCCAGCTGTCCGAAACGTCGGCAAATCTCCAAATTTATTTCGATCAGCACAAGATGAATTATAATTCATAACCCGGAATTCTTATATTTTCGAATTTGAGAATGCCTTATTTACCCTGAAAACATATTAATAATAGGGATTCAAAGGATAAGGCTGACAGAAATCAGAAATTTCCACAATTGCATTTGAAAGTATCCCAGTACGATTTTTGGTGGCCTAATACTAGACACTTTCTAACGAAACGCGGACCACTTACTGCAAGTAATCTTGCACAATGCAGCTCCAACCTCAATTGAACGTAAAGTGAACATTTATGTAAATATGAATGAAAAGGAAGGTGTACATTCTAAATGTTAACAAGAAAATCTCCTTAAAAATTCTGCGAAGAATCTCATGACCCATTCAATCATCACCTTACAGATGGCGTATGCACAAAATGTTCTGGCACTGGATCTGAATAACCCAATAAAAAAGAAGTGACACTTACGTCAGCATAATTCTCAACGAGGTTTTTATATCAGTTTGTTACCAAATTCGCCACCGTCGTTGTAGCGTGGCCTCAACAGCTGCAAAATGCATTATGGTCGCATGATCGTACAGTCACTTGTTACGGGTAAGTTTTGTCAGCAACCTTCGTCGCGGACAGAGCCAATCAAGTCTTAACGGTGGACATCTCATCAGATACATTGCAGAAGATATTGGTGGTTCAATCGAAAAGGAAATTGATGTGCACAACACAGGAGCTCGGTTTTTGGGCTACGCACTGTTCCAAAATGTTGCCTCGATTAAACAAAATAATTACGCGATTGTACCTGACTCAGTTCAACATCTCAGAGCATGCCTGCTAAGATTTGAGCAGTGGTCGGTCGAAAACGATAAAACTGGCGTAAATTTTTCAAAGCCATCATTAGTTTTTCCTCATATCCTCTTCGTTCTGCTATCACATTTTGCCCTGGTCACAAAGGAGCACGATCAGGCTGGTATGCTCATTTAAGCAATTAAAAACCCACAAGCTTCAATGCTTTCCCGATCGAACTTCCCGACCCACTGTCGGATCCAGTCATCGATCGGGAATGATGGGAGGAGCAGAATTCACACGGACGCAGGAGCAGCCATCTGCGCGTGCTGTTTGTCCGAAGTGACAATTGACAGAATGTGCTAGTCTGAGAATGTGATAGTCGGGGGATAAAGTGTTATCGCACCAATGCCACAGGTCCGGATAATTGTGTCCGGCAAATGTCCCGTACGCTTACGTAGTACGCAAGTGTCGACAGGACGTTTTGTTCTACCAACATTGGAGAATATGACCTGAAAAACGACTCTTACAGTACAGCTCAAAATTCGTGCAAAATACGCCTTCTTTAAACTTTACGCTTCAAGAAAGGGTATCTTTCGGATTTAAAAAGTTTCTTAACTGCCAAATATTTTTGAAACCTACTGACTGCTACACGTGAATTCAAGGTTTAAAAATTGCGCGCTGTTTACATCCTGTTTAAGGAAAAGTACGTATTCGCCTGCGGTTTAAGGAAAAGGTCACATAGGTCTCATTAATTTTGCAATCGATGTGGATAATACTGTATAAATTATAGGCAGCATGATTAAATTGATGGATACGATGTATTATGAATGAGCACCTCACAATCGTAAAAATCCCATAATAAGAAGTTTTTCTAAAGCTGAAGGGTAGCCTTTCCTTACGTATGACATTTAAATAACGCTTAATTTGTTACCAGAGTAGTAAAAGAAAGATTTGTTAGCGTATGGCTTCCCTTAAATAGATTTCAATTTACAAAGGCAGTCAAAATCAATAATAAAAATTCATACTACTAAAGTAGCCCTTTTTAGAGTACAGGCATTTTATTAGCGGTGAGGAAGAGGCTTGTTAAGAAGCCAGCATCTTATCATGACTGAAATGACTTCAGAATCGGCTACACGATGGTCAGTATTACAAACTTACTCAATTCCGACTAGCGAGAGAGCAGAAATTGTTTGCAAATGTCAGCATGTTGCACAAACTCCGAGCTGTACTCTTCGAGCATTTGTTATACGCCATACCGACAAATACGGTAGCTTGCATCTGGAAAGGTAGGTCAATCTCGAGTGTATGCATAGAAACAGCTAATCGGAAGTCCTGTCTGAGGCATACCTCAAAGTACATAACTCTTGACCGACGGCTTCGACAGATTTGCTTTATATAGACTACTCTGATGAAATCATATAGTTAGCAAAGCAGACGTTGGCTTAAGAGCACTTCGGAAGTACTGACCCCCACCCCCACCCACCGCCGTCAGGCCAGTGCCTGGGAGGTCTTTCCACGAGGTGTGCAGACTTTTTAGGCACATTGCCTGTTGCCTCGTAGCTTTAAGAAACGATACTTTTTTATTTAAAAAAACTCTGGCTGATGATGCAGACCGATTTCGGGTGCGAATAAACTGCGCGAGTTGCGCGTCCGGTGACGTAAGTGTGTGCTTAGACTAGGCTTCAGACAGGCAGTCCGGGTAGAGTACGTCAGAAGGGTGAATATTTGCATGATGGACAGGCTGGCATCTGATGCGACCTTAATTAAAATTTTAAAAATGCTAATTTCCTGTTACTTTTGCTCCTTGGGTGTCGTTTCCTTTTTTAATGGCCTTAATTTTTTGGGAGGACTTGTATGTAGGCAGTTGGACTAATTCCCTTGACAGTTTGCTTCTGTTAAATTGAAATATTGTGAGCAATGAAATCAAAATGGACAGAAACTAGCATTGGCTACACAGCTAATGGATGACATTTTCCTGGACGCAATTGAATGTCAAGGCTCTCAGTATGAACAGATTTTAAACAGTGTTCATGTATTTGCACATGTTGTGCGTAATTGCGCGTCAGGTTCTTGGTTCTGGATGCTACTAGCTCTCCTCTGTGTCTTAAAAGACCAGCAAAAGGTCAGAACAATTTGTTTTATTGACCGATTAATTCATTCACTCGCGTAACAGATTCTGCCAACTCCTACCTCATATCGGCGGCTGAGCAAACGGAGAGTTTGTTGGGAAGGCGCTCATCGATCGAAAGTTAGACCTTCTCCTTTTGTTGTGTTTCACGACACTATAAAGCGCCCTTGCAGGCAGTTACATCGGGATCAGAATATATATGCTCACAGACGACAGCTTATAAGCCAGGCATGTCCATTTTAAAGTACCTCATCCTCAATGGAACTCGCCTTCGTAAAAGTGAACTTCTTTTGAGGAATTAAGTTTTCTCATTGAAGGGCGTTTGAATTCTCGCGGAAATTTTGGAGAGTTAAGGTGCCTCTCTATTCTCAAAGCGTCCACTGCTAATGTCAGTCAGAGTCTCGAATGACTGGTCAACCTCGTCGAATTTGGACTGATCGATTTTTTGACGTTAGCCGCCTCGGCCCTCGTAGGTATTTCGGACGACTCACTGTGTCAGAATTGTTTTGTTCGGAACGTACAAGAGGCATCAGTTTTTGTTAAGTACCCAAAATTTTGGACAGACTTTAAATAATTTACTGTATATTAAGATTGATTAGGAACTGTAACACTGGCATTGACTGAAGCATAATTCTAATGAATTGCCACTTTTTTTCGTGATTGTGGATCTGAGTTGACCCAAGTGTGAAAAACTCTAGGCGTTTGGTGGGCTTTTAACCCGCGCATCAGAGAAAGCCTTTGCCGCGGGCTAATTCTCTACCGTTAAGCTACAAAAGCCCACTTCACGCCATGAGTTTAATCACACTTGTATCAATATTACCCGCTAAACTTTTCGCCCATATCGAATCCACCGATACGGGAGCAAGTTGACTGCCCGAGCAGGATTTCCTAAGCAATCATCTAGAGCATTAGCCTACGGCAAAGGGTTTCTCGGATGCACGGGTTCAAATCCCGCCAAACGCCTAGAGTTTTTCACACTTGGGTCAACTCAAATTAAGCAAATCTGCCAAACCAACTTAATGATAGTGAATCCTCAGTCGTACAGGTTATGAGCAAAGCCTTTATTGGCTCAGTAGAAAGTAAATTCAGAATAACAATAGGACCAAGTTAAGAGTTTAAAGATTATCATTTGAGAAAAAGAAGAGGCTTACCAGAACTTGTTGACGGACACCTGAGGAACACCAAATCCAAATAGCGCACAAACCAACAACTACACTGCGAAATAAGCTTTACATCCTAGGGAAAAGGTTAGTTATTTGGACAAAACAGGAAAATGAGTAAAAGATAACTTTTGGCAGCTACAATACAGTTTATTGTGGACAAACAGGAAAACCAGCCTCCAAACACTTACATGAACGCCAACTAGCAGTGATAGAATCTCCTGTCCCTGTAGGCCAAGCACACACTAAATACTGGACACAAATTCGCATAGGACCAAACTCGCATCGTATGTTCCTGCCCGTGTAGGGAAGGCCGCGGGTTTTTACAGGCCATTTACTCCAATGACTCGTGCCTTAAAAGGCACGTCGAAATGGATGCTATGTTCACTTAGCTCAGGGAAGCCTGGGGAAGACAGCAACCAACAGAGACTATTATTGACTGAACATGACTGAACATTATCATGTGAAACATCTTTTCCCAAGAAAAAATTTGAAGCAAGCAAATATGGAAGAATTTATTCGATCAAATAAAGTTCGTGACGGCTCGTCAGCTGCGGCCCGTATTTGCATGAATGAATAA
>JAYGXS010000003.1:12143839-12163801 GCA_036362985.1 Ligula intestinalis
TATTGTAAAGACTATGAACTTGATCACAAGTTCATATAATCCGATTTCACTGTTAGTTATTTCTCTTACTCTATTAATTTGCATAGCATATGTTCGGTGCCCGAAACGACCACTGTGTGCCTACGAATAGCATACTTAAGTCAACATTCAGTTAGTTAGCGATGACTTAAATTTGGAACCAGATATATCGAAGGAGATACTCTTAAGATGGCGTAAGTTTTGCTTATTTCCTTAACCTTTGGTGGTTATTCAAGATGGTGATCGACTTTCTTTATTCTTTGTGCGAGTGCACTTTAGCGTGAGCTTGGAAGAATTCGATTGGCTAAATCAATCGGCTATTTCATGTTCTGCTAAAAGCGATATGTCTAGCGAGCTTATACTATGCCATTGGTTCATACCCAATTAACATTAACTTCACTTCTCTTCACCCCTCTGCATAAACCCCCACGATTGGGAGAATGATCAATCCGGTTCGAAGACTCTACCAGACGTCTTCTTGAAGTTATGTCCCACTACCCGGACCAGGACAGTCAATCTTCCCACCAAAGGACCTATTTGACGTTATTATATTCCAGGACTAATAAACCCGCATTTGAATTCGTACTAAAGATAATTATTTAGATTCTTTTTAACAAGCCTTGTTCCTAATTTAGTTATATTCCGTGGGTTTTTGTCTGGTAATCATGTTCGGTTGTCTCTTTCGGGTTATAGTCGAACGTCTTCGCCCTTTGATTACCTCGGTTAGCTACAATATACACAATAGTTGAAGGCAACTGTTCAAATTTTAGTTTGTGGCCTCCGATCCCGATTGTAATAGTGCACATCCAAAAAACATGCTTTACATAATCATAATTTAACAGGTGTATATTTTGCTGATTCAAATAATTTTTCCTCGGGGTCACGTGGTATCATTGTTTATAGAAACGCCGCAGTTTCAAAATGACAACTGGAGACGCTGGAAGGCCGGTCAAGACACTCTATGACGAGATTCAGGGAACTTATGCTCCTGTTAGTCGAGTAAGACATATTTTCTTTGTTGCATGCGTTTTTAGGAAGAGGTTATGCATTCCATGATAGTGGTTACGAAGTTTGGCCCGCATATCAACGATAAAGTCCTCGTTTCGAGTAAGTTAATCGTGAATTTAGTTATTACCTGATTTCCTGCTGAACCTTCTACCGCAGGTCACAAGACCATATAACGTCACGGGCATTATTCTTACATACCCCAAACACGCTGTCCTAATTCTTGAAGTAACCTTGACTAACATTTCATTAGTAAAAGGCTCCAATACAATCACTGCTTACTGTACTAAAGGGACTAAATGATTCCGAATGCCTTTTAAAGAAAGCGATTAAGGATTATTACGAGGTTTCAGTTGTCCCCACAGCCAATGACGAAGAAACGCCAGTAGAAATCTCTGACGAAGAAATCATCCAAAAAATGATCAAAACTCCCAAGGAGTATCCGATTATACAAAGCAGGATACTTTGTATTCTTCATGACTGTAAATTTCGCATATTCAAGGCGTTTGAGCTGAAAATATTTGACATGGAGGCGACAGCACTCCCCGAAATTTCAGACCCAAATGAAGATGAGAAAAGGTTGATCGAACTTCTTCAGCAGTTAACAAGATTAAGTGTTTATCTCGTATCATCGGCCATGAAGGTACTTTTCTGGACGAATTTTCTCAAATTTCGCAAAATTTCTTGCTTAATGTTTTTTCATAAACGGATAAGCTACAATTTGATGGGCTGTGGCCCTAAGGAGGTGAAAAGAAACAACTATGTAATTGCTTCACAGAAAAAATTTGCCCTATCCTAGTGGATTTACAGGATTTTCAAAGCTACGGCTAAAATGTTTCGATTATTCAGCAGTTATCTGTGGAGGGCATGTTAAAACCTAGATTTTATTCACAAAAAAGCACCTAACATATATCAGAACAGGACTCGAGCAGCGCAATCTGCGTATGCAATCAGGGTTTCTGACCTTTTAGTCTTTAATGGTGCCCTTCAAAGTATACTCGCAAAAACTGAGTACATCGATTGAAGTAGTTATGTTGGTTTAAAATTTTAATATTTTGTGTAGGCAAGTCTTCTTTAGTCCGAGGTTATGTGTTAACTCACTCTGTAAATATCAACAAATAGAGCGTCTGCATGAACACTTGTGCTTGTCAACTTAGCTGAGTTAAAAGAGCAAAGGGGATACATATCCATTTCACCGGCCCAGATATGGCTAATTCTGACAGTAAAATTATGGAACCGAAGATTTTCGCAGCGGGTGCTCTTTCAATGTATTTAGGCTCTTCTTAACTATATTGATCAAAGCTAGCCTAGCCTCATTAAAACCCTTCTAGCCAATTTGGGACATTTTTTATGATCAAAAACAATTAGATTCCCATCGACCAAAAGTTAAAATTAAATTGTGCTGGAGAACATAAATGACAAAAAAAGGATTTTTCCGACAAAGATTGCACAAAACTACCCAACACATATTTTATTTTTGAGTGTTAGCAATTTAACAGTATACTAAGTGCACGCATATCAGCAGGTCAAAATTATAACATATTTTCTAATGCGCAATAGTTGACAAATTTTATCGATACGTCACTGATGCTTCTGGAAATTTGTATTTAAACTATTTCTAAAAAAACCTTACAAAAATAGTCGTTGATACTCTGCCTAACTCGAAAAGCATATCTACAATTGTCTTCAGTGTTCTTGGATTTTGCAGCAATATCTAGGGTTTAATTTTGAAGGTATTCACCCAGAATGGATTGGGATATAATTATTTCTGCTTACTGGTTTTAAGGAGCAGGGCTCGCCTGTAATTAATATGAAGAAGATGAGCATCAGTAGAACATCAGACTTGATTGGCTCTGCCTGCTCGCGCCATAGACCAGGTTATTTCCCAAATTGGCGAAACTAAAGTGTTGAGCATATGAAGGCCGTAAAATGGTTTCTGATGTACAACTGCAACGAACAGAGAACTCCGTGATAAAATGCAGTATAAATTTTGAGTTATTACTCCAAAACTATTTGAGGGCCATGATGTTCATTGAATTAACACACGGAGTTATCACTGTTCTTTTTTTACTCCCAAACCTTTCGGGAAAACTACGTTAATGTAAAAATGTCTTACCTTCTTACCGTTGCCTACTTCCACTTCAAATGCATCTTTTTGACCTCATGGCTTCATTCTTCTTAAAAGGACCAAGAGGAATATGTTCCGGAAATATACAAGGTAACAGGAGGTTTTATAAAAATTATCTTTGTTTCAGCTTGTATGCTAGAGCAGCTTTGTCAAATAAGTGGCTCTTATTAAATGCTTCTGAATGTGGTAAATGCGCTGGTCCAGCATGAGAGCCAGATCAAGGCTCGTTACTATTGGTTAACAGCCGCGTCATTCGCGAGCTGTTTGCTCATGATTCTCCGACTCGTCGCTCATCAACCACAATGACGCCCATCTCTATGCATGAATAGAGTACTTAACCCATAGGGAAGGTGCAGCAAATACTGTTCTAAGCAACAATATTTGCTAGCACATGTTCGAGTAACTGTCCCTTAAACTAGCAAGAAAATCGAGGCTAATAAGGACAATACCTGAAGCGAACAGGTCACCATCGCACAAAAAGCACCTTTTCCTGAATTGCAGCAGATTTTATTTTGGCAACAGTAGCCTATGTAGGCCCACTCATTAATCCCTACTCCCTGCATGTTTGCCTAGGAAAATGGTGGTTATAGGGTTTTATGAGTCGGGGATTAGGACACGAAGCGGAACATACTTTACTAAATGATAAATGGATTTTTATTTTACCGTATTTTGAAGTGTTATTCATTGATAACTGTCGATTTTTCTAATCTGTATTATCGTTTATCTTATTGCGGAAAAACCCGATTATCGAATTGCAGGTTTCTTTAAGTTCCCGAAGAATTTAAATGGTAATTAGGAGGTCGTCTACTTCAACTTACCTGACGTCCAACTTACCCTTCTGGAGTTAGATTGGTATAGTCCGCTTTTAATTTACATGCGGAACAATTTACTCCCAGCGGCCGCGGGAAGCAACTTCGACTGCTTTTTTCACTTTACACTTCTTAAAGTTTTCTCCTTTGACCATCCTATTTCCCAACCCCCCAAAACTCGATAAAAAACGTTTTTTAGGACAAAAGGCTGGGACTAAGGCTCTTTGAGTGGGCATACATAAGCTTTTTTTGCCGCTATTGTTATAAAGTGCTTATGTGGAAAGTACTTCTATAAACCATAGTATCTTCAGCTGTTTTGCATTAGGAAGTGGAAAGAGCGAGATATAAAGGAAAGGAAACGATCGAAGAATAGAATCCTCGTTCCACTAAGGGAGTCTCTTTCACCTCTAATGCGTTCTACAGCCGTTTTTTTTACGTGGAACACATAATATTCTCAGCTGCCTATTCAGAAGCAAGTACTGAGGTGGGCTTGTACGGCTACATGGAAGGCATAGAAACCAACATTATTATCCGTATAGTTAAAGCCTGATGGTCCGGTATTGAGAAAACTGGGCGAGAAGCGTGTCAGTTATTCAAGCATGGTCCAAACTAATGCGTAAGGCAATATATACGCAAGACAGGAAAAGTAGGGGGGTCCTACCTCGAGAAAATAATAAAATGTATTAAGAGGATGAGCACTTTGCTTAAAACAGAGTTAGGCTAGGCCTTATTGCCAACCGAGTAAATTGCATCCGCCCAATTCTAAATCACTCGAGCAAGTCTTTTAACCTTGAGCCACGATTGTCTGCTAACAGTTTTATTATTAATCTTGTGTTTGATTATTTTTCTTCAGCACTAGGACGGGAAAATAACAGCGAATTGCCTAAAAACGGGATTGGGTGTAGTTTTTGAGGTTGTAGGGGCCTAAGTAGAGGTTGTACTCGGATCACTACAATCATATAGTCAAATCCCCAGGTAGAAGGGGAAAGGCAAAAGTCACCACAGGAGTGGTTTATTGTATACAGAACTCCCAGCTGTAGTCCCGGGTGGCTGGCTGGCTAGAAGCCCTTGTTGGATCCGGAGCCCCGCCGGGTGGGCCTCAATCCCGGCGGCGAGGAGGAGGAGGAGAAGTCGGAGCAGCTTGGTTGGGAGGGGCTGCTCCGTTATCAAAAACATGGAGGAGGGGAGATAGATCCACCGTAGAGAGGTTTGGTATAGCCTATAAAGGCTCGTGTTCGAGTGGCACTTAAAAAGCGCGACTAGCTGGGCATGCGTGTGCGCGTATGTAAGTCTGGAACTGAATGAGCTGAGGTCAACTGTCCGGATAACGCCGGAACGCCGAAGGATCGGGGACGGTGGCGCGGCTGTTATCGGTTAGCCAGAAGCAGCTGCGAGGTCAAGCCTCGCAGCGGGGTGGGGTGCCAGTAAGAGGAAGCATTGAAACAGTTGTTTGTGACTTTGGGTCAGTGGGCCTTGGAGAACGAAGGGGGGAGAAGTCATATGGCTCCCGCCTCAAGGGCAATCGGAAAATTATTTATAATTGCTGTGCAGGGACATGGGGATGCCCGAGTAAGTGCTACCCAGTACAGGTGCTTTAAGTTTTTCCAGTACTTTATATTCACTCGGTGGACGCCAGTAAACTTATCAACTGGAGTAAGCTCTGTCTTTTTCTGCAAAAAACAGTGCCATATGTTTCAACGACTTGAAAAAACAGAGGGTAGGAAGAGACCGTTTAGATGATCTGCTTGTACGACTGTATGATGTTTTATGAAATCTTTTGTACACTGCTGCAAGAAATGACTATTTATCTTCATTATTTCCCTTGAAGACTAAGATGACAAAACTCCTAAATGACCTTCGTGAGGAGCATCCGGAACTGGTTCCACAGCAGAGTACGTTTTATTAAACTGTTACTGTTTGACTTATACTTACTCCCATAAACATTTCTTCCGACACACCTCCGCAGCGTTCAAGCGAAGACGACTATCTTGCGCATTTATATCTAGGAGCAAGTACTGAAGTATCATTTCTATTGCAAGGATTCTACCGTTTACACCTATGTGGTTTGTTAGCGGTCTCGCAAATAACTACGCTAATCTGTTTACAGCCAGAAATGGAAATTTCGCATGAACTGTTCTGCAAACCTTGGGTGATAATAAATGTTGATTTACTTGCCAGTAGGGTATCATTATAAGTGTTCTTATATCACAAGTGATCTTGAAGAATTTGTGGAATTGAAAGAAACAAAGGTTTCCAAACGCAAACAGGGAAAACTGTTTTGCTTTATAAGCTTACTTGAGCGAAAGAACTAACAAAAAACTCTGCAAGCAGAAGAAGGAGAAGAAGAAGATACGATCATTGGAACAAGGATTTTATTTTCTTGACGTTTTGGATTCTGTCGAGAATCCTTAATCATAGGTTATTGTATAATATTTGTGAGACACGTGCAGATTATGGTGATATGTGCAAAGATTGCATGGTATTTATAGTTCGTAACGGTCTTCCACATGCGTATTATAATTATCAGCTGCTGTAACCACCGCGTTGGATCTTAATTGGTGCGGTGATGGCTTTATAATTTGCTTTTGACTCATTTATTGCCGCGATTTCGTTGTCCGTTTCGGATGCAGCCGTTATAATTTCGCAACAACTATGTTCGCTGTCGTCAGAGTTGTTGCTGGGTCCGCCACTTCCTACGTGACTGATTCTCTTTCCCAGGCAATGTCTCAGTACGCAGTATGGGAACGGAGAGTTATCGCGCTTGTTGACAGACTGTGAACCTGAGAACCATGATTCAAGCAGCTCGTGGCTCACCCGGTTGTCAAATCTTGCAATGATTTCGGCCATGTTAAACTTTAAAATATGGCCGGGTCTCATCGAATGAGTTGCAACCAGGAAATTAGCGTCTTTCTTTCTCACCGCCGCTGCATGCTCGGCCATTCGCGTCGGGAGTAATCTCCCGGTTTCTCCGCTTTAGTTGTTTCGTCCACAACTGCACCAGAGCCAATAAACGACTTAACTTGTTTCCTGTCGTGGCTGCGGTTCTTTTAGTTTTATGGCCTGCCGCCCGATGGTTGCTTCTGGCCTGTGTGCAACTCCAACTGCAAGTGGGGTGAGTATGTGGCTGACTGTTTCCGATACATTTTTCACGTGCGGAGGAAATCAGTGATCGCATCTTCTGAACTGCTTCATGGAACCGGCATATTCGCTTCTATGGGCTCTAAGCAAGCAGTTACCGCTAACCACCTCTTAAGGCTAGTTGTGCATCATAAGCATCTGTTGGGTGTACATGACACCAAATCGTATCCTCATTGGCCTTGTAGCGGCTGAGGACTTTGAGGTTGGCACACACCTTAAGGCGTAATTCACCTGTAAAGGTCTCCGGATGTAACATCGGACGAGGTTGTTAATCACCACGGGCACACGCACACACCTATAGAGTCGAAAAGGGATATCAGGCAGGAATCGGAAAGTCTACTATTGTAACGCTAGGAGTAAGTACAAGAATGAAAATGGATATCTGACCAAAATAAAGCCAGCGTTATATACAAACGATTCCTTTGGAGTGAGGGAAGGTCAGAGAATATCAGATAGATGCCAATGGGCAACTGCAGATGAGGACCATGGAGGTGCTGACAGTAATAGGACTGCGATATGGAACGATACGAGACAGTAACAGGGGGGGGGGGGGTGATGTCAGCGAGGGGAATGGGAAGGAACAGCGGCATGTTTACCAATAAAAGATTACATCAACCTCATCAGGAATCCGCATGAAAATGACCTAAGTACATTCAAACACCCATGGTTCGTTAAAGCCTACAGTCCCTCGGCTAAATGAGGCAACTTGACCGGACAGCATTAAGACGCGCGCGGCTCCAGCGAATTGACTAGGAGCTTAAAGCGGACGAGAAGACGCGATTCAGTTGTGTGCGTGGTAACGGACTGCCACAGCTTTGCACCAAATTTCACTAGGCGTTTGGTTTAGGATCAGTGCTACTTCAATGGTTAAACTTGAAGTGGCTGTTGTTAGGTTTGGAGGACTAGAATTATGAGAATTAACTTTGGAACAGTTAGGAAAAGTTAGCAGACGAGAATAAATATACCCCCGAAGTTAGCACCAAACCAGAGGCAGTATGCGGGAATTACTTATGACTGTCTCCAGCCAACCTGCGTATGAATAAGTGATTGTTCAATGCTTTACGTTCTCAAACAAGCTGTTTCTAATTAATTCGGTAAAAGTATTTTCCGAAGAATTAAATGCTGCTATGTATCTTTAACTTTGCATTCAGACCGAAAGGCAATCTAACATGGCTTTTTTAAAATTCGGATAGATCGTTAAAAATCGGGATGACTGTTTACAGGGGTGAACAAGTAACTATCTTTGCAGTTAGATGGCAATCAGATTTTTGGATCATTTCGATTTAACAGTCATCAGAACATCCGAACTAAATTACCTTAAAATAGCCAGGTTTTTTTCCAGTCCGATTGCTGAATCGAATGTACAATCAATTGAGTACCTTGCTGGAGTACCTTCTCGCATGAGTCTGAATTACATTTGTGTGAATTTTTCGTCTTTTTCTAAAACCCAGATTGACTACTTTTATGCCCTTTGTCTGTTTCTTACAGCTGATTTGAGTTACTTTGCTGAGGTCAGCACACTTGAGGGTCTCATTCCGGTGCCCGAATACATGAAAAAGTTTGAAAAGCCCTGCGACGGGATGCTTGTGCGAGGTGAGCTATTTAAATTCTTCGATCTTGAAGTGAGTATTTCTCCTTGTAAATTTCCAGTCGGCTCGCGTTTATGCAAATTCTTCTCTGGAACGGCCGCCTTGGTTGCAACATATGCGACAGCAGTTATGTGTGTTGCGACAGTTGCATGCACAGAACTACGTCACCTGGAGCACTTTCAGGACAGCAGGAACCGTCAATCTTCACAACGAGTGACTACTTACAGGAATGGTTTCACTTGCAGTGACCATGGGAAACTAAATTGCCATTTTTTGACTTTTCCTGCGGTCAACGACCGCCTCTGTGTCATGGCAAGACTACTTGCGAGATCTGTCCACAGCCAATGGGTCATTGGTGATAATGCTTCACCAACTAATCTACGGACTGAAGCTAATATGCGTGCCTCAGGTTCTTGTTGTAAAGAAGACCACCGCGCGATCCTTTGGACGATAATTGTATTAGTCTGAGCTTCCGGTTTCACACAATGGGCCATCGTCAGAGAAAATGAAAGAACAGCAAGTACTGACATGTTTTTGTAGTCCAGCTACGAGCAAATTGGGCGGGGGAGGTGAGGTTATATTCGTTATTGGTCCACTCTCACGCCGTCTCACCGTACTGTTTCTGCGCGCATCCGTGTCGTTATGGCGTGCCGCCTTGGCGCCATATCTTGCGTCCTTAGCTTGGCAGCTTGTGCGCCTGGACACGTACTGGTCGGTGCACCTCAGTCGCACGCATGGAGGACAAAATAAAAGGGCGGTATATCCACATACCTGTTGATGGAGTTGGCGTCTGACGCCCAGGCCTCCAGTAGTTTTTGTCCCGTCTTATTAGCGGCGCGTGCCATTATCCGCATGCCCGTGAAAATGAATTCGTGGACTTATTCCGGAGTGTGGGTAGCGATCTGGTACAGTGGGTCGCCTCTCCGCACTGCCCGCTTGTGCTCCGTTATTCGCGAGCCAAGGCGTCGTCCGGTCTGCCCTGTACAATGCCGAAAATAGTCGCGACATGGCACTTGATAAACGACTTCAGACTGCTCACCTACCCCCAGTGGGTATTTTATTTGCATGACCCGTGAACGTCCATGAACGTCGGCCGATGAGTAATACCTATGCCGAGCTCTGTTGTGATACGTCCAATTGCTTCTGAACGGTAGAGAGCGCCAAAGTAATGGTGGCTCTCTTTCGTTTTTTGCCATTGGCGCGTACGAAGACAGCGGTTGACGATCCTGTTCGGCTTTCCATTTCTCGCCAGCTGGTCCCGAAGATGCCGTTGTTCTCACAACCTTCCCTAAGGATCCATGACGTGTGTTTTTACCCTCTGAAAGCGTGCTTTAATACTGCCGCGTTTATACGCTATTAGGTGGTTGCTATGGAATTGAACACCTGATTCGTGTTAGTCGTCATTATAGAAGCCGTGCTGCCGTTTTCCATTTGGGTCTGTGCATGACGAGGACGTCCACAAAAGGCAGTGTTTCGGCATAATCTTCTTCCCTTTTGAATTGGATACCGTGAAGATGCCGCTTATCAGGTTTTGGAAGTCTGCCAGCCTGCACCGTTCGATTATAACGAAAGTGTTGTCCACATATGAGCACTAGAATGCCGGTTCGCATTGATTGAAGGTGACTTTTTCCAGCTCCATTAAGACCAGTTCTGTGATTAGAATAGAAATTGGACAACCCATCGGCATGCCTTTGGTCTGCGCGTATGTTCTACTTTTGAGGATGAAAAAGTTTCTTTGACAGGAGACAACAAGTTGCATTAAATGGTTGAGTTTTAGAGGACCCCTCGATTCGTCGTATTTCTCTTCGAGTCGTTTGCGCAGGACGTCGCGTACCAGGTCCATTGAGATATATGTGAATGCTGAAATGACGTAAAAAGATACCACGGTTTGAGCTGGATGAACCGTTCTTCCCCGGATAGTGGCCAGAAGTTGGGAGGCCGAATTGATTGAGGTCCTCTGATGCGGTTCTCTGACGATGGCGTCTTATGTGATACCAAAAGCTCATATTACTGCAAGTGCTGTCCCAGTGATCGCGCTTTTGTCTTCCTTAAAACTACGGATTGTCACTTTGCCACCTGTGATCACGGCAATCCCAAGTCACATTAGCCAGCAATGCTTTGCTTTAGTCACCCTTGTTCTCAAGGTTAGTAGTTCTCGATAAGTGACTGCTGGACATATTTATGTTTTTCCAGCATGGATGGCACATGGTTAACTGACTAGGTTTATCCATTGATGAACGTTCACGCGACCACTAACGGAATTCATATGTCCTGCTCTGTCTTGGAGCCCACCAGGGGTCCTAACAGCCGTAACAGCTAGTATTATATGCAGATACTATTACTGCCAAAGACAAGGGAGACTCATAGACCGGAATGAGTTTCTGTTCTGTTTCGTCCCCACGCTAGTGGACGGCCCAGCTGTCCGAACCGTCAGCAAACCAACAAACTCATTTCGGGAAGCAAAACATGATTTATGATTCTTATTCCGGAATTCTGAATGTTGCAAATGTTAGCAAGGCAGACTGGAATGACCATTGTCGCCCTTTAAGCCGTCGTCAGTCAGTCATATTCAGATTCGGTTTTATAAGCTGTAACTTGCAGCTCAAGGTTCCCTTTGTAATGTAGAAACAGTTCGTCAGTGATTACACCTCTACTTCTATCTACGCTTAAGCACTCCTCTGCTAAGACCTAGATAGTGCTGGTTGCCATACTCGTTCTAGCTTTCATGTCTATCCCATCTGTTCTAAAGCAAAGAGGACTGTTATGTTCTTTTTTCTTCTCTTTTTTTCAGAAGCAACATGGCCAATTCCCAAAAACTACTTCATGTACAACTAGGCAAAGTCCAAGAAGGATCCACGTGCGCGTTTTACAGTGGCAATATTAAAAACTTGATTGCAAAATGTCAGTCTTGTTGTCTTTATCTAGAGCCGTAGACTTGTACCTGAAGATGTTTGAGCCAACACGAATATCAGATGTGGTGAGTGTTCAGAACATTCCAGGAAGCACCATAGAACTTGAAAAGCAGAGTAGTTGTTTCGTCTTTCTTGACTTCTGCGACTCTGTATCCAGCGGTCACGGGTAAATCGAACTCAGTGACAACAACTGTCAAGTCAGTACGCTTCTATTAAACAAGTATTCAAGTGTGAATAAAGTAAAAACTTCAACAATGGATACACTCGGTCAAGAAGAAAGAGCTTCGGCCGAATCGCTTGACTCGAGACAAGAGAAACAACACAAATTGAACGCCACGCAGGGCGAAACCTGTTTTGGAAGAGCGGGGGTTGTTCGAGGGAGCTGGGGCACCCGGCACTTTCATGTAACTTCACGAGACAGTTCATGTTGCCTCTGATTGGTGTGAACATTACGCGCGAAAGAGGAAGTTGGCGGCCGCTAATTGCAAGCATGCCTCAGCACTGGCCCGAAACAGTGCGCCGAAAGGGGGGAGGCAATATAAAAGTATCAGTGTTCAGAGGTACTGAAGTGGCCCTCGGAATGCGTCGGTCAGGTCCAAACGGTGTTCAGATCAGCCGTAGACGTAACAACTGGGTCTAGTCGACTTTCCTGTGGAATGCCGAGAGAGCGAGCTAGCGTATTCAAGTTCTTCTCGGAACAGTTGTCTCTTATGGCAGTGGGAGGCTGAAAGCATTGAGGGAAAAGGCGATTAAAAAGCGAGGAAGCTGAACGGTGGGTGTTGACAGTATTCAAGTACCACTCGGCCGGGGGGCTGGCTTTGGCACGAGCGTGTATTTGTCTGGAAAGAAAGGGTCAACAGGAGCGGGTGGCAGCATTCTTGGAGGAAGGTTGCACGCCGTTCGGAGGAAGGGGAAAAGCTTTTGTAGAAGGGAAACAATCATGTGAAGGCCTAGCAGAATTTTCGCTCAAGAAAGGACGTATAGAAGTTCAAACTCGTTCAGTCGGAAATAACAGTAGTAATGGTCAGAAAGTAATTTTTGTCGGTGGAAAAAGGACACTATGGGGTAAACACTGGAGAAGACAATTCGTTTCCAGGGTGAGCCTCGTGGCTTTCCGTGGGACTTTAAAAAGTCACATCAAGTCGCATTGTCTACAATAAAAAGCAGGTGAGCAGGCATACAAAACCCTTATACTTGAACCTAAAAGCTACCTTTTTACGATCATCTTGGGCAGGGAATTGTTGCCCTCAGTCCCGTTGGTATTGAACAAGTCCAGCCAGAGCTTCGGACTACAGCACTTGGATTACCCAAAGGCCCACCTGAAAAGTGGCTCAACATAAAAGGGGTTATGCGAGGAAATTTGGTGGCACAGACATTTCCTGTATCAGCTGGATTCGAATGGGGGTTAATTCAATCACCCTTGCCCCCAAAAGAAAAATCACTTCAGGGTTTCGGGTGCATTTTGCTGGTGTGCCGGGCTTTATTCGATGGCAGACAGCTTTATTAAAATGCAAAAAGGGCAAGCTCCAATAGTTTTTTTGGGTAAGGGGAGGGCTGGAACCAGAAATCGGTTCACCTCCAGTTTCGGTTTCACTAATGAGCCTGTTTATAGAATCAGTCAGGGTAGAGGTGAGGGAGGCAGACGAAGTACAGTGTTGCCGATGTTAGTTGCTACGCCAGCCTGCCAAACATAACAACCCTCGCATTAATCGCAGATTTTTGTGCGTTGTATCACAGATGCTAATTTAGATGACGAGCGGAGAACCTTCTAATTAGTCAAGCAACGCTCCTATTGGTGGACTCGTTTCTAAACAGTGTATCTTGGTTGTATGTTAACTTAACGCTACTACTCTCATCCGTTCAGAGAAAATTTTTTTTGCGGCGGACCAGAAATCCCCTTTACTATTACACTGCAGTCTTTGAAGGCTATTTCATCATCCACCACCGGTGGAAATGCAGCTGGGATTACAGACAGACCCTGTTTTTCCAGAGTTCCTGTCTGTTCCGGTTACAGGATTAAAATGTCCGGCAGAGTAACTTATTTACCTGACTGACTTAGTGGTTTCTCTTTCGCAAAGAAAAATGCCATTTCCGCGCATGAAAAATAGGTCGCGGCCTAATCTTCATTTAAATTTTGGATTGAAGGTGACTATGGATGCCCACAAAGCACTCAGTGGATACGGGGGAAGGGTTCAGCAAGTAAAGCAATTGAATATGGAATGCAAAGCTCGGTAAAGGTTATCTGTATGGTCGCCTAAACAACGCATGGGAGCAGGAAGCACTCCACCCATTTAAGAAAGGTGGTCTAGCAATAAATTTCAGGAAAGGTGAATTCTCCTATGTTTTAGCCCTAACATAAACATCAACGTAAATCTAAGCTGTTACTTTAATTTTGCCCAAAACCCTGTTATAAACTTAAACCCTAGCAGTTACACAAGCAGAGAAGGGCTACGGAGAAAGTCAAGGAAAACTGTTTTGGGCACTTCTGGCCTTTTAGTTAATATCAGTCAACTGAGAGAGTTTAAATGGAGCTCCAAGGCATAGCGGGATGAGCGTCTCCAATACCCTAATCATTAAGTGCCCCTCTGCTGACAGTTCGACCGTTGCTCTCGATTATGTCCACCACGAGCGTGAGCCAGCCTGAAGCAGAGGCAGTGATTATAGTTGGATTACAATTAAAGTAAGCTCGCCGGATCTACCCCACTCTCTCTCTAACCACTCCTTCACCAGGACTCATTGTCAAAAAAGTCAAGAAGACCAGAGATGGGGAGGGTTCAAGCGGTGTGTGCGAAACACACTCCAGCACGCGCCATATCAACACCACCTTACTAGGTAGGCTCCTGCCTGGGAGCGCTATAAAGGCAACATTAAGAAGGAGACATTGAGCCTGGCTCTCAGCCCGAGGGAATCCGAAATGTCAGGCAAATAAAACTCGCGTTCCAGTGATCGCATCTTCTTCTTAATTCCATAAACTGTTCAGCTGAAGATAACACTATATTTTATTTATTTTCAAGAACAATACATTTAAATACTGCAAGCTGTCTAATGAAATGGTAACTGAAATACTGAAAGGTATTTTCGATTGAATCAAACTACCCAAGTCACCTAAAACTGCTTATCGTGCAACCTATTCTCACGATATTTCTGTTACCACATAATACCGGCGTTTGGGAGAGCTTCTTTCTGATTGCCCGCAAAAAAGCATAAGCTGTTTAAAAAATGTTTACTTAAGTAACGTGTATCTTTCTCATTGGTTGTCATTGCCATTTTCCTTGCGATTGTGTTTACAGAAATTATTCACAAAAATTAATTCTTCTGTACTCATTTAGTAAAAAATTACGCCTCCTTCAACTTGCATAGTAGAAGAAAGGGTTATTTACAATTTTAAAGATTGTGGAATTTTCATTGATAATACACCGTAGGCGTCAGTTTCTCAATGTTGCCTAGAAGGTATGCAACATGAACCACATCCAGTACAAAATTTCGTGTGATCTCTTCCTCATATGGCCATTCCGCCATTTAGCAACGTTTGTAAAATCGACATATACATTTTCTTTGGGCATACAAACTTGATGAAAGTGGAATTTTCTACCAAAGGAGCGGAAAAATAGTACTTTAGCACATTTTCTCTCTAAAAATATATGTTTATTAATGAAGACTGTGAAAATCAATGAGAAAATACATATTACTTTATAAGTGATTGTTTACATAATATAATTTTTGGAGGTGGTCACAAAAAGCTCAATAAAAAGCCAGCATCCTCACGTGACTGGATGTCGTGAAATAAGCCTGTACAATAGCCAGTATTACAACCCTACTTAAGTAATCGGTTCGAATCGAAAGTACATTTTATAATTTCGGTGGGCGTTGCATGAGATAGAGAATCTGCTGCATAAGCAGAATCCTTAATTGCCATGCTAGAGGAAGAAAACATTTTCCAGCTTATTGGTAGTGGTTAACTCATTATTTAAACTTTAACTTACGATTTCGCGGTTGCGTAATATTCTTTAGCAGTCGTGAAAAGGCTTGTGCAATTATTATACACCCATCGTAGTGCAAATATAGCTCACAGCAACAAAAATTGAACATTGCAATTATGTCACTCGGATAACTTTATTGGTCGGACTCTTCAAACGATATATAAGGCCTTCCACCATCGGAGACTAACGATTCAGTCACGTAGACCGCAGATTAATAATTGGTTCACCGCTGCGAGCGAAGCTCTGTTCCCATTTACCTGTTTAGCTGCTGCGGCCCACACAAAGGACCGCGCTGTCAAAGCGTGGAACAAAAACGGTTGGCTGATTATCTCGCAGCATTCGTCTTTCGTGCTGCATGGGGATGAAACTACCGCCATGTGATCGTGTGATTTCGATGAGCAGGTTGGTGCAGTGATGGTGACTTACCACAGGTATTGGCTTTAAAGTGATAGCAGACGTAGTTAGCGCCAACCACTTTCTACACCTTCACCATGGGTCAAAAATACCAGACTAGATCCGGCATTGGCCGCTTTTTCAAATGAGGGTTAGAAACACCGCCGAACTTAGTCTTAACTTACAGTAGACTTTGTGTGGGCACTACCACACTACCTACCTTCACTCACCTTCAGTAGGTGTCAAGACAGGCTTAAGGAGGCCGAGACTGACATGGCATCTATTTCTACTGACTAGCAATGTAGCCTCGTCCTCAGTTTTTCACCTGAGTTGGCTGTGTAAGGCGCCTGGGTTTGCCCTTTCAGAGGCTTTGGCGAGTACATTGTCCCTGTACGGGGGAGTGCAGATTTTTCCTTATGTGTATGCATGTGATGGAACGCCTTAGCCGTAGACCTTTAAGTCGCGTCAGCCACTGTAGCCAATCGGGACGCCAGCTAGTTGATACACTAGGAAAATTAATAGGGGCATTAGGTAGGGGAAAGTGAGTGAGGCCGACATGCTCACTACAACTCAACGTCTATCTGCTGCAATAAATGTGGCACGCTTCAACCTACGAAAAGACGCTGAAAGTCGTGGTTAGACAGCTAGCCAACTGGTTATATATTTCACTCCTCAGGATTTCGTGCCAAACTACAGTGGCTCGTTGACGTGGCCTTTATTGTATCCGAACGGATTTCAGGTCCGAATAGCTCTTATTGTGGCCCACTAAATGTACCGAAACCGGGTTTGTGAGTAGCACGTGTAGACTGATGGTTTTCATTTGTCAACTGCCATGCCCGCGCCTGCTACCCGCCACGTTGACAACGAATTGCCAGTGAAGCATGGAGGGTTAGCGAGCTGGGATTATGGCCGATGGTGCGCAGGTATACCTCATTTACCACGCAGTGCACCAGTGTTGCACTCTCTTTTATGCGTCACGTGATGGACGTCGTCGCATGTAGCTATTGAGGCCTCCAGTTTCCCTTAGCGTTTATCGATGAGACACCTAACGGTTGGATCACTTCGCCAGGATAGCTTTGCACCATGCCTTGCTCCACTGGATGATCAGTCTGACCGTCGTCTCATGGACTCCGGAGACATTGTTGACGTCACGTTGTATTTGGACAAGCATGCCAACTTCCAATCGGAAAATAAGCCTCCGTACGCTCCCGAATTGCCAATTATAAAAGAATCAGCAAACATTACGGTAAGCGATGCAGATAAATGGTCAAACATGGAAAGCTGAAGACCTGCGAAATATGCATAAATATATGCCCCTTACCCGACTGATGATCGTAGGTTGGGTTTCCCAGTGCCGAGATCAGTTTTTGAGAGGATATAAGGTGGGCACTCTTGAGGTCCTTATTTGTTTGCAAGAAAACTAAGTATATGGAAAGTGGGCAAAAGCGAACATTAAGAAAAATATTAACACTGCACGGATGGAAGAAAGATTTCAAGTATAAGCGCCATGACCATTGCCTTAATTGGAACGTAATTGAAGTGGTTGCCGCGGCTAACACCCAACAGGCTCATGTATGTCTCGAAGCTTGGCACAACGACACAAACAGCATCAACTGTCATGTTGATATAGATGCATACTATGAAGGCCTGTGTGCATGACTCACTTAGGAAAGGGTTCCTCGTTAACAGCACCGTAATTTACTATGCATAATTAACTATGGGGATATGTACTAACTAACCAACTATTTATTTCGTTGTATATTTCATTAAAATTATCTTCAATTGAGGTGCAAAAAGAGACTTTCTCCTTTCTCTGCTCTATAAATAAACGTTTTACCTTACACTTCACTGCTTTTTTCTTGTTTTCTTGTTTACAACTCAACTGCTCGCATAGGCTCACGGATACCTCTGTTCATCTCCATGTCAGTCAACCACTTGCTGCCAATCTGCGGGTATTATTTGCTCACTTCTTGCTTTCTTATTGCTTTCAGCATCAGTATCAGCATAGTGAGAGATATGTAGGAAAAATTCCTTTTAAGTGCCCTATTTGTGCATATGCGCAGTGGTAGCAGAAAATTGGTTTCTCAGACTGTTGGCGAGGCCAGTTGTCCTGTGGCATAGGATGAAAATAGGAGCAGACAGTGAAAAAAATCCTCAAGGATTTTTAGGAGAAAAACTGTCGCTCTTGTGGCGGTAATGCGTGGGATTAAGGAGAAAGAAGTGATTTCCAACGGGGAAGCATTGCAAAGGTTCCCAGGATCATCACCGTGTGGAAGCCGCGTCCTGATTCTTCCTTGCTGATTGCAGAATTCGCCAACGGAACTGGAAAAACGGAGGCATCCGTCCAGATCGTCGACAGTTCGCTTTGGGTTAAACCAAGGGTGAATGTTTAGGCCGTCAGGTCTGGCTGATAAGATCGCTAGCGGGGTAATCACGGTTCGCAGATAGCCAAGTAGGGTAGACCGCGGAGACCTTCGCATGAGGCTATGCGTGGGAGGGCGTTATAAATAGCAAACGTGAATGGATATAAAAACTAATACTATTGAAAAATTGGAAGTAGTATTATTATTATTGCAAATTGTCTGCTACGATCCATCGTGCACTGCTATATCGATCCAGTTTTTGCTTAAAACCCTCGAGCGATTCCGACATAACGACGTCCTGAGTAAGCGCATTCCACGCTCCGACCACCCTTTTTGAGAAGAAGTGTTTCCAGCCTGGCCCCTGACAAGACCATAGCACTATTATATGCCTGCTTTACATCCCATTGTCTTCTGATTTGCGCTTACCTATATCGCTGCGGTTTAATTAATGGACTTCAATTTCCTTTTACTCACTTATGTTTATTTTTTAATCATCGCGCGTTTCCTCGTTGTCATATATTAAAAGTTTAATAAATGTGCCCAATACCTACTATTTTATCTGCTCTATTTTTTGGTTATTCTCCTTCCCCTTGATATGTCCCAGCCATATAGTAATAACTCGTAGTATCTCCAGTCCCGTATTCGACAATCCTGGTTTTTTTGTCACTGTTGTATTTTTGTAAGGTTTTTCAATCAAAACTTAATAAATCGCTGCCGTGACTAGGCCATCCTAAGAACATCTTTCTGTTTCTAGGCGACACTACCTTATTAAACCGAGAGGTCACTCGCTCGCAAATACGGATTCCGCATTTTGAGTAAGATTATAGCTGACCCGTACAGTAGCCTTCATCAATTCGAGACAATCATATCTGAGCTCCAGAACCGGTGCGTTTCGTCCCTATCCGAAAACATTATCGAAAAAGTACTGCAGTGCATAAATGCTAAAAGCAACAATGCTTGCATGAAAAGCAATTCGAAGCTACAAGCACTTCTTCATCCTATTACCGACGGAAATATGCCTACGAGAGTTGCAAATATTTCGTTACGCCGCCAACATTACCAGCTGCATCGCGGCATATTTTTCACATACTTTCTCCCACGAGCGGCAGTTTTTCTCCTAAAAACCACAAACTGTATTCCATTTTTTGAATTCGAAGCCATGCGTTAGGAGTTTTTTTCACTGTCCGCTCCTTTTGCTCAGTTACATCTGCTGGATGGTGTTAACTGACATCATCGTACCTGACTGTATTACTTGGAACAAGTGAGTAGTAACCTTCAAGTATGTAAACGACCTTCTTTGAAATGTTTGGCTTTGCCGATGCATTTCTTAACTATTGTGTACCGATAGGGAGTTCAAAGGCGTTAGCCTATATTTCCCTGAATAAATTGACTCGAATTGACTTGACTTGAGTCTTGCGCCTGCCGAAATAAGCCCGCTCTCTAAAGGAATGTGGTTAAATCATATCGAAAAATAGGAAAAACTGGCGATGCATGAACTTGAGGGAGGGGACCTAACGTACGCCACAGCAGCATCCCTTGCCGAAGCGTCTACGCACAAAAATGATCAGGCAAGTAACAAAAATGGTCAAGTTGTCCTCGTCAAGGAGCACCGTGATCAAGATTCTAC
>JAYGXS010000003.1:12172066-12184339 GCA_036362985.1 Ligula intestinalis
ATCAATGAGGAAGCAGACTTATTTCGCACCTAAGTAGGCAGAAAACAGAGGCCTCCGAAGTTGTATTCATTCTCTCAGGTACTCCAGGCTGGCATTGGGACAACCGAAATTCCAGCGAGTACTTTCGTGTAGGAACCCGTTTTAGGCCTCTCCTAACTTATGGGCATCTGCATCACCCATGGACTGGACACAATAATAAGTCTGACTCGTAGGGCCTCGTTGCAGGGATTTAAGTAAGTTAAATCCTAGCAACCGCGATCCCCAGGCCCGGTTCCATAGGAGGAGAGAAGTCTTCGGAAGGCCAGAGTAGTAGGAAGAGTATATTCCGTACAGAATGAATGGAAAATATGCAGTAGGAAATTGACTGTCAGACGACCGCAAGCCAGTGGACGGTGTAGGAATTGATGTCTTCTCATCAGTCGTCACACGAAGCCCTGTGTGAGTCGCCTTGTGGTTGGCTGTTCCAGAGGCCGGGAGCAATGAGTGTGCGTTCAACTGGGGCTAATCACGACAAGCGTTCACAAATGCGCTTCGTATGGAGCTAGTCATTGCAACCTATCGTCCCCCAGTCATGAGCTGAACTTTGTCAATCTTGTCCAATAAGAATTGCCTGTGAACCGAATCGATGAAGAGACAGGAGAACAATCGCTGACCACATGCGAGGACAAATGGCAGCAGCTGGAAACATGAGCTAGATCACATTTGTGGCGAAACGTCATACAGCTTTCGATTTCCAGGACGATGAAATCCTGTACCGAGCAAACAGCCGGTGAAAACATCGGGACTTGCCCACTGGAAAAACTTCCGTCCGGCGTCACACGGCCCTCCCTGCAACCTATCCAATTTAATTCTTGACGAGATGGGTACTTCAAATTGAGCTGCCATTTTTCCTCCCTCATTTTGCATGTACAATTTTTTAATCTATACGTTGATTGGCCTACTTCGCCTATTGCAAGCTGACTTTTATCCCTCTTTGTTTGGCCAAGGTCGATCGCTGGCGTGAACACTTCGAGCACCTACTCAACTGTGACGAACAACCCATTACACCCTCCCTCTCCTCCACAGCGGAGTTTCAATCTTCTCCTGCCTACGCAGTGTCGTGTGACATCCCTTCCGATGCAATGCAGAGGCTACGCAGCAACAAGGCGTGCGGAGAGGACGGTATTCCTGCAGAAATCTACAAGTCCTGTGTCGACACCCTGGCTCCTCGGCTCCATGAGGTGGTTGTACAGGCGTGGCGAGAAGGGGCCGTTCCCGATGACTGGGGCTCAGGTATACATGTACCTCTCCACAAGAAGGGAGATAAGACAAGATTCGAGAACTACCGTGGCATAAGTCTTATCGGTGTTGCTGCAAAGATCTTTGCTGTTGTTCTTCTCAGGCGCTTCCAGTCTGTACGTGACTCCAGGACACGACCCAACCAAGCCGGATTCCAAGCTGGGCGTGGATGTGCAGATCAAATATTCACACTGAGGCGCACTCTAGAATTCCGCCATAGCTACCAGCAACCGACGGCCATTTACTTCGTCGACTTTGCCGCCGCATTCGATTCCATCCATTGTGAGTCCCTGTGGCGAATAATGGAACTGGGTGGAATGCCGACCAAACTCATTGCGATGATTAAGGCCTACTATCGGTCTACCACCGCACGAGTCCTGGTCCACAACAATCTCTCTCAGTCGTTCGATATCCGGTCTAGTGTCCGACAGGGCTGCGTCCTTTCGCCCATTCTGTTTAACTACGTCATTGACTGGATTCTCGGCAAAGCCCTATATGAAGAGGACGGTGTTGAACTTGCACCCGGACGCCGACTTACTAATCTCGACTACGCCGATGATATTGCGCTTGTCAAACTAGTCTTCTGAATTCTCTGATGGAGCTTTTCGCAACTCTAATAAAGATTCTGTACTAAGTCTTTACCAAAACCTTAAAAATAAGGTACTTCTGAGGACCATTTACCAGAGTAGACATTTTTCGGAAATTCTTTCTCATGCACCTCTCTGTTTAGGTCATAGTTTTAGCATCAGCCAAATCTGTCAACACTTTGCCAAGAAGAATGGACGTACACAAAAAAGTCACGAATTAATATGTCCAAGATCAATTAAAAAACTTTCTGTAACATGTTACTTTGTAAAAAAGCACCTTTATTAGATATTCCAACGTCGAATACCTGCGCACTTTACCTTTTTCACGAGATAAGTTAAGATAAAGTAGGAAAGTTTGACTGGTTTTTTAAAATTTTCCTCAAAATTAAGGATACATCTGCTGAAAATGGAAGAAGTCATATTTCTGTCTGTACTGGGGCGGTTTTAGATACATCTGTTTATTTTTACGCCCCGTTCGAAGATTTTAAATGCACAACAGAGTGGTGGAATATATACTAAGATATAAATAGGCGTGAAGATTCGAGGTGTAGACATCATATCGCGTTCATCCTCTGCCGAAGAGAAAGAAGAAAAGGGTGCAAGTTAATGGGCTGAAATATATTTTGACTAACGTTTCACAAACACGCACTTGTTTCCATCTTCTGACTACCAAGCTTACCATTCCGGGGGCCGTGAGTGAATTAGCCTCACCACCAGCCTCATGTTATACCGGTGCTTACTGCACGTGCATCCACCTGTCTGTTGGCCACTGGTTGGCTCCGATCACTTTTCTACCGACTAATGGCGTTCCGCGCTTCATTTGTTCTTTTCGCCACTATCATAGTTGACGCTGCGTCAACGTGCTCGCCACCCGCCCCCCCCCATTTGCCAGGCGGTGGATCGTTCGGGCGCTGGTGTTCGCTCGTACCGCTGTCGGCTTCGCGGGCGCCCCTGTGAGAAAGCGTGCCACGCTGGTCATTTGATTCCCGATTGTTGCGACCTTGTTCCTCCGCGGACGTCGGCTGTCGGCCAAGTGCCTGGTAGACATGCTTTAAATTGATGGCTCTGTTTATTGTGCCCATCGAGGACCAACTTTCGCACACTAGTCGTGCCATCTTCTCATTGGCTTGACCAATCACTCTCATTTTCTCAAAGGCAAAGCCGTGTTTCAGCTGCTGTATGTGATTGTAGACCAACCACCGCTTGTTTGTTAGGTTGATTGCAAATTGATGTTCATACAATCGTGTACACGAGCGTTTGCCTGTTTCATTAGCATACCGTGCATCGCAAATTTTGCACGGCATGCTGTAGACCACTGCTGAGTGTTCGGTCACTGGCAGCGGGTCTTCGGGCTCAGTACTCTGAAGGTGGAAACGAGTGTGCTTTGAAACGTCAGTCAAAATAAATTTCGGTCCATGAACTTGTCCCCTCTTCTTCTCCCTGTTCGGGAGATGAGGAACGCGATACTAACATAATACTAATATACTCCGATATATTCGGGGTTCAAGTACCCATTACTCATATTCTACTCCATCTGCACTTAATTAAATTATTCATAACACGCTGGCCTTCCGGCCTTCCCTTATTTACTAGTTTATGACCGTTGGGGAGGTTCTATCTTATATTACCGGGCTGGACTTCTTCGTATCCTACACATCTAAATGTTGATTATTCTAATTATTAGCCTAGCTCGTACTGGAAAATGTCTTCTTTGCATGCGGAATATGTTTCGAAATAGTTTTCTCAGTCCAAAAGTTTGACAAAGTTAACCCGAAATCTACGTTACTCAATCTTCCGGCAGTCTCCAGCGTTAAGGCCTGTCACAAGCTTAGATTTTGCAATTGAGCATGTTGTTTTTGAGAGAGGAGTAATTTAATCGTGACAGATTTATCCGTCAAGACTTACCGCACTTTTAAAAAATGTTTTTGTTTTTTGGGGGAGGCCGTGTGATAAAAGTACTCGCATGCAGGTCGATTGGTTCCTTTGTTTGAAGATTTTGAAGAGTTTTTACGAAGAAATTGCACAGAACCTCTATTTATGCATGGGTGAAAGAGGCACAGAAAACCACAAATTATTCTCTGATATTACAAAGACCTTATGAAATGGATGTTTTTCACGATCAGTAAAAACTGCATATACATTTAACTGAAAGAGTGTTTTATTAAGATACACAAAATGGCATTTTCATCATTAGATCTGCATATTGCATTCAAGTTAAATAAGCACTGAGCTGCCTTTCAAATGTGACCTTGTGGAATATTTTAGTCATGCGACGTCTCTAACAGCGAAATCATCTTGGCTTGAATCAACTGCATCTCTGGCAATATTTAGTCAGGAATAAGCATTGCGTACCCCACCTTCCTACTTTTCTTGATAAAATTTTTAATTTTGTCAAATACTAATCCGGCATTTTTGTTTACTTGGAAGTTGTTCATAACTAGCGTAGTGATTTGGTGGCTGCGTTCGGTCTGATTTCAGATTGGTTAACAATGTTTCGTTACTTAAGGAATATTTAATGAGTGCAAGTGTCATGCGAGGGCCAGTCTGCGTGCTGATTGATTGAATGTGTGCGCCTGTTCCAATGGCCTGGGAGCCGTGGTCACGTGACGCCTAGCGTGGCGCACGCACCAGGAGACAAAAATTCGTACGCACGTGAGGTGCTACACCCTCCGTCAAGCTTGTTCTGTCCGGGGCTCGGTTTACTAACCGCCGGGATGTGCACCGTTTCATTAAACCACTAACATTACAGTCCTCGTCCCTGTATGCTAATTAGGGTTGCGGAAAAACGCCCGTCAGGCCAGAGGCAAGATTGACTGAAGCGGAAGCAGTTAAAAGTACTTACGGAGTAACTTTTATTAGCGAAGAAATCCGGCATCCAGGCAAAGTTAAATAGGTTATGCTGCAAATATTTTCGATATTAGTCGGTCGGTGACGCAATCACAGTTTCATTTAAAAAAACAGACAAGATAGCGTTAATGAAAACTATGATAATTTAAAAAAACTTTTGCTCTTTGCCCTAAAAAATTTCAAATACTTGTGCGCCTTTCTGATATTTGACCAACACAAATGCAACGAGGTCTGTAAACCTCGTTGCCTTTGCGTTGTTCAAATTTCTTCCGGGAAAAAATGCTTCAAATTTCTGACGTTTGCTTTCACGTAGACTTAGAGCCAGATTCTGTGTTTTCCTTTCAAAAAGAGACCGCATGATTGCAGTTACAAATCCACGTTTGGAGGAAATGTGTCGAAAAAAATGATTCCCTGATTATCTATAGTCACGGAATGCAACCGAAGGGCCACATAGATTACGCCGCTTATTGGTTAGTTGGATAATGAGAAGGCTGTAATCAATGTCCGCAGGTCTCATCCATATTCTGGGCGGAAGCTTAAATGACCAATTGACGATGGATAACATTCACCATAGCATGAAGTGGCTGTTGCTCACGATCCTTTTTAAGTTAACCTATTAACTAATTTAGTGCTTAACCGCACATAAAGGTACAAACTCCGCATGATCCAGATCTACTTAGTGGACAGGCCAAAGAGCATACGTTTTTCGCAGATAACCTTAAGTGACTTTTGTCATGGTGGCTAAAACACTGTAAAAACCTAGCCACTGAGGACTTGGAGCCAGCTGTCGATATGAGAAGAAGTTAAATGTCGATAGAAGGGGAATTGTATTCTGTACAGAACAGAAGAATGAGCTAGAGCAACTCAACAGAGGAAAAAAAGGGGTGCATATCGGGGACACCAGGGCTGGCCTCCCAGCCTCTAGCCTGAAGGCGCGTCCGCATCAGCCTCGGAGTTGATTGATCAACTTTGATAACTATGATTAACCAAATGCCGATGCATGTGCAAGCGGGACGGGCGACAAAATCGGGCCAAGCCCCACATATAACATGTGGTTCCGTGCGTCAAAAACCGTCTCGCAGCTTGACAACTGCCTTCTCGCATCACTTGGAAATCACGTACAGCTCGGAGGCAACCACTAGACGCCAGCTGATGAGACCAAAGGATCAACTACCAAGATGAGGAACATAAAGATTCGTTTAGCGAATCTTGTAGAGTTAAGTGCAAAGCAACTGCATCGGAGCTTAACTTCGGCTAGCCCTTTTGTGGGTTGCATAAATACCCGATCTGCAGCGACAGAGGACAAGAGGGGACGAGACACTAATGAGCTCCGGTTTTATGAGTTGCTTATGACCCATATGATAAACCACGTTGGTAAACATAGGGGTTTGTTGAAGTCCGTTGCAGTAAGCGCAACTGTGCTGCTTCACCCTTTTTTCGCCTACCAAGCCTTGCAGTCGCGTGTGAAACCTGCACCGCACGCTATTGTTCAACCCGCCGTGAAAGCCACCCACGCTGTCCATCTCACTTTTGGGTCTCATTTGCGCTATTCTTCATCCTATTCGCTCGAGAGCTCGGAACCAATCAGTGTGCACCAATACCTGATTGGTTGCGGGCAGCAAAGGAGATGTCTTGGTTTCCTGTAATCTTGCGCGCACAGGCACACGCCACAAAAACTGGCCTGAGAGGACTGTAAGTGACACTTTTCTGTAGAGCTGTGGTGGTCCTTTCTGCTTGACGCCTACCTAATTCTTGACGTCACAGACATGGTGGCTCAGAGCAGAACCTTGCGTGGATGTACTTTTAAGCGTGCCTCCTACGAGACACCAACGGGCGCGCGAGACATGGACCGCCCATTCGGTGTCTGCATCACGCCATCCAACCAATCACATTCAAGGCCGCGAGACAGAGAGAGGATTCGGCTGCCACCCCCGATTACCGACGCGAGAACTCACTTGGCATTCTGCCCCCTAGCGGGGTGGACGCGCCGCCGCTGCTCTTACGTTCAAAGGTACACCAGACCGAGTCAACCTTCCTATGAACTATTCTTCAACTCATTCTGCAAACAATATATTGTTCCTACTCCTCTGGCTTCCCAAGTCTTTTCTCATCTTCTAGGGAACCTGGCCTGGAAGATCGCAGTAGTTAGGGTTCAACCGGCCTAGCCTTAACTCCTTTGCGATAATAATGACTGCCCGACGTGATCTGAACTATCAATTTCTGATCTGGCTGAGCTCAATCATCATTCGACCTCCCTCATCTTCAACTGAATTTGTTCCCGTGTCATCTTATGTGACCGCGAAATGGAGAATTTCATCACCGACACCTTTTCGTGAAGCATGATGGAAACTCACAATCTTTAACAGCCCGTCCACCTGAGGTCATGGTTCCTTCCCCATCCCGAAGAGCTGTTCCCGCTTTGAGTGTCCATATCCTCACCTTTCCAAATTCTGATTCTTCTTCTACTGTCAACGTTATCCCCCCTCCCTCAACTCAACCAACACTGACATGGCATACGGATTTGCCGTCGAAGTTCAACACAGCCAACATGGCTCTCTCACACGTAGTCGAGACCCCAAATCTCCTAAACGACTCATGCATGACAGCACGGAAATTCATGCGAGTCACAACCACCCCATCAATCTGGCTCCCACAAGCAAGCAACACCAACTCTTCAAAATCTACCTTTGGTACCTACCTCCTTCCCTATCTTTCACTAATGCTCCGTTCGTTTTCTTTCATCAACGAACTTCGGTCTAGGAGGGGAGCACTTGTGGTGGTCCTTCCTGCCTGACGCCTACCTAATTCTTGACCTCACAGACATGGTCGCTCAGAGCAGAACCTTGCGCGGATGTACTTTTAGGCGTGCCTCCGACGAGGCACCAACTGGCACGCGAGATATGGACCGCCCATTCGGCGTCTGCATCGTGCCATCCAACCAATCACATTCAAGGCCGCGAGACAGATAGAGGATTCAGCTGCCACCCCCGATTACCGACGTTAGAACTCACTTAGCATTCTGCCCCCTCGCGGGGCGGACGAGCCGCCGCTGCTCTCACCCATTGCTCTCACGGTCGAAGGTACACCAGACCGAGTCAACCTTCCTATGAACTATTCTTCAACTCATTCTGTAAAAAATATGTTGTTCCTACTCCTCTGGCTTTCCAAGTCTTTTCTCATCTTCTAAGGAACCTGGCCTGGAAGATCGCAGTAGTTAGGGTTCAGCCAGCTTAGCTTTAACTCCTTTGCGATAGAGCCCCTTGTAAGGTCTTTCTCACAGTACGCACTCTTCAGCCTGTTATAGCCCAACTTTTTGAACCCGACTAATAGGCAGAAGAAGCCAAGAGACCGGTTCTGATAGGTACTGGCGCGCAGACATTCTAGACTAATTTCGACTAAGACCACTGTCTCCGCCATGTGGGTGGTCGTCTCGTTTGCTCGGCTCACGTCGTTGGCGTGGACGGCTGGTATGAGGGCGTGACGTATTCCGGGCGGCTGGACTATGGGTTTGACTCAGCTGCTATATCCCTTTCTCCGACTGCCGTGAATGCATAGGGGAGCCCCGCCTCCGTAACACAGCCTTACCAGCCTTCTGATTTGGGAAAACCCTCCGTTTTCGACATCGCCACCTTTCGGTAAAGTCAGTAGAGCTCGGCGACAGCCAGGCGAACGAAAGACACTGCAACACAAATCTGCTAAGTTGGGCACCCAGCCTGTACGCCATAAGTACAGGCTTGGCTACTTCTATAAAAGCGATCGTTTACAAAATCCACGAGACCGTTGTGATATAGTCTGCTGTGGTCAAACCAAGAAATCTGCTTTCTGCTGGACAACAACCAGCGGTCAGGAAACAAAACTATTTACCTCAGTCACATGCACTAGAGGAAGTCGAAACTTCGGCGTTTGCAAGGCTAAAAGGGCCGTGAGTCCTTGGAATCAAAATACTAAGATGGATAATATCAAAAGAAACATAGATCCACGAAGCACCACGGCTCAGTATGAGACCATCGGCAACTCGAAAGCCCTCGTCTGAAGTAGCCATAGCCAGCTTGTCTTTCTGTTTTCCACCAGAGCAACAGCGTGAACTCGTGCAAGAATAAAGACGTATGGCGGAATGGGCAGTCTGCACTTAAACTAGACGTAGCCTTCGATCTGAGGTGAGCACGTTATACTAGCTCGCTAGCAGTAAATTTCGGGTCTGTATACGCAGCCTGCGAGCCAGTGCCCATGACAATTTTACGCCTACTTCTCAGAAAGAGATACGCTTTATTTTTAAAATAGCATTCCAAAATCTTCAGCAAAATGTCCTCTATTCAGAAGGGATAAAACAAAAGTGCACAAATTCACAACACCGGAAAATCAAAAGCCATCCATAATCATCAATGACTGCAGTTGTAGATTTCGTGGTAAATTTGTCAAATATGGGCAAAATTGGACTGCTTTGAAAACGGTGCTAGTGTCGTGCACTGATGACCTATTGAGGGGGGTTAAGGCTAATAAGGTTAACCCTAACAGTTGCGATCTTCAAGGCCTGGTTCCTTACGAGAGGAGAGAAGTCTTGGGAAGGCCAGATTAGTAGTAAGAGTGTAATATGTACAGAATAAATGGGAGGATAGGCAATAGGAACTTGCACAACCGCAAGCCAGCGGACGGCAGCTGAAGTGAGGGCTGCTCGGCAGTCGTCACACGAGGGCCTGTGTGAGTCGGTCTGTGATTGGCTGTTACGGAGGCCGAACAACAGCGAGCGTTACAAAAATGCACTTCGACTTGAGCTAGTCACGACATGCGTTCACAAGTGCACTTCGTGTGGCGCTAGTCTTACTTACTTGTACTTGTTACGGCTGTGATCATGCCTGATCTATCCGGCCTCAATGATGTCACGAACGGTACCTCTCCATGCGTGGCGATTGGCGGTAGCGGATCTCGAAAGCTCCACCCAGTCCCTTCTCCAGCGACGGAGGCCGAAGATAGGAGGTCCAAAAACTGCTTCCATGTCTTGACGGACGGTGTCTAGCCAGGTCTTCAGTTGCTCTCCTCTTCGACGTTTTCAGGTGGGCTGCGGTGCCGGGTCGAGAGCAGCATAGGTAAGTTCGTGGGGCGGATGACAGAGAACGTGTCCAAACCACCTCAGCCGCCTTTCTTGAATGGCTTGAGATATCCTCGTGATATGATCGCAGTGGATGCGGACTGTCTCATTTGAGATGAAGTCACTATACTTAACTCACAGAATCGGCCTCAAACAACAGGTGGTTAATGACCTACAGTCTTCGCTCATCTTCAGCGCGCACAGCCCAGCATTCACATCCATAGAGGAGGACTGACCGGATGGATGCACGGTATACACGAATCTTCGTGGCGATTAAGATGTCACGTCGGATCCATAGGCGCTTTCGAAGGATTGAGAAAACCCAGCAAGCAGAATCGATACGGGAGACAATGTCGTCCTTGCTCTGCCCATTCGGTAGCAGCCTCACCCCGAGGTATTTAAAGCTGTCTACTTCTTCAAGTTGATGGCCATTAATCCCCAGGGGTGTCTTTTCCTAGGTCAGGGATGCAGCTCGAGAACAACTTCGTTTTTCCGGAATTTATGGACATGCCTACCGACATAGCGATCTCACTTAACCACGACACTACTGGACCCCGATGAAGCCTTCTGAGTTATCTATAAGATCTGAGCAAATTATCCAAAGTCCTTGGGTCAGCGCCTGCTATCAACAGCAGAAATGACCGCTATGAGGTTGATGAAGCCGGTGTGGAATACGATGTGGTCCGGCCAGATAATAAACGAATGAACGTATCCCAACGAGTATAAGCAACCGAACAATAGATCGTCGGTACCGGGAGTGACTGAGCGTAAATAACTCCCCCACATCTTGTACACTGGTCTCATCTTGCGAAACGATTGGCAAGTGAGGCCAGACAAGGCCCGACCTTGAGTGGGCCGGAGTCCGTGAGCCAGACAGAGAGTGACCTTGAAAGGCTTGTCCCTGCGGCGTCCGAGGAAAGCACGGCTAAGAATAAGGGGTCGCTACACCAGCCTTGTGTGCACAACAGATATTTCCTGCAAGCTTCGCAGCTGGCGTGGCCCGCAGTCACTTAGTGACATGCACTCATCCGCGCTCTATCTCTCCCCCCCTCCACCCTCCCCTTTCCCTAGCCTGCTCCGCCAAACCCCGCCCTCATAACCCGTCTTTCCTTATCGGCCCCCCCCCCCCCCCCGATTCGCATGACAAGACGAACACGTTTTACCGTATACCCCGTTCCCGTATAAATGTACTGGCCTGACGAAAGTTTGTTGAAAGTATGCGAACGCTCTCCAAACTAGTCTTCAGAATATTTATGGACAGTCGAGGGAAAACAGCGAAAACCTCAATGTGGGTAGGATTGACTTTTAACTGAGATAAGGAATGTGTAAAAAGCTCTGCAGGCAGTTACCGTTAGGTTACTCTTCGGGCAAGTTGCGTCAGCCAGTGTCTGCTCTTGTGCTTCTTAGTCCAGCATGCTCATAAGCGCCTTTGTCGTCAGCAGCAAATCGATGAATGGCCAACTTTGGTATATATATCATGTTTTACTCACCGGAATGAATTTGTTGGTTTGCTGACTTTTGCAAAGTTAAACTTTGCTTGGCCGATTACAAGATGCGGGTGGTTCCAACATCTAATCAGTCAGCCAGACCACGTGAGCGGACAGTCTCGAGCAGGAGCCTGAGCAGAAATGAAGACGTGACAGTGGCAAACGTGGAAACGGAATGCTACAGGAGCTTTTGAGGTTAACTGTGGGCTCTAGGAAAAACCGAGTTATCCCCATCAGCTGGCAACATTATAAGCAGCGAATTCTAGAGCATAGTGATCTTTTCAAGCTTGTCGAATTGTTTATGCACCACTTGACTGACTGTGCTTGTTGACCACCTGATGCTGGGATTGGGCGCAGTGACTCAAAACCTACACCTACACGTGTAAAATCATTCCCTTCTATGCGAAAATTGTTGTGGGCTGGAGTAGGTGCGGCAACCTGCACTCAGTATTGCTGTGCTGACTCATCATCTCTTTGCTAGCCAAGTCTTTGTGTACTCCCATGTGAAAAACTCCCTCGCACCCTTGTCAATCGCTGCGAGAGACTCGCGATGTCCTGTCTATCCTACACTCCACACGGTGACTCGCTTTCTGTAATGCACGTTAGTTCGAGCCAGCTGATGCGCGCTGTTCCATTTGCTTGGCTGACAGAGCAAACATTCCGCTGTCATAACTTCGCAACAGCGGACACATGCTCACAGACGTGGCATGAATAAAGAACGGTTGCGATGGTTTGGCAGCGAATGTTGTAAAGCTCCTTCCTCCCAACTATATCTTACCTGACTTGTGTTTTGGGGAACCTCCTCTTGTTGACAGAACTACATACGACAGCGTTACCACCGACTGAGGTCGACAGGGTGATATCATCTCGGTATTCGAGGTTAATCTTATGGCGCCCGGATGTCAATGAAACAACGTCAAATACGCATGAGGATCTTGCGAGACCCCGTGGTGGGAATATGCCATCCTGTCGAATGCCTAACTAAATA
>JAYGXS010000003.1:12199431-12254826 GCA_036362985.1 Ligula intestinalis
CACTGGGCAATCGGCGACAATAGCTGCTCATGCCTTGTATACTTTCCCTAGTGTGCGATTTATTTATTACGTTATACTCATTTCTCGTGTGGTGATATGTACTGTAAACACGTTAAATATGAAAGTTTTATTCAAAAGCTGGAAAATGTATGTACAACCTCTTACCCTAGTCTATCGGTTTTATTATTCCTTTGACGTGGACAGGTTGCCAGAAGATTGTCGTGCATCGTTACCTACAAGCCAGCAGTACTTGAAAAAAGTCCAAACCTGACCTACCAGTCTATTGCGTTTTAGGTTCTGTAGTCGCTATCCGTAACTTTCAAGTGACCTTTTAATTCGCAAGGCGAAGGCATCCTCCAGGTTAGATAATTTTGCATTTTGTTCCGTCGACACCTATCGGATTGATTTCAGAATAGTCATCGGTATTTCTCTGTAGTTCCTGGAAAGAACGACAGCGTTATTTGTGGTGACTTGTTGATGAGGATATGGCCTCACCTTCGAGAATGTAGGTAGTGTTATCAGCTGCTGACTACCGTTGACGCTGAGACGATAGTCCTGTTGGTATATCATTCATGCTAATCTCTATACACGCAAACGAAAGGGGGATTGAATAAAGTAAGTGTATGGATGATTCTACCTCTATGATTAATTCTTCACCGCAGTCCTCGCAAACCACTCCCAAAAAATTTAATGAATTCAGCTAATGCTAAATATTGTTCCTGTGGGTGGCATACACACTCAGTGAAAATAAACAGCAAAGAAGATAGAGTAAGCTATCTTTAAGATGGTATATCATGGGAACTTTGCTGACGATTTTCGGTGTGGGCCTAGCTGCTTGAAAAAAAGGCATGACAGAAGCGCATTTTCATTAGCTCTTATTCGGGATCTCATTTCACTTAAATTAACAACAGTTTGTTCTTGTATGAACAAATTAAAAGATTCAGCCAGCGAGCACAGTTTTAAACACAAAAACTGAAACGACAGGTTCTTAACGGGAGACTGAGTAGCGAGGCGAAAAAATTTTCTAAGACTAACTTTCAGAGTAGGTCCAGCTTTCTGCGGCGTCCGGCACTTTCCTACGTGGTGATTATAAGCTTCGTGGTAACAGACGTTATTTTTTATGATTCAGAATCTTGGGTTAGGTAGAGAATGGGTTATTTTTGGTTTTTTACAATTGGAAACTAGGATGCCCAGGATTCCCGTTCTTCCTAGGTCACAACTGTGACCTGGGTGCGATCGCCGAATGAAGATTTGGCCAACACAGCCCCTACCTGGACGACACCCTCCTTAGTTACGACGAGTGCGTTAATTGGGCTGAAATGCAAATCTGTTGAGAAGGATAGTCGCAAACACTTTGGCGGCTATACCGATGAGATTGATGCCGCAATAATTGAAACCTATGGACACGTCACCGCGCTTCGATATCGGTAAGATAATGGACAATGACCAGTCAGTGGGGATGACTGCTGTACACCATATAGTCAAGTAAAGTTGATGAAGTGATTCTGTCAAAGCAGAAAAGCCAGTTTTGTGGACTTCCGCTGGGATACTATCCTTACCCGATGCATTCCGACCTTTCAATCGTTGCAATGCTTTTTTTAAACTTCTAATCTCGTAGGTGCTCGCAGTCCGTATAGTATGGAATTTCAGTTGCTTGCTGTAGGTTTGCAGATGCACGTATAGGCGGATATTGTAGTTCTCTGAAATACTCTCCTCACTGATCTATTTTGCCAGCCATAGCAGTTATCACCTGACCCGAGTTATGCCGAAAGGTGATGCAAGGCGTTTTATTTTTGCCAGCTGCTTTACGTAATAAATACCAGTCCTGGTGGAAGTTACTAGATTTTTAAGATGATTCCATGGAGCCGGCAACTCGGTCCAATGTTCTGACGGTCACATCTTGCTGATCGCGTAGTTTGACGTCCCAATGAGCGATTGTTCTCTGAGTTTGACAACCAAGCGATCCTGGCAGGAGCCGAAAGATAGAGGGTCGTTGTGGAGATCCAGTTATTTCTCCGTACTATCTTTTGCTGCAAGGTCGAATTAATTGCACCTTGTATGGTGTCTCTCAAGTGTGGCCACTGAGTATCAGGCGACGTTTGATTAGCAAAGTTATCTAGAGGTTCGTTTTGAACGGTGGATTGATCCCTGATCCGTGCAATGACACTTTTGTTGAACTCTCCAATGGTTTCTATGTTTGATAGTGCCATAACCTTGACAAATTTCAGAGGCAATCTCTTGCTTCGAGTCTAATAGCGCAGCTTGAAGCGAGCACGGATAAGTGCAAGGTCTGATCCAGCTTCCGCACCTCGAAACGATCGACCGTCAGATACTGAGCTGGTCCACCTTGAGCGTACCAAGAGGTAGTCCATCTGGTTTGCCTTTGGACCACCGTTTAAATACCACGTTAGCAACTGCCGATGAGATGTTGAAAACGAGCGTTTGTAACGACGAGATGGTTATATTCAGCAAATTTTATCAATCGTTCTCCGTTGTTGCAACGTTGGCCCAGTCCATATTTTCCTAGTGTGCCTCGTGGTTTCATCGTATGGGCCAGTTCTGATATTCCAGTCTAGCGATGAAAAGCAACTCTCTAAGTGTTCTGGCGACCGAAGCTTGAAGGTGTTCATAGAACTCAGCCTTGACTACTTCATCCGCTTGTTATCTTGGGGCATATGCAGCAACCACACACATATTTGCTAAGCTGCCTTTGAAACATGCTGAGGTAATCTGTTCCAACGCGAACAAAGTGCTGTGCACCTAATTTTTCACGGCTATTTCCCTCCCGTGCTATCCTGTGTTCGTTTTCGGACCACTGTGGAGGAGCACGTACCCCGCATCTTTTTGTGGAACCTTGACTTCTCTCGATCCGGGCTCTGAAAGACCATGTTCTGTGAGACAGATAACGTTCGCTTATGGTCCCAGAATGCGCGTGCTACATCTACTTGACTTCCGACATCAGGCAATTTCCGCACATTCCAACAACTAATAGTCAATTGTTATCGAGAATTTAGGGTACTGACTCGCATATTTGACATTCTGGGCACCAGGCGAACACAGAACGCGTCGCTTCCTGGAGACGCCGTAACAGTATTGAGATCACTGATATTTGTATTATCTATGAAATTTCTCGGATATTTATTGACAGGTGCCGTCCGCAGTGATGCTTTTCATTGTCCTCTATTACCCGTGAGTGTACACATGTTGTCTTCGTCCCACTACGAGGAGTTAGATTTAGGTCCGCTCCATATTTTCATCATATTCTTGGTCTCAGACGACAAGAAAATGAGCTCGTGCTTCAATATTAGAGTGTTATACTCAATGCCCAATGGTCCCGGGTTCGAATTTCAGGTGATACACACCTCGGATTGGGTATGACTGGCTGATGAAGGCTAATTAGCCAGAAATGGAAATTCCGGTTTCCCTCGTTTCTGTCGGATCCCTTCATCATTGTTATCTGTATTTAAATCACTCCCAATCTGTCTGACCGTTTTTTTTACTGACAATATACCGCATATCATTAGCCCTTGTAGGCCTTTTCAAGAAATTTTTGTTTTGCCCTTCTTAAACATTGTAGGTATTATGGTTTCTCGAGAATGTTTTGCTGTTACTTTAACTGTTAAACCTTGCTTCTAAACTCCCTTTGTTCTCTTGACAGCCCTTATCATCTTTTGTGCTGATCTCGTTCTGCAAAACAGGCAGCAGTCCTAAGACATTTCTGCCATTTTACTGTCATACGCAGCCTTCATCTTTTTTTATTTCGTTCACAGATGAAATTCGGGTTACCTTCGTCTGGTCTTTTCTTCTTCGCTGCACTTGTGTGCTGTATCTGGTCCTGCAAGGTAAGTCTCTGATGTGGGCTTATTCGTCTCCAAGGCAGTTAGCTCTTCAGTATGTTTTAAGGAAGTATGCAATTGTACTCCTTCTCCTTTCGTTTTTGGTGATTTATTTTCGCTTATACTGCAAAAAAGTCGTCAAAAGATTTGATGAAGGTCAGGAAATAAAATAATTGTGTAAAAAAGAAGAGAGGATTAGTTCTGCAAAAGCGTGCTCCATGAATATTTCGAGATATCAGTGTAAGTGCGCATAAAATCCAGCATAACAAGAAAGTATACAACTGTACTCCTTCTCCTTCCGTGTTGGGGATTTATTTTCGCTTATTAAGCAAAACAAAGTCGTCAACAGATTCAATGGTCAAGAAATAAAAGAATTGCGTGAAAATAGAGGGTTACTTCTACAAAAGCGTGCTCCATGCATATTGCACAACCATTCGCCGCGGGTGTCAATTCACCATAACCCTTCCACCCCATTCCCCCCTCCCCCCCCCCGTCCGTTGTAACCTCTGCCTCCAAAACCTCTAGTGCGACATTCCTAGTCCTCACTTTTAATTTAGTCTGACGACGAACACGTGATACTTGCTCGAAAATTCACGAATACAACTCGATTTTCTGAAGATCTACTTTCTTTTCATTGTTAGAACTGTTAGTCTTTTCGTTTTGCAGCTCGAATAACTGTTAAAAATGCAGTGTTTCTTTATGCTGTGCCGGTTTTCGTCACCGGAATATAAGCACCGGAGGTCAGACGTTTTGTCAAAGGAAAGTCAGATAACTCGGTTATTCTTTATGTGGTTCTATAGAAATAGACAGTAAGATCAACAGTGCATAATAGGTAAAAATGGAAGGTATAAATCAAAAGGAGGGTGGACATACATTCAAGGTGCTTAGACGAACAGTCGGGAATTACGCAGAGGCGTTGCTGCCAGTTTTTAAGGGAATAACTACATGGAGCAGGAAGGAGTCCACGAACCAGGGGGCGAATAAGCACAGAATGCAAGGAACAAAGAGCGTGGTGAATTAGCACACCGGAATAAAGTTCGTAGTGTGTCAGCGAATGGGAAGGCAGTCAACGAGATCAAGGGGCCAAAACATGCGACAAGGCATGTAGGCACGATGAAACAAAGGTGGCTCTCAGTGCATGACTAAGGGGGCTTAAGGACACATGCTTCGGCCAAGTGGGTCACGTCCTACACACAGCTAACAGCAAATAAAATCCGAATGCGACAATGACTTGCTGAATGTCACACATTTTGGGATATAATTATATATAACTTCCAGCATATTAGTCATTCCTACGTCGAGAAACAATCAACCGGAATGGAGTTTCAATATCGTTGCCCTCTTTAACTTACTTCTTAAACCCTCTCCTAATCATTAAATGGAGTTTCCGTCCCAATCAGTTTCGTATCTTCGTTTATGTCTAACTTTGAGTAGCTTCATTCTGTTTTCGTATAGCGGTTCCTCATTTGTCTAATCTGCACTATTTTTAACGAACTCAGCCGGAACAATCAAGACTCTTCTACGACTTCAGTGCACTGGACATCGATGGTAAATTAAAACAAATGGAGGATTATAGGTAGGTCTTCCTGTGTTTTTTCACTTCGCCTTTCGAAAGGGATCAGGTTGTGTTGGTTGTCAACGTTGCAAGTGAATGAGGTCTAACCGACCGCAATTACCGTCAGCTACAGGAACTGTATACCACCTACGCTGACCAGGGCCTTCGCATCCTCGCCTTTCCATCCAATCAGTTTGGCGGTCAGGTAAGCAAAGTGTAATCTTATCACGAATTTCCGCAGGAACCTGGCACTAATGAGGAGATCAAACGCTTTGCGGTCGAAAAATACCACGTCACCTTCGATCTTTTTGACAAAGTTGATGTGAATGGACCCAACGCTCATCCAATTTTTGTCTACCTGCAAGAATCCCTTTCTGGTTTCGTGACAAAGTGGGTTCTTATTTTGATTTTGCTTTTTTTTGCAACACGTTTTCCTGTTACCTATAAGCCCTTTGCTGTCAAGTCATTAGAGGTAAACATTTCCCTGAGCTTCATTTTTTAAACTACTTATTTTGCTCACAGTGGCTTGCATCCCTTTAAAAATTGAACTTGTAAGGTAGATGGGGTCTTAAGTCATGGTTTTTTTATTGTCAACACATGGTTGGTTCCCTTAGTTCTCTATATTAACGAACCTTTAGCAATTCAAAAGAGTCCAAAAAACCATCAAGTCCTTTCTCTTTATTCTTACATTTGAACACACGTCATTTTTAACGTTATCCGGTAGCGTTATCTAAAATACTCTTTTTTGTTCCGGGACTGTTTTCTTTCCACCCGATCAGATAGAACACTTTTAGCAATTTTTTCCAAATGTATTGCTTACTACCTTGCACAAGTTGGTCCTGTTTCGACATGTGCATCTCTTATGACCACCGGACAGCTCAGAAGTATTTCTTTTGATGCCTTGCTGTACTGTAGTTTTACACGTGCCTCGAAGATAACAGTTAAGACCTCCCTCAAGAACATACAAATTCCATGATTCTGACCAAAAACATATTAGGTCTTCTGCTAGTTCTTTGAAGCCTGACACATAATAATTTGTAACTCATGAGCACGATAAATATGATTTATTGCGCACATTGTCGTACGTCGCGGATGTTTTATGCACTGCACTTGTACCCACTGAGGCGCATTTGCTTGTTATCGATTGTAAGAAGTTCGTTACAATACAAGTAAACGTGCGAGCCCCAGGCAGTAATTGAGAAGAAGACGATCGCTGGGACAACACGTTTATTCGCCTGGCTTTTCGACATTTGTCGCGGATTCTTCATCAGCGACAGGTGTCGAAACGTCAGGCCAGTAACAGTGTTGTCCCAACAATTGAATATTTTTCTTTTCAAGTTGGGTTCAGTTGCACAATTTTAGGCGCTTGGTGTACGTGCTGTTTAAAGCCGCCTCCAGTTATATTCCTCGCCACACCTATCTCAAGGACAGCTTAAATAGTAACCGTTGTCCATCTAGGTATAGCTATATCCGGAGCAGAATGGAGTGAATGGTTCTTTTGACAAATGGCCAAGCGGTCTTCCGTCGTACCTCCGGTCCTTAAAATGTACAGATTTTATTTTAACGGTCTTTCAGAAGGTAGAGTAACAACGATTTCCAACAGATTGTCCAGAGCCAGTGAACCTTTCTTTCTCTTTTCACTCTGTGCGTGTGCACTGTACATTTTAGTTCGATTAAGTGGAATTTCAGCAAGTTCCTTATCGATCGCCATGGACGTCCACATTCACGATATGCGCCAACTACAGATCCCAAGGCAAGTCACCATATTTGCACTACCTTATTTGAGGAGTTGATTTGCTCTTCTCAAACTCATCGGTAGTTGCTTTTTTTCCATATAGTAAATTCCGACTTTCTGCTGCTTGTTTTCTGCTATTGATCTTCCATCTATGGCGATTTGACGTGGAAGTAATAACTATCCCCAACCGCCATCATCACGACAAATAATGATGACTCGATCCCAATCTGTCCTTATAGCGATCGCACAATCGTCTCATGCATCGACCGCAAATGACCACGCTTTACACCATATAATACAAGCACGCCGTCCGCACCTCTTAATCTGACTCTCCTGTTGTGTTGGTGATCCTAACCTGAGGTTATCGCGGCTAGCTTTAAATCACAAATTAAAAGTTTGTCAACTGATGGTTGGAATCGGACCTTGTGGTCGACCCAGCGTTTGTTTGTTTGGAGTGACCGCATGGTGGATTAAAAGTCAGGCCGTAATTGCACTCTCCGAGCTCCTTTAGAGTGAATTCCTGTTGTTTGTGTTTGTGGCCCAGGTCATGTATGTGGCATGCACATACAAGTTCAGTAAATATGTCAGCCGCCGCGCCAATGTCCGGCACGAAACAGGTGGCCAGCTCGGACAGCGGCTGGGGATGGAAATAGGGAGCGAGGTCGACGACTCAGCAAATTTTTCTCACTACAAACAGTTGGACACGCTAGAAGCCGTGGCTTGGAAGATTTTCACTTGATGGAATAACTCGGACTGCGCGGTTGACTCAGTGTGCGTTTGTGCGGATTGACCGACTAGTAGGCTAAGGGTCAGGCCGCAAGGATTCCTTCTTTGTGTGTCCTCTGTGACCCCCGTCCGTAGGAGGCGAGCCGGGTGTGGCGGCACGCTTAGAGGCGGCTCCGGTCGCGCCAGCTGCCTGCGCCCCCTCACGCCTCTGGTCTTTTGGACTTGTTTATGACACCGGGCCCAGCTAGGGGGAGAGAGTGCGGTACATGCAGCGTAATTCTACTCTCACTCTAATCTAATTCACGTGCAAGTCACCGTCTTGTTGTGGAGTGCACGGCGGGTCTCTTCGGCTGAATTGCCGTCGAGGGGTAGGTCATATGGGGCGGACGTAGACGAGCTGATTGGTGTTTTCAGCTATTAAGCTTGCGCCCACCTCCCATGGTTTTGATATTGTCTAGCTATCAAAGCACTGTGGGTGAGGGAAATAAGATTGGAGATGAGCAGGACTTTCCTTCATTGCAAGTAACGAGTTTACTTGGTCCAAGCGATCTTTATCTATTTCACCCAAGTACACCTCAGGTTACATGACATCTCAAATTACGGACTCCGACTTATGTCGAGCTGTTGGCTAAACTACTCGTTCGATTGACCCAATTGTGAAAAATTCGCGGCCTCGGTGAGAGTCTGCGCAGCCAACCCTCCACCATTTGAGCTACGAGACTCGCCGTGCATTTAATCACACTTGCGTCGATATGTTTGCCCACCTTTGTTGCACGTATGGAATCCACCAATGCTGACGCAGTAAGCTGACTGCAAGGCAGAATTTCATAATTAGTCGTCTAGGATCCCACCGCAATTTTTTTACAATTGGATCAATCGAATCATTGAAATCTGTCAAACTCCTAAACTGCTTGTATCCAGTCCCAGGTTGAGATGGCTTCTAATAAAACCTTTGTTCAGTTCCAGCTTGTTAGCAATGGTAGGCATCATTAAATTCAAGTATCGCTAAGTCATTCCCCTTAACCTTTTCCATGATGCGAGTAAATCATTACAATAATGGAATAACCTCAAATAGCCTGGTTATTTCAACATCCACTGCACATTTATATTTGACGACGGATGGGAACTTTGCTTTTGACTGATATGACTCGTTCTGCGTCTACTTAAGTCTATTTTGGGGAACTAAACCCCGCCGTTAGCCCATGTCTCTGCTGCTGTCGCCCAGTTAACTATGTACTTCTCTGTCTGTCTTTCAGGACATAGAATCCGAAATAAAGAAACTTTTGGCCGCAAAGTAGTCTTCCAGCACCCATCTACCCGCCCTCCATCACTTAGTCCGACGCAGCATCTGTCGCGAATGACGACGCCAATGTAAATCCGACACATTGGTGTCCGATCAACCTGCAATCTGGTATACGTTGCAGGTTTGGCAGCTCCTGTGTTAACCCCCCTCCCCCAACTGTCCTTATTAGTCCCCACACATCACGCATTTTTCATACTCTAGTCGTACACTAATAAAAGTAGATTGCACTTCGGCTTCTGGCTCTCTTCATCTCCAACGACATTTCGGGACTTAAACCATTTATCTCTAGGCTAAGGTTCTATTCGTTGTACCTGTGCTTCTGCAACTCAAGCGTCCATGGCGTTGCGAACCAACACAGTCCATGGTCTGCAATCGCCGAACAAACCTGCAGCAGTCGTTACCCTCCCGCTGGTTTCCGGGTGGAGGAAAATGGATGAACTTTAAGTGAAGGTCACATACGAACTAGGTAGGCCCTCGAGTCTGAAGAATAGACGGTCACTGACCGGGCAGAAACGGGGCTGTCCGTAGCGGAGGACTGGGGTCGTATGCTAAGCTTGTTGATAGCAGCGAAGGGGGAAAGTTCCAGATAGTAGCTGCGATGAGAGACGCAATCGCTGTAAGAAATACTTTTATTAGTCTGACGTTTCGGATTCTCACTCGAATTCATCAGTAGAGATGGCTAGATCAGAGTGTTGGATTACCCAGGTGTTGCAGTATTTATAGGATTCACTTGCTAGGTGGATGCATGCCTGTCACAATTAACAACTCTGAGACGCATGGCGAGCACTTGCATGTGGTGTGATAGTCGTCTTCGGCCAGATTTTTGCTATGCGTTTGCGTGCGTGCCTGTCAAAATTTTCGGTTCCTGTGCTAACTCAGTATCACTAAGTGGTACTCTTACGACTCGTGCCTGGTACGTGTAATTAGCACAAATGGTGAGTCAGCTCGGCTGTTGTCCCAAAGGCCCAGTACGAGGAAACAAGAAAATTCAATCGGCCAGCAGGAGACGTATATTCACACAGTACAAGTCAAGCAAGCCACTCTCACCAAAGGCTGTGAGGTATTTTTTTCAGACAGCTTGATGAGAGAGCGTCAGTGACGGGGGATCAATCAGCTATGACGAAAAATCGATAGCTACGGCGCCCGCTGTCATTGCTGCGGCATGACAACTGCGCTCCGACGCCCTTCTGTGCTGTGCCTCATCGCGGGACTGGACGGAAGTCTTTTAGCGTACTTATTGCAACATATTTTAAGGTAAACAAACAAGTGTTCATCTATGTCCACTGGGCCAATCAGATACTGTCCTCGAGCGATTAGCGATTCGGTTGGCTTGTGCCTAGATGGTTGACTTTTCAGAGTCCTACTTGGCCACAGCTTTTAATTATTGATCGATTGGTAGTTTACATGCGTCGCGGGTAGGCGGATCGACAGCCTGGCGTGAGTGCGATTCGCTTCCCGTGTGTCTGTTAGGGCGGCTCCTAACAAACATGATATTATCTTGTATGCTAAAACGTACAAAGCGAACAGTGAATTCAGGTCCAGGAATGCAAGCAACTAATATACGAACTTCCTTTTTACGGCAACCAACATCTGACAGCGCGCAGTTTGCACCCGAGGGATATTGATGTCTGCTGAAGTTTGAGTCCTTAAGTAAAGCCTTCGGATCAAAAACTCTGAGGGGGAGGGGTCTGCACCTCCGGCCGAGGCCGTGTTATAATCAAACCCCTGCAAACGTTAAGCCATGCATTGCTCGCGTGGGAATCAGCAAGTGACTGGCTAACTTGCGTTTGACTGAGTTGGCATTACGACCAATAAAGAAGTATTTTACTGCTGCCCTTTGGAAAATTATCTTGTGAAAATGTTGAAATGGAGCTTTGGCAATAGGACCAACTGTGTGTCACCAATACTTGTATTGTTGTTATTATCTGCTAAGTTCCTATTCAAACAACTGGTGCGGCCGGCTGGGTCGCTCACAGTCTAGCTGGTTTGAGGTTCCGTAATTGTGCTCGTAGTAACTGATTGGTACATAGTGTCAATAGTATGAACGAAGAAATCAAAGGTACGACTGGATTGGCAACCTTTATTTGGATCGCAGGTGTCATGTTCAATCAAAAAGTTTACTAGTCTGTAAGCATGCCCTGGGTGACCTTGCAGTGTGAAGGACGTCCTTCTGACAACTCAAACAAGACCGAACGGTTTCTCAAATTAAGTAACTGATACATTAGCTTCCTATCTTCTACGGCTAAAGCTGCCCCTCTGAAGACTTCGAAGTGCCCTGTGATCCTCATTTGCACAAAAAGCTCGCCGACGTAATACCAAGACAGCGCATCCGCCGGCGCCTGGTTACTGGTTTTCACCCCTCCTTCTGTCCGTTTTCAAGAAGATTTAGTAGAACAAATTACGATAAATGCTGCGGCACCAGTTGGCAGGAACCGCACACTGAAGTGGATTACTAAGGAAAAGCTTTTTCAATGTCCTCCCCACAACATCCTAGAGCCGGATTTTAGCCTGAGCCGTCAAAAGAAGCTGATCATCTGGGTGCGACGGAAATGCTGATGACGGAGTGCCATGTCGGTTATTTTGCAACCACTAGTGGTGTAGGGGGGTGCGAGAGGCCCATCACCCTGCCCCTTGTTCATGCAAACCTAATATCAAGGCTAGCTCACATAGTCCTTTGAAATGCGCAGACCCAAGTAGGGATACAATGGATGCTGCATCAGCTGTAGAACTCAGGTCTACACACATTCCGGTGGCATATATGTAGGTCCGTTTACCAGGATCGCGCTGTGGAAACTATCCTAATTCTGCTAGAGGTGCATTCATACTACCGTCAGCAGTGGTGGCAATCTACATCCCCCTAAGACGAGGCGCGCTGTACGTACGCTGGAGCAAATCGGGGTTTAAACCACGGAACTGCAGAGGGCACTGGGAATAGGCATCCATAAAAGATGTGATACACGGAGAAGGGGAGGGGGTGAAACCCCCACGTGCTCATGCCGCGCCAGCCACCTTCATGACGCCTAGCGGAGATGGAAGAGGAATGTGGTATAGTGACAGCACGTCTACTATCAACTAATGCACTTAAAATTCCCCGTACTTGCGCCCACCCTGCTGTGGAGTACACGTCAGAATCGACGATCTGCTAGCTAGTAGCCAGACCACGCAACCACCGGCCTCTTAGAGCTCTCCACGAGGAAGCTGTCGCCTAGTGTCTTTCGGATCTCAATTAGTGTTCAACCATCGCTTTCGATTAAGTCCACCAAGTGCACTAACAGGTCGGTACAGAAGGTGACAGCCTCAGGGGTTAGCTTTAAATGGATAGAGGATGTAGTTAGCGGCTCCACACTCTTCACCTTCACCCGGAGTTTCGAAGAGTAAACAGGTTCGACGTAGGCTGCGTTCTCCAATGCAAGCTGAAAACATCGCCTAATTTAGTCTTAATTGACAGTAGCCTTTTGCGCTGGTACTACTGTACTATTCACCCTTAGTAGGTTTGAAGACAAGCCCAGACTGATACGGTCGCTATTGTTTCTACTGCTACTGACTATCAATGTAGCCGAATCTTAGTAGTAATGGTACCATTTCTGACGCTAACATTTATCAAAAGTGATGCTGAGTTGCAAATCAACACTGGAGCTCATACCTCATTTGTCTTCAGCAAGCAATGGGAAATTTACGTTGATGTTATTTCGAGTAAATACAGGTTTGAGGCCCTGCGAACATTGATGAGGCCCACTGGGCCTGAAATATACAACTTATTATTATTATTATTATCAGGGCTTGCCATATTTTTCGCCCTTTCACCTAGGAGTTGGACTACGAGGACTAAGATAAAGCTACTTACTGCAAGCGCTAACGTGTTAATTCTAGTAACCACAGTTACTGAAACTAAGTAAGTAATACATTATGATATGGCCTATAAGTGCCTATAGGAAGCCGAAATCCAGTATCCACTCCCATTCTGTATGGGATAAAGGAGATAAGCAGTTTATGGGTTAAGATAGTGTTATAAACAAGAAGCACGAAGTTATAGCATACCTTTATGACTTACGCTGTGACTGCAGGCCCACTACAACGCCTAGCTTGCGACCGACCCGGATCTACCTGTCGGTGGCTCTGTGATCATGACAGGCTTCCTGCGTCTTCATCAGAGAGCCGTTTTTGAAGAAAAACTAAACTACCATCCCACGGCCCTTCTTGCGGCTATCCACCTCCGGTTGCGGCCTCAGAACAGCAGCGCCCGTGGTCCACTCGCTGTACTTTGGCTCAACTACGTAGTGGCTACTCAATGATCCCCCGCCAGTACCAACATCGGTTCGACCAGACTGCGGCGTCTCTCCGTATAACTGTCAGCATGTTTTCGCCTGCAGTTCCCGGCCAGGCACCCAACTCACCCCCGCGGACATTTGGCTCAAATCGGTTGAAGTTTCGGCTGTTCTCCATCTTCCAGCTACAACTAGTTTGGACTCCGGCAGGGACTCTTGATCCAATAAGGGCTACGACACCGACAGCACACGTAATCAGACCCAGTCATTTCAATCACCTGAGCGTACAGCAGTTTTACTTACCGGCTCATTTGCAACTGTAATTTCAGGTCACAAAGGTGCAGTACGTCATAAGAGAGAGGGAGGATACAATTAGAAAAGACGGTTTCATGTAAAACGGGCACACGCGGGTCATCACTTCGTGCTGCCAATACAGCTGGGCTATTTGCGTCAACCACTCTGACCGAGGATTCCATCTTCCGGTCTCGCGACCATGCACAGACTGCACACGGTTTTGCTCCTTGAATTGTGTTTCCAGAGTATGATAACCAGGTGATCGTGCGCTGCGCACTTAAATTAAGTAGGAATGGACTGTACTGTTCATATGTGCCATCAAAACAGAACAATAATGCCGGTAGACTTACAAGCCTGGTGATCGTAAAACAGAATTCCAAGCAGACAGTTCTGAATGTGCCAACCACCAGATCGCTGACTGGAAAGCCTACCCGGTACGTATAGATCTGAACGAAACTTGGTTCAGTCTTGTCTCGGATGTTTTTATAAGGCTCTCCGTAAAAAGAACTACCAACAAGGCTCACAGACAATGAGATGGTCGTGCTTAGTTAATTTACCGTTATAAGCCAGTCACACCTGTGGCGGAGGACATCCAATAATGTTGGCCCGCCTTCGTTCCCCAAGACCCACTGCCCCAAAGTTACACGCGGCTGTTCCGACTCGCTGACCTTAAATCGCCTAACAGACATTCACTCGCGAGCGCGTGTCCAGCTGGTCGCAGTTTCTCAAGGGCCACTTAAGCAGACAGTCAAAGTAATCCCGCGACTAACATGGCAATCCGCCCCCCACAGTTGACCTCAGCTTATTCAGTCGCATACACACACGTGGGCATACATGCGCTTCCAAATAAGCAGGACGGCCTAGGGGCCTCTTGAACAAGCCACCCCTAGGCCGATGCAACACGGACCTCTGTAGTCGACACCCCTCTTCGGACAATTGTAGCACACCAGTAGCAAACCACCTGATATTCGCTTCGCAGTCATAGAAAGGCAGCTTTCATCATCACCTCTCTCACATCACACGCACTTTCAGGCAGGGCTGGACGAGGCTAACAGCAGCCCTCACTTTGCCAGTGGCCACTGCCACCTGAGATGGGAACCACAGCAGACGCGTCTTCGACCGCGTTCCCACCCACCCTCAGGGCGGCCAAGGTCTGCTAAACCAAACCTCCCTATGGTAGATCCATCTCTTCTCCTCTCCATCTGTTTTTTTATGACAGAGCAGCCCCTCCTGACTATGCTGCTTCAACTCCTCCTCCTCGCCGCCGGGACTGAGGCCCACTTGGCGGGGTTCCGGATCCAACAAGGGCTACTTGCCTGCCTGCCTGCTGCCTGAGATAGCGACATAGGGTTATGTCCACAAAAACGCCCTCATTCTGGCGACAGCTGCCTTTTACTTCCATCTGGAATTTGGCCTGAAGATTTTGGTGCTCTAATCACAACTGTTAGGATATCATCCGGACCAAGTGCTGGCAACACTCGGAGGCCTTCCCGAGGCGTCGAGCCTAGCCAACTGACTTTGTTTGTTAGCTCCGACCGCATACAGGCGATGACTGTCCACGCAAGATGACTTTAACTTCTGGAGAGGACACTGATGCACGCTCCTGCTCTCGCGCGCCACTGATCGCAGTTGTCCTAATGCGCCAATCAGGCTACTGGCGAACGCGCACTTGACAGTCTCTTATAAGACACTGTCACCCCTGACACGGAGAGTTGCATCACACACGCGGTCAGCGAGGACACACTAGTCCGCTCCTAATGCCGGGCTTGCCCACGAGGCGGTACAAAGAGCACGCTAGAGATCAACCAGCGGCAACAGCCACCCGAGACAGCTCCTCCGGCTGGATTCCATAATTACGCCCTTCTTATTGTGTTCTTCCTTGGGGATTTCAGCAAGGCGTAATTCAACGGTGACACACGACAGATGCCACCGTTACACAATTGGCGACGTCAGTTTGTCACCGTTATAACAACAACCACTACTTAGACTGCTACACACCCAATACTCCCTGCTCTGAGCGATTCGTAAGCTAAACCAGGATCCAGTTGTCCATCCAGCCGCTGGGTCAAGCGATATATAGCGTGAATCAGCCTGGCAAACTGTCACATGCAATCGAGAATATGCCTAATCACGTGACACTGCCACTTCAGCGAGCCAACTCTGTAGAGGAGCACGTTCCTAAGGCTGTGTTTTTGAGCTCACTGACGATTGTATGGTAACAGTAATGCATACTATGAAAAGAAAGATCTTCGGAAAATTGAGTTGTACTCGTGAATTTTCGAACAAGCATCACGTGTTCGTGGGCTGGGAATGTCGACTAGAGGTTTTGGAGGCAGAGGTTACAACGGACGGGGGTGGGAGGGTTATATTGACATGACTTCCGCGGCGATAGGTTGTGCTAGTGAGGGGAGGGGGTGTTAGAGTTTGGACTATGAGCCACGTGTTTGGGGGAGGGGGGGGGCTGGTTCGGAGTCAGAGAAATTCCACTTGACCGGGCACGGAGAGCATGTTGTTGTTTCAGGCTGTGTCCAGATTAGTAGACCATGCAAGAAACCCGGTATAGTGTGAGTCAAGCTCTACGTGCCTGTTTATACTAGCCGGATTCGGATACCAAGCTTCGAGGAATTCTCTCGCTTGTCGCGTATTAGCCATTGCGATCACGTCGGTGCCATTCCAATTGAAGCGGTGATCACACTCAAGGGAGTGCGCAAATACGAGTGATAAACGGTCCCGTAGGCGAACGGCTGACTTATGTTCCTTCATGCGAGCCTCAAGGCGTCGGCCTGTTTGGCCAAGATAAACGCAAGGGCAACCAGCACACGGTATACGGTAAACAACATTACTTAGTTGTTCTACGGGTAGGGGGTCCTTTACTCTACATTGGCTTGTTCTGTATACTATGACCGACAAAGACTAACGAAGGCTGCAGAGAATAACTACAAGACAAAACAGGTGGGAGGCGGTTAGGTTGCCTCCTGAAATCGGATCGTTGAAGCCTCCCTTTCTGGTCTTTTTTACAGATGGAAACTGTTACGGGGACGCGAGAGCGATGCACCAAGAGCCTACGGCCAGAAGCGCAAACCAGTTGAGTCATCCCCGCAGACCGGCTGCGCACGCCATCGCCTCGAGCACACGTGACGACCGCGCATACGTGCAGCGCAAATATTCTAGAAACGTCTCTCAGGGCCACACCATGGGGAACTACGAATCAGCGTACAGGCCAGAACCCCTCGCGCACGCTATAGACCAGGTTTATTCTACAGGGTGCCCCACGAAAAACCCCTAAATTTATGATAATGGCACCAAAAAATTTAGGCAAAATGTTCCGACATTTCTGCAACCCCCATGTTGGATGTTCTTTCCGGAATAGGACGAAGATCTCGCGCTGGAAATTGCTTAGCTGTGGCATGGGTCTACACGTCTTTACAGAATATTCCTGGCATATGGTGCGCAGGTGGGCATTTTAGAACCTTCTCCTCTGCGACCACCACCCACGTTGTGTGGGTGCTCCTCAGCACTGTGCGGAATATGGCGTGGGCGACATGAATGCGGTTGCGAACCAACGGGGGCGGCTTCACTTCGGATGTGGCCCAGGTGTTCTGTTTTCTCCGCCATCGATCGTGACGGCATGGACGGTCCGGCCGCCGTAACAATCACAAACTTAGGGGTTTTTTGTGGGGCACCCTGTAGAAGAGTCAAAGCCTTATAAATAGGCTCTAGTGGACAAGCTAAAGGATTCGTTGTCTCAGTGTGGTCCTAAATAAAGCCCTTGTCATCAGAACCGACCCTTTGCCTTTTTCTACCTACTAGTCCGGGATATAACAGAAAAATAATCCAACAAACACCTCTCTCTCAGGCCTCACTCGCAAGTTGCGAATGCCCGAATCTTGCAGCTTGTAGCCAGGATCCAACAAATGCCTACTTATCGTAATTCGTTGTTAAAGAAATTCAGACTTCTCAAATATACAGTAATCTAGAGGAAAGGAAATGTACAAGAGCAGTGGACTGGCAAACTGTCCAACGTTCGCAGAACGGCGATCAGGGTGACCAGAGGGAACTCCTGTCCTGCAGATGTAAAAGAAAAAAATCAACATAATCAGCATAAAAATGGTTAAAATAAGCACAAAACTCATATGTTTGCCTCCTTCAGTTTCTAAAGGGAGGAAAGAAGGAGAAAGACTTGGGAGAGCTGGCAGAACCGAACACCGCATTTTATTTTTTGAAAAAAAAACTAAATTTCGGACCTTTGTTGAGTTCCCAAACGTTGCATTTAACCTTCCCATTCTCTGTAAAACTGGCTAGTCCAGAGAATCCTAAGTAGGAGTTCAGTACGAGCAAATGGGCGCATGTTGAGATTAGGTGGACGCGATTGCTGGAACAAAAACCTATCATCAGATGCGGTCTGTCCACTGGTGAGTGAATAGTTATGCGATTCCCTGGAACCTCACGCCCGGCGAAGCACTGTCGATGACAGCGTCGAGATTAGACATAGCCACAGTCATGTTTAGTATAATTCAGTAAGAACTGTGCTGAAGGAATGAGTGAAATGCGGCAAAACCATGCTAGTGACTAGATTACCTCCCTCGGCTTTGCCAGTAATGTTCTCCTGGCTACAACGACGGCCGCTGCGTGGCGATTAATGCGGCTCTAGAGTGAGCCCCAAGCATCAGGAGGACGAGTATGTCCCGCAAAGCGATCGGTCGTTCCTGACTTGTTAGTCTTCGCTAGCTAGCTGTGCTTGGTCCTGAGGTTTGCGTATGCATACAGCGTGATAGATATTCTGTGTATTTATATGCTTAAGGATTCGGGGTCCAGATATTTTATTGCTTTCATCGTTATCTAAAGAAAAGGAAGAAGAGGAAGAATAGGGGGCAGGTTCTTGGACCAAATTATACATCAACTGACATTTCGGAAACCATCTCGCTTCCATCGTCAGAGTATTGTAGTTGCTCCGTCTGGTGGTCTTAAGTTAGCTAGTCTTGCCTCCTGCCTTGTACTATACGCGTGCTGGACGTGCGAACTTTGACCTGCCTCCCACGTGACCTTTGCCCCTTTCGGCGTCAGCGTGGTTGTAGGCGAGTCAATATTCTAGCTGGCCTCCCCCACTTCAACCGGCGGATGGATCACTCGTCGCTGTTCGCTTGAGTTGTTCTCCGCTTCGCACGTGCGTCGATGAGACAGTGTTTGGTTTTGGCCGCGTGACCTTCGACCGCAACCCATATTTTCCGTGAGCGTAGGCTGTCAAGTAGTATTCATAGCATTGGACTTCAAGCTGACAAGTCATGTGTTCGAGCCTATGAAGCCGCAACAACTGCGCTTGGTAATGATTGGCTGATGATGGTCAATAGGCCAGAAATTGTCATTCCAGTCTCCCTCCTTGGTAGGGAACCTCAGCAGACGCGTCTTTGTTGCGTTCCCACCGGCCCTCACGGCGGCCAAAGTCTGCTACACCAATCTCCCTACGGTGGATCTATCTCACCTCCTCTCCATCTCTGTTTTTGATGACGGAGCAGCCCCTCCCGACTATTCTGCTCCGACTCCCCCTCCTCGCCGCCGGGATTGAAGCCCACCTGACACGGCTCCTGATCCCACAAGGGCTACTAACCAGCCAGCCCTCGTCGGTAGTCAGTCTTTTTAATTAGATATACAAATATATGAAGAAAGAATTCTTATCGAAAAAATAGAGATTGAGTCTGGTTACACCAACCCGTCGTCAGATAAAGTGAGCATTGGCAAGCGTTCTTTCGCCACTTATGATCTCCGAATGGATACTATCTCAGTTATTCAACGTATGCATATATATATGTATGTATTGTTGGAACATACCATGACGGAGGCATAACGGGAAGACGTGTCAAGTGGCAGACTGAGACTGAATAGCCGGACGTGTAGCTGTAGAAGCGGGTCTGGACAGGAGATAAGCAGTGGCTCCCGCTTCCCCTGGGTCATTGTCCACCACCTCCTGCGAACTCGTTGCAGTTATGGGAGCTACCAATCGGCCAGTTAGACGATGAAATACACGGCCGCTGGCGGCCTCAACGACTAACTCGCCAGGCAGGTCAACAGTTGTGGAGAGGGGCAAGAAGTCGCCCCGGCTGATCCACTCGTCTGCCACCGGCTCCCCCAGACCAACATCAAGCAGGCGAAAATTGGTGGGCTTAATATGCAAAGAGGGGATAGAGGAAGAACAAAGTAGGTCGGGTGTGTGGTGCTGGGAATGCGCCCATTCCCATGATTACTCTGTTAGCAGAATCCTAACAGATAGATAGCCTGCGCAAGCGGCACGCGCACAGCAGGCTATCGATCGGCCACACGCAGCAAAAAAACTTGCAGTCACCCCATCGATAGTTCAAATTTTAATCTGAATCTCAGCCGCCTAGCCCCAGCCAATCAGGCCGGCAGCCAAAAGCTGATTGGTCCAATGGACCTAGCTCACCGTCGTTTGTTGCCCTAATATTGTTGGACCTGACTCTGGCTTGCTGTAACGTGCTTGTCTCAGTAAATTCCCTCTTTCTCTGGCCAACCTGTCCTCTCTCTGTCTCTTACGGGCTCTTGGGTTTGGCATTCGTGTTAATTTAGTACCAAGCACGTGTCATAACATGCGGAATTGAGATCAAGCCATAAACATGGAAAGCAATTTCACTACAACATGCTTCGTCTTCGTCTCCTCACATCATAAAGCCGTTAATCATTGAGACCCCTCCTTTAACTCTAGATCACGAACAAGCAGGTGGAAAACTGAATGACACCAGCGCTGTTAGCAAGCCGGCTTTGTGAACAAGCATAGCACTGAATTAGTCTTAAATTTCCGCATTTCCGCTAGCGCAGTGGTCCATTCCGTGAATGTTGTGCGTTTATGAAGGACACGGTGCTTGGCAGGTCTCCGGTTCTGCTCGACTCACAGGTGGGGTCACACTTAGGAGGACGGTGAGAAAAGCATCTTCTGTGTGACATTTTTTAGGTCATCAATTTGTCAGGTAGATGCCCTGTCATACCGGAAGGCGTTACCATTAGGTGGTTTATGAATGATTACTTGTCAGACGCGAAGGCTTGGTTATTTCGTTGGAGGTAGGTCCACTGTCTGCAGTGACGAATAGAATTACACGAAGGTTCAACTTTTTCCGCGTTAAAGTCTCGACCTTTCTGCTGATAAGGCCTCCATTTACTACGTTCTGCGTACTCATATTACTTGATCCGATTAGCTCCTTTTGTTGGATGAATCGGCTCCACAGATACCACGAATAGCGGCCGCCATTTGACGGCGATCGGAAGCGAGCTCCTCGCAGATGTCAACCCAATGTCTGCTCCAGTGTCGCGAGCCGTTAACGGTTACGAGGCCTATACCTTTGACGTTCGACTAAACGGTGTTGAGCCATGTCGGTATCTAGAGTTTGCGCTACGAGAGGGGTTCACAGCCAATCTGCAGAGGTCCGTCGATGGCTTGCATAGGACATGGCCAAACTATTGCAATTGTCGATGCTGGATATATGATGCTAGACTTGATAGTTTGAGACACTTGCGATACAGCTCAAGATTGGAAATTTGATCCCGCCAGGAGACTCTTAAGAGGCGTCGGAGACACCAACAGTCAAAGACTTCGAGCGATAGGATGTCTGCCTTTCTGACAGGCCATGTTTCGCAGGCATATAATAACACCGGTCCTACTCTGTATATCGAAGCTTAGTACGTAAGCTGATGTCTGGACGAGACCAGAGTGGTCTGGCTAGTAGCCTAAATGCATTTCGAGCCTGTGTGATTCGGTTCTTGATTTCTTCTTTGGCCTGTCCGTTGGCTAGTATATTCGAGACCAAATATTCGAAGCAGCTAACTTCTTTGATGGGGTGACCACTGATAAACAGTGGTTTTGTTGTGCCAAGATGCGTAGTTAAGGGCTTCGTCTTGCGTATATTGATCATCAGACCAACAGTTGCAGCGAACTTGGTGATTCGGTCTAGCGTTGGCTGTAGTGACTAAGGGCTATTACTAAGTAAGAAAACGTCATCGGCGTGCGTTCCGCTTGATCAGAGTAAGAAGCTTGTACAGATGTACCGAAATTTAGCCAACATAATGCCACTTCAAAGTAACAAAGATCTACTTTCGAGGAGTCAACAAAGAGTTGATGAAATGTTATCAAATTTAGATCTGCTAGCCCAGAGACAGCAGCAAACTGGGTTTCTTCAGATGGCTTACCGCAACCAGTTAGGCTCTGTGAGTAAAAAAAAGCTGGACACGGAAGTGCTACTTTCCAAATGTTCGAGAAAACAGGCGTTTTAGCGAGGAAACTATTAAAAATGACTTCTTCACTTGCTTCTGTGGAGCAGGATACATGGGCCGAACAACGAGGCGCCTGGAAAAGAGAGTACGCGAACACGTACCGGCCTAGTTAAGTTAAGGTGAAACTAAATTGATCTCGAGCTCTATTCTTGCACACCTGTCAGGCTGTCAAACGGACACCAGCGACCTTTTCCAAGGGTTTACGCCAAACAGTGCTTTCAAAAGCCGAAGCAGTGGCTATATGGCTAAGGAATCCAGTACTCTGCTGTCAGAAAACCCTAACACAAGCCCCGTCCCTTCCGCGGCCAACGCCAGGTGAAATTGGCAGGTCGCCCCTAGCCACGAGTGGCAGTCGGTCACCCAACACGCCGAACACTTGCGCAGACTGACAAAGTCCGCAGTAGCCAATAGGTGCCCACCTAGGACAAACATTGATTTTTGTGCAAGTTCAAATGTTCATTGTTTTGCAAAGTTAAGGGCCTAACGAGGAACTGCCTTAAAACAGGTTTCGCCTAATAAACTGACTTTTCAAATCGGAATCTGGAGGATAAACTGAAGTCGTTTGTCCTGGTGCAAACAAGAGTGATTGCAAGAAAACATCGCATCTCGCCCACATGGGGTGATTGGAGTAGTGCTTTCGCTAACAGAAAGTTACCTAATATTCAGGTTGAATTCTCAAAACTTTTTTAATTGTAAAAGCATACCGAGATCAGACACGTGATGGAGGTCGTTAAAAATGGACAACCCACGCGAAATGAAAAACGTACCTAAACAGTCAAATACACAGTTCAACGTTCTTCAGGTCTGACTCAGCCGACTGAGTTATTTCCATATAATATTCCGGTGAGTACCTTTCGAAGCTTATACATATTCGAAAATATATAGCGGACTACGACTGACAATGTGATGATAGTGCGGGTAGGGACCTTAAGTCTGTGTGGGGTGGCGGACACCTGCAGGTACCTCCTACGTGCATGGCGGAAAACGGTTGATTTCACTCCACCTTCAAGTCCGTGGGCGATCACGTTGGCAATAAGCTATCAGCAGTTGAAAATGACTGAAACGACCTCCTTTGTCTCCAGCAGACAGATACCTCAAACCGGAAGGATCCCGGACCGAAATTCAGACTTATGCATTTTTGAAGACCGAATCTGTGGTGGTTCACGGGTCAGCGCCACTATCGCTGACTCATGGTTCCTTTGCCGCCAAGTTGTCGGCCGCGCCAACTATCTGCCCACCTTTCACTCCTTGTCGAGACAACCGCATTATCCGCTTCTCGGTCGAGTGATGCCTCGAGGTCGCGTCAATGTCTTGCCTTTGGGCCAGCAAGCTGGCACCTTCGCCTGATTGGCTGGAGGACGTCTCCAGATCCCGTAAGCCAGCGCAAAGGCACAGAGCACACACATACACAACAACTGCTTTGTCTGCTGTGAGCTGATCTGTTCTACAGAGCCTTCTGCCAGCTCCACTTCTACAGAAAACTGTCCAACCTAATTGGTCTTACCGACTTCTGACTTGCGGGAACCTTCTGTATCGACCATCACCTTCTTTCTGTCAGGACGGCCTAACGAACAGCCTTAGCAAGCAGTTAGCTTACAAGCAAGTATCCGTGCCAGCAGTAGGCTATCGATCGGCCTACACGCGAGCGAACGCATCGTGCAGTCAATCAATCAATCGATAACCTGAAATTCAAACTACATTCAGTCATTCAGTCACCAGCCAATCCTAGCGGCGACTATTTCAGGAGGGAAGCTGATTGGCTCAATGGACAAAGTGTTACACATTTTGTTGTCCTACATGCGTTGTACGTATTACGCTCAAAGACTTCTGCTGATGCACACTTCTTGTCGTGTTCTTCCTTTGGGGGCTCACACAAGGCGTTATTGGGCGGTGATATCTCGGCCTGGGCTACTGTTACAACACGTTCGACCAATCCAGCGCTTTGCCGTTGGGTCCGTGGACATGCACAACATAAACAGTTGTTACGCCGTAGCTGGCAGACCAATCGCTAACAAAGTCTCCTTTGAGAAAAGCGCAAAGGCGCCACTGCGTCCCGGCTTTACTTTTAAGAAGAAAAGACTGAAGGAGGTCACCCTTCGTGGATTAATGCATAGAGGGTCTGTGAAAGGCGTGTCTTTAGCTTATGACCCCGAGGGTTCCGTGATGTGATTAATGTACAATCTGCAGTCTGCATGTATAGAGAGAATGGCTGGTTGCGCGTATGCATATAGGGTCCAGGCTAATCCATATCTGTTGGCGGGTCCAAACTGGCGCGACAGTTGCTCCACGACTGTCCGGGTCAGCTGCGTTGTTTCCGTGGGCGTGTACATATGACCCACGCTTCTTACCAGGACTTGTCTACACATGTACTGGTAATAATGGGCGTAAATTCAGGCAAAAAGCGTTCACTTGACACTTTTCGACGGAAGCGAGCGGATATGTACACGACCATAAATAGGGGAAGAAAGTTCCTCCACCTGATAGTCGGCCATGACAACGTGTTTTGTAGACACCCGTGTTGATGATCCTACTGTTACGTCACGGGAGACGCAAACCAACGACAGGTATTTACCTATATTTCCATAATAAACATGGTCTGACCTGACCGATATGACACGAGGAAATCTCCGTCGCAAATGAATGCGATAAGAAACAGTCTGGTGTGACAGATAGCACTGTTCTGAGTTATTCGAGTGAAATTGTATGGAATGGGAAAACATATATATATTAACTGGCAAGCCGTGTACCGTGAATTTCCTAATAATAATCATAGCTGTTAGTGCATAGGTGTACACCAATCTGGTCCAGGATTCACCAACCCTGGCTGCTTCGTCTGGCGAGGGACTGGACACTTCCAGTTTATTTTTTTTCAAGGACGAAACAATTATGTCACTGAAAAGAAAGAAGATCTTCGGAAAATCGAGTTGTATTCGTGAATTTTCGAACAAGTATCAAGTGTTCGTCGTTAGACTAAATTAAAAGTTAGGGCTGGGAATATCACACTAGAGGTTTTGGAGGCAGAGGTTACAACGGACGGGGGGGAAGGGTGGGATTGGGTGGAAGGGTTATGGTGACGTGACACCCGCGGCGATAGGTTGTGCAATATGCATGGAGCACGCTTTTGTAGAACTTACCCACTTTTTTCATGCAATTCTTTTATTTCTTGACCTTCATTGAATCTGCTGACGATTTTTTTTGCTTTATAAGGGAAAATTAATCCCTAACAAGGAAGGAGAAGGATTACAGTTGTATACTTTCGTGGGTGTCACGTCACCATAACCCTTCTACCCAATCCCCCCATTCCCCCCCCCGTCCGTTGTAACCTCTGCCTCCAAAACCTCTAGTGCGACATTCCCAGCCCTCACTTTTGATTTAGTCTGACGACGAACACGTGATACTTGTTCGAAAATTCACGAGTACAACTCGATTTTCCGAGTTCTTTCTTTTCATCATATCATCTCGGAATGCAACTTACTTCACTTATCTAATTATGTTACTCGTTAAGTTTAAGTAACCAATGTAATAAGCTAGAAATACGCGTATTCTGCACTCCCAAAGTTTGCTGGTAATGCATTAGTTAATCGTAGCTCCGCCACTGGATTGTTAAAAAAGTTATTTTTGACCTGAAATAGACGCATGACTTTGTCAGACGTACACTACCACTAATTACGGTGGATGTACTGTACCACAATTCCCAAAAAGAGTAAATTCCACTGGAAAACACATGGGCGCTTCCCGGATGCGTACTGGGTCTCTACACTGGCAGTGGTCGTTAGAATCTAATTTTTCCCTGTCTGCGAGAACTTCCTCAGTTCTGGTGGTTGAGGACAACAGTGAAGCGAGAATATGGCTGGTGTTATTACTGAATACAGGCTTGAGTCATAACAGGTGGGAGTGCAATCGGTTCCCCCTCTGACGCCGCCATAAAAAATGGCAGTTAAATTAAAACAAAATTTTAAACAAAAAGCCGTTCCGGCCAAAATATTACTTCACTCTCCTATGCATCAAAATACAAACCTGGCCTACGGTTAGAAGTGGTACTATAAACAAGTCGGGCTGTCAGACAGTAGCCAAAGGATATAGCTAACCTCAGAAGAGGGCACCGAGTTTGGTGTATCTTCTCGTCCAGCGTCCGGATCGGATAGGGTTGCTTCAAATTCGGATGCCGCCGTAGCAGTAACAGCCTCCAGAGACTGCTTTGAGTGTAATTGGTCCACGGAATCATAGCTAGTGGTCGAACCAGCTCCATTCGCCTTATATTCGCTGGCTTCGCGCTGGACAGGCTCTCGGAAGTCATCATACGATTTGTTCTAGTAGTCAATTTTGCATAAAAGTTAGCCACAAAAAGGATGGTTGGAATAGTTGCCCATAATATACGGCGGTCTGCACAAACGGATAAAACCACTATAACTACGATGGCTGTTTCCACTTTATCGCACGTGCGCGTTTAAAGATGGCCAAATAGACCAGGGTATAACCAGTGAGTCAACAGCACAACTTAATCGAGGCCCATCCTATACCTGCATTAGTGACTCTTTGCCAGCGTTGGTTGGGAATGTGAAAAACCAGTCAACCTCCGACCTTAAGCAAGGATGTCCGAACGTTAGACTTCTGACCCCTAGTCCATGGTCCAGGTACTGTCACATGAGGTCTATATTCGTACGCGATTCAGGTGGGGACACATAGGTCCCTCTTACTTCCCAAGCGACTTCGTCCCGCCGCTCGTCCCATAGAGTGGGCGCAACAGAGCGGTGACTTGTCCCTAAACTGGCGCCCAACTCTCACCTGTGGTTCCTGACCGCAGTGACCGACTCCACTGGCGGCCTAAATTTAGGTGTTATACGTGCACCCAAAGCCGGTAGTCCTGCCTCTCCCTCCGCCACAAATTTCAAAAAGTTCTTGCAGGCGCTCACTCCAACAGTCTTGAAGGTTCGCTTTCTTTTAGACCACCATTAGTTGCTTCAACACCTCGATCTATCTTGCTGTAACTGCAACTGCACATACACATCGCGCATCGGCCTGGTCAGTCACTCTATCGGCCAGAGACCAGCGAATCAGTGCGACGTGCACTACGTTACACCTGCCGCATCAACCCTGACGGTCCGTACTGCCCAACACGACAGTTCGACCGCCGGTCTCGACTAGATCCACCGTTTGCTCCACTACAGGATCCCGCAGGGACAGTGACTTGCAATTGATTATGGTAAGACTAGACTACCGCTGCATCTACTTCACTCTCTGTTCCACTCACCCACCTGATCCTGTTGTCAAGACTGGAGATGAGAGTGGGTTCAGATGGCCGGCGCGGCCGGGGCCTCCCCCTAAACATACCACCACACATTGCTCGGATACCAGCTGAATGGGAGTGCCATTTAGGGCACAGTAAAAAGTTACTGGAGCCTGGCTCTCACTCCGCCAATCAGCCATTTCACACAAACACACACTGAACTGACTGCATCGTCCGAATAATCATCCCGCCTGTTGATAACCTTCCAAGCCACGGCTTTTAGCGTACCGTGATAGCTTAAAACGTATTAGTGTTAATAGTGAGGAAATTGCGTTGAGCCACAGACCTCACTCACTCACTGATGTGGGCTGGCGGGCACAGTTACTGACAGGGCCGTTGAACCCGTCTACGCACGCCACAGCAGGACCTAGGCGACTTGACGCACACATCAGGATTACAAAAGAGCGGTGAGTAAGAAGGAGTCGTCGCCATCTGAATCCCAGTCCACTGACCAGCTACTCAACGCGCAACGTCCACTGGGCTGATGGCGTAGTCTAGTCTAAAACGTCAGTTGACAAACTTCCGAGCCGCGGTTGTTAGAAAGCCATGATAGGGTCAGGCTGCGATCACGTATGCAGTGGAGGGATCACACAAAGAAGAGGCCGAGGAACATTACTGCCTTCCAAAGCGGAAGGTGTTGGTTGCAAATACGTGGTACATACTTCATCGCATATATACTTATTTACTTATGTATTTAAAAGACTACCTTGAAATATTTCTCTTACTTAATGAGTCACATTTATGCACAACGCTGGCATTAAGTCAGTGCTAAGACTAGCTGGCTCGTACGGTGACTGGAGCTTGGGAGATAGAGATTAAGATTGGCAGCTTAGTGCATCTTCCTCGCGATAAACAATTTGAGGCGCTTGCAGCTATCACAGTGCGCTAAAAGCCGTGGCTTGGAAGGTTGCCAACTGACGGAATAGCTCGGACTGTGCGGTTAAGTCAGTGTTCGTGCGGAATCGCTGGTTGGCGGACTGAGAGTCGGACTGCAATGGCTCCTTCTTAATGTAGCCTCCATTCCGTGAGATACGAGCCAGGTATAACGACAAACCTAGGGACGGCTCCGGCCACATAGCCAGCCAGGTGCGCCCTCTCACGCCTCCATTCTTTTTGATTTGGTCATGACATCGGACTCAGGTGGTATAGGGGAAGGAAATGAGTTGATGCAACGCAAGTCTACTCTCTCTCTCTATAGGCTAATTCGTGCGCAAGTCACCATTCCAGTGTCATCTTGCAGTGATGTAGGCGGTAAACCTCGTCAAAATACGACGGTCGAACTGACAATGGAGCATACCTACGCAGTTTCTACATACCTCTCTCCTCCCACGCTCACCTCGCTACGAAAGGAAGGTACTGTCAAGATGATGATCGGGGGTGGGTTCGTGTAGAGTAGATAAAAAAGCCAAGCAGTCCGTCGACGCGAACCACGCACGACTTGGTTCAGTGCATTGGCCGGGCTTCTTTAAGTGCGACCCGGATCTAACACCAGTGAGGGGCCTGCAAATCACACTACAGTCTGGCAGGCAGTCTAGAAAAGGATCTAATTATCCCATCAGTTGGCCATCTTTCGAGGCAAGACTCTCAGCATGTCGCGCTAGATTGAAGAGTGTCACATTTTAGTGGTATTAGGGGATAGCTGGTGCGGCGTGAAGGTAGACTTTTAAGTGTCATTCTCGCTCTTTTACCTCACAACACGACTGTCTGAGCATGTCAGCCAGTTTGTGGTGGGATTGGGTGCATTATATGATACGACGTGTGTGTGTGTGTGTCGTAGCCCATAGTTGGATCAGGAATCCCCGCCGGAATCCAAACTGGGAGTAGTTGGGAGACGGAGAAAAGCCGCGACCTCGACCGGCTTGAGCCACAGGTCCGTGGGAGTGAGGAGGGTGCCTGGCCGAGAACTGCAGGCGAACAGATGACGGCAGTCATGCGGCGAGACGCCGCAGTCGGGACAGCAGTCGGGTATGGATGGGTCGAGCCGGTGCTGGTACTGGCGAAGGAGCATACAGTAGCCACTGCGTAGCTGCGCCAGAGTACAGCGAGTAACCCTCGGGAGATGTCGTTCCGAGGCCGCGATCGGAGGCGGATAGCCACCCAAAAGGACCGGGGGACGGTAACCTCGTTTCTCCTCGACAACGACTCTCTGGTGGAGACGCTGGAAGCCTGTCTTGGTGGCAGAGCTATCAACAGGTAGATCCGCGAGAGACGAGGCAACAGCTTCCTTGTGGAGTGCTCGAATAGACGGCCGGACGTTGCGGCAGGGCTCGGGAGCGGTGCAACGGTGATGATTGGGATGGCCGGGTTGCGAACAACTCCACCAGAACTGCTGGCTAAGGAGAGTGTTGTGATTGGCGACCGGTAGAACAGAAGCCTCCGCATGAAGATGATCTATAGGCGACATTTTATAGCAACCCGTGATCGTGCGGAGGGCAGCGTTTTGGGCTGACTGGAGGCGGCGGAGGCTGGAAGAGCTCATCGTAGGAGACCAGATTGATGCCGCATAAGTGAGGTGCGGCTTGGCCAGCGCCTTGAAAGCAGTCGACAGAGTCTCTTTCGCGCAGCCCCAGGATGTGCCTGCTAGAGCCTTGAGGACCTTGGTGCAGCGGCTTACTTTGCTTGCGGTCTCCCTGGCATGGTCTGCGAACGTGAAGAGCGGATCAAAACGCACACCAAGGAGTTTGGGCTTGCGGACGAGCGGTAAGGACGCCCCATTGACGGTGATGACCGGGTGACGATTGAACTCCTTCGGATCAAGCGTAAAGACAGTTACGGACGACTTGGCTGCCGAGATCGTCATTCCGCGCTGGGTGAGGAAGTTTTCGACAACAGGCATGAACTCCGTGAGGAGCTGTGCAGCCTGATCGATGTCATGGTGCCGGCAGAAGAACGTAATATCGTCCGCATAGGATACCACTTGCACAGGTGCCCGGGGGAGTGGGAGCTCTCGCATGTAGATGTTAAAGAGCGTCGGGCTGAGCACAGAGCCTTGAGGGACGCTACAGGACTGCTTACGGGGCTTGGAGAGAGCGCCCCGGAAGAGGACACGATCGTGACGGCCACGGATGTAAGCCGCCAACCATCGGACCAGGCCAGTCGGGACGTTCAACGAGACCAAGTCCTGCAGGAGTTGATCGTGGCGGACGCAGTCAAAGGCTCGTGACAGGTCAATTGAGACTGCCAGGGTCCGCGAAGCGGGCTTCTGTTGATTGAAACCCTCGAGGATAGCGTCGCTGAGCTCGAAAAGCGCCGTTGTAGTTCCACGACCCGATCGGAAACCATGTTGGTGGCAAGATAGTTCCGCCACAGACGTCAGAATTGGGTGGATGAGCCGTTCCAGGATCTTCGCCAATGGACTGAGGAGGGCAATTGGACGATAAGAGGTCGCTAGGCAGGGGTCCTTACCCGCTTTGACCAGAGGGATGATGATCGACTGGCGCCAGCAATCAGGGATGATTGAAGTTCCCAGTGAAAGGTTGAAGAGGGCGGCAAGGTAGGCAGCCACCTTCGGGCCGATGTGGCGCACATGGATAGGCGCCAGACCATCTGGTCCTAAGGCTTTCGAAGCTCTCATTTTCTTGACGGCGGTGAGGATGGCATCAGCCGAAAAGGAAATATCTGGGGGCGGGGCTTTATGGAGGAGGCGAAGAAGGGGGCGTTGGCTTTTGGGACTGGGCGCCGAGCGGGGTGAGAACAGCTTGTTCATCTTCGCGGCGATCTTACCGTTGTTGGAAATGAACTTACCATCCCCAAAGCTAATAGACTGGTTTGATGTATCAGCCCGGGGTTTGGTCAGGTTGCGTAAAAGCTTCCAAGTGGCAGCTGAGTTGCCGCTGAAATTACAATCTGAAACTAGTTCATGCCAGCGTTGGCGTTTGCCATCGTTGATAGTCTTAGTGATTAAGCCATTCAGTTCGCCAACGCGCGGGTCACTGGCATCACGCGCTCGTATTTCGTCTCTCTCTCGTTCCAGGCGGGAGGCTTCGGGCGGATAGTTAGGACGAAGAAAGGGAATGCGGCCGTTAGGGATGTGGTGACTTGCTGCTGCCAGGAGTAGTCGACGAAGGGCTCGCTCCGCCATGTGGACACAGGTGGGAGGCGGTAAGCCATCGATCTCGGCTTCGCATTCGGTCGTGAACGCTGCCCAATTGGCTTTCTTGAAATTAATGAAGTGCCGGTTGGGGGCCTTGATACGCTCGGCGGCGGTGGCCAATTCGAGCACAATGGGGAGGTGGTCGCTACCCAGGCTGATTTCCGTCTTCCACATGGTGGAGGCTACCAGACTGAGACTGGCGAGGGAAACATCGGGCGAGCTGGAGGCGCCGTTGGTCAGGAGCCGCGTTTGGCTGTTCTCGTTGAGAACGGCAAAGGGGGCGTGTTCTATTTCATCAGCCAGAGCTTCTCCACGGGAGTCGGCTGCCAAGTTAGAGCACCATAGGTCATGGTGAGCGTTGAAGTCACCTAGCACCAGACTGTCTCCAGAAGGTAAGTAGGGAGCGATAGAGGCGGTGAAACCGGGAGAACAACTGGAAGTTGGAGGAATGTACACGTTCACGACGGTTAGCGGCGCCGGGCCAATGTCAAGGGAAATCGCCAGTACTTCCGTGGGATCGGCTCCAAGCAGGGGAAGCTGGTGATGGGCAATGGATTTGTCCACCAGGAAGGCCAAACCTCCGCCTTTGTTGCGGCCGCGGTCGCGACGGACAATCGTGTAATCGGCACAGGAAGGGACCTTAGTGGAGTTAGACCACTTTGTCTCTTGGATAGCCGCCACAGCTATGCTGTGCGAGCGCATGAAGGCCAGGAGCTGGTCAAGCTTCCCAAGGAGGCCGTTGGCGTTGAATTGTAAGATCTTAAGACCAGGTGGTGAGGCAAGGTCGGAGACCAGAAAATTTGGGTTCAGGACTGGACAGGCTGGAGGCATGGAGATCGGTGGGGGCACGGGACAGCTGGGACACGCGAAGGCGGGCGACCAATCGGCAGCCGTGGCGAGGCCACTGCAGCGGAGATGGCACCAGCCATTGCAGGAGCCGCAATGTACAGACCAGTCGCGGCGGCCCAGACGGACTCGGCAGGACGAGCAGTACCAGAGAGGTCCAGGGTTGGCCTCTATTCCGGCGGCGAGGAGGAGGAGTCGGAGCAGCGTGGCCGGGAGGGGCTGTTCCGTCATCAAAAACACGGATTGGGCGGAGGGGAGAGTTGATCCAACGTAGGGAGATGGGTGTAGCAGACCTTGGCCGCCGGGAGGGCGGGTGGGAACGCGGTTCGTAGACGCGTCTGCTGTGGTACGACGTGAAAGCCCGTGCCGAAGGCGGGCTACAGGCCTGTGCGAAAGTAGGTATGACCTTGCGCAGACCAATCGCAGGAGTCAGCCAGGCTGATCACCTTCATGACCCGGCACATTTGGACCGCAGTCCATTGTTGGAGTTAGGACAATAAAGCTTTGATTAGCTGGTAGGAATCGCAACCAGAAAGAGAGGTTAACCACGAAAAACAAAATCGAGTGAGACACTATATGCTTTGGACCTCGTTCTTTGACTCTTCCAGTCTCGTTTGGAACTAAGCAGACCGACAGGTGACAATTTTTTGTGACAAATAAGCGTATTGAATGTTGGAAAGCAAGTACTGTGATGAGATATTAGTTAATATAATAAGGAAATCTGTGTTTGCAGTCGATGGAATATGGCCAGCTAAAGGATGATGCTTGCTGGAAAATTCTTGCATATTATATCGCATATATGATTGCGTTTTAGAATAAAGCGATATAGGGATTAAGGCACTCAAAGAAGAGAAGCAAATATGAGAGGGATGCTTACTCGGCCCCTTCCTTTCTGCTGACAATTTGCACGCTTTCTTTGACGTGCATAGGCCTGCATACGTCTAACACGTTGGTAAGAGGACTGGGATCCGTAAATTACTGGAAACGGGGATGAATTTGAAGAGTAAAGGCGGTGACTTACAGCCAAGTTCTTTCGCTAAGCGATAATTGGACGGTTTTACTGTGGACACTAATTCCAAGTATTCTCGTGCGTCCTGAGTTTCCAGATCTCGATTAAAGGCTGCCGGGAGTGTCAGATGGTTGTGCTCCTGACAGGCTGATGTTACAATAAGTCGTCCCTGCTTCAGATTCACATTTATACGGGCTTTGCATCCAGAATGGCGCGTCCTACAGGGGGAAAGGGGACATATGAGGTATGGATTAGAGCAGCCTACTCCGTAAACGTTCTTCGCTGTGGTTTCAGCTCATATGTGTGGCCGTGAGTGCACCCCAGGGTAACACTTCGATATTTTACCGTTCCGGCCAGTTCATGGTCTTCTTTTAGTAGGCGACAGAGACGGATCACAAAACGACTACCCGTCAGGTTTTCGAACTGTCTGATTGATTCTTGAAGCGACTCAAAAGAATCAAAACTCCGCCCCTGGAAGCGCTCTTGAAAGAGTTCTGTGTGATCAGTGACTGTAAAAGGGCCGTGATGTTTATAAAGAAGGGGGACAGAGAATGTGCAAACCTATTGGTTGGGTTTCTTCTACGGCAATTTGAACCGGGTGTTTGTGCAGCATGTTGCTGTGAATAACGCGCAAGTAGCATCCCTTGGCAGAAACTTTAAAGAAGGAAGGGCAGTCGGTGACTGTACACTTAAGCGTAAAGTGTCTGTACACGAGCGTACTCCTTCTAGCTGAGTCGGCCTTCATGTAAGCAGTGCGCCCGTGCTTGTAGGCACATCCTGAGGTCTATTGGATGCGGGTAAAATGAACTAAAAATACCTTCGTGAAACTCTGCATGGCATTGTGGAAGTTCAGATAACTTTCAAATTGGTGATCTGACACCATTCCAGCAAAGAGTTTCGAGGCATCGAAAGTTACGAATTGGGCATCCATAGCGAGGGGCGAGGACCTGTGGCAAAGTAAATGTCGACTCACTAGAGGGAATAACTTTGCAGAGCACAGATGCAAACTTCGGATGAAGTAAGTTCACATCAAATGTATTCCACGATCAACAAGTGTGAACAGTTCCTTCGACTTTACACAGAATTAAAAAAACTGTAAGAGGACTACTAGATATCAGTGCACCAATTTGATGGGGCCAGCCTGGATAAAAATTCAGACATTTTCTAAATAGCGGATTAGATGTTTAGGCAACATGTTTGGAAATGACACGTAATAAGCAGAGATATTTTTTTCATTTTCGTCGTCGTGACGACCGATTTCCGTAAATCTAAGACCAATATTGTTTACATAACGGAAACAGTATGTAAAAATTTGAGGATGCAATTTGGGTCATCTCATGTAACTCAGTTACCAATTTATTCCTTTAACCCGTAAATGCAAAAAGCATTCGTTTGAAGAAATATATCCTGCGCAGACTGTGGTGGAGCTTCTTCTGTACTGTGTCCCAGGTTTTGGTCTAGATTAGAGAACAACAGGCGAAAGTCGAGTACGGATATGAGACGCTAGCCGTGAGCTCCGACCTTAACTGCCCGGACGATGCTTACATTCTACCATCTGAATTTATCTACGCGTTAATGCCTACAATGATGAACTACACAGTCTGGTGTCGAGTTAGTCCATAAAGGGCGACCTGCCTTAGAAGTCACGTAATATGCCACGCCGAAGCGAAAATCGTCCAAAATTTCGTTTTATCTGAACTCAGTCCAGGCTACTAACATCATCTAGCGGGAAAGAAAAAAGATGCGGGATAAAGGTGGCGCGGACTGGCCTCAACAGCGCCGCTGACCTTGAGGTCTTCGCGGCTGGCACGTCAGTTAGCTCGGGCCCGCCGCCGACTGACTGAAATAGTGAGCAAGGATTCGCGACTGAGCAATTTCTTAAAAGGTAAAGGAAAGAAAAAATGGATTAAAACCGCAGCAAAAGACCGTCACAAGTTTTTACAAGCCAAAATAATTAGAATATTTGGAAACGAACGTATTTCACACGGAATCCCGAAAATGGTGGTTGACCATCCCAAAATGAATATATACGAGGCTTTCGGTGGGCAGGATGGAATTGGCAGTTTTTGGGGAACAGTTCGATGCAGCCAATGTAAAAGACACTGACCTTTCTGCAAAGTAATAATTTTAAAACTTTTGAGTCTAGCTGCAAATTTTTGATCATTGTTAATGCACTTACACTATTGCAGCACAACCGAAACTTCGACTCCAATATAAGAGCCTTTCGGCAAAGTAGCGCTGAAATGTCATAACATTAAACCTTTTTACGTGCATCGATTAAAAACGAATTCGTCGATTGTATCTGGCTTAATTGTCATCGTCAAAATCCACAGTTGCTATACATTTGAATTTTTCGACTCTCAAATAAGTAGTTTAACGAGCTTTCATGGTCAAAATATGACAATTTTCAGATCGCAATCAAGCATAAAATGACTGTCAGATTCCGAAAAAGGCTTCCGGAAAGCTTAAAAATTGCAATATCCCCATCCCAGAAGTGCGTTAAACGGTTTAGAAAGCGAAATACATTACACTTCCACCAACGTAGCATTTAATAACAACCAGGTGCAATCTAACAGCGCCTTGTCGCGATACCATGTGTGGAGATACAGAAGGTATGTGACTTGTGCGTTAGTTGCTCTTGTTTAGTCGCGTTTTGACTGCGTGCGACCCAACGCTGCCATTATTGTGTGTTATGGAATGTGCCTACCTGTACTCTGCTCTGTTAAACAATTGAATTCTATTGTACTTCGGCTAGTTATGTTGAAAGTTTTTAGTCACGAAAGCGACGTGTAAAGGATGTTGAGAAAATGTGCAGAAAATTAGACGATAACGGAAACCTCGTCGTTGCCAGTAAAAAACTTCCTCGAATGAACAAATGTGATGCGGATTCATCATAGGAATCTTAACTGGGCTTTTATTCCAGCGAACGTAAAAACATGAGGCTACCTATCTTGCTGCCAAATGAGGTCCTCGGCGAAATAAACCTTACATGCACCGACAACTTCTTCGTTAATTACGAATTGCCGACGCACGTGCTGAACGGGATAGGTCGCGTCGGTGGGCAATATTGCGCACCGCTATGTCAGCAATCCTAAAGAGATATTAAAACTAGTTATACCGGAGTTGCTTATATAGCCATAGACACTTGGGTGCATTCTATGTCTTGTAAGTAGCCTCGAATTGACAGCGTTGGACTGCGGAAGCAAAGCCACAAAACGGTAAGTATGGAAGACCACATTTTAGATGAAGAAGTAGCAATTGGGCTCAACATATATGGCCTACTCTTACGCAATAAATCTAAGACAGAGCCTTAGTCACTTTTAGGCTGCATTATGAAATCTTCCCTCACACAGCAGTGTGAAGGAAGATGGCACGCTGCACGCTGGAAACAGGGAGACGTACAATTTGAAATTGATACATAAGGGTCTGGAAGAGGAACTAACATCTTTTCAAGAAAGGATACTATGTTATTTTCTCCGTTTCCCAATTATGGAAACCGTTTACGAGGAAGATTGTCAACCCACTGGAAAGTTATACAAATTAAACCCAGTATACACAAATGTCTGGCTTTAGTGTTGAAGGTGTGTTTTTAAGGACCCATAATGAAAAATTTCAATTGCACAAAATTAAAATCCCAAACTAACTGAACAAGAAACGTTAGCTACCCACAATACACCCCGGCAGTTTATCCTAGACTGAGCCCCATGGCTGTTGACCTTACCCCTTTAATTTCAGCCCAGTAAAAACATGTTTCATCACTAGAGGGTAGGGAATGGATCCATGGGCACCCCTTATTTGCAGTCACCGAACATGTGGGAGATTTCAGGTCAGAGCAATCCGCCCGCCACAGCAAGGGCACTCCCGTGAACGGTACAGGTCATGTTTCAAATGGGGTATCGTATTTCTTCTTGAATGCGGCAACTATATCGGCAGCAACAACGTCGGGAGGGAGATTGTTCCATGCATTCACGGCGCGCATTGAGATTCAGGTGACTTCTGCCGTTCCCTCATCTTCCTGACTCTGTTGTCCGTGATGGCCTCCTTCGGTCTCATCTCCCTGATGGTTGATCATGAAGCCAGTCGGTGAATGGTGAATGACAGCCTCTGCTGTTATATGATTTCTCCAATTACAAGAAGCGTTTTAAATCCCTCATTCGTTCTCATCAACAGTCCTGTCTCATTTGCACTACAATCAATCCTCTCAACCAACCCCCTTAATTTTTTTGAAGCAGTTTTTTTCTCCTACGTTTTGTTTTTTTAAGCGGGGGTTCGCTGAACTCCGCCCCAGCTTAAATGGTAGGAGTTTTTTTCACTGCTTCCTCCTTAGTTCACCATGCGTTGACTACTATTTTTAAACGACGATATGTTGGTGAGTATGAATTAATCTACCAACACTTCTAAACGCTCCCGCTGTCTATGTGGTTGTTTCATGGAGAGCAGCATTTATCAACTTTGTATTTATTTTTCCACAGCACTAAGTTTGCAATGACGAGGCCCTCCGGGCCTAAAATATAAAATTGGTTTGTTTATAGCGCTATGTCTCATTTCATTGTAGTCAGTCTTTCAGTATGCCGGTTTGTAGCATGTACGCGTTGATGGCAATCCTGTTATGTGGAGTGCTGCGAAGACAGTAGCATGAGCACTGGTGCCTTGGGGTGTGGAAACCCGAAAATAAGATACTTTTGTGTGGCCATTGGTAAATATTAGGTCCAGATAGAAGGTCATACCCGAGTCAGCTACCCGCGTAGGCTGGGCAATATGCTGCACAAGATGGGCTTCGTTTGTCATTTCCAACAAAGCGTTCTCCGTTTTAGAGACAGAGCCTTCGATAATCATATGAGACCAGTTGATATGTGGGCAATTGAAGTCACCAACAATACAGACCCGCGACCTACTGGCATACTTTTTGACTGTAGTCAACCAGTTGATACCGTTAGCTTGAGGGCTTCGATATACATAACACCCACGGTTGTAGTTGCACCAGTAGCAGTCTTGGCCGAAAACCAGAGTTGTTCCACACGGTTGTCTTCGGTGCATGCGCGTTCTAGCATTGATACTTCTTAATCGTCAGGAGCATACACCAGCACACCCCCATGTATTCTATTAATACGGTCGCAGCGGAAGACGCGGTACTCAGGTACATCGATCTCACTATCCTTTACTGACTCGGATAGCCAGGTCTCTGTCACTGCAATAATCGCAGGACGCTTCTGCTTGATAAGGATGTGTTTTCAGCCATTTTATTAATAAGCTTTTCGCATTCGTAAGCAGGATGCTTATAGCTCTATCAGAGCTTCCTGGGCCATTATTAATAATGGTTTGAACAGGGGTCTCCTCTTCTAAACAACACGAAAATTTATTATGCGGAGGTTATTTTCCTCCTTGGTACGACGTTTATTTAGTTCTGCGATTGCCTTGTGCTGTTTTATTCCGTCTTCAGGTGATAGGTCTGCTCGCATCGAGATATGGCTTCCTTCGAGCCTCCAGCCGCGGGTAAGCAGAATTTTTGGGGTTTGCTCGGACTTGAAAACCGCCTTCAGTGGTCTAGGCCATCCGCTTTCGGCAGGTTTAATACCCAATCTGAAGAGTTGACCACACGATACTCGGCCATCGCTTGGGTCCAGCATTTTTAGAATGATTTTGCTCATTTCTTTTGAGTCATGCTGAAGAGGTGTCTCCACATCGATCCCCTCTGATTTCGGAATATTGAAGAATAGCAGTGCCTTCTTTCGATCATTTTGTTCAGTTGATGCTTTGGTACTCAATTGAGCAGCCATCGACATTCCCTGCGGCTCTGCCTTTCTGGTTGTCGTTTTCAGTGTTTGCCATCCTACGTTGTCGTCATTTATTGCTGTGAGTGGTACGAGAGGCGTGTTTCTAGGTTGCGGATTTTCCACTGGTGCCACCGTCGCCGTCGCCGGTGGCGTCGTGGCATCCAGTTCCGAACTGCCTGAATCTGTCTTCTCAATTTCAGGCTGATTTTTATCCTGCTTCAGGGCTTGGTCTACCTCTTGCGACTCGGAGTTTGTGTCATCCGCTTCATTGCCAAGAAAAAATTACCTTGCATGTACTGAAAAAGTGAACAAGCCCTTTCGAGTCATATTTCTTCAGGACTACGTATGCTTCTGGCGCTATTTTTGCACATTTTATGTGAACCCACTGTTAACAGATGGCACAGAAAACAGCCTTACTCCTGCTTCTAGCATTATTGTTGCACGTGGGACACTTGCATTTGTCATGGCTCCAAATAAAACGATGCTAGTAGGGATGATTTGTGTAATAAATGCAAAGACTTAAGGTCGTTTCATCTCTTGAATATATCGTTTTTTAGAAATCTTTCACTTTGGCTCAAAATATGAACCAACCGTTGTCGTGTTAGACAACAGTAGGTTGTATCGTATAAATCATACAATTCTCATATAATTTTATACTTGTGATAAAGTATATACACTATATCAACGAATATCCTACAGTGATTTTCACGAATATGAACTTTTGGAACCCAAGATGAGTGAAGTTATGCTCAAAGTAAACCTTTCATCTTTGGTAAAATCAGCTGAGTTGTGTTTGTCGCAAACTTTCGACAGTTAGAGTAGACAATCGCTACCATTTTCTATGAACCCAGCGTTAAGTATATTTTTGTGCGCCAATTTTTTTCAGTTTCCACGTACAGTCACTGTTATAGAAAACATTTTATTTTATTTAGAATGTACTTGTCCCGAAAACCTGACTACGTTAATTTTAGAATTGACACTGCCATTATATCATTTTTTGTATTTATTGTAGTTATCACAGTTTATTGGCAACATTAACAGAAATATACCGAGCTAGCAATGGAAACACTCTCCAAAAGTGGAATATTTACAAATTTTAATCAGTAATTGAGACTATGTTGGAGCAAAAGCTGAAGCCCTTGGAATGATAGCAGGTGTAAATAAAGAACAGCTGGCCTTGTTCATAGTGTCTTTATTCACTTGGACCTGAAATTCTGCCCCAGACAGAAAGGCATGGGCTAATGGTTGCTAGCAACACCTCTGTTATTTATAATGTTCATTCTCTGGTTCATCTTCATAAAGACGTCAGTCACTCTGTATTCCTGGAAACATTTTCTGCTTTCTCTTTTGAATCCTGTTAACACAAACTGCCCAACAACGCAAAGGGTTCCACGAACGTAGCCGTTCAGGTTTGCAGGTGCCATTACGATAGACGGCTGTCTGAGCAGACGAAATGTCAAATTCCGTCGGATGATGATGATGGATGCTACGGTTTTTGAAGTTACCCCATCGATCCACTGCCATTTTGTACAAAGGGTACTTCTAGTCCAATAAGGCGCCTGATAATGTAGTCTTTAAGGTAATAAATCATGCGAACTGACATCTGGGTCAGCTAACTGGATGGAATACGGCCCTTAGATTGACTACCACGAGTTTTTGTGACCACCATTTCTTCTCCATGCATTTTAATCATGTCAAGACCACGCTGTTAGATCGTAGTCTCTCAACCTCAAATTTGGTTAACATTGTGATGAAATAAATTTCCGTTGACATCCTTGCTACTTCTTTCGTGTTTTCTCTTGTTGCAAACCTTGTAAATACAATGAATTGGTTGAGCCGTCGAAGTTTTGAGTTGATAATGCTTTTTTCCTTGAACAGTTAACCGTGTGTTCTTGGAGTTCATGCAAGTGTACTCAGTCGTTTCTTTTCTGTGGCTGTATCTCCGGAGGCCTGGTCTGTTGAGCTTTCTATCCTCTGTTGGCACGAAAACGACAGGCTACGTGAAAGGATTCTGGAAAGAAACATCAAGTCCCCGGGCGCCATCATGCGCTACCCTATCAGAATTATTGAAGGCAAGCTAAATTTGGGCAGGGTCCAGGTGGTGGTCTGCAGAGTGGAAATGACCGACAATATTTCTACTTCCAAGCCTGCTGAATTAGGTAGTGGCTTGAGGCAAAAGTACATTTACATTACCGTTAATACCTCTTTCTAGAATTGTCTGCAAAATGACATCCGATTCGGATGACGAGCAGTTTGTCGTGCGGTGCCAAAAAATCCTATGACGGCTCTAGTTGGCTGGCTGGTGCCACCCCCTATCCTTCTGTAATAATCTTTTTCAAAACAAGTAAGTTAAGATCTATAGTTCAGAGTACAACCAAAGAGGTTACATTTTCATAGGCGACATTAAAGTAGTCCCACCATATTACCTGATAATAAAAAGGTTTATTTCTAAAGCACATCTTCGGCGCCGTCAAATACCCCGGAAGGCAGGAAAAAACTTAACAAAAGCCCCTTCTTTTGCAGTCACTGTTGGGTTTGTGTTGGTGTTTTTGCTTGGTCAATAGTGTGCGAAATAAGGAGTTTGTTTTCAGTGAAAAAACCTGTCATCTAAGGTACAATACTAGCAAAACATGAAATAAAATAGTCATACATTATACGTGCTACTATTTCATTGAAGAAATAACTTGTGTCTGGAAAAACTGTCATGTCCCTTAACTGAGGTGGATTTGGCCGCGGTCAGTATAAAGGCGAAGTACTCAGCTGATGACATAGCATCTTCCGTATGTATGGGTCTGCTCGATACAGAGATTACAATATTTGTCCACCGGTAGGATTTTGATTTAAAAAATGGGACTTTGCAGAGGTCTGAGGTGGGTACAGACAGCTGGAAGCTGATTGCGAAGCACCACCGTCATTCAAGTGCGACGGCAGAAGACACTTGGCATTTTGTTTGTCGTATATCCCATCCAGGTGAGATTGAAATTAATTTTAAAGCAGCCTTAAGATTTATAATACTGATACGTTATAAGAGGCAGAAATATTTATTTTATTATTCTTACTGGCATTCTTACAGGGTCTCATCCTGGGCCTAGTGAGCACCCCAATGTTAGCAGTGATTTATTATTCCATGCGGAGAAGTTGGTTACACAAATGACTCAAATGGGCAGAATTGTGGCCGCACCGAGAAATTAAATATATGGGATGGACCCCATTCCAAAAGCAGCGCAGGCTTTGAGCATCCCGATTAACGAAGCCATGCTACGCTACAACTGCTACGCTGTACAAATGGTGTGCATAATAGTCTTCATCTTTCAGATAAATGCAGAGCCTGGGTTGGCTCAGGATGCTGTATGCTAGTATTTTTTAAATGTTATTGACGGATTACAAGAACAACGTCTGGTTTCCATTGGTGGAAGAAATGAAAAGTTTGTCAGAAAACTCCTGACTGCTCTACTTGGTCCACAGTTATCTATCAGCTTCTGCTAGAGTGGATCAAAAGGCAAGCAGTCGTTTGCTGGCTGCCCCCTATATCTCATCTTTATTCGTATGTTTACATTTTTGACTAACATAAACAGATGCCCTTCAAAATTGCACCTCCTACAGTACTTACACTATGGATGTAAATTGAAAAACTGCCAATGACTGGTTCCATAGGGCGAGAGACCGGCTTGACGACAGAACCAGACGAAAGGTATTGTTCACAAGGCAATCAAATGCCTTTAAATTATTACAACATATCCATTTAGCTTCCAGTTTCTCTTCGATATAATGCATTGTCACCATCCAATGGCCGAGGAAATGTGAGTACAGTCGGCCCTTTTGCAATAAGTCTGTCCTTTGTTATATTAACATGACAGCAGATACTTATTATGAGGAAGTAGGTACATATCAGTCTTTTCTACTAATTCCGCCCAACGGGCTGTTATCATGACGGTAGCTGCTTACTTTGAGGAACTGAGTATATTATGACTTTTGGCACTCAGTCTATCCTAAGTACGAATAAGAGGAATCCTGCTGGCATGGATCACTGATTTTCTCATAAGGCGATCACAAACTGTGTGCATCGGTGACTCGAATTCAACCCATGCATCTGTTCTGAGTGGCGCCCCCAAGGGCTGTCTTAGGGCCACTGCTCTTCCTTATATATATCAACAACTGTGTCAACGACCTGGGTTGCAGCACCATTATGTTTGCCGAAAATGCCAAACTCTGGAGAGCCATCAGGTCTGACGCCGATAAGAAAGCACTTCAAGAGAGTTTCAATCTGGTCTGTTCGTTGGCTCTTAAACTTCAACGTTAGTAAGTGTGTGGTCTTAAGACTCCGTACTAGGTGGACTAATGAGGATGACAATTCCTTCCAATACCTCCACGATGGGCACCCGCTTTCAAATGTGGACGAACAAAAGACCTTGGTGTTCTAATAAATTCCTCGATTAAACCATCTTCACAGTGTCTAAAAGCAGCTAAACGTGCGACACAGGTGCTTTTGCGATTAGGCGGGGATTCGTCAACATCGACAAGGAGCTCTTAAGGAAAACCTACGGAGCGTTTGTTCGGGCCCACTTTGAGTATGCCGTCCAGGCCTGGCGTCCGTGGTTCAAGCAGGATTACCTGTACCTAGAACGAGTGCAAGCGAGGGCTACGAAGATGGTCAAGAACCTTGGTCACCTGCCTTATGAAGACAGACTGACCAAACTTGATCTATTTCCTCTCAATTATAGACAATTCCGCGGTGACCACATACAAACCTATCGAATTGTTAGAGGCCGCAAGTGCACCCTATAATTTGACGATTTCTTCGAAATGGCTCGGACTGATCATCTGCGGAGTCATCCCTTTAAACATAAGAGAAAACCGGCCCATATCTATAATAAAATATAATATAATATGTTTATTATGACAGTTTAAAGGCAATTGTAAAGAGTTGGTAATGCACCTCTTGGGCGCCTTCCAACACCTCGAAGACCGGAAAAAACCTAAAACAAACTCCCTATGTTGCGGTCAGTATTGGTTTTGTTTCAGGTTTTTTGTTTTGTCAATACTGGGTGAGATAGGGAGTTTGTTTCAAGTGAAAAAACCTGCCTTCAAAGGTATGATGTAAACGGAATAAATGTACAGTTGTAAGCTGAGTTCACTCATCAGCAGGAGAACTGTTTCATATCGTTTATAAACATTAGTTCCAGACGGAGATGGTTGGCACAAGAACACAGTGTTCTCAGTCTTCCTTCAATGGTTGTCGGCAAAAGTTGCGCGCTATCGGCTGAAGGGTTAGCAGACTGCGGGCTGCTGCTTCAGCAGCATTATCTTCAGCATGAAGCCTGGCGGGGTTCAAAGTCCACGAACGCCATCAGAGTGAAAGAGAGATTCCACCGAGTCAGCACCCAAAATTCGTGAAAGTTGTCCTGAATGTAGAAAACTAGTGGTAGCTCTCTTAAACATAGGGTAGCTTTGCTGGATTTTAATACTTCTGGGCAGCTTATTTCAGATTGATATGGCGTTTACTGAAAAGAATTGCCGGTACTTAACTGTGCGTGCCATAGGAAGAAATAAAAATACGTCTCGATGACTGGCGCGTCAAGAGTGCTCGAGCTGCCTTATTGTACTGAGAGAATTAAAGGTTTGAACATTCAAAAGTTTAAACAGTAAAAATAGACCCTTCTGCAATCGACGAGGCCAAAGGGGATCCAGCTTTATAAGTTCGCACCTTTGTTGGTAGGCTAAGTTACGGTGTTCTGTAGTGAAAACTCTTCTAGTGAAGAAGTGCTACACCGATTCTATTTTCTTCCGTTCACTAGTGCGCAGAAGACTGAATAGGGGGCGAGCAGTATTCAAGACTAGGTCTCACGTACATATTATAAAGGCTAGTTCTAACGTTATTAGTCTAAAATTTCTAAGGATATATCCGGTAGTTTGGCGTGCTTTCAAGACTATCAGGGCACAGTGCTCCGACAAATTGAGACTATTAGTGTAGAATATGTCCAAATCCTTGATAACTCCTGAAACATTTAGTTCGTGACCGTCAATGCTTAATTCTGGTTGATGATCGTCACCAACAACCATAACGGAACATTTGTGCCATGAAAGGGTGAGGCGCCATGCGCAACACCACTGGGCGAAGCCCTGAAGATCCTTTCTTATCAGCTCGAGCCCGATGTTGCGATCTACTGGTTTATATCGATAAGCGATTTTTTAATCATCAGCGTACATGAAGAGTCTACCATACTGAAAACAATCTGAAACGTCGTTGACAAACAGGCGAAATAGGAGCGGACCCAGTAAACTACCCTGTATAACTCAACTCCTCACATACATGGGATTGGAGGTAACATTGGAAATTTTTACCCGTTGTGTGTGAGCAGCCAACTAGGAAGATATTAAGTTCAAAAGCTTGCTTCCTATGCCGTAAGAGGCCAGTTTTAGAAGGGGAAGGTTATGATCGACCCGATCAAAGGCCCTAGTTAAATCAAAATAGACGCTATAAGTGGCAAAACCGCCGTCTCTAGATTGCAGCACATAATCAAAGAAAGAGAGCTGACAGGTGTCACAAGATCGTTTCTCGAGAAAGTCATGTTGAGCTGCATTAAGCAGGTTGTTTTCTGCCAAGTGATGCATCATATTTTCTTTGATCAAGGTCTCCAAGATCTTCGAGGCTGCGTAAAGTGTATTTATTGGCCTAAAGTTGTCGAATGACGTCGATCGGCCATGCTTGCGAATAGGCATTATGTGCGATTCCTTCCACAACTAAGGAAAGGTTTTGCTCTCAAGAGCAAGATTAAATACCTTACAAAGGATATACGGAAAGATATCATTCGCTTCAGCTTTTAGAAGGCTAACTGGGACGCCATCTGGTCCTGGACTATAGGATTGACGATAACGACGAATGGCTACAGTCACGTCCCAGAGGGTAAAACTTATGGTTTCGAGTATGGCACCCGTCCAAGCCTGGATAACCAGGGGTGCAGCGAACGAGCTTTCACTATACGTTTTGGATAGGAACGCATTGAAGCTATCGGCGGTCAACTTAGCGTCAGCTATGGGGTTTCCTAAAGCATCTTGAAGAATGGGGTGTTGCGTTTTCCTCTGCGCTTTTACTGTACGCGAAAAGAGTTTCGCAACATTTAGGGAAGGATTTTCAGCGAAGTGAGCCTCATTAGCTATCTGCTTTTCTTCGGAGAGCTGCTTGGCCCGCTCAAAGATCAGTGTGATCAAGGGCAGAACGGAAGTGTCGTTCTGCCGATGCAAACGACGAGAGAGTTTACGCAGCCTACGACGGAAAGACAGAGGAAGGTACACTTCATCCTTGACATGTATTACTTTCTTACGGGGGACAAAGTGGAGGATGAGTGGATCCAACATTTTGTACAGTGCATCGGTACAAACATTTACATCCAAACATTGGAAAAATTCAGACCAGTCGAGAGCGTTTAGATGTGCCAGTAGGTCAGCCGTGTTTGCTGATCGGAAGTCATGATAAAAGCTAGACCTTTGGGAAAATGTTTCATCCGCCTCCAGTTCTAGTTCACTAACGACTGTAAGATGGCCTGAACTCCCAAGTGCGTCTAAGGATGACACTGAAAGTGGTTCGCATCCCCTACAAAAAATTAGGTCGAGTATGTTTGCTCCTCGAGTGGGAAAATCGACTACCTGATCCCACATGCCAATATCTATTGCCTCAAGTAAGTTCTCGGACTTTGAAGGACCGGATGGTGGAAACCATTGCACGTCAGGAAGGTTTAAATCGCCTGCAATCAAGCAATACTTAAGATTCAAGTCAGCAGTGACATGAAATGCCTGCGAGAGACAAAGATCGTTGTCTGCATTGGCATTAGGTGGGCGATAAACACAGCCAACAAGTAAGGAGTATTTGTTTTTTAGAACAACTCGTAGCCAGCAGCTCTCCTCCACCGCTGTGAATTGTTGATCGTCCAACGGGAGAAATGCAAGTGGCTGCTTAATATAGATGCAGCTTCCTCCGCCACGGCCATTGTTTCGATCGTTCCGAACGCATGAATAGCCTAGAACAGAGAGTTCTGAGTCAGCTACAGAGGCCGATGCCCATGTCTCAGTTACCATAACAATGTCTGGGCGGTTGAAGAAAACCATAGTCTGGAGCAGAGGCATTTTATTAATCAGTGATCTGGCATTTAAAACGACCAATTTAAGAGAGCATGTCTGAGGTTTCGATGGCGGGACAGCTAGGCCGTCACTGTTACCGGCTTCGACCAGAGTGATGTCCTTTTGACCTGAACTATTTTTCCCTCTCTTATTTTGAGATTTGTCTCGCCATTGGTTCTCCGTTTCTCCAGCTCTATTATTAGCTGTCTCATCTTTCTCCGCTCTTTCAACTCGTAATCCGTCTGAAAAAAAAACTTGCGAATGCAGACTCCGTAAGGATGGTTTGCGCTCTAGCAAGAGTTTCGCCTGTGCTTCAGTTTCTAAAATAACTTTTAGAGGTCGTGGCCGAGAAGTTGATTCGGCAGCTGTTGGAGCCTTCCCTATTCGAAATGCCTTAAGAATGCGGAAAGACTCGCCTGGTTTTAGCAACGGTTTGGTGTACACCCGCATAAGACCCACGTCATGGTCAATTCGTTCTTGTGCAATTGACGACTCTGACTCTGGGGCCCCCATTACAACTATTTTCTGCTTGCGACTCAATGGGGCATATGTTGCAAGCTCACGTGTTTCAGCCGAGGGAGCAATTGTATCCGGTACACGTGGTTCTGATGTACTGGCTATTGGGTAAGCTGAATGCAAACCCGTGAACCGTTTGGCTTTCTTAGGCTTATGCCTCTTTTGAGTTATGATCTTGTCAAACTCTTGGTCATCACTTTCTTGTGCAGAGTCGAACAACGATGTGGTGCTAGGATGCAAATCCCGATAATTGCTACTGTCGCTTAAGCTGAGTGACGATGGTGTAGCCCGTGGGCTTGACACATGGTCCGATATGCAGGTTTCAGGCGTGTCGACAGACATGTCCAAATCCAAGTCAATATCAGCGTCAACTCGTTCTTGTGCAATTGTTGATGCTATCTCTGGAGTCCCTTTTACAACTATATTCTGCTTGTGACTCACGTCCGACGGAACGCCTTCTCTCAGAGGGACATTGGAGCGTGGAACGGACTCCCTGACGAGGTGGTCCTTTCAGATACTGTTGATATTTTTAAACACAAACTCGATTATCATTTTTTGAGAAACTGTGACAGATATAATGAAGATAGTGTCAGTAGCAGCACTTTGCAAATGACTCACATTCATCGCTGATGTTAAGCCTACATTTGTACATTTGTGTTATGTACTTTTGTTACAGTGGACCTTTTTTGCGATTTTTGGTTATGGATAGGGAGCTCAAGGGCTATAGCCTTCTTCCCTTACTAAAGTGACTTAAAGTGACGTCTATTATAATGACAGTAGGAAAACATTATGAGAAGTGTGACTACTGAAGTCAAGCAAATGTGAATAAGGAATCAATGTGCCAATTATACGAAAATTGAGCAACCTCAGCGACCATATGTGTACATTTGCACACGTCTAACCAATCACCTCTGACGAAGGTTGCGTGGTAAGATCACATCGGGGTCACCAGTTATAGGTGCTAGGGCTAAGCCGGTTAACCCTAACACCTACAATCTTCGGGTCCCTGTTCCTTAGGGTATGGGAGAAATCTTGGGAAAGCCAGAGTAGGAGGAACAATGTATTGTGTACAAGGGTAAGGAGGAAGCTGCCGCTGCGTCCGACACGGTTTCCAGTCGGGAGGGCGCCTGAGCGTGCCATCTCGCTCAAAGCGGATTCCTAATTGAGGTCTGAGAGTGGTCGGGCCAGAAGACAGAGAGAGCTTTCATCGGCTAAGTAGGCCTGAAGATTTTGGGCAAAGAGACAGCTTGCGTCGAGAACGCGTGCAAGCTTGCCATTCGTCGCTTGCCTTAAACCGTGTAGATGCGGGAACTATGATTGGCTGATCGATACGTCGAGAGACCGCATCGGTGAGCCTTTGGGAAAGTGAACTTCGAAGCGAGCTAGTCAGCCAGGCACGACCCACGTCAGATTCACAGAAAGACAGCGCCAGACACAGTGACAATTCCCGCAGTCACCTCACTGCATAAGCTGCGTTGTGGTCAGCGGTCACTTGCTCGTCAGTCAGTCAGTATATTTGAGAGAAAAATAGGCTTGCGCCGTTGAAATCCCTATTTGTCACATCAAAATCTCTAGAGTTATAAACAATGTTAACGAGTTAACAAGTCTGACAGTCAAATTCATTTTGTTTATTCTCCACCTTTTTTCTGTGCAGAAAAACTGTTTCCTCCAATCTGGCATCCCATGTCTTCTCTCCGCGTAAGGAACCGGGCCTGAAGACCGCAGTTACCATGGTTTCACTTACATAATCCTCTGCGTTATTAGTGACCTCCCGACGTGTCCCATCGAAAATTTCGACTTTTCGAAGTGATATGCACTCACACCTTCTCATAAGGCTGAGCTCAATTAGCATTAAACCTCTCTCGACTTCGACTGAATTTTCCTGTACCAACTTATGTGACCACGCCATGGAGAATTTCGTAACCAGCATCTTGTCTCAACCCTCCCAGCTCATTGAGTTCAGGCCATAGTTCCTTCTCAGTCCAGCAAAGAATTTCTGCCTCACCTTGTCAACCCTTCATGTTTCCTAAATAATTTTATGCATTTTTGTGTGACAAAAGCAACCTGTAACAGCTTTTGCATATTTCCCTGCATTTTATGTATTCATGTACCGTTTAAATGGAGTTTATAAGGACTTCTGTCATTTACTCCAAATGCACTAACGAAACTGGCTGGCTGATAAGTGCCAGCTCCAAAATCTTCCTCGCAACAACTTATCCTACTTCTGCTGCCAACGGTATCTCTTAACTCAGCCCATACTGACCTGGCATACGAACTGCCGCTGACGTTCAACTGAACCACCGGCTTTCACTGACCACTCTTTCAACCTGACTCCCTCACGCCAGCCATAGCTGCCCACGATGTTTAAAACTCGACTGTTGGTATGTACCTCATTAAGTAAATTTAAGTCTTATTCCTCAGCAGGAATTCCTTCATCGCCTGAACTTCGGTCTGGGAAGGGCGCGCCTGTGGTGGAATACTCCGCGCAGGCAAGCACATGCCAATACTCACCACCAACAACGTGTGCGCATGCACTGGCCACATGCGCTCGTCCGTCTTACCAACCCATATGACCAATCACCTGTCAATGTCGACTCGCCCAGGAGCCGCTCCAGAGTCTGCGGCGTTTCTCACTGTCACCTCACTTCACACGCGGCTTACTGGCCGGCAATTTTTCGCTCACCTGACAATCAAATTCCTCTTACCTATCCTCCATTCCTTCTATACAGAAAATCTGTTTCTGCCATTCTGCTCCCTCATGTCTTCACTCCGTCCTATGGGACCGGGCATGAAGATCACTGCCAGCCCCATCTCCTACTGTATTTTTTTCAACCTTGCCTATAAACTGATAGTAAAGATTTGTAACTTCTACAGTCATTATTATTCTCTAAGCGACGGAACAGGGACGGAGTTCTAAAAACTGGATCAAACTCATTTCGTTCGCAGTCCACGCATACGTTCTTTTTTAGCCACATAATCTGATAAATCTAAAGAGAAGGTGCTCTCGTCCGCCACAGGTACAACAGATGACTAGTCACACTGTCTGGTGTAGAGGAACCTTATCAGGCAGTTAAAGAAGAAAAATAGCAAATGTAAATGATTTCGGGAAACTGTCGCTTACGAAATAATTATATGGATAAATAAACGGTAGCGATAATAACTTAATAAATAAATTTTATATTTTAGGCCCAGAGGGCCTCGTCATTGCAAACTCAGTGCTGTGGAAAAATAAATACAAAGTTGATAAATGCTGCTCTCCATAAAAAAAACCACATAATAATAATAATAAGTTGTATATTTAAGGCCCAATGGGCCTCATCAATAAACCAAAAATTCGATAACACGAAGTACTAGAAATAATTGGTTTAACAAACAGTATCCGTAGTCTATAGCTATAAGACGAGTATAACTGTTTAGAAGCGAATTTGTTAGATTCGCAAAAATGAATATAACAGTGTCATGCGGAAGGTGAAATTCAAGGGCACACACAGATGAGCCACATCGTTATCTAGATTCTGACTATGTATTCTGGTACCCACTGCCTCTGTTAGTAAGGGGGGGCTTGGAAGCAAATTCAGTCGAAGCTGAGCGTGGGGCAGAACAATAGGTATTAACGAAACATTACTGGTATAGACGGGTTCCCGGCACTACACTCTGGTTCCCAAACCGGTGCGGCATAATGGAACATAGGGAACCCACCAGTTTATGATCATGATGGGCACCGCTGTATGAGATCCAAAAGTCCGTCAAATCTACAAGACCATCGTTGATGATGTCTGAGATGTGACCAAATATAAGGCCCTGATGATGGTTGATGACCAGCGAAACGAGAGCTGTCAAGACTACGTCCTAATTCCAGGGGACACGAGTCAGAGGAAGGAAGTTTCAAGAAGGGATCCTAAATTCCCGACGATCCTTTCTCGGGATCGTGGAGAAAGCTGCCCGGAAAAGATGAGGAAAACAAAAGGTTAAAAGATTAAGTGTTAAGATAAATGTGCAGTCTTCGCTTGAATGCACATAGACTAGTCAACGCCCGAATATCAATCGGCAAATTATTCCAAAGATAGCTATACCTAGAAGCAAAAAAGATCGCTTAGAAGTGGAAGAAGCAGGAGGAGGTATAATCAACGTTGAATTTCTTAGGTTGTAAGGGCGAGTAACGGGAGTAAGGGCAGAAATCTTGGGGAGATTTGAACTATTATTAAGGCGAAACAGGAGACAAAACCCTGCTTCCAGTCTCCTGACCCAAAGAAATTTCAGTTTCATTATCTCACATCTATCTGAGAAGAAGTATCTGAAAATGCTGGATAGAGGATCCTTTTGGTGAATCTTCTTTGGACACTTTCAATTTTTGAACGGCTAGATTCGTTCATTAGACCGAAGAATGGACAACAGTATTCGAGAATAGGAAGCACATACATACGATAAAGTCTTAGCTTCATTTCGGGAAGGTAGAAATTATGAGAGATGAAGCCGCATATCTGAGCAGCTTTTGCTGTAATTCTATCAGCGTGAGCGTTTAGTAGTGTTGGTAGATTAATTCATATTTACCAACATATCATCTTTTTAAAATAGTAGTCAACACATGGTGAACTAAGGAGGTAGCAGTGAAAAAAACTCCTACCATTTAAGCTGGGGCGGAGTTCAGCAAACCCCTGCTTAAAAAAACAAAACGTAGGAGAAAAAAACTGCTTCAACAAAACTAAGGGGGTTGGTTGAGAGGATTGATTGTAGTGCAAATGAGACAGGACTGTTGATGAGAACGAATGAAGGTTGGAAATGCTTCTTGTAATTGGAGAAATCATATAACAGCAGAGGCTGTCGCTCACAATTGTAACACTGCCCGACTGGCTTCATGATCAACCATCAGGGAAGTGAGACCGGAGGAGGCCATCGCGGACAACAGAGTCGACAAGAGAGTGAACGGCAGAGGTCACCTGATGATCAACGAAACGCCGGAGATGTGACCCTGTAGATTATATTAAGTAAGTATGGCTAGAAAGACGTAACCGGTTCAGATTTCATTGTACAGTTCTTATTATCTGTGTCCTTCCAAAACGCACCATCTTTGGACTTTAAAAAGTGCCATCGACGTGTTTGAGGCGGTTTCCTTTATAATAAATTGGTTACCACTTATGTTCAAAATATCCTATACAGTGTCCATTTTTGCAGCGTTTTTTCGGTTTCTTCTCCTTCTTATCCTCAATGCCAAATATTGACAAAATTTCGTCGCTTTATAATCCTGATGATGGGCTTCATGGCCTCTGGTGAGGCTTGTGGCGGTTATTCTTGTTCGCCATTTTGTCGGTGGACTCCGCAGTCCGCGAGGTCACTTCTCTGGCATTTCGGTGATGATCTCGTGACCTGTAACATCCCCTCATCCTCTCGACTCTGTTATCCGCGATGAACTTCTCCTGTTTCACCTCCCTGATGGTTGATCCTATAGCCAGCCGGGCAGTGTTATGGCGGTGAACAGTAGACTCTGCTGCTCTATGATTTCTCCAACGAAAAGAAGTGTTTTGAACTCTCATACATTCTCATAAACAATCGCATTCCTGTCTTAGTATATCGCAACAATCATATCAATCAATCTGTTATATTAATAGAAGTATTTTTTTCTCCTACATTCTAATTTATAAAGTGGGAATCCGCTGAACTCTGCCCCCGCTTTCATTGTGGGAGTTTTTATTCACTGCTGCCTCCTTAGTTCACCATATTAGCAAAACTGACTTTAAGGGCCCTCTATATATTTATTTCCCCGCCCAACAGCCTAACAGATTTAATGATCAAGCATTTAATTCTTGGATATGGAACGCAAATGAATATTTATTTGAGGCTGTCCTTCCATTCGAAAAAATTCACTCTGCTGCGTCTGGTAAATCGACATTCGGTCCCTGATGCGTGACCCTATCATCTGAACGGAATCCCACTCCAAGAATCAGAAACACAGAAAGATCTGGGCATTTGGATGACAGACAACCTCAAACTTTCTACACAATGTTGTAAGGCCGCTAAAACTGTACATTCAATGTTGTACGCCATCAAGCGAGCATTCACGGTTTTTGACGAAGACTGTTTCTCGAAAATTTTCGGTACCTTCATAAGGCCACATCTTGAATAGGCCATTCAAGCCTGGAAAACGTGGAGAACGTGGATGCGGCAGGATTATAACGTACTTGAGAGGGTGCAGCGGCGGGCAACAATATTCATAAGAGTCCAAGGTTCACTACCATATGAGATCCGCCTAAATAACATTAATCTCTATCCTCTGAGTTATAGGCAATTACACGGAGATTTGATACAAACCTTCCGTATCGTGCGTGGCTTTGACTGCGCTCTCATGTGTGATGACTTCTTCCAACTCGCCACTACAACTAATCTCCACGGACATCCCTTTAAACTGTATGTGCCCCAAGGAAGATTGGATGTGAGGAAGTATTTTTTTCTACTCGGGTCGTGGTCCCGTGGAATAACCTTCCGAGGCGATTGTTATGTCCCAATCTGTGGAGACATTCAAACACCGACTTGATATACAAATGCTACAGTATAACGGGAACTTTGTGACAAATTAGCCTTGAAACACAACTGCACCATGTGATGGTCTATAATTTCCTGACTGAAAACTTGTTGAAATTGTTATGGTAACTGAGACCTGGGCATCGGCCTGAGTAGCTGACACCGAACTCTCTGTTCTAGGCTATGCATGCGTTCGGAACGATCCAAACAATGGCCGTGGTGGAGGAAGCTGTACCTTAATTGAGCAGCCACTTGCATTTCTCCCATTGGACTATCCACACTTCACGGCGGTGGAGGAGAGCTGCTGGCTACGAGTTGTTCTAAAAAACAAATACTCCTTACTTGCTGACTGTGTTTATCGCCCACCTAATGCCAATGTGAACTATGATCTTTGTCTCTAGCAGGCATTTCATGCCGCAGCTGACATGAATCTTAAGCATTGCTTGATTTAAAGTGATTATAAACTTCCTGACGTGCAATGGTTTCCACCATCCGGTCCTTCAAAGTCCGAGAACTTACTTGAGGCAGTAGATATCGGCATGTGGGATCAGGTAGTACATTTTCCCACTCAAGGAGCAAACATACTTGACCTAACTTTTTGTAAAGAATGCGAACCACTTTCAATGTCATCCTTAGACGCACTTGGGAGTTCAGACCATTTCACAGTTTTACGTGAACTATAACTGGAGATGGATGAAACATTTTCCCAAAAGTATAGTTTTTATCATGACTTCCGACCAGCAAACACGGCGGACCTACTGGCACATCGAAACGCTCTCGACTGGTCTGAATTTTTCTAATGTTACGATGTAAATGTTTGTACCAATGCACTGTACAAAGTGCTGGATCCACGCATCCTCCACTTTGTGCCCCGTAAGAAAGTAATACATGTCAAGGATGAAGTGTACCTTCCTCTGTCTTTCCGTCGTAGGCTGCGTAAACTCTCTCGTCGTTTGCATCGGCAGAACGACACTTCCGTTCTGCCCTTGATCACACTGATCTTTGAGCAGACTAAGCAGATCTCCGAAGAAAAGCAGATAGCTGATGAGGCTCACTTCGCTGAAAATTCTTCCCTAAATGTTGCGAAGCTCTTTTTGCGTACAGTAAAAGCGCAGAGGAAAACGCAACACCTCATACTTCAAGACGCCTTAGGAAACCCCATAGCTGACGCTAAGTTGACCACCGATAGCTTCAATGCGTTCCTATCCAAAACTTTTGGTGAAAGCTCACTCGCTGCACCTCCAGCTATCC
>JAYGXS010000003.1:12255226-12275638 GCA_036362985.1 Ligula intestinalis
GAAGGAAGACTGAGAACACTGTGTTCTTGTGCCAACCATCTCCGTCTCGATTTAATGTCCTCAAACGATATGCAATTTTTCTCCTGCTGCTGTGTCAACTCAGCTTACAACTGTACAGATATTCCATTTGCATCATACCTTTGAAGTCAGGTTTTTTTTACTTGAAACAATCTCCCTAGCTCGTCCAGTATTGACAAAACACAAAACCTGGAACGTAACCAATACTGGCTGCAGCAAAAGGAGTTTGTTTTAGGTTTTTTCGGTCTTCGAGGTTTTGGAAGGCGCCCAAGAGGTGCATTACCAACTCTCTACAAGTGCTTGTAAACTGGCATGATAAACATATTATTTTATTATTATTATTGTTCATTATTTTTGAGATTTTGATGTGACAAATAGGGAGTCCAAAGGCACAAGCCTATTTTTCCCTCAAATATACTGACTGACTGAAGATTATACTCGCTTCAATATACTAAAATAGAACCGAAAGCTGTCAACATGCTCTCCTGTTGCGCAGGTTAGGGACGCCAATTGAGGAAAACTCGCCCTTATTTTGGTGGAATTTAACGAAAATGGAAATTCGAGCCCCTATTAGTGGAAATTAACGAACAAAAGGGAAGGTCAAATTACTAAAAATGTTAAAGTACGTTATTTTTATAAGTCAAAGGCAAAAAGAACTTTAAAGTCAGTCTTGCCACCATACTTTTCCGAGAGTTTTGAATACTTTTTCAAAGTGATGGTACGTTGACGGATATGAACTTATCTGTCTACCATCCTTAACACTTCCGCTGTTTATGTGGTCGCTAAAACAAAGGAGTGGTTATCCACGTGGTATATATTTCTTACATCAGGACTAAGTTTGTAGTGATGAGGCCCTCCGGATCTAAATTATAAAATACGTTTATTTATTTAGGTGCTTTGCAAAGAATGCATCAAGAAATTCAGCTTTGTCAAGGTCTTAAGTAAATACATTTTATTTTTAAGGGCTGGAGGACCTCATCATTGCAAACTTAGTGCTGTGGAAAATAAATACAAAGTTGATAAATGCTGCTCTCCGTGAGCAACCACATAGGCAGCGGTAGCATTTTGTATGGTAGGCAGATAAATTCATATTCAAGAACACATCGTCATTTTAAAATAATAGTCAACACTGTCTGAAACGCATGGTGAACTAAGGATGAAGCAGTTAAAAAACTCCTACCATTAACGCAGTGGCAGAATTCATCTGACCCCCGCTTAAATGACAGTGTCGAAAGGACAAGGGAACGGTAGAGGTCACGTGATCATCATCGAAACGTCGCAGATGCGACCTTGTGGACTGCGGAGTCCAGCGACGAGCTGGCGAAAATAGCATAACCGCCACAAGCATGACTGGAGACCATGAAGCCCATAGTCCGGGTTGTAAAACGGGGAACGGAGAAACGGCAATAAATATTGGAAAATAGAAAAGGCTTTAAAAAATCCTTCTTTCTGCAGTCTCAATTTCTAACAGGAAGCTTTAACGCTTATCATGATTTCCAGTGAAGAGCGGATGGAAAATTACCAAGATTAAGATGGCGTGTTACTGACATTTAACTCACTGTGTCAAAACTGCAAAGAAGGCACGATCAGGAGATCCTCCCTCTATTTTGAGGCATAGCTTATCAGGTGAGTGTTTGCAATATTTGTTTGCCCAATTATAGAATATTGCGTCTTGGAATGGTGCCCCTGGATGAAGCAAGATTAAGCAGCGCTGGAGAAAGTTAAAAGAAGGACGACCAAATTAGTCGGCAGCTTAGGAGGTCTACCATGTGAAGTTCTTCCAGAAAGACTCAAGCCTTTTCCTCTCTATTGTAAGCACTACAAAGGATGAATGATCATAGTGTTGAAACTCGTCAGGCGAATAGGCTGTGCTCTTCAGATGGCCGATTTTTTGAATTGACAGAAATGACACATCTCCGAGACCACCCATACAAACTGAAGAAACACCATGCCAAACTAGAAGTGCGAGCCAACTTCTTATCCAACCGGTTCATTGAAGACTAGAACAAAAGTCCTTCCTCATTAGTTCTTGCTGAAATCGTTGAGGTATTTAAAAGATGACTCGATATTTTAATTGATGGCCATACATTCGGTAGACAAGAACGATTAATCTAGTGCACATATATGGCTTTTAAACATATGAATTTTTTTCAGAATCTATCTGTACAAAAGGGCTTTCAAAGGCTCTCCCTATCTCCCTTTTTACACTGAATAAGTATTAGGACATAAAGGAAAAGTTTGATAACGTTTGGTTATATATGTATAAACGTCTGCGCAGCACAACCTACATTTAATCGGGCAAGTTTGAATGTTTGTGTGCTGGGCGACTGTCGGGAAAAGTATTCTTTCACGGTACTCCGATTGTCTTTGAGGACAAGATAAACATCCTTCAAAGTAAAACAGCGGAAATGGTAATATTTGGGGTGAAGGTGAGCAAAAATTAAAAAAAATTTGAACATAGCGATAAAGTAAAAATATTACCAAAAGCGTTTGTATAATTGCTATTTGAAAATTTCACGTTCGATTGCCCAATAGGCAACGAAAAATTCATTAACTACAGTCTAGACAGTTTAGAAAAGTAGGTAGACAGGTTCGGAGGCAGCTAATCGTGGACCGTGCCTTAATATTGACTTTTGTGGTGTTGAAAAGCGACGTTGTCATCAAACCATAATGCAAGTCAACAGCTGTATCAGCCGACGGCAACAAAAAGAATGTGGGCGCTATCAATTTCTTACAATGTATCCAGCAGAAGAATGGTTATAAACCCAAAGGAAACGGGATTGCCTCAAAATTTTTATTTCAATTTATTTGGAATATATTTTATCTTTTACTATCGACCGATACTATGCTTGCTGGAGTTGGAGGCTTGTTTTGTATTCTTTGTGCGTAGAAAGCCAACATGTTTTGTTTTCTGTTTTCACACGCTTCCTTCCAAAAAGCTTCGGGATTATCTTCACCCCTTTCGGATATTAAACTTTGTACATCTTGCGTCTTTACTTTGGTTCATTTCGGTTACTTATGCTACCATTTTTTACTTTTTTTATTCATTTAACACAACAGCTCTGCTGCATATTTTAGCCTTTTTTTCGCCGATCTCTTCCGATCCCTGTATGCCATGGTTAATTTGAAACTTATAGTTTCATCCTAATAGCATTTTAAACTGATCAGAGTGTGTCCCAGAGTACACAAGCTTTTCTAATCCACGCGCAAAGCCTTCATATGCGGATGTACTAATTGCAATTCGAATAATTGTAATACATTCTATCTTAGCTTATACAACAGCTAAGGGCGACTTTGTAGGAGCATAAACTCGCGTGATATAAATTGCACTAGCTGAAACCTGTGCACTTTCCAACCTGAAATTGTTTTGTTTTAACTCACCATATTATGATTCCAATGAAATCAAATAATATGGCAGCGTCCTTGGACGTAAATCTTCAAATGGTAGGATCTGTCTCTCATTGATCGTTTTTATATCTCAAAGACATCCCTTTTTTGCTACTTATTTATCTTATCGAGCCCCTGAACTTGCTGCACCGTATTAATGTCTGTATGAACCGGTGCCTTTGACAAGCCGACTGCATATACAGTACATACTTCCCGGAGTGCTGCCTGCACTCTTGTTGACTTACTGTCTTACAACTGAGCATCAGTTACATATCCCAAAAGTTTGGTAATTTAGTTTTCCATTTTTTTATTTGTTGTACTCTGTTATACAAGGATGTTTGATACAAATGGTAAATTAAACAGCTGCATGTGATGACTTGCTAATTCATGTTATATGCGATGTCTATCGTTCTGGCATCTTTTTGTCAATTTAATTATCTGCCTAGAACTATTTGGCCTCTGTTGCCAATGCTCGTTTATCCTTCGAAAGTGTACCATACAATAATTTATTTTTGTTGTTATCCTAAACCAACAACTACCGAGTCGCATAATCTATTACCCCTGTATTCTCTGAATTTGCGTATTACGTTTAAGTGCTATCCACTTTTTTACATAATTTTGCGTACCTCATTTGACTGGCCCCGCAAGTCATTTTTACAACCTTCACATACAGTTTTTATGCTTAATTGTCGGCCTTCCACTTGCAGCGAAAAGTAACTGTTCAAAACACAATTCAATTACTCAGAAGTATTTAGTCGCAAGTTAAGATTTTTTTATCTTGACAAATTTAAAGGCCACCTATCTCGAGTTACATAACTTTACCACATTCAGCCTCGTATTTTTGTCGTTTAATCTACTTCACATGCGACTGCTGCATCATGCATTTGAAGAACAAATAAAAGCTACAAGTTGTCAACTACCGTACAGTGGTAAGCGCAGTACGTCGAGCAGTGTGCCCGACGTCCTGAACGCGGCGACCAATATCAGTCGGGGATTACGGTCCATCGAAGATCACGTAGCCGGCCGGACACGTCAGCTGTTTGCCCCATTAATTCAGGAACAGCTCCATGAACTCGAGTACACTGCCTAAGTGAAGGTGTCAGCTAGAAACTTGGTTTGACGCATTACATCAAGCTATAAGGGTGGTTATTGGACTTAAGTATTTGCTTCGCTGGAGCAGTGTTCCATGTTTACCAGATGTTTTACTGCCGATTGTGCTGTATGGGAGATCACTTTTGCTATTAATGCTGGCGGCCAAGTCAGGTGTAATCGCAAAATTATCAAGCACTGGCCACTACGTACTTGAACCGGCATCTCTTTCTACCCACGCTCCTTATAGCTAGATGCGATTAGCGAGCTGCAGGTTTTTTGTGCTACAAAAGAGAATTGTCGAGTGCCAAGGTTGTAGTATTTCGAAGTACTTCAACCCATACATCGTATTATTATCAGATACGATACGAAGCTGTAGTTGTGCGCGCGCCCCGTTCCGCATACTGTAGTTAATGGCGACCACAAAAATAATTTTATTCGCGTGTTTGCATTAATGGTTGCCTTCTTATATTTGCGCCTATTTTCTGGGAACAGTCTTTTGCTTCTGTGAAAGTGTTAGGATTCTGAGCGTCGTTTCTTCTTGTAGTACCATAGGACAATGACAAGTAAAAACGGACTGCCATCTCATACCGTCTCGGACTCTACAATCCCACACGCTTCCGTGTCTTCTCAGATGGTCAACCAATATGGTTTGGCTCAAGCGGACCAGCATGTGCCCTCAAACCAATCGCCGATTTCTCTTTCAGCCTTACCAAATACCTCTCAACGCTATATCAACCCATCCATTTCGCAAGCCATGGTTTCCCAGCATGATACTCCACTTTCGCAACAGCAGCACGCTATCTCAGGTATGCGAATGAGTTAAAACAACATTTTAGGTTATGGACACCCATCTCTTCCCATTCCGCCCCACCATTCTCACGCCCAACCAATATCGGATATTCCTATTGAAATATACAATCAAACAACCCGAAAAGAGCAAATTGGCGCTCCTACATCAAATTTCCAACCATCCGGGCCCCATGAGTCGTTCTTTTTACCATACAATCCTGCCGCTTCACCCCCAGCTCACGATGTCCCTGTGCAACATTTTTATGGTAACTTACCAGTTTCACACACAGAAAGAGAAGGACAATTACCCACAACGCAGTTCAATACGACGGTTCCTGAAGCAGTTAACGGTCCTAAAGACCTGACTTCAACCGCACCTGTGAAAAGAAAACGTGGCCGACCAGCCCTTTTCCCGACTGCGGATAATGGTATGATTTGTTCTATCCTATCGGTGGTTGCTCTCTGAAATCATGGGATTCAGGTTTAACTTGACACTTCTGAAAAAAATCCAAGACACATGTTAGTCCGGCATTTTCAGCTATAAATTAACTCCTATAGATTTATGCTTGTTCAGATTAAAGCCAGAAGAAGCTAACGAGACCCGGTGACGATTCCGGCATTCAGGTTGATCGGTGCTTCGTGTATTGGGATGGAAACTGAGCGCTTTTATAGTAACTGGTTCCTCTGAAGATTTCCTGAGGATAACCAGCCCTTATTTGCGTGATAGTATACATCCGCTTAGACGAATGGTCAGGGAGGCTGGATTCAGTTCGACTTCCGATTATCCTAGATAAGATTCCCTATCTGCTTCTGAAAGAGCCAAGCACTTAATGTAGAAACTCGGAGTTAATCATTTTTAACAATCACAATTGGCACTACGAAGTAAACTAAACCGAGATTATGATTATTTGCGGACTTTCGTTGTCGTTCCTAAAATGATTTTGCATAGTAAAAACGAGATTTGCCAACTACTCCTTTTTATTGTCAAAAGTAGAGCATCAAATAGTATTACAAACATACTACCAATAAACAAGGCGTGTTACCATTCGCAACGGAGCCTGTAAATAGCAGACCATGCTCTAGGCCCTTGGACAATTCATGTAATCTGGCAGTGGTTTCAACTTCATATATTGGCTGCCCTGATCTTTTTACCCTGGGCCACAATGGACGAACAAATCTCCATGTAGCGACCGGGACTTAAGCTTACAAGAACAAACAAATATCAAGAAGGTATTTTGCCAATACCAACTATGCTTGTTAAGTCCCATGAAACATGTGCAAACAGTAGCACAATCTCCACAGGACATATTGAGGAGAAAGATCAACAGCGGTTTGGTTGCTGAATTTATCCATTTTGCTGGAGTTTAGACTTTCAAGTTGCTCCAAGATAGTAGTTGCCCCCCACCCAACTCCATCTCAGTTTCATGGCTGCTTTTCCATCTATACACACCTTTCTTCTGTCTATTATCATGAAATTTTAGTTTTCCTGTCCTCGATTCCAGAATTTAGTGCTCAAATTTCCGTTTTCGCCTTTTGTATTCATTTGGAGATAGTTTATCAGAGCCAGCGCTGAAGCTCTAGTCAGGGATTTTCTTCCATTGCCAACATTATTATTTATGGTAATTGACACCAACTTCCCCCCTACCCCACCTCTTTGCTCAAATTTATCTTTCGTATTAAAGATTTGGGTAGAGGAGTGGAAGAAGAGGAATATACCCTGTACGGGGCCATCAGATCGGGACGCGTTCCACCTCAAACGCTCGTGGATGACTGGATAGAACAGTACAAAACTAACCGGGCTCCTGCGATGTTGGAACTCGTCCAGTTCTTCATTTCTTGCAGCGGCTGCAAAGGTAATCACATTCCATCTGAGTTGTAGAAATGCCGTTTTCTTCCACTGATTTTATAATTTCCTCGTTCTTTCCGTTTCTAACTTAAACGTCGCCGTTTTTTGCAGGTAAAGTTTCGCCGGAAATGTACAGCAGTCTCCCGCATGCAGATATCATCAAACGTATGACAGAAGAGTTTGAGGAAGACTCTGGCGAGTATCCTCTGGTACAAACCAGTCCCCTCTGGCGTCGCTTTCGCGTGAATTTTGTTGAATTCATCCAGGTTCTTGTGCGTCAATGTCAATACAGTATAATTTACGACCAGTGTATGGTGGAGCAACTCGTATCCCTGCTCACTGGCCTTTCCGACTCGCCGGTAAGTACTTCGCATGTCTCTTGACGCCGCACGCACGTGCGCACACTTCGGTCGCATCGTCATCTCAACTTGTTATATTGGTCTAATTCTTGTGATTTATACAGGTGAGGGCGTTTCGTCACACGAGTACGTTAGCTGCGATGAAAATGATGACAGCTCTTGTGGATGTCGCTCTAAATGTGAGCATTAATCGCGATAACACTCAACGGCAATATGAAGGCGAACGTGCTCGAGGGCAGGCTCGACGTGCATCGGAGCGGCTGGAGGTTCTGATGCAGCGCAGACAGGAACTAGAAGAAAACATGAAGGAGGTCAAAGACATGCTGATTCTTCTCTTCAAGGGTGTCTTCGTTCACCGATACAGGTAAATTTAAGGCGTTTTCCTGCTGTTTGCTGTACTCGTTTTTGTGTCATTAACAACCAAGGCCCATAAATTATACGTTTTTAAAATCTCAACACTTGCAGAGATAGCCAGCCGGAAATTCGCGCCATCTGCATTCAAGAGATAGGAGTTTGGATGCGTCGCTACCCCGCAATGTTCTTAGACGACAGTTACTTGAAGTACGTCGGCTGGACGCTGTACGATCGTGTCGGTGAAGTCCGCCTCCAGTGTTTGCGTGCTCTACAACCCCTGTATGAAGATCAAACGCTTGTGACGAATATGCAACTCTTCACTTCGCGTTTCAAGTCACGCCTTGTCGACATGACTCTGGACAAGGAATTAGAGGTTGCTGTGCAAGCTGTTAAACTCGTCTCCTGTATTCTCAAGTGAGCCTACCATTTACGTTTTTTCTGACTATTTGATGCCTCTAGAGGGGGGGGGGCAATTCAGTGGAGGTACACTTTACGCCATTTTGTGCACGACTTCATGTGATTCACTTCTCGGGGCGATATGCTCCAACTGAGGAGCTACACCTACGGTACTCGTAAGGCTGTTGTCTGTGCTTCTCGGGTCGAGTAAACCATGAGGTACGGGTGTTTCGGCAAACTGTTTGGAGTGCGGTCCTTGGTGTCCACACAGGCTCAATTAAAGCACTTATGTTCATTCTCGTGTTCATTGTCTTCGAAATTTAGTTGGATGCCCTCTAAGTATTCTTTCCTCGGCCTGTTTTATATTGCCCAAATGAGTTGTCTTGTTCTAGCGTATGCTGCTTACAAGGGCGCCTTGCGTGGTGTTTTTGGAGCCAAAACAGGATGAGCCCCTTCTGTTAGATATGTTGTTTTACTGGTCGTTTTCCATAGGCTCGTGTTTTACGACTATATGTTGACGCACGTATCCTGTTTAATCGTATATGTCGTATAACAGGTTAGAAAGGTTAAGGCTCCTGAAACATTTTGTTTACTGAGAACTCATATATTCCTGCTGTGTCGTTGCAGGCCTTTCTAGTTTTATCCATAAGTTAGGCGAAAATAGTCTACAATGCATTTCCAACGTTGGTTATTTTCCTTAACCCGTCGTGACCTACTTTTACGCAAAATTCCTCAACCCTTTTTACTTTCTATTTTGTATCGATGCTGGGTTCGAGGCGTAGATTCATCCTTGACGCCTCCAATTGTCTTTTCCGCACATCCACCTACCCTTTGATGCTCAAAATGTAATGCCCTTCCCCCAAACAGGTATAATGAAACCGTGTTGGAAAACAAAGACTGCGAAAATATATACGAGCTGGTCTACTGCACACATCGACCTCTCGCTCAGGCTGCGGGTGAATTCCTCACTCTGAAGCTTTTCGAGGTGGACGCCAACGCCCTCGTAACGCGAACAAAAAAGGGTAAAAAGCGCAGTGAAAATACTCCCCTCATTCGCGACTTGGTGCAATTTTTCATTGAAAGCGAGGTTAGCGAATTTTCGGCCTTTTATTTGACATCTGGACGACAACCTACCTTCCTCTCTTATATCGCTCTCTTTATCTTTTTCCTCTTAGCTCCATGAACACGCAGCCTATCTAGTTGATAGTTTGTGGGAGATCGCCCCAATGCTGCGAGACTGGGAAGCCATGATTGACCTGCTCATCGAGGAGCCGGGAAAAAACGAAGAGCCGCTGGATAGCACACAGGAAAACAGTCTCATCGAAATCATGGTATGCTGTGTGAAGCAGGCTGCAACGGGGGAAAGTCCTGTAGGCCGACAGGTAAGCACCATTGAATCTCCTGGTTCAGCTCTTCACTAGAAGTGTTTGTCGTTCCTCGTGTGTTTTTTGGTTTTTTTTATTTTACACCACTTAGCCGATCTGTATTAATTAGGCTACTCCCGTAGAAGAACAGGGTCACTTCCACACTAGTTGCAAGAATTATTTGGTTTTTTGTTTGAAAACTAATTATCAAGCTTCGAGTTGCAGCTTATGATACCGGACGCCATGGTGGAGCCTTCGCTGAGGATAGCGCTAGCGTTCTAAAGTTTGTCTTGCAGATATGGCACCTACTTGCGTGATCCTTGAAAACATCACAATTTTTGCTAATGTTGACCAAAGACCCTAATGCCTCTAAACATAGCTGTCGTTTATCTAGAATTTTATTTCACAAAGCACTTTATTCTTACGTCTCACTGCGCATCTTCTGGATATTTCAGGGTGGTGTTCACCACACGCCTGTCCTGGGTGCCGGTGGCGCAGAGGTCACCACTGTCCAGAGGGGCAGTCGTTCCGGCGTAATGACAGCGAGAGAAGCCAAGGCTCTGGCGGAAGCCCGCTCCCGCATGACTGAAGCCATGATCCCTGCTATGCATCCCCTGCTAACTCGATTTGGCGAATCCGCGGAGCGGGCAGCCACCCTTCTCCAGATCCCTCGTTACATGGACTTGGAAATTTACACATCTGGTCGTCATCAGCGGCATTTAGATCTGCTATTACAGTGTGTTGAGGTAAGCATTTCCGCTCACTTGTTTCTGGTCCTTCCTACTCTACTTTCACAAATTGAGGCCAATGCTGGCATTCGAGTTGTGTGTTTATGAGTAGAGAGAGAAGACTGTGTGTTCGCCGGGATCATGTATTTCTTCATCCGAGTTTTTGTACTCATACTAGATTCTATCGTCAGATATAAAAGTGGTACCGAAACGTGCACCATTTGAACTGGGTAGGGTCAGTCGAGCATCAGTAACGCCAAATCGTAGGTGACTGCCCAGGGCTCTGTATTCCGCTGCCAGGTCAGTATGCCGATTGACGAAGTTCTCGTCGGAGGCCCAGACAGCAATCAATTCGCGGTTTGCCTTGCTTGTGATATCGGCAAATGTAAGCCCTTTTATTAGGTTTGGGCAGTCATTTGCAATAACCCGTCATTCAGTGTCGCATCAGGGTTATTTTCGTGTATGTGTTATCCAAGTCTGTTTTGTGTTGTTACACGGACAGTTTAGACACGGGATTCGCTACACTACACCCTACTGCTCACTGAGATTTAATCGGCCCTTGATTTTCATGACCCTGCTGCGCATTGCAGCTTTGGGCCAATGTGTAATTCTGATGATGAGCTTTAATAACCTTTCGAAGGCTCCGATGAACGAAGACATGATTCTTCGTTTTCTCCAATAAAATAGTACACAAAGCATACGATACCGCAACCGACGGTCGCTTCTCGATTTAACCTTTAGCAAGCGTCAGCACGTTGCACGAGTACTATTACGCCATCTTTCTTTGTTAATAACTTCTTATGCACGTTTCTTCGCCCGCTTAAATCTGGAAACAGTCCTCTAACTGAACAGAGTTCATGCAATCAAAATTTAACAACACGAGAAGACCCTGCAACAAAAGCTGTAAATGAGCGTGGTCAACATAGAATGTGTGTGTCTCAGGAGAAGGGAGCTGAGCACACGAGGGGCCTTTCGTCTGGGTAGAACGAAGGGTAAGGGTTCGTTAACAACAAGTAGGTACTGAAAAAATGAATGCGATTGCTAACTTAAATGGGGGAGGGATGAACCTGCAGATATGTGCTATGCTACGGTGGACGTAGCGCCTGCACGGGGTGGGTAGTGTATAGCGGAGTGGTATTTCTACTCGCTTCTATTTTCACTAGAACGAGTGTTGCCAAGTGAAAGGATCTGAAATCGTAACGTCACTCGCTGGAGAGACCGAAAACGTTCTAGCGAAATTTCTAGGTCTTGGTCATAGAGAAACGCACTGGTTCCAACCCTTGACGATATGCTGCGAAAAATACGATATTCTCTGCCGTGAGTATTTCGGGTTCGAGTAGTAATTCGTGATTTAAGAAGAACTTAGGACTCCACGATCTTAAACGTTTTCCAGTCCCAGGTCAGCGAACTTCATTCACCTCTATTATGAGAGTAGTCCACTTGTCACGCCCTGTAATACAGCACCACCAGTTGCTCTATCAAAAGAACTCCACCGCGTTCTACAATAATGATCTCAACTACTTTTGGGACACAAGGAAGAAGCTGCGGACTGAAAGTGCGCATCTCAGGTTGCTAATCATTACTGAAGATTAAGACCTTCGATTTTGGCTGTGCCAAAGTTAATAACCAAGGAAGTACGTGAACTTAACAGTCAGACCCCATTTGCGAATGCAGGGCATGTTAAGTGCCCTCTGACCCGCAAGTTATTGCCACCCTGCCGACACCAAGCAGGTTGGAAAAGAAAATAACCCGACAGTGACTAAGAAAGGATTGGCTTATTAGAATGCGCCTAGATGGTGATGATGATGTTTATATCGCTCCGCGCAGCTACGACTATGGCTACAAGGAGATGCTGATTATTATCGGCTGGCAGGACAGGAAAACTAGATACGGCCAAACTCGGATACGCAAAAAAGTAATACAGTGTTAGGTTGTACGTCCTTGTCCTCGGGTCTGCACGGTGAATCAGAAATTCGAGCAGTTGGGACTTTAATTGGGACATTTTTCTGAGGGTGCTGGAATAGCCTTTTCATCAGTCAGTGAAACATCAGCCCCGGGTTGTAAGTCCCAGTTCCAAATCGAACTGTGTTAACTCTCGGGTGGCACCGTCACAAGTGCACTACCGGTTCACATCGTGTCGGCTGACATCGGTAATAGTCCTTCACGGTAGAAAAGTGTGCTCTGATCTGTCTCGCAAATGCGTCAGAAATGGCTATTTCAATGTCTCTGTTTTTGTCGTTAAAAGCTTCACGCCTAATTACTGGCTACCAGGCCGTTATGTGGACCCTCAAATGAAAAGTATAATTCAAATACCCATTACAGTCCCACAATCATACTAGATCGTCACTCAGTACGTGTGTTCCAGCCATCTCCGGCATCCTAGTTTTCCCTTTTGTGGATACACTTCAATTTAAAGATACTTGTAACTTACAATAACTCAGTACGACTACTGAATGATAGCTTATAACGAGTGAATTCACTCGTCTATTCGTAAAACTGAATAAAAATTCTAACCACCCGTTGCGCACAAGAAAAAGCAAACGTATGCTTCACATTTAAAATACTTTTGGCTGCCACAGCTTTAGGAATGAGTTCGTCGAGCACCTTTAAGATGGTAATCTGTGACTCATTTTCTGGTGACATCTTGCAATATTAAATGTAAATGCTGGCCCGATTTTGAACTTGTAGCGTTCAGAAATCGTTGTAAATTGTTTCCAGACGATAAACTGGCTAGAATACGTTTGTTTTCGATGAATCGTCTTCTGGTCTGTGGGTTGGTAGAAAAGGTAGCGCGGTTGTCAGCGACGGTGGGGGGATTAAGGGGAAAAATCTGATCAGCGTCAGGGGGACTGGCAGCCGAGAAAAGTGATACGCTGTGGGTTGTTGGATTAGCGACCTTCTGCCATTGTAACTGCGGCGCAGTTAGGGTTATTTTGGGTGCACAGGACCGCTCTGCGTAGCCTGATGGCGACCGCTTCTGTTGTAGCCGACAGACGCTGTCCAAGAAATGGCTTGAGGGTGCTTTGTAGAACACTCGGAAAGCCACCCTGGCATCCACGCGATTGTCTGTCTACCATGCGCCCTAGACCTAAATTTTACATTGTGCGCGAGTTGAAAATCGAATTTATAATAGAATTCTATAGAACTTTCAGAATTTGTGGTTGTGATATTATTTTATATCCGTGCTCTAAAATAAATTCACGAATGGGTTTCCCCAAGTCGACTACGGATAAATTTTCTGCCTACTACTCTTGTGAACTAAACATACATTTTATTCGCATTCTTATCTTTTTGTTAAAAAGTGTCGTTTGCGTAAAATATGTCATTCCACTTAAAAGTATGACTCGTTTTTTGATATTAGAGATGTGTGTTGCACCTCGGGCGTTGTGCCTACACTCGTTCTGACTTGGTTCTGTCACTGAAAATAGGGGGAAAAGTGGGAAGGATAGAGTGAGATAGGTGTTGCTCACGTCTCCCGTATTATTACAACTAATTTGCATAGAAATTAATGATGCATCGTCGATTCTCCTAGAAGTAGCTTGGTAGCAGCCATTCAATGTTTATTGTACCAACGTGCTTGTTCAGGCTGAAAATAGGAGATTTTTATATGTAGTGTTGTAACAAGTTCCAATAATTATTTACAAATTTGTGTTTTTTCAGAAAATTGTTGAGCGCCATACAGACCCCGAGACTCTTCTTGCTTGTTCGCGTGTCTATGAAGTTCTCTGCATGGACGAACTAAGTATAGCTGCGAACTGTCAAACTGTCCGGAATACTCTGCTAGATCGTCTAATAGAACTCTATCGCCGGGCTTTTCTCAATTACTTCGCCGAACAGGTGAGAGACTGGTTTCACCGCCTATGCCCTTTTACCGCCATACCTTTTCCGACTTTAACTTTGTGCTATTTGTTTCACAGGCAGCTCCGCCCGATGAAGATGACGAGTTCCATCTGGTCGCAGCTCTTAAAAGACTCTACGCCTTCTTCTCGTAAGTTTCCATTCATAGGCTAGCGCCGACCAGCTTCTCTGACTCTGGATCATACTAACTGCGGTTCCTCTATATACCAGGTTTCACGATTTGAACGGTCTAGATTTATGGGAAAGCCTTATTCGGATTATCCGATCAACGGAAGCCGCCAGCCCCGAAATAATCGGTTTGGCGATTGCCTGCTGCTCGAAGGCTCTTCTCTGGCGATTGGTTCGTGTCAGTGAACCCGACCCCAACAAGGAGGAGATAACGGAACTGCGGCAAATGCTGGATGCGTACATGCCTCTCTGTGTCGAGCTGGTTGTCTCTGACTCCAAGAGAATAGCAACAGAAGCCTACTTATCACTCTGTGATCTTCTTGTCGCCTTCTCCAGACATCTCTCAGTGTCTGCTCCAAACCTTCAGTCTCTTGTCTACCACCCTAACCAAACTATTGAGTGCGGACTCATTCGGTTTCTAGAGAGTTTCGTCTTTGTTGACGTAAGTCCGGGACGAATTGATTAATGGTCTGATTGTTTATGCATGTTCTTGTATACGCTGACGATCTAGATAGATAATAGTGTTATAATTTTGCTAATGCAAACGCCTACACTAAAGTCAACCCCTCCCCCACTAAACGGCAAACTTGATGCTGGTTTCACTCATAACTGGTTTTTTCTCGACTATTTTCTAGAAGGTTCTCAAGAATTTCCGGAAGGTTACGTATGCTTTGCTTGGCTAGTTCCCCTTTAACTTCGCTTCGCAGATATTGACAAGGTCTATACAGAGGATCCTTGCTTTCCTGGCAAGAAGCGCTGAATATTTCTTCCAAATCCTTGAATCAGTAGTCCTCACTCTGACAAAACGATGAGGGCGATGGATAGGTTCAATTACACCAGCAGTATGGTTCCCTTCATGGGCACCATGGGTTGTTAGACGGCAGTTCTTCGCCACTGATGTATAGGCAGTGAGTCGCGGTACTCTTAGACACTACTTCTATCCCCAGATCTTTTGCATATTTCGAACTGAAAGCCGTATTCTGTCTCCAAAATGTCCCTTTCCCGACAGCATCTAAATTCTTGCTGACCTCGATCTTAATCTTTGCTGTCGCTGACTAACTAGACAAAAATTTATGAACCTTGGCTTCCGTTATTTTTGGTACTCAACTCAGTTCTCAGTCCAGGCTCTGTTCTCAAAGATATGATTCTGATATTACCTGAAATGCACCCGCTTATTATTTGTAACGATAAAGATACCGGCTATAGCAGTGCTTCCTTACTAGTCCTTCTGTCGGAATGCATTTTTTGCCGATTTAGGCGCTCCATCTTAAGAGTCCACTACGCACCGGATTCCGCAAAAGCGTTGGCGCTGGACAAGCTGATATGAAATGTCCCCTACTTCCCTTTATTGCTTACAGTTCCACATTCACTCTAGTTGGAGGCTAGGAAACTCGATACTTATGATGCATCTTCATGAATGATTGTATGTAACTGTCTGTGTCAAGAAGAAGATGCGATCACTGGAACGAGGACTTTATTTTCCTGACGTTTTGGATTCCCCCACAGACCACGCGCATGACCATGACTGTATTATCACCACCTATGATTAAAAATTCCGGTGAGGTTGTCTTCAGGGGCTGGAATTTTTTCTTACCTAGAATAACCATCTACTTTCACAATTTAAGTAGGCTTACTTTTAAAGACTCCAGATTTTCATCCCTCCCAATTTTCGCGCGTTTGGTAAGTCGCATCATTTAGTAGGGGACAAGTCCCTTGAACTGACCAGTTATCTTTTCCGAGTTTTCGGGTTTGTGTCGCGAAATTAATCCTCTAACAGTACATCTGTTGACCACACTTCCTTTTTTATAGGACGAAGAGGATGAAAATGCCAAGTTCGAGGCCCTTCACCAGCGCCGAATTCATTTGGCTGCCTTCTGCAAATTGGTTGTCTACAACCTCTTACCCATCCGCTCCGCAGCCCCCCTCTACAAGCACTACATCCGCTTCTACAGTGATTTTGGTGACATATTAAAGTCCACTTTGGGAAAAATGCGGGAAATCAACCGTGTGCACACGGCAAAGATGATCGCTCTCTGTCTCCAGTTGGGTTTCACAGAGTTGCAGGAGTCCTGCTCGGTAAGTCTACCCCACTCTTCATAGCCATACTCTGCTTGCACCCTAAACACAATTTTTCCTCCCGCATTAACTACCTATCGTTTCCCAGCTTTGCGGCAGCCTTCTGGTTAGCCTGCATTTAGGAGTTAATCCAATCAATTGTCTGTATTCTAGGATGGAAACCTGGACCGCGGCTCCGATGGCTTCCAGGCGCTGCGCGAGCTGTCACGGCGACTGAACCTGAGTTTCGGTCTGGACCTCATTAAAATCCGCGAAGCTGTGGTAGCTTTCCACTCCGAGGGTTTGCAGTTTTGTCTTGCCTCCACGCCTGCACCCACCTCGCAGGACTCGACTCCGCCTGTTCCGCAGAATCTTCTGTTCCTCGAGATTGTGGCGGAATTCTCCAACAAACTTCTGCGCCAAGACAAGCAGAGCATATCAGAGTATACTTACAGGGTACGTTGGAAGTTGGCGTGACTTGTTTTGAATTCTACCTATTTCTGGGCTCTATGTGTACGTGTTTGAACAAGTCAACGGTTCCCGCTGGACGGATTTGACAATTGCCTTATTGCATCAATTCGTGCAACATCAGCAATCTAACGGCAGTTGGTACTGATGTTTTTTTCCTTTCTGCAGTGAGCCTGCAGTACTAACGTCGTTCTACATGGCCAATTACCATCCACAGAAGTCAAGTGACTGATCTTGGTGCATTTTAAAAACTTTTAAGCAGCCGCAAGCCGTAGACTGTAGCTTGTCACCAAAGAGCGGTCGGGCCATAGCCTTCAATCGAGCCGAGGCCTGTTGGCGCCTTGGGTCGCCAGTCTTTAGTTTTGAAGACGGACGTGTAAATCTGTCGCTTCAAGAAGGTTGCGGCTAGTAATGGTCCACGTACGACAACCAGCCCCAATTTATATGGAGAGCTCGGTTCCTTTTTTCCTGCGACGAGGACTCAAGACCCACCTCTGTGTCGATCAAAATTCTGGGCTGGCCTCTTCACCACTCTCAGCTGGTAATGGCAGCTGCGAAAAACATACCCAAAGCACCCCAGTTGCCTTTTTTGGATGGCTTATATGGCTCGCGTGGCGTTATAAAAAGTGCTTACAGTCTCACTCGAGACGAAGTCGGTGTACGCTAAAGAAGGAAGAGCGTTCCGGGTAGGTTTTTTCGTCTACCAATCTTCATTCACTAAAAATCCCAGCTCACAGCTCTGATGATATGCTGCTCTTTCTTTCGTGTGCCAATACCGACTGAGCCGCACAGCGTGTGGCTTCCATCTCGCTGTCACTTGTGTGCCCACAGGCGTCCTTGATGTACTTAACAGAATCGTACCAAGACGATGGGGATTAAGAATCTCTTGCCATCCGCGTCTGGCACTTGTTATTAGCACGAACGCTGAGCTAGCCTGGCTGTTGTCCCGACCGCTCACGCGGGAGCAAGAGAAGTCTATTGGCCAGGAGAAACAGTGTATTCACACAGATCACGTCAAGGCAAAAAGGTGCAAGGTCAATTCACTCTTGCAAAAAGCTGCTGGCTATTTATTCAGTTCGCTTCGCGAGCAGGCGTCAGCGACAGGGAACCAATCGGTTATGACAGAAAATCTATATCCACGCCGCGCTATCATGATAACGGCGTGCAGTTGCACTTGGGCCATTCGGTAAGATGAGTGATGGTTGGTTGGTTAGTAGTCCATGTTGGATCAGGGGTTCCCACCGGAGTCCAAACTGGGTGCAGTTGGGAGACGGAGAAAAGCCGCGACCTCGGCCGGCTTGAGCCAAAGGTCCTCGGGGGTGAGTTAGATGAGTGATCGTGGGAAAAGGGCGCATTCCCAGCAGAACCCCATACTTCCAATCGTCTTCCACGCGTACAACCTGTCATTCACAGATGTAAATGAGGTGAACCAAGCGAATAACTGCTGCACGCGGATCGCCATGAGTCTCCAAACACTTCGAGGACTTGCCGTTATTTGCGACAGCAACGTCATTTATTGTCTGTCCGTTTGGTAGCGACATAATCTCAAGATCTTTGAAGCTGCACAGTTCAAGCAGATCACTCTAACTACGAAAGGTGCCTTCATTGCGTTAAGACTGTATCCACAGAACGCATTGGTTTTTGCCGGATTGATTGTTAAACCATCCGAGACCGCATTCAGTAACTCTTACTTTACTTACTTAGGACATGAAATTCATTGAGGTGACTTGGGAATTTTGGGTACGAGCGGGTCCCCTACAGCCGTACGGATTGTTTCTTCGAGGTTGTCCCCTCTCGCACTTTGGCTCAATAGCCTAACCACAAAGCAGTGGTGGCAAGCTAACTTATTTAATTAAGGTTCACGCTCGCTATGTCACAGCGCCGTCTTCAGGCTTTGCGACACTTTATAGGCTTTCGGCTTGCCAGGCCTCAGCCCACCGCGCTCTGGTAGCACTGCCGCTGCTGCGTCCACGACTGCTTATTCGTCAGACCCGAGAGTCTGCTTATTTCACAGCTAACCTTCACTGAAGGTCGTTCCACTATCCGCCACCTGTAGACGCGCCGGGTAGCCAGCAGCTATACTAACGGGTAACCCGCCTTCCCGGGGTAACCCGCCTTCCCGGGGTAACCCGCCTTCAGTAGCTCTCCTGATATGATGCTTGGAAAACAGTACTGTCAACACAGTATATGTGGATCGGCCGAGGAATCCCTTATCAGCCCTTTCGCGGTTCCAGTTATACTAAACAGAGTTGATGATACGCAACCTTGTAGAACGCCCGACCATATGTCGAACTATTAGGCTAATTGTTGTGGACGATATAGTCACGACACGTTCTTCCTTTGTCACTTACAGTTCAAGATGGCCAGTTTCTAGGCCAAAGTATTGTACGCTTTTAATATAATACCGATAAAGCAAAAATGGGGGCGGTGGTAGGTGTGAAACAGGGAGCCGGTGTTACCAGGGCAAAGTAAGGTTCACGACATGCTCCAGCTGCTCGCATAGTATAAATGTTTTCCCTAACCATCTAAAAAACCTGCTACCGTTAGATGGGACAACTGCCGATGCACTACACGGTCCTACTTTTTTCCCTAAAACACCGTCACATTTTTGGCTGAGCTCGTTCTCGCGTAATAATGTCCGTCTTTACCTTTCCTGCTATCGATGCCAGAGCATTCTGGGCTTGCCGTTCATTTAACGCTCCTTAAACTCCTCTAGTTATCCCCTACTCTGTCCTTTTGTTGTTTCCAGCTGTTTCCTGGCGCATCTGGCGAGGAATGGGCCTCCTTGCAAGCCTATCGTACCAGCCTAGATCCCGACTCAGCGGATCACATGGTTGGCGGAGCAGGCGGGGGAGCCAATCAGCACTCCGCATCCTCGGCTCTTGCTCCCTCCGCCTCGGGTTCCTTAGCTCCTACCGGTATTGGCCGAGGCCGTGGTGGCGCCAGTGGTGGTGGGGGCGGTCGTGGACGTCCTCGCCGTCCCAGGGAGTCAGATTCGTCTGCCTCGGGTAAGTTTCGTTAGTGCCTCCATTTTCTGAAGACAGTCATATTAAGTAGATTAAGCACATTTCTGAAATGGCTACCTCTGTTCCTCCGTCTTCCCCGATTACCCAATTGCCCAATTTGTTTGCCTTGAGCCAGAACCACTCCGAAATACTTGACGCACATACCTGGGTCTTCCAATTTATGGTTTAAGGCTGTTTGAGCGTGACGCCTCTTTCTGTCTGTCTGAATGCGTCAGCTGTCGGTGTAGCCAAAATAAGCCTTGATAGCCTTGTGTGAATCCCCTAAGAAGAATACAACAAGAAGAGCGAAAAGTATAAGTCTGTTAGAATACCTAGTATAGCGTGCTTATGACAAGCAAAGCGTACACAATTGGACCAATCAGAGTGTAGTTTCGAGTGAGGAGCGATTGTATTGGCTTTCTGACTCATCCAGCTGGCGTGCTAGAGTCCTCGGTCTGGCCGCAGCTGCGCGCAGCGTCACGTGCGCTGTGTGTGAGTGGACCGATCGTATGGCATGAGAACGAC
>JAYGXS010000003.1:12275648-12299486 GCA_036362985.1 Ligula intestinalis
GCGCACGTGGTTAAGTTGGGCCCTAACAGTCGGAGTATTACTCTTTTTCTGACTTGTAATAACTGTTCTCTTCTTCTTACCACCCCACAGGCATTGACTTCTCTGCTCCACAGTTTGCCAGCACAGCTGTGAAGCGTAGGAAAGGCGATGGCGGAAATCCGAGCGGTGGCACCTCCCAACAGCCCTACTCGCGGCTGGATGGATCCTCCCCAGCAGTACCTGCCCGTCGACCCGGACGGCCCCCAGGGTGAGATATAACCCCTTTTGCATTTGGTCGCCACCGGTATCTCCGACGCATTTTCTGCTTGGTGCCCTGTTTTCCGGTTTGCCTCTGTACTTGCAAATTGTAAGGTGACGCTGGGTACTTAAGACGTATGATCAGAAGTGTTGCTCCCGCGAGTCGTATCGACGCAAAATGCTCCTACAACGCCTATCTGTTTTTTTGTCTTTTTTAGCAGCGGCAAACGGCAGAACCCCGTACCCAGCGTCCTACCGCCCCCTGTGCCACAACCCGTAGGCCATGTAAATCAGTGAGACAGTCTACGTCTGGGGTTTCCCAACCACACAGCTCAACGGTTCTGAACACTGGAGTTCTGACGCAGCCCGGGCAGCACCTCGCTATTTATATATATGCATATACCCTATCACACACAGTAAGGCCTGCAGACACCTGTTCCGTCCATCCTGCCTCTCGAGCCTGCACCACGAACGCTGACCTTGTCGCGCTCCTGTCCCCAAACACTTACTTACTCCCGCTACTGCTTGTCTATAGAAACCGTCTCTCTGTCTCCCACCTACACCAATTCGGCTTACTTCTTTGCCTTACAGGAGTGCCGCGGCCGCGAACAGCGTGTCTGTGCAAGGCGTCTCCTTAGTTCCAGATTCTTTCTGTTGCCCTTGAATGCCAGTCGGTGCTCGAGCCCGCTCGCATGCGTGCGTGCGTGTACGAGTTAACACGTGTGTAAATAGATGACTTGTGCGCGTGTGAGCAAACCACGTGTTTTGTTACGTACTCAAAAGCCTCTTTTTTATATGCCCTTCCGCCGAACACACACACATGTAGAGTTTTGGATTTTTCGGCCTCTACACCCTCGAGCCAACCACTTAGCCGTGTATATCTCCTTGTTAACAGTCACGACTTAGCAGTCTCACTGTGGACACGATAGCCGCCGCCTGAGACGGCTGAAGTCGTTTCTGTTTTGTCGAGTTTGTTTTGCTCCTTTCCACCCCCCCCCCCCCCCCCGATCTTGTTTCCCACCAGATTTTGTGCTTTTCTCCCATCGTGCAGTTTCCCGTTGGAATCGTGTTTCGACCGCCTATTACCGTCACTCATTGCAGAGAATGTCCTTGTACACAAAGTCATCGTGTACACAGATATGAATTCAACTGCTTACTGATAGTGGACTTGGTTTAGCATATGTTCTTTTGTTTCGGGCGCGTTTTCGGCCCTCTGCTGCTATCCCCTCGTTATTATGCGTTTTGTGGATTCTTCCACGAAATTTGTATATACATATATATACATTATTTCCTAGATTTGATTAATCGTTTTGGTCAGTTTTCTCAATGACCTAAGTTATGTTCAGTCTGGGAGGGAGTAGTTTTCAAAGGACGTGCCAGTTTGTCGCGAACAACTCTCTGACGTGTGCGACATGACGAGTTGGAGGGAGGACAGTGCTTTGTAACCTTAGTTCCCTTCATGTTGGCTGTCTATTATCTGGGTATTCAGTAAGTTTCATAATGGAACTGGTGAGATTACGTCTCTGGTTGAGTAAATTCCTGAAACTAGATGAAATTGCACTTTTGAAAAAAAAACCTGCCTGATTGATGTTGCAGCACAGAGAGATACACGCTTTATTTTGGAAATAGCATCCCCAAATTTTCAGCAGAAAGCGTCCTCTATAAAACAGAAATAAAATTCGGCACACCAGCTCACAACATCGGTAAATCAAAAGTAATCCATAATCGCCAATGACGGCAATTTTCGACATCGTGGGAAGTCGAACAAAATAGGCCAATGTGGACTGCTTTTGAAACAGCGCTAGCGTCTCACCTCTTGCAGTCATTACCTCATTGTAATTTACATAAACAAAGAGGGATAAAACCCTGTTTACGATGAGCGAAGTAGGCAACCTGACGTATACATCGATTTTTTTCACATGCGAATGGGGGTGGAAAATGGCGGCCCAATTTGAAAAGCCCTGCGCAACGTAGCAATAAGGTGATGTGCTGTTCAGTCTTTGAGCGCCTCCGTAGGTACCTGTCTGAATCACATGAAAAATAGCATCACCTAAATATCTTGCTTAGGATTGGTCAGGTTTTACTCAATGCTCGTTTTCTTTTGGAGCATAAATAGCGTGTGCGAGATGCACAGCCATTTGAATTTGTTGCGGTAGTCGAGAAGAAATCGTAACGCTGCAGGTCGGAACGCCCAGTCCAATCAAGGAACTACTGGTGTGACTGTCAAAAGGAGTGATTGCCGACTACCGAAGGTTATCCAAGTCAGTAAGCCTGATTGGTTTGAACAGTGTACTACAAAAGGGAGCTAACAAAGGGCTCTGAAGAAAAGAACGGTCAACATTAGACAAAGCAGTTACTGTTTATGTGTGCTGTATACCTCTGCGCACAATTTACGGGATCTGGGGCGTCCTCCAGCTAATCAGGAGAAAGTGCACAGCTTGTTTGACCAGACGCAAGGCATCAACGCGATCGAAAGGCGGATAATGCGGGTGCCTCGACAAGGGGCGAGACGCGGGCAGTAACAGGTGCAGATAACTGCCGCGACGACAAGCCAAGGAACCATGAGTCAGCGATAGGAGCGCCGAACTCAGGACCGCCACTTGACAACTCAGAAAAACAAAATGCCAAGGTGGTAGGTTACTTGGTGTGCTGGTCTTGGGTGGGGGGGGGTAAGAGCAGCCTTAACACATGGCCTAATTGTTTGAGCAAGTAGGTCGTTTCCTGGAAGCACGCAGTTATACCAGCATGAACTTGAAAGGTTTGTCGTGGCCATTAAAGCCATAGACAGACACTAGTCACTGTGACTGAGCTGTCAAGTTTGGAAAATTTCCGCTTTCTAAAAGTTCACACGGATATCATCGCTGAACTCTAACAGTTGTTGTGTACCAGATGGTCGAAGCATTTTACCTTTGATTGCAAGGGTCTTTTGGGTAAGTGCTCAAGTAGACTTGTAGTGGGTCGTTCCCTGCCCTACGTCTGGCCTTTCTGTCGTGGCCTCAATCCGTCTAGACCTCAAGGTCGTTGCGGCCGCCGGACTTACTGGCGCGCATGACGTGGACCGCCCACCAAGATGTCCACCCACACGCTGTCCAACCAAACACAGACCGACCTATCCAATGAACGCTCCCCCTCTGTCTACTGGCCTGACTACTCGCAAACCCCACTTGGATCGCGGTTGGCTCTCCTGCTGGTCGTGAGCCCTCCAAGTCAAATCTCTATTCATCTATTCTCCGTTCATTTGTGTACACAATAAACTCTTCCCACTAGTCTACCCTTTACCAACCTCTCCTCCACTAAGTAACCAGTTGCTGGGTTTAACTAACTTAACCCACTGCGATAGCCTTACTGCTAATCGCGCTCGCTTAGTTCACTTATCCGGTAGACTTAACCAATGCAGTCGCTCACCCATGCCACCTTCGGTCTGCTTAACACAAACAGTCAATCGATCGCAGTAAGTTTGTTCAGCCAACTCTGCCTCTCGAATTGTGATTTGGGGAATCCTTGGGTTTCCCACCGTCGTGCCACGACACGTATACCCACAGGTGCATGACAGTCGGGCCCTCGATTTCGATGATACCCACCGTAGGCTCCACAGCAAGGTAGTGCAGGGATGGTGCCTTGGGCGTGAGTTAGTCTATAGTGACAGTGCATTTTGGTAGCAGCTGCCACACTCTATCTGTCTTCCCTCAGCCACTGTCAGGTCAGAGTCAAGAAGACCGGAAGTGGTAATCTGGCGCGACCGAGGCCGCCCCTATGCGTGCAACCCGAACAACGCCTGCCGTACACTGATCTGGCCGAATAAAGGAGAACTTTCGCGTCGTTTGCATCGGAGAAGGGTCGAGCATCGGATCACGTTGTTTAGTATTATGAGCTTTCGAACTCTTACAGGAGTCCATCGTCAGAGATAAGAAACAGCAACCAGGGATCCGGCCCCCGTGTTGGCGCATAGTTGCCAGGTGAGAGCGCTTGCAGCAACTGCTCTTTTGCCTAGTACAAGCCTGCTCATCAAACTGTTTTTCCTAACTGCTGATTTGGAGACCTTCGTTTGTTGACCCATCGCACCTTTAGACAAGTGGTGATCTCGATGCCGGCAGATTATTTGTTATTATTGAATCTCCACAGAAATTTATTGCTAACATGGCGTAAATTAGTATGAAATAAGCGTTATAGACGTAGACTGCAAACTGGTATGAGGGTTCGGGCCGAAATCTAGTAGCCACAGCGGGACAGCTGCGTAATATACAATAATCTACCAACAGACAGCCAGTAGTATATAATAAGCTTACACTATATACCATACCAGCTACTACCAGTGCCTCCAGTAGGTAGTTACTGTTGCAGGAGGTTGAGTGAGTTAAACCCTGGCAACTGCTATGTTCAGACCATGGTTCCTTAGGAGAGAAGAAGTCGGTGTAAGCCAGAGTAATAGGAATAGTTTATTATGTATAGAGAGGAATAGAGAATAAGCAGAAACTAGTTTTACTTCGGAGCGCACAGCTAACTAGGAGCCAAGCCGGGTCCTAAGTGTGGGGTTAGCAGCAAGCATGCCATCGGCCACAGAGAGCGGTCATTGTCTGAGTCGGCCTTGGGGGTTATTGGCCGGACAGTCTGCATCGAGCTAGGCATGCATGCGTCTTATTCGCTGCCGGGCGAGACCAGCTTTGCGGCATTTGTGAGTGGCTGTTCAAGAGGCCGCCTTCAGTGCAGGCGCACACGTTAGCAGCGGTGGGTCTTGGCGCATGGCTGCCTGTGTGGAGTGAGTCACCACATAACCTCAAAGTAGTTTTCTTCTACACAAAAAATGAATTGTGATTAAAATAGACTCAGTGGAGATTGAGCCACGCAATAGATACATTTGTAGCCTGTCCTCCACCAGCGCCGTGACTACAAGCGGTCGCATGATCGCAAGTATTGAGTGGCCTCTGCAAAAGTCAATTACAGGCGCGTTTACGGCTATTGGCCAAGCAGTTGTGCAAGCGGCCAGTGACTCACTCTCACACGACGTCTTCGTATTCACGCCCACACCACGCTATCAGACAGACGCGTGGCAGGTCCTGTATTTGTCGGTAGTCTCCTCCTGCCTATGCTACTAGCTGCTATGCAGCTGGTCTTTACTGCCTGAGACAGCGACTCAGGCTTCTGTGCACAGTAAATACCTCATTCTGGTGCTTTCTGCATTATTTCAGCAACACGGAGACGACCAGCTGATTATGGTTTTATGAGAACACCCACCGCATAGACGGTACAAATCGATCCCATGGCAATTTGGCCTACTAACACTACATTATCTGACGCGTTTTTATCTATCACGACGCGCTGAAAGGCGTGGCTTTGAGGGCTGCCATCTTACTGCGTACCTCAGTCCTCTAATGACGGTAAGTGTGGTCCACTGCTTCCTTACCGCAATTGCAACGACATTCCTACTCTCATGGGACCAAAGCCGCCCCTTTTCTGCAATGCTGGTAAACTGTGTGGGGGTAGACCTTGTGGGAAATGCGTAGGTGGTCCATGTAGCTTCAGCCGCCATTGTATCCAAGTCCGCCTTCGGGTTTATTGAACCTCTCTTGCCATTAAGTCCAGGCCAGCTAGGGAGGAAAGTGTGTAGTAACTGGCACGACACGAAGTGGACTTGTAAACGCCTGTCGTGACTAGCTCAAGTCAAAGTGCACTTTCGAAAGGCTCGCTATTTCCAGTCTCTCTAACAGTCAACCACTGACCAACTCAAGCGGGACTTCATGTGACGACTGCCGAACAGAACTAACTTCAGACGCCATCCATTGGCTTGCGATTGTACGAGCATCTGATAGTCATTCTCATTCTGTAAATAACATATTCTACCTACTACTCTGACATTCCCAGGACTTCTCCCTCATCTCCTAAGGAACCGGGCCCAAAAGATCGCAGCCGTTAGGCTTAAAATTTCTTAGGCTTAACACAACGCGATAAGTGGGCTACGTAATTCTGTTATCACTGTAAGGCCTGCGCACATCACCTCGTAAGCCACACGGTTGAAATGGTGGTCGACCTATCATGGAGATGGGGTTCTGGCGCGCTGAGCATTCGCATCAGCGATGATCATTCCAGTCTTCCTGGTATTTGTCGGCAGTGTCCTCCTGCCTATGCGGCGGCTGACGAAACTCGAGAGTGAGCCCAAAGACAGAACGCGACGAGTGAGACCTATAAACAATCGGTTAGAACCAATGCACTAATAGGAATTGTTATGTATTGCAAATGGAAGGCAGTTTGTAGACAGGACGAATGTTATATATGTAAAACAGAAGGCTGCCTGTAGGCAGAATGTCATGTAGACAAAGCAGAGGACTTGTGGTGGTCCTTTCTGCCTGACGTCCACCTAACTCTTGACGTCACAGACAAGGACACTCAGAGTAAGCCCTCGCGCGAATATACTTTTTGGCCTGCCCCCCGATCAGACGCGAACTGGCGCATGAGACACTCACCACCCACGCCAGTCTACCTTCCTGTGGTCCAACCAATCAATATCAAGGCCGCGAGACAGATAGAGGATTCAGCTGCCACCCCCGATTACCGACGTTAGAACTCACTTAGCATTCTGCCCCCTCGCGGGGTGGACGCGCCGCCGCTGCTCTCACGGTCGAAGGTACGCCAGACCGGGTCAACCTTCCTACGAACTATTCTCCAACGCATTCTTTAAACAATATATTGTTCCTACTCTCTGGCTTTTCAAGACTTCTCTCATCTCCTAATGAACCGGGCCTGGAAGATCGCAGCCGTTCGGGTTAAACATTCGTAATCTAAACTCCTTCGCGATAATGGTGACCCCAACGTGATCTTAACTGTCAACTTCTGATCTGGCTGAGCTCAGTCAACATCCAACATCCATCAACTTCAACTGATTTTTCTTGTGTCATCCCTGTGACCGCCAAATGGAGAACTTCATCATCGACTCCTTGTTGCGAAGCAAGAGGGAGATGCTCAATTGCTCACAGCCCGTCAACCTAGGCTTTGGTTCCTTCCCGTTCCGAAGAGGTGTTCTTGCTTTGAGTGCCCATGTCCTCAACTCCTTTCCAAACTCTGCTCCTTCTTCTACAGCCAGCGGTATCCTTTCCTCCTTCAACGCAACCCACACTGACACGGCATACCGATTTGCGGTAGAGGTTCAACGCAGCCACGGTGGCTCTCTCACACGTAGTCGAGATGCCTAATCTCCTACACGACTCACGCATGACAGCACATAAATTCATGCGAGTCACAAACGTCCAATAAACCTGGCTCCCATAAGCCAGCTAAATCAACACCAACTCGTCAAACTCTACCGTTGGTACGTACCTCCTTCACTATCTTTTACTAATCCTCCTTCGTTCGTTTTCTTTCATTAACGAACTTCGGTCTAGGAGGGGAGCACTTGTGATGATCCTTTCTGCCTGACGCCCACCTAACTCTTGACGTCACAGACAAGGACACTCAGAGCAGGCCCTCGCGCGAATGTACTTTTCGGCCTGCCTCCCGACCAGACGCGAACTGGCGCATGAGACACTCACCACCAACGCCAGTCTTCCTTCCTGTGGTCCAACCAATCACCATCAAGGCCGCGAGACATAGAGGATTCGGCAGCCACCCCCGATTACCGACGTTAGAACTCACTTGGCATTCTGCCCCTCGCGGGGTGGACGCACCGCCGCTGCTCTCACTCTTAGCTCTCACGGTCGAAGGTACGGCAGACCGAGTCAACCTTACTATGAACTATTATTCAACTCATTCTGTAAACAATATATTGTTCCTACTCTCCGGCTTAACAAGATATCTCTCATCTCCTAATGAACCGGGCCTGGAAGATCGCAGCCGTTCGGGTTAAACATTCGTAGCCTTAACTATTTTGCGACAGACTGTCTGTAGGCAGGACGTGTACTGAAGAAGAAAGCACAATTCAAGTAACGAGTCGTGTTCACATTGCGCTGTATATTGTGTGGGGTAAATGTAATAGGCTGAATGATGGCCAATCAGAATAAGGACAGGGGTGAGCCCGCTAGCTGGAAGTGAAGACTGGACAATCAGAACTAAGAAAGGGCTGAACACGTGTCCGTGACCTTGACCTTGAGAAGTGCTTGATGCGCGCATCGCGTCATGATGTCTTGACACTTCGGACGGGCCTTCATAATAGGAATATCTCCCAATATATGACGGGCAAGGCCACGAGTCTTTGACTCACTGGGTAGAGCATTAGACTTCTAAGCAACAGGTCACGGGCTTGAACCCTGGGTGCATCATCACCCGGGTTCGGTTATGACTCTCTGATAACGTATGATAATTGTTGTACTTGGTTTACAGGCTAGATTTGTACCACCCTGTCTCTTTTTGTCAGTCCAGCAAGGAGAAAAACGAACAAGGTCGTAGAGGAAAGGAAGTCCTTTCTTGTGTCCCTCGATGGGAACTATATGATAGGAAAGATTATAGATGCGACCAAACACATTGTGCCCTCATGCGCCTAGAAACTTTATTGGCCATCACGCACGCCCGTCCACGCAAACCTTTGTCCTAGCCAGCTTGTGTTACCTCGAGATGCGCGCACGCCCGTTGTCTGTGGGCGAACCGATAAGGTGACCTGAGAGTTCACTCAGACCGGTTGTTAGGACTATACCTAATCATAATCACTAATATATTGGTTGGATTCCTAATACACCTAAGTCAGTAGGGTAAACTCTAGTCGCTGCGATCTTCAGGTCCAGTTCCTTGTGGAAAGCAGAAATGTGAGGCCAGAAGGAATGAAGCACAGAAGGGAGAAAGTTAACTATCAAATCACACGACCAGCCGCGAGGGGAGCTTGGTCTAAAATGGTGAGAGCGCAGACAGTCATTGCAGAGGTCCTTTATGAGTCGGCCTTGAAAGTGATTGGCCAGAACGACTGGGTAAATATACGGAGTGCGCGCGTGTTAATGGCCGCCACAAGAAGCTAGAGTTCGCGGCACCTGTGATTGGCTCTCCCACGGGCGCTCGAGACTGTTATCCCATGACCTCATGTATGGTGTGACGCGGGCGGAGGAAATGGCGATGCACAGCCACTCCAGACGTATTGTTACCTGAAGAATGTTTGTAACTGGGATGGGTACTGAGAACGTGAGACAGCATAAGGTGGGAGCCTCTTTAGCACAGCAAGGGTATTTGGCAGGGTGAAATATAATAGGCTGAAGGCCAGTCAGTCAGGACAAAAACGGTCTGAACACGCCTCCGTGCTGTTAACCGGTCGCTTGTGACGTCATGCCCCGACACTACGGGCGACATACATCACACCCCTCTGTAGTGGACCTAGCAGCCAATTGGAACCCAAGAGCTGATGGACAGTGCCTTTGCCCTGCGCGCTAATGCTGCCTGCGGCCAGGTGCCAAGTCTCGGCACCCCCTGTCCGTCCTCGCACCCAGTCTCGCCTTGCAAGCCTTGCGCCAAGACAACCAATCACAGGCCGACCTTGCCATTGAACACGCTTTGTCTCTGTCTTCTGGCATGATGCCCACGAGGACTGCGGTGAGAGGACACTTGGAATTCCGGCCTCGCTGGTCGCGGCGGCGGCGGCGGTCGGCGACGCCGCCCTATCCTACGGGCCTCGCGGTCGTACGCCCTGCAAGACCTACTGGCAACCTTCCCCTTATCTCTTCTGTAAACAATACACAGTTCCGTCTACTCTGCCTTCCCAAGACTTCTCTTATCTCCCAAGGAACCGGGCCTCGAAGATTATAGGTGTTAAGGCCATAGCCGTCGTAACCTTAACATCCTATAACTGGTGACCCCAATCGTGAGATGAAATCTCAACTAAACTTCTGATGTGGCCGAGCTCAATCATCATCACTCCTCCCTCGCCTTTAACTGAATATATCCTGTGTCATCTCATTTGGCCGCAAAATGGAGAATTTCATTACCGACACCCTGTCGTGAAACCCGAGGGAGATGCTCAATCACTCACAGCCTACGGACCTAAGGCTCTGGTTCCTTCCCCATCCCACGGAGCAGTTTTCCCCTATGAGTGCCAATACCCAGACCTCCTTTCTAAACTCAAATCCTTCTTCTACTGCCAACGGTACCCCTTCCTCCTCTCAGCGAACACTTACACGGCATACTGATTTGCCGTCGAAGTTCAATGCAGCCAACTAACCTCCCTCCTACGTAGTCGAGATGACTAATCTCCTACAAGATGCCAATGCACGCGTAGTCGAGAACTTTCTTCCTACCGCAGACCCAGTTGCCCACGCGGACGCGAGATGACATATTCTCCTCCCAAGCGGCACTGGCGGCACTACCCACCTCTCGCAAGCCAAACACACGAACACCAGCTGTTCGAACCCTGCCGTTGGTACGTACCACCTTCCCTATCCTTTACTAACCTTCCTTCGTTCCATTTCTTTCATCAATGGACTTCGGTCTTTGAGGAGAGCACTTGTAGTGGCCCTAGCAGCCAATTGGAACCAAGAGCTGACGGACAGCGCCTTTGCCCTGCGCGCTAATGCTGCCTGCGGCCAGGTGCCAAGTCTCGGCACCCCCTGTCCGTTCTCGCTCAATGGTCTAAGCCACTTACGAACGCACCCAGTCTCGCCTTGCCAGCCTTGCGCCAAGACAACCAATCACAGACCGACCTTGCCATTGAACGTGCTCTGTTTTTGTCTTCTGGCATATGTAGCGGGCCAGGGATGTCGAGGTTGGCACATACCTAAGGGATAAGAGGCCTGAAAATGGTTCTGTAGCGGAAACTTGGAATTGGATTGATAAGCATCACCCACGCGCACAAATATCAAGGCCGGAGTAAAAGGGAACGTGAACATACAGAGACGAATCTACTAGTAATAAAGAATGCACACAGAGTAAGAAAATAATATGGGGATAGGGAACGGTGTTACACAGATACAAGTCCCATCTGGAGTGGATTGTATTCTCTTATGTTTGATCAGTTACCGGTGGGGAATACATTGCTGTGGGTGACAGCAGGGGCGAGACGGGAGTGCTGACATTGTGTGTGGGACTTCGATACGATTGACGACGACGGCTGGGGTAAGGGGGTCAGTGGCTGTGAGGGGAAAGGGCACCGGCTTCTTCACTGACACTCGATCACTGCATCTCCATCCTGGGTCCGCGCCAAAAGTGACGACCTTGGTGTACTTAAACAATCATTTAGTCTCTTGGGTTGTTACACATGATGCCCACGAGGACTGCGGTGAGAGGACACTTGGAATTCCGGCCTCGCTGGTCGCAGCGGCGGCCGCCCTGTCCTACGGGCCTCGCGGTCGTACGCCCTGCAAGACTTATTGGCAACCTTCCCCTTATCCCTTCTGTAAACAATACACTGTTCCGTCTACTCTCGCCTTTCCACCGTCTTCTCTCCAATCTCCTAAGGAACCAGGGTCTGGAAGATTGTAGGTATTAAGGCCATAATCGTCGTAGCCTTAAAATCCTATATCTCCACCCTAAAGTGGAGAGCGTCGGAGAGGGGGAGGAAGCAGTTTCCCTGTAGGTTAGGCGACAACCGTCTGGTCGCATTCCGAGGGGTAGCACTGATGAGTTAAGCGAGCGAGAACAAATGTCGGGCACTCATGCAGCATCCCACTCCTCTCGTCACCAACGCTTCTTGTTTAAGATTCAAGGTCATTTCCCAGGATACAGTTTGTTGCCCCCTGAGTACTCTTAATTCTCAAGCATACCTTATTACCCGAAGCATAACTTAGCCTGTTCTGGCCTACCAACAGTTATTCTGCATTCTGGAGAGTCATGCGGAACCTGAACTGCCATGGGGCGGCGTTAATATGTGCCAGAAAATTCTAAATATATTCCATTAGGAACGGAAAAGTAGGTTTTGAATTTCAGAAAAACAGATAAAGGCAATTATGAGAAATCCGATTGTTTTCGGGAAAATATGTGCGAATTCAGTTTTGCAAAGTTCTGACGTTTTGTGCCATCAAAGTCAGTAATCAGTTTGCGTGGCTTTTGTTTTTTACCGTACCGATAATTGGGACCGTAAGTAATATCCATGAGAGAGAAAATTTCACAAGAGGAAAATTTTCAAGCAGAATTCTAATTTAGCTGTTTTATTCGTTTGATTTACATGGTCAGGTTTCGTATATAGTAACAAATTAGGGTTATTTAATTGCACAGATTTTTCATACTTTTGGAATTTTCCACTCTTCTAAAAGGCGTGGCTTTCGAATTTGAGCCACCCATTTTTTTTGTTTGCCATTCACGTGGAAATTTATTATCCTAAACCATCCTCTCTAATCCTCTGCATTGTTTGTCTGCATTTGTAATCATGAGGTCATATCAACAAATCGCTGCTTCCTTTTTAAATGCAAGAAAACAAATTATTTTACCTGCAAAATATAACTATCCCAATATTTGTCAAATGCGGCCAATCTGTCGCATATGCAATTCACCAACATCGACAATTCTCCGTAGGATGACAACACGAAGAAAAAAGCGTGTGAAGAAGCGGACATGGAGAAGTTGAAAGCCGATCTGTCTCCATAGTTGATGTGAATGTCGTGAAAAACTTGACTTCTGAGTATTACATGACCTTTTACCTTTGTCCTTTTAAAATGACCCTTTATTTACCTTACCATCTGCTCTCCGTGAATAGAGCCATTTTTGCTGAAAATTTAGGTTTTTAAATTCCTCAATATAGCATTCTTCTACTCTTCTCTTTCTCTATGACGTTATAAACGGCAATATGCCTTCTTTTTAAAAACCATAGTTTCTTTACTACTATGAGACCGTGGGGTACTTGTTCTTGTACTTCTTTCGGTTGTGATCATGCCCGACCTAGCCGACTTCAAGGATGTCACGAATTGTACCCCTCCACGCGTGACGATAGGCGGCAGTGGATCCGGAAAGCACCACGCAGTCTCTTCTCCAGCGACAGAGACAAAAGATAGAAGGTCAAAGAACCATTTCCGTTTCCAGACGAACGGCGTCGAGCCAAGTCTTCAGTTTCCGTCCTCTTCGACGCCTCCAGGTGGGCTGCATCGCCAGATCTAGGGCTGATTAGCTAAGCTCAGGAGACGGACGATGAAGAAAGTGCCCAAACTACCACAGTCGCCTTTCCTGATTGGCCTGAGATATCTTCGCGTTAGGCACGCAGCGAGTGCGGACTGTCTCATTCGAGATGAAGTTATCGCAAAAGAGTTAAGGCTACGCCGGTTAAAGCCTAACTACTGCGATCTTCCAGGCTCAAGTTCCTTAGGAGAAAATAGAGAAGTCTTGGGGAACCAGAGTAGGAGAAGGTTATAGTCTGTACAGAACAAGTAGGAGAATAGTCAGTAGAAAGGTGGTTGACTCGGCCTGGCGTTGAGTTCGACCATCAGGATCGTGAGAGAGCACTGCAGTGTCGCGTCCGTCTCGAGCCGAGGCGGAAGGCCGAGTAACTCCAACGTCAGTCGCCGAAGAATTTTGTCTGTCTGATGGCCCTGATGGTGATTGGTGAACGCCAAGGACAGACACCAGTGGGGAGCCCCTGTCCCGCGCGATGGTTGCCGAGCGCGCGGCAAACAAAGACAGACACAGTGCGTGGGCGTTTAGCCGGCGCCCGTAGCCACTGCACTTTCGCGGCTTTTGGCAACGAAGCCGGCATGAGTCAGCCAGGTAGGCCCACACAAAGTCGCTATATTTAACTCGCTGGATGGTTCCCAGACAGCGGTGATAAAAGACCTCCAGTTTTTTCTCATCTTCAGCACCCACAGCCCAGCATTAACATCCATATAGGAGGACTGACCGGCTGGATGCAGGATATGTACGAATTTTCGTGGCGATGGACATGTTGCATCGGATCCATAGTCGCTTTCGAAGGACTGAGGAAACCCAGCAAGCAGAATCGGTAAGGGAGACCATGTCGGCCTTGCTCTGCCCATTCGGTAGCAGCCTCGACCCGAGGTATTTGAAGCTGTCTTCTTCTTCAAGTTGATGGCCATTAATCCCAAAGGGTGACTTCTTCTGGTCAAAGATGCACCTGGAGAATAACTTCATTTTTCTGGGATTTATGGACATGCAAACAGACATAGCTATCTCATTTAAGCGCGATACTGCAGACTGTAGACCACCAAAGCTTGAGGCTAGCGGCGCAATATCATTGGCGTAGATGAGATCATTCAGCCGGCGTCCGGGTGCATAGAGACCTTGAGGGGCCGCAGTGTGGTGTGATTTTGTTTAACAGGCACCTTCTTTTGAAGTTTATGAGATTTCATGAGTTAGGCAATCTACTGTAAGGCATCGTGACCGCATTATGCCTGTACACTTGTAATGAACGTTAGTGCCACTGTGGGGACCCATGATCGCTGACTAATCACGCCAAGGCTACAGTCACGCTGACTGCCGGTACCATGTCAATCTATCGCTCAATTTCTGGCGTGACCTAACACGCCCAGTATCCGCTGCGCTTCCGTGAGTTAGACAATCTACTGCAAGGCATCGTGCACCCATTATGCTGGTACACTCCTCTTCGGCACAGGTCTAGTTAAGCAACTGCGAATCCATCACAGTAAAATTGGGAGACCACTGCCTCGAACAATTTGGGGGCCGTGTTTCCTGTCCAAACTGTTTCAACACCTCATGGCATCTTATTACGCAACACTTTTGGCCTGTTATACACGGCAGACAGGAGTTTCGCGCCACTGTGTCTAGCTCCAGCGCTGACCTGCTTGACTTGGAATTGCAGATAACACATGGGAGCATTAAGACGGAGAGGGAGCGTAGCAGAAGGAGCTAACTTACTTTAAATGAGCATATAAACTCTAAAGATCAAACGACGAACTGCAAGTCAGGGGTTGGAAAGTTGCCTTCTAACGGGAGAGATCAGTCCTACCCAAGAGTTGAGAGCAGCCAGCAGTGTTTAGTTTGCATAATTTTTCTCAGAGTGAGTATGGGTATAGTGGTTAAGCATTTTTGCGCTAAGAGTACTACAAGCATGAGAGAGGATCCAGGATTATTGGTAAAAGGTGGAAGTCACTAGAATGAGGGATTTATTATGCACAGAGCTCGGAGTTACCGTCTTAGACAACAGTGGCCACTGGCGAAGCCGGGACTGGTCTATACTACCAGCTGCTATGGCTGTCAGGGCCTCTGTCGAGACCGAAGGTAGAGCGGGACAGATGAGTCCCGTTAACGATCATTAAAGAGTGTCAGTATCCCCGGAGTGGGTGTGCGTTGCATTCGTCGAGGCGTAGTGCATGATTAAGCTGGGCTTGGAATGTAATGAGTTTCTGAATGAGCGCGCCTCTATGGATTTTGCAGTTGGTCAGACTGCGAGGTGAGCTTGCCGCTACTGCCAAAAACATACAAAGAGAGGCCTTGACCGATACAATCTTCAGGCCGAACTCCTAATTCAAAGAGACTAATTTGGGCATCAGAGCCGCCAGCGCCGGGCAGCGTTGGTCCGGATGATTGTGGGCGTAGCTGTCACGGCGCCTTGAGCAGGGGCCTGTCTGATTCAACCTCGACGTTGATTGGCTCGTTTCGATAGCTGTGATTGGTCGAAAAGCAGACTACCAATGGTGCGAACGCAAGTAGGCACGACAGGCGCAACGTTGCAGCTGCCCAGAGTCGAGCTATCATACCGCCAGGCACAAGGAGCCATTACAGCCCCTGCAGCACTGGAATGGCACTGTTCGCTTGAGACGGATGAATTTGTCTGGTGGATAAAGGCGTGATCCCTGTCTACCTTGGCGACCGTAACATGATGGGAGATGCTGCCATGAGAATCACTACGAAGACACTGACAATGTGTGCGAACTTCTTAAAAAATTATAAAGGAGGAAAGCATGTGCAATGAGGTGAAATTTGTTTTACTGATAAAGTATACGAGTATTCGAGTGAAATGGACCTTGGCGTGAAATTGGAGGTTTAATTCTGAAAACCTGTGTTTTTAAGGTGCTTCGCATAACGCACTAATCGACTATGAGCAACGGGATGACAACGGCTGCTTGTGTAGGATTAAATGGAAGCATAATTACAACCGGTCTAGGCCTATTGCCGGAGGTGAAGCCTTTAATGGGCGCATGTGTCGGCACGGTTCTGCAACCACGTAGGTTCACGACTATCTGTCTTCCGCGGTCAAGGCCACACGCGTGTCAGGTCAGACTACGCAGTTCGTGGCCTGCAATGTTCAAACGCAAGCTGCATCCGCACCTTCACTGACTGATTAAAGTCGTGCCGCCTAGTGCACTTGAATACCGTGTTCAAAAGGAATTGAGGATAGAAGTTTCTCTGAACCGAAAGATAAGATTGCCTCACTTTAAGGAAAATTTAAAACTGTACCAAAGGAGTACAGAGAAGCGTGTTTTTCTTCACCCTTCCTATAAAACTGATTTGCATTTAAGTGAAGTCAAAAATCAATGCAATATTTATCGACGACTTAAAAATACACTTTTATCCAGTGTGGATTCTGTAGAGGGTCGAGGAAAAAGTTCATTCCAAAGTTGAACTCTTTTCGTGAGTGATACATCTTGGAATTATGCTGAACGGCAATTACAACTACAACCCCACCTATGCGATCTTGTCTGGTCCAAAATACGGTTCCCAATTTCGGTAGGGATTTCAGGAGGTAGGCCGGCTACTCCATATGGGAGAAGCTGCTCGGATCAGATGTCAAGGCTATACCCCAGAACTGACATAGGCCGGTATTTGTTCTCCACTGAAAAAGCCAGAGTAATAATGACACGCTACGGGTGGTGGATAATGGACCGCATAGGAAATAGTCTGCCAGTTAATCTCCCGCCTTCCGAGGACAAGTTGCGTTCACAAACTACGGTCTATTGCATTTTGAAGACGTCAGAACTCTCTTATCAACCGTTATTATGTAGAAATGATTAAAAGCGATGACGCTGCAGAGTCTGTGCTGGGGAAACGGAGGTTGGTTGGGTGGGGGGGGGGGAGCGAGATAATGGCCTGGGACTTATTATCCTCGAATGAAAAATGACTTCCGTACGAACTTCGTCAGCGCATAGGAAGGGTTTTTAGGTGGTTGGTGGTGGAAACGCCAAAGAGGAGCTTCTGAAGCGAGAAGGAGGAGGCGGCAGTGAACTATAAAAAAGAGAAACATAAGAGTATGGGCAGGTAGGCATTACCTATTGCATTCCTTGCGTCAAATGAATTTGTGTTTACACCGGTCCTAGAGAGTTAGATCCTGAAACCGAACTAAAGAGGCCACAAAAGGACGCGAAGAATGGCCAGATGAAGTGCGAATTGTCATCCATTTGAATGAGAGGGGCCTGTGCAGAATCCCCTTCCCTATAAAAAGAAGACATTTCAGAGTCCAGTAGCCATGAGGACAACAAGGGCTTGATCACTTCAGGGTGTGAATGCACACACATATCGCAGTGGGTTGAGTTAATGGGTAAAAAACCCTTGCCGCTATGATCTACAGGCTCTGGCTCCGTGTGGAAAGAGAAGAAGTGAGACGCCAGAAGGGGTACAGAGGCAGTTGAGAATGGATAGGACGGAGATGACTGCCGGAGGAGCGTGCGCCTGCACCAGAATGGGCTTATATCCAAAGTCAGCGTGTGAGCGTAGCCGTCAGCACAGCGGCTACCGAGAGCGCTCTTTGTGTGAGTCAGCATTGGAAGTGATTGGTCAGACCGGGGAGGCAGACAGTGGTGGTGACGCGCTTACCAGCAGTCATGGTAATTTTTATAGGTGCATGTACATACGTGAGACGCCCCGGCATGCAATCAATAGGGCTTTCAAATAAACTGAAACTGAAATGAGAAGCCAGCGTTGTTCACAGTTTGCGGCTGTCCCACCGGCAGACCGAGGACTGCAATCACGTTAACTCGTGCGTAGCGTAACGTGGAAGGTGGACGGCGCCACTGGGCCACTGCAGAGCCAGCCTGCATGCCAAAAACAAAGACAAGTGTTCAGACAGAGTAGGTCCGTCAGCCCTATGCTCAATAGACTGAGAGTGTAAATCATCGGACAAGTTTTTCAGCACACAATCTACAACAGATTTCAGACCGTCATCGAGCTCAACAGGCAGAGCGGGAATCGCTGCAGGCGGCGGTCGGGGATCTCCGTAAAGCAAAAGACTTAACTTACTTGACGGTGATTTTGAGCTGTTAGAATCAGGGCGCAAAAATTACCATCAAATTTATCTAAATGAGGACGAGGAAGGGGGGCATTATCGCAGTACTGGAACAGCAGGGGACTCTTCTATTTGCGGGAAAAGGCAAACAATTAACATGCTAGCATCGAGGATTTAAAAATCCCAACCCTTTTTTCCGCTTGGTGCCTCCTTATGACTACCCTGCTAGCCCTTATTTCCCTCCAGGCCCAAACGAGAGTGAGGGAGCTGTAGCGACCCCCTTTCTTAGTCATGCTTTCCTCGGACGCCGCGTGGACTAGGTCATGTCTGGCGTGACCACCACGCGTCCGCAAGACACCATGGTCAAGTCTTCCGTTCAAGGTCACTCCTGTCTGGCTTTCTCAAGGCGGTCTAGTCTCACTAGCCAACCACTTCTCAAGGTTAGACCAGTGCCCGAGATGCGGCCGATTTCTTTACGCTCATATACTTCCTGAGCCGACGACTCACTGTTCGGTTGCAGACTAGCTGGACTCCGACTCATTCATGGCTGGCCTGCACTCGGCTGGAAGTCACTTTCCTATGGCTTACATACTACGCTTGTTCCAACCTCAGTAAATTCTCCCTGACACTATGGCCTTCCACGCCTTATCCTATTCCACTAGCTTGTACATGTTGGGATACATTCTCTCGTCCATTATCTGGCTGGACCACATCGTATCCCACAGAGCCACGGCCCACTCCGAAATGTCTTTCACTATGTTTTGAGCACAAATGATTGATAATAATAATAATGCGCGTTTTTCACTCCATATAGCGTGGAGATTTTCCTTCCGTAGATCCCACCACTCCATCTGACCACTTGACCTGACCTGCAAAAGTATCAGATGCTAATTTTACCATTTAAGCGAAGATGGACGGAGCTATCGCAGTCGAGTAAGTTAACACGTAAAACCCTTGCCAGTGCAATCTTCAAGCTCGGCTCCTTGTGAGGAATGAAGAAGTGGAGATGCCAGGTGGAGAGAAGAGTTTATTCTGTGCAACAAGTACTGGAGAATAGGTAGGAGGAAGTTGGCTGTCAGATGAGTGCACGTCCGGCCGCGAGGGCGCCGGGTCCGAAGTGTGATTGGCCAGACTGAGGTAGGCAGTCACTAGTACATGCACACTTGCTAACAGCAACGCGATGCAAGCATTCGCGCAGATTCGGGTAACTACACATATACATGCTTATATTCGAAAGTACATTAAGCTAGATGCCGGCACTGCCCAAAAGAGTAGGTTATTCTGGAGGACAACATGCGCAATTGGAAGCAGAGACGGAACGCGTTCCTTCTCACTCAAATACATGAAGTGCAGCTTAACAGCATCCTTCGGAATAATCACGATTAGACTGAGCATGGATACAGAGTTTTCTAACAGGAAGAAGTTAGGTGTTTTGGTTTTTGGCAGAGATATTATTTAGCCTCAAGTGCCGCTACCACCGGCTACGTCTGCTAAATCCTGATTGGAACTTCCATTGCCATCCAAAACAGCTTCTGAAATATTTTCACATTTTGACATCCTATGCCTCTACCTTACGGAAGCACCGTAGTCTTAGCAGCTTGCCGAGTAGTTCTTCATTGAGCGAAGGTTAATTCTGAGATGACTAACGAGTGGGGGCATACCTGGCTGACTCATGCCGGCTTCGTTGCCAAAAGCCGCGAAAGTGCAGTGGCTACGGGCGCCGGCTAAATGCCTACGCACTGTGTCTGTCTTTGTTTGCCGCGCACTCGGTAACCATCGCGCGAGACAGGGACTCCGCCACTGGTGTCTGTCCTTGGCGTTCACCACTCACCATCTAGGCCATCAGACAGACAAAAGCCTTCGGCGACTGACGTTGGAGTTACTCGGCCTTCCGCCTCGGCTCGAGACGGACGCGACACTGCAGTGCTCTCTCACGGTGCTGATGGTCGAACTCAACGCCAGGCCGAGTCAACCACCTTTCTACTGACTATTCTCCTACTTGTTCTGTACAGAATATAACCTTCTCCTTCTCTGGTTCTCCAAGACTTCTCTATCTTCTCCTAAGGAACCTGAGCCTGGAAGATCGCAGTAGTTTAGGTTTAACCGGCGTAGCCTTAACTCCTTTGCGATAAACCTTCCGAGGACCCAACCAGCACTAACCCGTACGATTTGGCATGCGCTGCCATACATCAAGGATGTGTCGGAAGTGACCGAGCACATTGCTGCGGAACTAGGCGTTGGAATTGCACTCCATCCCAATGCTACCATATGCAGCCGGGTCATGTGAATCAAGGACAGATTAAACCCCAGTGAGCGGTCGGGCGTGGCGTATCGCATACAATTTCTAACTTGTCTTTGAAATTACACAGGACAGACAGGGCCTCTGCTTGGCGTGCAGGGTGACGCATTATCGCAAGTGGCTGCCCACACCTACGAGATCGGTTCAGCTGCGAGTATAATCGCGCACGCCGGCAACAAGTCAGACCGCGAATTGATTGAAGCTTGGGCCTCGGATGAGAACTTAGTCAATCGATTTATCGATCTGGCGTCGGCATACATCGCCCTGGGCAGGCACCTTCGGACTGATGGCACTGGTGGTTGATTTTCCCCCTTCTTTCTCCTATAACGGTTGATTGGACCCTGCCTCCCATAACTGTTGCTTGTCTTTCGTTGGCACCTTTTATCTCTGACACTGGGCTTCAGAAAGAACTCGAAGGCTAAACGAGTAAAATTATGATTACGGTGACCGAAAAGCTTCCTCCTTCTCTACCTTCACACATACCTGTGATGCGAACATTTCCTCCCTTATCTGAACGATTTTGACTTTATATCCAAGCGGAATTTTTGACGCTCTGGCTTTCTAGACTCTCGTTGTAATCTACAGATGGAATGAAGGCCTTCAGTGACTTTCCAACTTAGCTGGTTCCATGTCTTTGAGGAAGACTCTAGCTTACCTTTTGTTCACGGTGTTGGCGCTCAGCATGGTCGTCCTGCCAGTCTTCTTTCAAGACTAACATATTAATGTGATACAAGGACGATTATCAGGACTCAATGCATTCCGCGCTGAACTCAGCCCATTTCCCATTTTTCAAGAGCCATCGGAACGAAAAAATACTTTTGACTTAGTCGACAAATTCCAGTCGAAGGGTATAACATCTGTGAATTATAACTTTTAGAACTACTGACCCCCATCACTCAACAGATGTAGAGGTAGGAATTAATCCTTCCAAAAATGTGAAGGACCCATTACTTCAAATGCATTGACATCGAACAGAAGGTGCTTGCATGCATACGTCTGAATCTCCTGACAGTGCCTCTAGAATAAAACAAATATTCCCATAAAGACGCGTTGAGAGTTCTATGATACCAATAAAAGCGAAAATGCGAGTCAAGAAGGCAATTGGAATGAAGAAGACGCGATCGCTGGGACAATAATTTTTTCGCTTGACGTTTCGGACTCTAGCTCGAACCCATCCCCAGCGAGCGCACCAGAAAGGGTAGGCCCTATGCAGGGAGTTACCGTATTTATAGAATACTCGTTCTAGGATACTGCAACCCTATGACTGGTGACGGCTCCCCCGTCATCAATGATCATTGCTGTGTTGTGTGCTAATAGCTTGATAGCCACTATGCGGGTCGTCATGCGTTGAAATTTTATCCCTGGGTTAGAGGACAGCAGGCCCGGTACCTGGCTCACCGGCACTGGCGATGAAAAGTCTGTTTTGGTGGCGCCATCTCCGGCGTCAGGCCACGCACGAGGTCACGTGATTGCAGTTCTAGACTTGCCTCTAGGGCGCGCAATGCTTGCATCTCACGGCTGGCAGCAAGTACGCATGCGCTAGTGCCAGCCTATCCGGTTCAGCCAATCACCATCAAAGCTGACTACCGAAAGGGCCATTTGGTAGACGCTCTGATGACTACTATGCTTACAGGCTTCGAGCCCGCCACCCTCGCAGCCGGACGTGCACTCGTCTGACAGTCGAATTCCCCCTACCTTTCTCCACTTCTGCTGTACAGAATACACTATACCATAAAAATTAACAATTCCTTCCGCACGGCGTCTCCCTTATTCCCTTCCCCTACGGGACCGGGCCTGAGGATCGCAAGAGCAGAGGTTTCACCTAGTAACCTAAACCACTGCGATATGTCCGCCTGCACGCTCCTGAGTTGGTGATAGTTTTGGCCAAAACAAGTCTCTGCCCCAAATATGGGTTGGGGAGGTCACCGCACTTGCTACTAGACCGGGGCCTCGTAAACTGGCGGCTTACGCAACTATCAACACTCGCGAGTATTTTTCATTGCATCAAACTTAAATGCGTGGCCGTGTCTCTTCGAATGACGCACAACGTAAAAATTGGCGTAATTTCTCCACATTGCTAACGAGTCTTTGACAATTCGCCTCAAGAGAAGTCTTTTTAATTTCTCCGGTGTATTTGCTTTGCCCGCGAAGTCACAAGATCCAATAAGTGACTCCTGTTGTTTCTTGCCGAGTGAACGGGTCCCTGGGTTTCATCGCATTCGCTATGTGTTTGGATGGAACCCGAAGCTTCAGACGATTAGAGTTCTTTTCCAAGTGATCGCATCCACTTCTTCTCTGCTATACAACACTTTCAACCTCCGCTATAACTTTCGAAACGACAAATAACGAGCTACCGGCCAGTCTCAAGGTCGCATTATTGACATTATGAGGAGACGCGATTATATGGACAGGTTTCAATTACGGAAAGTTTAAAGTAGCCGTGGTGGAAATGAAAATTTGCATGTACTGTAAAATGAAGTCAAGTCACCGGGACCCTCAGCAGGCTTCCTCTAATGTGTTCGAAAGTGAGCTGCACTCTATAAATTCTGTACAACTAACGGACTACGGTGTCCTACTCCAATCACAGAACCCATGCCGTGGGTAGTTGTGTCGAAAACAGAAGATCCCCCAAATCAAGAGGCAGGTAGGACATAGTTAATAGGAAGGGCTTCGCTGCGCGAAAGGAGCTTTAAAACAGGTACTGCCAAACACTCGTAATCGCTGCATCCTCAATCCCGTTGAATCTGTGAGCAATTGCCTGCTGCTGCGAGGCCCTGACTGCGGAATGTCCCTGTGGGCCCTCGCAGCCAATCAGGTGAAACGGCGCGCATTGACTGGCTTTGCGCTGATATGCACCTCAAGTAGCTTCACCGGAGGACCGTAGGATGGACAGGGCATCTCAGGCGTCTAGCAGCGATTAACAACGCACGGAGATGTTGTCTGATCGCTCTCGAGCACCAAAGGTTTGGTTAGTGAAAAGAGGATGAGTCAGCACAGCAGTACTGAGTGCAGACTACCACATCTTTCATACTCTGCAGTAAACTGACGCAGTCCTAAAATATTTTTTTAGTTGGCCGTGGCCCTCAATTTCGGCTATCTTGAGTACTTGTAGCGGATAAAGGAATAAGACGGTGGGCGAACAAGAAGTTATCACTATGACTAGAGCCAATTATCTCTCCATCAGTTTGCTAGCCCCCGTTCGTGAAAATCTCTCTTTCGCGCTCTCGGCCGTTCTATATTTAGTTAGGCATTCGACAGGATGGCATATTCCCACCACGGGGTC
>JAYGXS010000003.1:12304486-12349276 GCA_036362985.1 Ligula intestinalis
CTACCGACTAATGGCGTTCCGCGCTTCATTTGTTCTTTTCGCCACTATCATAGTTGACGCTGCGTCAACGTGCTCGCCACCCGCCCCCCCCCATTTGCCAGGCGGTGGATCGTTCGGGCGCTGGTGTTCGCTCGTACCGCTGTCGGCTTCGCGGGCGCCCCTGTGAGAAAGCGTGCCACACTGGTCATTTGATTCCCGATTGCTGCGACCTTGTTCCTCCGCGGACGTCGGCCAAGTGCAAACACTTCCGCCCCGTTCCAAGTGGAAGGGAGCCTAGTACGGCGTGCCTGGTAGACATGCTTTAAATTGATGGCTCTGTTTATTGTGCCCATCGAGGACCAACTTTCGCACACTAGTCGTGCCATCTTCTCATTGGCTTGACCAATCACTCTCATTTTCTCAAAGGCAAAGCCGTGTTTCAGCTGCTGTATGTGATTGTAGACCAACCACCGCTTGTTTGTTAGGTTGATTGCAAATTGATGTTCATGCAATCGTGTACACGAGCGTTTGCCTGTTTCATTAGCATACCGTGCATCGCAACTTTTGCACGGCATACTGTTGACCACTGCTGAGTGTTCGGTCACTGGCAGCGGGTCTTTGGGCTCAGTACTCTGAAGGTGGAAACGAGTGTGCTTTGAAACGTCAGTCAAAATATATTTCGGTCCATGAACTTGCCCCCTCTTCTTCTCCCTGTTCGGGAGATGAGGAACGCGATACTAACATAATACTAATATACTCCGATATATTCGGGATTCAAGTACCCATTACTCATATTCTACTCCATCTGCACTTAATTAAATTATTCATAACACGCTGGCCTTCCGGCCTTCCCTTATTTACTAGTTTATGACCGTTGGGGAGGTTCTATCTTCTATTACCGGGCTGGACTTCTTCGTATCCTACACATCTAAATGTTGTGTATTCTAATTATTAGCCTAGCTCGTTCTGGAAAATGTCTTCTTTGCATGCGGAATATGTTTCGAAATAGTTTTCTCAGTCCAAAAGTTTGACAAAGTTAACCCGAAATCTATGTTTCTTTAGCTGACCTCATCATACAGCGACATTTTAAATCGGTCAAGAATTTCGTGGACCGTATTCTTAGTGAGGTCGCTCACCCTCTCCACTCTGAATTAATGGCTGCGAAATCTTCTCGTACCATGCGCCGAAGCTTCCGTCATATGACCTGCCGTACATCGGCCTACCAGTACTCGGTACTCCCATTCTTAGCACGATTCCTCACGTGTGAAGAAATGGAAATTGAGAAGCTGAAGGCAGACCTGTCGCCATAACAGATGTGGTAACCGTGTCGACTTCTTACTTTGAGCATTTCGTTATCTTTGACCGTTTACTCTTGAGCTTTTTGGACCCCATAATTGATCTTATTTTTACTCTCCGTGAATGGAGCCACTTTTTTGCTGAACATTTTGATATTATCATCAAAATATAGTTCTCTATCTATCTATCTATCTATCTATCGTTATTCCATCTTCCGGCAGTCTCCAGCGTTAAGGGCTGTCACAAACTTAGTTTTTGCAATCGAGCATGTTTTTTTTGAGAGAGGAGTAATTTAATCGTGACAGATTTATCCGTCAAGACTTACCGCACTTTAAAAAAATGTTTTTGTTTTCTGAGGGAGGCCGTGTGATAAAAGTACTCACATGCAGGTTGATTGGTTCCTCTGTTGGAAGATTTTGAAGATTTTTTATGGAGAAATCGCACAGAACCTCTATTTATGCACGGGTGAAAGAGGCACAGAAAACCACAAATTATTCTCTGATATTACAAAGACCTTATGAAATTGATGTTTTTCGCGATCAGTAAAAACTGCATATACATTTAACTGAAAGAGTGTTTTATTAAGATACACAAAATTGCATTTTCATCATTAGATCTGCATATTGTATTCAAGTTAAATAAGCACTGAGCAGCCTGTCAAATGTGACCTTGTGGAATATTTTAGTCATGCGACGTCTCTAACAGCGAAATCATCTTGGCTTGAATTAACTGCATCTCTGGCAATATTTTGTCACGAATAAGCATTGCGTACCCCACCTTCCCACTTTTCTTGATAAAATTGTTAATTTTGTCAAAGAAATAGTACGCTAAATACTAATCCGCCATTTTTGTTTACTTGGAAGTTGTTCATAAGTAGCGTAGTGATTTGGTGGCTGCGTTCGGTCTGATTTCAGATTGGTTAACAATGTTTCGTTACTTAAGGAATATTTAATGAGTGCAAGTGTCATGCGAGGGCCAGTCTGCGTGCTGATTGATTGAATGTGTGCGCCTGTTCCAATGGCCTGGGAGCCGTGGTCACGTGACGCCTAGCGTGGCGCACGCACCAGGAGACAAAAATTCGTACGCACGTGAGGTGCTACACCCTCCGTCAAGCTTGTGCTGTCCGGGGCTCGGTTTACTAACCGCCGGGATGTGCACCGTTTCATTGAACCACTAGCATTACAGTCCTCGTCCCTGTATGCTAATTAGGGTTGCGGAAAAACGCCCGTCAGGCCAGAGGCAAGATTGACTGAGGAGGAAGCAGTTAAAAGTACTTATGGAGTAACTTTTATTAGCGAAGAAATCCGGCATCCAGGTAAAGTTAAATAGGTTATGCTGCAAATATGTTCGATATTAGTCGGTCGGTGACGCAATCACAGTTTCATTTTAAAAAAACAGACAAGATAGCGTTAATGAAAACTATGATAATTGAAAAAAAACTTTTGCTCTTTGCCCTAAAAAATTTCAAATACTTGTGCACCGTTCTGATATTTGACCAACACAAATGCAACGAGGTCTGCAAACCTCGTTGCCTTTGCGTTGTTCAAATTTCTTCCAGGAAAAAATGCTTCAAATTTCTGACGTTTGCTTTCACGTAGACTTAGAGCCAGATTCTGTGTTTTCCTTTCAAAAAGAGACCGTATGATTGCAGTTACAAAAACCACGTTTGGAGGAAATGTGTCGATGAAAATGATTCCCTGATTATCTATAGTCATGGAATGCAACCGAAGGGCCACATAGATTACGCCGCTTATTAGTTAGTTGGATAATGAGAAGGCTGTAATCAATGTCCGCAGGTTTCATCCATATTCTGGGCGGAAGCTTAAATGACCAATTGACGATGGATAACATTCACCATAACATGAAGTGGCTGTTGCTTACGATCCTTTTTAAGTTAACCGATTAACTAATTTAGTGCTTAACTGCGCATTAAGGTACAAACTCCGCATGATCCAGATCTACTTAGTGGACAGGCCAAAGAGCATACGTTTTTCGCAGATAACCTTAAGTGACTTTTGTCATGGCGGCTAAAACACTGTAAAAACCTAGCCACTGAGGACTTGGAGCCAGCTGTCGATATGAGAAGAAGTTAAATGTCGATAGAAGGGGAATTGTATTCTGTACAGGACAGAAGAGTGAGCTAGAGCAATTCAACAGAGGAAAAAAGGGGGGCATATCGGGGACACCAGGGCTGGCCTCCCAGCCTCTAGCCTGAAGGCGCGTCCGCATCAGCCTCGGAGTTGATTGATCAACTTTGATAACTATGATCAACCAAATGCCGATGCATGTGCAAGCGGGACGGGCGACAAAATCGGGCCAAGCCCCACATATAACATGTGGTTCCGTGCGTCAAAAACCATCTCGCAGCTTGACAACTGCCTTCTCGCACCACTTGGAAATCGCGTACAGCTCGGAGGCAACCACTAGACGCCAGCTGATGAGACCAAAGAATCAACTACCAAGATGAGGAACATATAGATTCGTTTAGCGAATCTTGTAGAGTTGTGTGCAAAGCAACTGCGTCGGAGCTTAACTTCGGCTAGCCCTTTTGTGGGTTGCATAAATACCCGATCTGCAGCGACAGAGGACAAGAGGGGACGAGACACTGATGAGCTCCGGTTTTATGAGTTGCTTATGACCCATATGATAAACCACGTTGGTAAACATAAGGGTTTGTTGAAGTCCGTGGCAGTCAGCGCAACTGTGCTGCTTCACCCTTTTTTCGCCTACCAAGCCTTGCAGTCGCGTGTGAGAACCTGCACCGCACGCTATTGTTCAACCCGCCATGAAAGCCACCCACGCTGTCCGTCTCACTTTTGGGGTCGCATTCGCGCTATTCTTCATCCTATTCGCTCGAGAATTCGGAACCAATCAGTGTGCACCAATACCTGATTGGTTGCGGGCAGCAAAGGAGATGTCTTGGTTTCCTGTAATCTTGCGCGCACAGGCACACGCCACAAAAACTGGCCTGAGAGGATTGTAAGTGACACTTTTCTGTAGAGCTGTGGTGGTCCTTTCTGCCTGACGCCTACCTAATTCTTGACGTCACAGACATGGTCGCTCAGAGCAGAACCTTGCGTGGATATACTTTTAAGCGTGCCTCCCACGAGAAACCAACGGGCGCGCGAGACATGGACCGCCCATTCGGTGTCTGCATCACGCCATCCAACCAATCACATTCAAGGCCGCGAGACAGAGAGAGGATTCGGCTGCCACCCCCGATTACCGACGCTAGAACTCACTTGGCATTCTGCCCCTCGCGGGGTGGACGCGCCGCCGCTGCTCTTACGTTCAAAGGTACACCAGACCGAGTCAACCTACCTATGAACTATTCTTCAACTCATTCTGCAAACAATATATTGTCCCTACTCCTCTGGCTTCCCAAGTCTTTTCTCATCTTCTAGGGAACCTGGCCTGGAAGATCGCAGTAGTTAGGGTTCAACCGGCTTAGCCTTAACTCCTTTGCGATAATAATGACTGCCCGACGTGATCTGAACTATCAATTTCTGATCTGGCTGAGCTCAATCATCATTAGACCTCCCTCATCTTCAACTGAATTTGTTCCCGTGACCGCGAAATGGAGAATTTCATCACCGACACCTTTTCGTGAAGCATGATGGAGACGCACAATCTTTAACAGCCCGTCCACCTGAGGTCATGGTTCCTTCCCCATCCCGAAGAGCTGTTCCCGCTTCGAGTGTCCATATCCTCACCTTTCCGAATTCTGATTCTTCTTCTACTGTCAACGTTATCCCTCCTCCCTCAACTCAACCAACACTGACATGGCATACGGATTTGCCGTCGAAGTTCAACACAGCCAACATGGCTCTCTCACGCATAGTCGAGACGCCCAATCTCCTAAACGACTCATGCATGACAGCACGGAAATTCATGCGAGTCACAACCACCCCATCAATCTGGATCCCACAAGCCAGCAACACCAACTCTTCAAAATCTACCGTTGGTACGTACCTCCTTCCCTATCTTTTACTAATCCTCCGTTCGTTTTCTTTCATCAACGAACTTCGGTCTAGGAGGGGAGCACTTGTGGTGGTCCTTCCTGCCTGACGCCTACCTAATTCTTGACCTCACAGACATGGTCGCTCAGAGCAGAACCTTGCACCGATGTACTTTTAGGCGTGCCTCCGACGAGGCACCAACTGGCGCGCGAGATATGGACCACCCATTCGGCGTCTGCATCGTGCCATCCAACCAACAGATAGAGGATTCAGCTGCCACCCCCGATTACCGAAGTTAGAACTCACTTGGCATTCTGCCCCCTAGCGGGGTGGACGCGCCGCCGCTGCTCTCAACCATGGCTCTCACGGTCGAAGGTACACCAGACCGAGTCAAATTTCCTATGAACTATTCTTCAACTCATTCTGTAAACAACATATTGTTCCTACTCCTCTGGCTTTCCAAGTCTTTTCACATCTTCTAAGGAACCTGGCCTGGAAGAACGCAGTAGTTAGGGTTCAGCCAGCTTAGCTTTAACTCCTTTGCGATAGAGCCCCTTGTAAGGTCTTTCTCACAGTACGCACTCTCCAGCCTGTTATAGCCCAACTTTTTGAACCCGACTATTAGGCAGAAGAAGCCAAGAGACCGGTTCTGATAGGTACTGGCGCGCAGACATTCTAGACTAATTTCGACTAAGACCACTGTGTCCGCCATGTGGGTGGTCGTCTCGTTTGCTCGGCTCACGGCGTTGGCGTGGACGGCTGGTATGAGGGCGTGACGTATTCCGGGCGGCTGGACTATGGGTTTGACTCAGCTGCTATATCCCTTTCTCCGACTGCCGTGAATGCATGGGGGAGCCCCGCCTCCGTAACACAGCCTTACCAGCCTTCTGATTTGGGAAAACCCTCCGTTTTCGACATCGCCACCTTTCGGTAAAGTCAGTAGAGCTCGGCGACAGCCAGGCGAAAGAAAGAAACTGCAACACAAATCTGCTAAGTTGGGCACCCAGCCTGTACGCCATAAGTACAGGCTTGGCTACTTCTATAAAAGCGATCGTTTACAAAATCCACAAACCGTTGTGATATAGTCTGCTGTGGTCAAACCAAGAAATCTGCTTTCTGCTGGACAACAACCAGCGGTCAGGAAATAAAACTATCTACCTTAGTCACATGCACGAGAGGAAGTCGAAACTTCGGCGTTTGCAAGGCAAAAAGGGCCGTGAATCCTTGGAATCAAAGTACTCAGATGGGCAATATCAAAAGAAACATAGATCCACGAAGCACCACGGCTCAGTATGAGACCATCGGCAACTCTAAAACCCTCATCAGAAGTAGCCATAGCCATCTTGTCCTTCTGTTTTCCACCAGAGCAACAGCGTGAACTCGCGCAAGAATAAAGACGTATGGCGGAATGGGCAGTCTGCACTTCAACTAGACGTAGCAGTAAAGTTCGGGTCTGTATACGCAGCCCGCGAGCCAGTGCCCATGACAATTTTGCGCCTACTTCTCAGAAAGAGATACGCTTTATTTTTAAAATAGCATTCCAAAATCTTCAGCAAAAATGTCCTCCATTCAGAAGGGATAAAACAAAAGTGCACAAACTCACAACACCGGAAAATCAAAAGCCATCCATAATCATCAATGACTGCAGTTGTAGATTTCGTGGTAGATTTGTCAAATATGGGCAAAATTGCACTGCTTTGAAAACGACGCTAGCGTCGTGCACTGATGACCTATTGAGGGGGGTTAAGGCTAATAAGGTTAACCCTAACAGCTGCGATCATCAAGGCCTGGTTCCTTACGAGAGGAGAGAAGTCTTGGGAAGGCCAGATTAGTAGGAAGAGTATATGTAGAGAATAAATGGGAGGATAGGCAATAGGAACTTGCACAACCGCAAGCCAGCGGACGGCAGCTGAAGTGAGGGCTGCTCGGCAGTCGTCACACGAGGGCCTGTGTGAGTCGGTCTGTGATTGGCTGTTACGGAGGCCGAACAACAGCGAGCGTTACAAAAATGCACTCCGACTTGAGCTAGTCACGACATGCGTTCACGAGTGCACTTGGTGTGGCGCTAGTCTTACTTACTTGTACTTGTTACGGCTGTGATCATGCCTGATCTAGCCGGCCTCAATGATGTCACGAACGGTACCTCTCCATGCGTGGCGATTGGCGATAGCGGATCTCGAAAGCTCCACACAGTCCCTTCTCCAGCGACGGAGGCCGAAGATAGAAGGCCCAAGAACAGCTTCCATGTCTTGACGCACGGTGTCTAGCCAAGTTTTCAGTTGCTTTCCTCTTCGACGTTTCCAGGTGGGCTGCGGTGCCGGGTCGAGGGCAGCATAGGTAAGCTCGTGGGGCGGAGGACGGAGAACGTGTCCAAACCACCTCAGCCGCCTTTCTTGAATGGCTTGAGATATCCTCGTGATATGATCGCAGCGGATGCGGACTGTCTCATTTGAGATGAAGTCACTAACCTTAACTCGCAGAATCGTCCTCAAACAAAAGGTGGTCAATGACCTACAGTCTTCGCTCATCTTCAGCGTGCACAGCCCAGCATTCACATCCATAGGGGAGGACTGACCGGATGGATGCACGAATCTTCGTGGCGATGGAGATGTCACGTCGGATCCATAGGCGCTTTCGAAGGATTGAGAAAACCCAGCGAGCAGCATCGATACGGGAGACAATGTCGTCCATGCTCTGCTCATTCGGTAGCAGCCTCACCCCGAGGTATTTAAAGCTGTCTACTTCTTCAAGTTGATGGCCATTAATCCCCAGGGGTGCCTTTTCCTGGTCAGGGGTGCAGCTCGAGAATAACTTCGTTTTTCCGGAATTTATGGACATTCCTACCGACATAGCGATCTCACTTAACCGCGACACTACTGACTGTAGACCATTAAAGTTTGAGGCTAACAGCGCAATATCATCGGCGTAGTCGAGATTAGTTAGTCGGCGTCCGGGTGAATGTTCAACACCGTCCTCTTCATGTAGGGCTTTGCCGAGAATCCAGTCAATGACGTAGTTAAACAGAATGGGCGAAAGGACGCAGCCCTGTCGGACACCAGACCGAATATCTAACGACTGAGAGAGATTGTTGTGGACCAGGACTCGTGCGGTGGTAGACCGATAGTAGGCCTTAATCATCGCAATGAGTTTGGTCGGCATTCCATCCAGTTCCATTATTCGTCACAGGGACTCACGATGGATGGAATCGAATGCGGCGGCAAAGTCGACGAAGCAAATGGCCGTCGGTTGCTGGTAGCTATGGCGGAATTCTAGAGTGCGCCTCAGTGTGAATATTTGATCTGCACCTCCACGCCCAGCTTGGAATCTGGCTTGGTTGGGTCGTGTCCTGGAGTCACGTACAGACTGGAAGCGCCTGAGAAGAACAACAGCAAAGATCTTTGCAGCAACACAAATAAGACTTATGCCACGATAGTTCTCGCATCTTGTCTTATCTCCCTTCGTGTGGAGAGGTACATGTATACGTGAGCCCCAGTCATCGGGAACGGCCTCTTCTCGCCACGCCTGTACAACCACCTCATGGAGCCCAGGAGCCAGGGTGTGGACACAGGACTTGTAGATTTCTGCAGGAATACCATCCTCCGCGCACGCCTTGTTGTTGCATATCCTCTGCATTGCATCGGAAGGGATGTCACACGACACTGCGTAGGCAGGAGAAGATTGAAACTCCGCTGTGGAGGAGAGGGAGGGTGTGATGGGTTGTTCGTCAAAGTTGAGTAGGTGCTCGAAGTGTTCACGCCAGCGATCGACCTTGGCCAAACAAAGAGGGATAAAAGTCGGCTTGCAATAGGCGAAGTAGGCCAATCAACGTATATATTAAAAAATTGTACATGCAAAATGAGGGGGGAAAAATGGCAGCTCAATTTGAAGTACCCATCTCGTCAAGAATTAAATAGGATAGGTTGCAGGGAGGGCCGTGTGACGCCGGACGGAAGTTTTTCCAGTGGGCAAGTCCGATGTTTTCACCGGCTGTTTGCTCGGTACAGGATTTCATCGTCCCGGAAATCGAAAGTTGTATGACGTTTCGCCACAAATGTGATCTAGCTCATGTTTCCAGCTGCTGCCATTTGTCCTCGCATGTGGTCAGCGATTGTTCTCCTGTCTCTTCATCGATTCGGTTCACAGGCAATTCTTATTGGACAAGATTGACAAAGTTCAGCTCATGACTGGGGGACGATAGGTTGCAATGACTAGCTCCATACGAAGCGCATTTGTGAACGCTTGTCGTGATTAGCCCCAGTTGAACGCACACTCATTGCTCCCGGCCTCTGGAACAGCCAACCACAAGCCGACTCACACAGGGCTTCGTGTGACGACTGATGAGAAGACATCAATTCCTACACCGTCCACTGGCTTGCGGTCGTCTGCCAGTCAATTTCCTACTGCATATTTTCCATTCATTCTGTACGGAATATACTCTTCCTTCTTCTCTGGCCTTCCGAAGACTTCTCTCCTCCTATGGAACCGGGCCTGGGGATCACGGTTGCTAGGATTTAACTTAATTAAATCCCTGCAACGAGGCCCTACGAGTCAGACTTATTATTGTGTCCAGTCCATGGGCGGTGCAGATGCCCATAAGTTAGGAGAGGCCTAAAACGGTTTCCTACACGAAAGTACTCGCTGGAATTTCGGTTGTTCCAATGCCAGCCTGGAGTACCTGAGAGGATGAATACAGCTTCGGGGGCCTTTGTTTTCTGCCTACTTAGGTGCGAAATAAGTCTGCTTCCTCATTGATGATTCGCAGAAAATTATCTTTGTGGCATGTAAAGTAGATGTGTTACCCTGTGAAATTTCAAATTGAATTTAAAAAGTGTGTTTTATATTCGAAAAGATTACTAAAGTGGAAAGGTTATAGTAGTTAGTCTACAGCAGAATCCTTGTAATGACTAGCTCGCGTCAAAGTGAACTCCACTAGAATCTCCAGACTGTGGTTCTCGACGTCTGCGAACTGCCAATCACGGATGCCGTAAAGCTAGTCCAAAGCACGGCGACGAATAGAAAGCCTGCACACGTGAACGTTGTCTCTCTGGGCCACGGAGATTCCTGCAATGGGGCTGCACTTCGGATCACGCCGCTCCAGCGGAAGTTCGTGCTCTCCGTAGTCAATCTTCTTCCCTAGTATTCGTTGTTCCTCTGTTTACACAAGATACTGTTCCTTTTTCATTCTGACCGCCATCGACTTCTTCTCTGCTAAGTAACCATGGTCTGAAGATCACAGCTGCTAGGGTTTAACTTACTTAACCTCTGCGTATGTGACAATATCCTGAAAATTTTCAATAACGTCAGGATGTCGTCTTTTGAAGGAGCTACTTCCCAGCCGTCAGCAAAAAGACTACCCTGTAAAAAATAACTACTTAAGTAACATGCATGTCTGGCTGATCTTCGATGTCCTTGTATATTCAGATAAATTGTAGGTATATCATGAACAGAAGTAGTCATTACTGTACTCATTAAGTGACAGATGAATTCTTTTAATATTACATTTAAAGAAGGGGTACCTCTTGGTTTAAAAGAAAACTTCCAAATCTTGAATAACTTTGAACCTAACCTACTGTGTTCCTTGCTTTCGGAGGATTTCTAACTACAAGCCGTACATTCTTCTGGTCAAGAAGATCACATATTTCTGTACGCTATAAAAAGCGCTCATAGAGAACTGATAAAATATCACAGTGGGTGGGTACCAGGTTGCATAATTTGTAGACAGAAATGATAAATACACACAAGCTACCTTATGCATGGACAGTTCAGTTACGAAAATCCCGTAAATAAAATGTTTTTTTTTAAACTGACAACTACTCCTTTCTCTGATATAAATTTCGCTGAGGTTGTTTTCTACAAAATGCGCATAAGAAGAAATATTTTCATTGAAGTTTAAAAAATAAAATACAACTGAATTCGTATAATCGAAAATCATGGAGAAAAAGTCGTACACCTTAAGTTGTCATTTTTCGCTGTGTAGATCTGAGAGTAGTCGAGAGGAAACTCAGTGGAATCTTTGTTTGGATCCCAGAAATGGTTTAAATAATCTCATCTGCCGCAAAAGAGCGTGCTATAAATAAACACAGACATTTATTGATATTTCTTGCTTATAGTTTATTGGATGTGACAAATTTGGACATTTTTACTTACTTTTACTTGATTGGATTACGTGATATTTCTGAAAAAAATGGTGGTTAGGAGGTTGTCTACTTCAAATTACCTGAGGTCAAACCGATCTCAAGTTAGATTAGTACAGTTCACGGCAGTAAGCGTCACGCACACCTTCAATTTTCATGTGTAACAACTTTGCGTTAGTTTATTTGATTTGGTTGATTTAACGTATTTATATTTAAGTTTAGTTTTCGGTTCATTTGTATTTTAGTTTCAGTTTATTTTTTAAAGTCAAGTCACTTTAGCTTACTGAATTAACATTTTTTTAGTTAGCTCATTTTGGTTTTAGCTATTTTTTAATTTATTTATTTTCCAATCTTTGCATCACTGCACATTTAATTATGACGCGCTTTTCTGTTGACAAACATTAAAGCATTTCAATAATTATTCCCGTTTTTACTTTTATAAACTTTATTTATACTTATATTTCCTTTCCTTTGTATTGCATTGCTCAGACTGTATACTCTTTATTTCACCCGCTTCTGTATAGGAGAAAAGTAGAGCTTTCGCGTGCTAATCTGGAACCAAAACTAGGATTCTGCACGAAACTCGTTCAAAAGCCAGCATCCTGAATTGACTGTAATATATGCGCGATAAGTAATAGGACCTGGTGAGATAGTACCTTTATTACACACGGCTCAGATGTTCGTAAATAAGTGAACGTTTGTAGTTAAACCACCGACAGATACGGAAATCGTCCCCACCAATTTTTTTGTGCTTTAACAATGATCAGCATAATTCCCACCTCCCTAACACAAACTTAGTATTCAAAAACACATTAAGAGATAGATAAGTCAACAGAAGTTTATCTTTAAAAAAACTGGACATAAAACGGTAAATATGTTCTCTGAAGGGTAAGCAAGGTGTACCAGTGTCATCCGCTTAAAAGTATAAAATCAGATTACTTGAAAACCTTGCGACAAAGAGGGCAATACAAGTAAATATCACAGGGAATGGGGACAAATGCACTGTCTCCCAGGTTAACCACTTTGCCCCGTACTTCTCAATCCCTACCAACAGATGGTAAGTTCAAAATAGGAACCTGATGCCACAATGCGTAACGCCTCCTGATTGGCTGCTTGCATACAGTAGAAACAGCCACTCAAAGGGCACTGACGGGGTCCAAAGGGCTGCAAGTAAAAAACAAAATCTGACGACACGTCCAGTGGGGAGAAATTCAGAAGATGCATAGTTTCTCCTTGTTCTTCTGTTTGGCTGTCTCCCGAGAGAGGGCCCGTTCGTGGTTCTTGAGGGAAGTCAACTTGGCTCGAAGACTCGTCAGACGCTGGCTGGCGGAGGCCGCGGCTCTGCGGTCACGTGACTCGTTACGCTTGAGGGACTCCTCTGCGCGGACCACCTCTGACTCTACTCGACTGATTTCACGCTAGAAAGTCGAAGGAGGGGATAAAGAGTGGAAGAAAAGGAGTCAGTAAGAGTTAAAATAGGTATAAACAAATGCGAGGAACACTTTTGGTGTGCAAAATTCCAATGAGTAGTCAAAGATGAACGGGCATCGGCAATCCAGAGTAAAATGTTACCAATGCATTGAAATTTTCTTCACAGCGAGTGCACTACACTGCTGGGCGGGCCGGGTTCAACTGGAAAACGCTGCCTCAGAAAAAGTACGCGGCGATTCGGTAAGTGTATTTTAATCGTCCGATAAGTGGATGAAATATGCTTATGAGTCTCGGAAAATTTGGTCAAGGGCAGTAGAATGTAAAACATGTCTTTTTCAGATCAGGTCTGTGCGCGTTTAGGGCAGTTCAAAGAGAATTCAGGGGTGGGGGAACGTTATTTCATATCCTCGACTGTAGCGGATCACCTACATTTGTGCCCTGCATAGTCTAAATAGCGGAGTAGCTCTTAAAATAATTTGATAACCAGTCTGTGACTCTTAGGGTAACTTTAAAGTACTCTTTTGTCCAGTGCTCTTTTTCGGAATTATACGGTTCTTCATTATCTGTAAATAGGCTTTCCCTGACATATTTATTTGACCCTTCGTATCCCTTATAGGGGCCACGCGATACAGGCACCGGAGCAACACGGAGGCTAGATTAGGGCCCGGCAGACAAGTGCCGCAGGTGGGAGGGGATAGTGTTGACAAGCCTCCCACCTTGAACCAACGAGGAGACAGAGTAAAGATGAATGGATGTGGGCGTGAGCACAGTAGTCGACAAAGCGAAACAGTCCATCTACACGTACCACACACGGTCTGGTCCCAATTACAGAGTTTATTAGGAGATAAATTGGATTTCAAACCAACAACAGTGCCATTAAGGCCAGAGTAGGGGTTCGTTACAGTCTGCATGGACCAGGTTATCCTGTCTATTGGTATTTTACTAAGCCACAATCCATGGCACATCGTGACACGTTCAAGCGCATCAAATATATTACAGTAAGGAAGGCCCTGAGTTACCACGAGGATGAAACGCCCAATGCCTAACACCCTTCTTTCCTTCTCTAATGCATCAGTCAACTATTCAAGCATTTCAAGCAACAGATGATGGGGTTGGGTTCCGGTATCTGACACAGCGTGATCTCTAAGGTGCGCCAACGCCCACCGTGTGCCCCACAGGAGGGTAACTACAATAACGATGACTCACACGTGAAATGGTTTATTAGTGACATTAGACTTGCACTGCATCTACCACACTCTCTACTGCTTCAACCAGCCGCGCTCAACACTATGAGGCGGGATGAGGTTGGTTGGTTGGTAGCGCTTGTTGGATCTGGGGTTCCCGCCGGAGTCCGAACTGGGTGCAGTTGGGAGACGGAGAAAAGCCGCGACCTCGGCCGGCTTGAGCCACAGGTCCGCGGGAGTGGGGTGGGTGCCTGGACGAGAACTGCAGGCAAACAGATGGCGGCAGTCATGCGGTGAGACGCCGCAGTCGGGACAGCAGTCGGGTATGGATGGGTCGAGCCGGTGTTGGTACTGGCGAAGGAGCATGCAGTAGCCACTGCGTAGCTGCGCCAGGGTTCAGCGAGTGACCCCAGGGAGACGTCTTTCCGAGGCCGCAATCGGAGGAGGATAGTCCCCTAGAAGGACCTGAGGGTGGTAGCTGGATTTTGCCTGCACAACGGCTTTCTGGTGAAGGCACTGGGAGCCTGTCTTGATGGCGGAGCCATCAGCGGGTAGATCAGAGAGAGACGAGGCGACTGCTGCCTTGTGGAGAGCTCATATAGACGACCGAACGTTAGGCCTAGGCTCAGGAGTGTTGCAACGATGGTGGTTTGGATGGCCAGGTTGTAAATAGGTCCACTAGAACTGCTGGCCCAAGAGTTTGTTGTGCGGGGCGACCGGCAGGACAGAAGCCTCTGCATGAAGGTGATCGATGGGCGACATTTTATAGCAGCCTGTGACCGTTCTGTGCTGACTGAAGGTAGCGGAGGCTGGAGGAGCTGATTGTGGGAGACCAGACTGGGGCTGCATAGGTAAGATGCGGCTTGGCCAGCGCTTTGAATGTAGTCACCAGCGTGGCTTTCGAGCAGCCCCAGGATGTGCTCGCGAGAGCCTTGAGGACCTTGGTGCATGGGGGGATGGGGTTCAGGGAGCTGGCTACAAATAGGCAGTTTTACCGCCTATTCCGACGATGGTGGTGCGAGACGTTGACTGACGTGTTAATTAGGTTAAAGTGATAGTTTACTTGCGTTGCATCTACCACACCCCCTCTTTTCTCAGTCGCCCGACCCCGGTGTCGAGGCAAAGGCGGGATCGAGCACAGGCTGCCGAAGCCGCCATGTCTGACTCAGATGCCACGGAGTGGGAATGCCATGGCTGGCTGGTGCCTGAGGCTGTACCTACGCGTGTCATCAGCACCCAATGAAAGTAGCAGCACGGATTCCAACTTACGCAGCCTGGACCTCTATGGCCCACACACCTCCTCATAAACCACCTGGTCACAGTCTACACTTGGCCAGGAATTTGCACAACAACAAGCACAAGGGCACAACGCATTACTTTATGCGCTGACGAACCTGAATGTTGTATTGCTCAATGTTCAGTTGCTTTGTGGACTTGCTGGAGATGGCAGGCACTTTCGGGGTAGATGGGTGAGCTGGGCTGGGAGCAGCGAGCACCGTCCTGTTGAGGTAGTCAAATACAGTTGGAGGAGTTGGAGCAAGAAGACGAGCAGCTTGACTAAAACCACCAGCTGCAGTCGCTGTGCCAGGGCTCTCACGCGGATGCCGGCGCCGCCGCCGCTTGCCAGGCAGTCGCTCCCCGCGACGCAGTTGTACAAGACGGTCCAGGGAGGGTCGTGCGAGCCCCATATCAACTATGCAATGCAGAGTGACATCGGAGCTGACGGGCTGGCGTCGGCCGTCGCCAAGGCGACCAAGGCCGCCTCGTCCAATGTAGCCCATCTGACGCAGAAGGCGAGATCCGACGCCGCGAGTGTGCAATTCCCAGGTGCCCAGCGGTTCCTGATCGGTACCGGCGTCACCAGCGGAGACATCCATGGGGTATTCAACTGGGTGCTCTAGAACACCGCCACTGCTAAAGGCAACCTTTGAAGGAGTCGATTTCTGAAAGCACAGCAAAGGTGCAAACAGGGATAATTTTAAAAATAAACTCAATGCCTTCAACTGACTTTAACATATAAACAATAGTGAAAATCGGTGATTTCGCCCGTCATCCTGCTAACAGCAATACCTAGAGCATTAAAAATTATAAGCACACAACAGAAATTAAAATATAGTTTTTCCGGAATAACTTTGAACAAGGTAAAGGTGAAGGAATGTGCAGGATTTCATGACCTAGTAGGATTTCATAACCTCCTACTTGAATGCATACGGCCTCTGTGTACTGAGGAACGTAGATATTGTGAGAGCTGAGTAGGTGACCCCGAACACGCTAATTTAGGGAAAAGTTAGCTTGGTTTTGTTTAATAGAGCCAGTAAAAGCTGCTCCTCCGATAAGATCGATGGATGCTTCTCTTGGAAAGGTGTGCCGGGCAAAATGCCTCGATAAGTTTTGCTATTCCAGGCAAGAAAGTCCAGCAGAAATGTTCGTGCCAAAGAAGAAATTGAATACCTGTCTTCCTTTCTGATTGATAATCTATCAAATGTGATCGAGCGACGGCTCCGATGTCCTGATTGAACAGTCTCCAACTTGCCGCTCATAAGCATTACAGCGGCTATTACAGTTAGACCAATTAAATACATCCTGCCCATGCTTGGAATTCTAACCTTCATTAGTTTAAATGTAAATACAGCGGCAAATACCATGTGCGTACGCGAAGGCAGTTGGCAACCAGTTGGCTGAACATAAATCGAAATGGCAGCAAAAGAGGGAAAATAAGGTATCCAGGAGTTCCATTACGAAACACACGATGCTTCCTGGCTATGCGGTGGACACAAATGCTGCATCCAAAGTCATACTGCAAGTGACAACTGGGCGTTTCCTGTACCTTGAAGGAGCCGATGCAGCAATACGGAGGAAAAAGGCAAAGCTGTGTAAGCAGCTGGATCACGTGTTCCGCCGCGCACTGCCATGGTAAGAGTCGATGACAGAAATGGCCCCACTGCTCCTCCCAATCGCATAACTGATTACTATCCCACACCAGGAAGTTGTAGCGATGATGTTTGGCGAGTGCGCGGTCACCTAGGACAACCCCCTTTCCCCCCTTACAACGTCCACTAGCACATCAGATCGTCATTCCATATTTTCATTTCGTCGCCTTTGCCCTGCTGGTGGAATCCTAGTTTAGGTCCCAGAAATTACTTAGATAATCTAACGTTTTCGCAACAAATACCCCACTATAAATAAACACAGAAATTTACTGACATTTCTTACTTACTTATAGTTCATTGGGTGTGACAAATTTGGACATATTTACTTACTTTCACTTAATATTTTATTGGGTTGCTTGATATTCCTGAAAAAAATTTGGTGGTTAGGAAGTCGTCTATTTCAAATTACCTGGGGTTTAACTTACCATTTTGGAGTAATATTAGTATGGTTCGCGGAGCAAAGCGCCGCGCACACCTTCAGTTTACATACGCAAGGAATTTACGTTCGCTTATTTTATTTGCTTTACTTAGCTAATTTATATTTAAGTTCAGTTTTCCGTTCATCATTATGTTTAACATGTTATTTTAGTTTGAGATTATTTTAAAGTTAAGTGTGTAAGCTTACTTCAGTTTAAGTTTTTAGTTAGTTGATTTTAATTTTAGTTAGTTATTTTTTATTTAGTTATTTTCCAATAGTTGCAGAATTGCACATTTTAAGTATGGCACGCTTTTTGTTGATAAACGTTATGGCATTTAAATAATTATTCCTGCTCTTTCTACTTGTATAAACTGTGTTTTCTAAATTTATATTTCCCTTCCTTTGTATTGCCCAGACTGCATACCCTTTAGTACATCCGGTCCTGCATTACAGAAGGATAGGGCTTTCGCGTGCTGATCTGGGACCTAAACTAGTATTCTACCGCCTCGTTCAAACCAAAAAAATGTTATCCTTAGTGTTAAAGTCAAATAAGAGTTGGGAGGTAGGATGGCAGATAGTATAACCGGCAAAAACAAGGGAGATTGGCATTTTTAGGATGGTAGCCTCACCAAAGGCTAGCAACCTTGTCGGCTCGCCTAAGGCATCGAGCCTGCCGCTGACCGCCACAATGATTCCTTTGTTCAATAGCGTTCGCTGGGCAGGCCCCAAGTATTGACCTTAGACCAGACGCGCGCACCCCAATGCAGTGTTAGGATTATTCCCAACAAGCGGCCCGGATGAACTAACAGGTCACGCTATCGGCCCGCCTTCACACAGAGGTGCGCAGAGCCGGGCGCGGGCAGCCAATCAGGCCACAAGAGAACGCGTGACTTACAGTCCCTAGCAGACAGGGAGAGTTGCATAGCACACGTAGACACGCTAGTCCGCTCCCAATGCCGAGGCTTGCCCCCAAAGCGGGACAAATAGCGCGCTGGAGACCAACCAGCGGCAACAGACATGGCCATTTCTGACTCAGTAGCCGCTATCAGGCAAGTGATGCCCCACTAGAGGCTCCACCCCGCAACCTTTTGATCTAACGCGCTAACCATTCAGCCACGGGCTCGTTATCTTGCCGGTTTAGATCGGGAGCTATTGATATTCGGGAATAAATGCTCACCGATCGCTAACCGAACTCACTGGTCCCGCTTTGCTTCGAGGTTTATCTTCGAACCCCGCCAGCGGACGCACAGTTTAGGTAGATAACATTGCCGGCAAAGACAGAGGAGACTGAAATGGCGGCCAGTGGGACTTATTTAATAAATATCGCTGGAGGTAAAAGAATTTAAAAGCCGCCAGGCGTTTGTTTTCCTAGTCAAAATAAAGTTCTTTGAAATGCGCCTCGGATAATGGAATAGCCCTCCTGTTTATAAGCCAGGAAAATGGGTTTAATTAATGTCTCATGGTATAAGCGATAATTCAATTAGAGAACCAACTTTGGCGTGTCGGCCGGCGAGCGCGACCAACTTTTGAGTTCGATGTGCTGCAAGGGCATTATGACTGAACTTCAATCACGAAAAACTTTATCGCATGGTTGAACAGTGTGTCGGAGGGTGCAGATGATGTATACCATAAGGCAATAATCCACAAATATGAGCGCTGCTTCAATGTATGCATAGCGAAATATTGAGGAAATGAAAATACAAGCAGAACACAATTATGAGCACACAAAATATTGAGACAATCAAAAAGCAAGACATCTTCAACGTTCCTTATAATAGAAATATAATATCGTGTAGCTACAACACGAGGCTAGCGGCGAGGCGCACTAAGTCGAGGCCGGCGGAATGGTAAGCACCACGCTCTGACGATGAGAACGAGTACATTTTCGAAACGTTAGCACAAATACAATTTGGTCCCAGCACTTTTCCCCTCTTCTTCTTCCTCTTGCGGGGAGGATGAACATGATATGACATCTTGACCCCAGATATTTGCGCATATTAAGAAATATAATAATAGGTGTCGACGGAGAGGCTGCCAAACTCGTCGTGGCAAAATCAGCACATATGTTTAAGTAGCTTCCCGAGTATAAATAAAGCCAATCTTTATTTTCGGAAACGGGCAGTCAACAATTTACTTCGAACGACAAGTCATTGGGAAATCAGGTCTTGGCAACGGTTTATCCTTAAAAAATTATTCCGGCTGCTGCTGCTTTTATCACGGATGAGGGACTCCTGTAAGAGTTCGAAAGCTCAGAAAAAATGGAAAAAAATGTTTTGGCCATCAAACAACCTGCTTCTTTCCTACTTAAAAAATGCTGCTTTCGAGCACAGATGACAAAATCGCAAGAAAAGGAAACACTAGCGCTACACACTTATGAGTGCTCCAGCAAAATGAGATCGTAAATAAACAGGAAAACACCTTCGAAGTTCCTTCGGCGTCCGAATACGGAAACTCCGCGGCGGATAAGGTCTGCTCACTGGATTCCGACGAGTCTGAGATATCGATATCCTTTTCTTCCTCCACCTCCTCCCCAGAATCGATGAAGCAGGGCGGATCCTCAGCCATTTTCCCGCCCTCCTCGGAGCTGATTGGGTGAACGTGAGACAGGGGTATACTGGAAACACTTGCATCCAAGAGGGAATAGCTGGTAGATCTAACCAGACCCGACCGGCGGCTGGAAGTAGACGTTAAGGCGCCGGTAGGCACTGCGCACCACTGCACCACACAGGTGCCTTCGTCGACATCTGTGTGCTGGATACGCGCGTGGTGCCAAAGCGAGGAATGCGGCCGTTTGTCGCCTTCGAGTGCCAGACAGAGTTGCCCTTCATGGAGGTAACTGGCTGGATCCGGTTCTTCCCAGGCCCGCAAATCCTACAATTTCAGGTTCAAAATATGTCTACTTCACCACACAGATGGGAAGCGAGTGGTGATAAGTACTAGACTGGTGTATTTCACACACAGAGAGAGGAAGACATACCTCGATGGAAGCCACCTCACCGTGACTCCTTCGACAACGGACGCCACGGGAGCATGTGCCAGTTTCCAGGAACTGGGCACAGGGCACCTCACTGAGCCGGGTTGGATTAGTGAAGAAGAGACGAACAAGTCGCGAACACACCAGGCTGCTCTCATTGAGCACTTCAGCAATCACTGCATTACGGTGCACAAAATAGCCTCTTGATGTCCACCCGGGCAGAGAACACTTGCTGCCCGGAAGATTGTCCTCCTCCTCCTTCTCCCGAAGACCCGGGGCAGGGGGTTCGACAGTTTGTGGGCCAGAGACAATAGGATCAGTTTCAGAATTTGCCGGTTGTAGAGGGGGCAGGCTCTCCAGGACAGAAGCTATCGCTGCCAAAGCGGTTTGTTTACGCTGCTCTAGCAGATCGGCTTCTTTGAGCTCAATGAGTTGCGTTAAATCTTCTTTTAGACTCAAGAGTTCAGTAGAATTGTCCTGAGATAGCTCCAGTAGCTGGTCCACCTCCGCCAGGGTTTCTCTCAAAGTCTGCAGCTCTGTGTCCATTGCAATAAGGCGACTAAATTAAAAATGATATAAAAGTCAGCACACGAGCCGCAGTCGGAGGTTGAAACTTCCAAAAAAAGACAGGCGTACAGAGTTGCGTGTGAAATCGGAGGAAAGAAATTTAGGCGACAAGACTGTTCAACAACAAAAACCGCCTATGAAAGCCATTTACAGTGTCTCAGACTTGTTTACGATTACCTATGACTAAGGATTCCCGACGGAATCCGAAACGTCAGGAAAATAAAGTCCTTGTTCCAGTGATCGCATCTTCTTCGTCGGAACTGCTGCCTGGAACTCGTATATTCTCCTCTATTGGCATTCCATAAGTGTTTTGTGCCAATTGCAAGATCACGTGTGAAACAAACGCCAGTTCATTTTTTTGCAGAGCATGAACAGCCACTGCACCCTGCCCCAAAGCAGACGACTGACCGGCTCGGCCAATAGCTTGATGCTGGCGGTGAGGGAGAGTGAGGTCAACGGCTCAGCACATTTTCCTCGTTATAAACAATCTGATGCACTTGTGGCTATCACGATGCGCTTAAGGCCGTAGCTTGGAAGGTTGCCAATTGACGGGAAACTCGGACACCACGCGGTCAGTCCAGTGGAGTGGTTGACTCACGGAGCTAGTCAGGCTGAAATCGCTCCCTTATAATGTGGCGTTTTCAGGTACTCCCAGTCAACTGGGACCTCAGCCACCGCCCCCTTCTATGTTGTGCTTTTATGGCTGTGTTTACCTACAGGCCTGCGGTCCCCCCCATCCAGTCTTCTTTACTTTGTTTTGACACCCAGCCCCGGTAGGGGGAATGAGGAGGCGGGAGAAGCAGCGCAAGCCTATTTTTACTAACGAGCAGCGGAAGTCACGCGCCTGCATCACCCTGTTATGGAGCATATGCCGGACATCGTCAGCTGTCGCATCTCATAGAATGTTGACCGAAATACTCAATTTTTCTTCGAATAGAAGAGATTACTTTAGTGGAGTTGTTATAGGGATAAGCATGCAGCATAACCCTTTTGAATGAGGTCCCTTCTAGCCACTTGCAAAAACGACGAGGTAAAAATTACTACTTCAGTTGTAGTAAATTTTACTTAGGCTTTCAATACCCTTAAATATTTTACACGGAACAAGAATTAAAACATTCGATCTTGTCCTCAATACGTAGCCCATTACGTCTACATCTTATAGTTGGACCGTGAAGGATCTATTCATAGATTAGCGCGTCTGCTTGCCTAAAACTGCTGCCCATGCAGGATAAAACACAGCCCGCAGTCATTGTAGAGTTTTATGAGTTCCTACTGCCGAAGAGCGTAGACAAATTTACGAATTTCTTCGTAGAGAAATTAGGCAACATAGAGCTTGGAAACCCTAAGCGCAGGTGCAACCGTCGGCGGGTTCACAATTATTCGGGAATAAAACAAAATAGTTCACAATGATAAAAATGTGTTTACCGAGCGGTTTATAGGAAATGCTCATCTCGTTCTGGACATGCTCAATGTTAGGATATTAGCCGGACCAAATGCTAGCAACGTTTGGAGGCTTTCCTGAGGCGTCGAGCCTAGTCGAGTGTCTTTTTTGTTAGCTCTGACCGCAAACAGGCGATGACTGTCCACGCGAGATGACCTTAACCTCTGGAGAGAAAACAGATGCACGGGCTTGCTCGCGCGCGCCACTGTTCGCAGTTGTCCCAATGCGCCAAGCAGGCTACAGGGGAACGCGCACTAGACACTCTCTTATAAGACACTGTCCCCCTGACGCAGGGAGAGTTGCAACAGCGGACGCGAGGACACGCTAGTCCACACCCAATGCCGGGGCTTGCCCCCGAAGCGGGACAAAGAGCGCGCTGGAGATCGACCAGCGGCAACAGCCACCGAGACGGCTCCTCCGGGTGGATTCTTGAATTACGCCCTTTTTGTGTGCTTCCTTGGGGATTTCAACAGGGCGTAATTCGAAGGTGACACACGTCAGATGCCATCGTTATAACACAAGCGACGCTGAACACGTCGTTATAACACTCAGAGCCTCACGACGGCGAGGCCGCCATAGCCGGAGGGTAGAAACGGCGCACAAGAACACCTCCGAAAGTTCCCCTCGAGTGCCTACAATTGAAGCCGGAGACCTAGGAAGTCCTCGCACAGGATCGACCAGAGCAGTGAAAACCGTAGCAGCAATCAGATCACCACTAAGTAAGGATGGTCAAGCATCGGATCAACTTTTTTATTATCCTGAGCTTTCGAACTCTTACAGCAGTCCATTGTCAGAGATAGGAAACAGCAACAAAAGAGGGGCCAGTTATAGTGTGTGTATGTGCACACCAATCAACTGTCACCACTGTTTAAACCAAAACAGCGGCTCGAACGTCTCACGTGTCGTGAACCAACAACCCCGACCCCGTGTCTTCTTCGTACACGAACATTCTACGAACGGCTTTGCTCTGTCGTACATTCACCGATCCAATGCAATACTAACAAACCACCTCCGAAAACGCATCCAAGATCAGCCATATCACAGGGCGCACGACGACCACGGAGGCAACGGTCACCCTCGCCGTCACCGCCACATACTACCACCTCCGCTGGGAACCACAGCAGACGCGTCTTCGTCGCGTTCCCACCCGCCCTCACGATGGCCAAGGTCTGCTACACCAATCTCCCTACAGTGGATCTATCTCCCCTCCTCTCCATCTGTGTTTTTCTGATGACGGAGCAGCCCCTCCCGACCATGCTGCTCAGACTCCTACTCCCCCTCGCCACCGGGATTGAGGCCGACCCGGCGAGGCTCCTGATCCAACAAAGGCTACTAGCCAGCCAACCACCTCCGCTATCAATAGCAAAACCCCCGATATGACGATCATGATGACCACCCGCAGTCCCAACAAGGTCCATGTAGTGAGTGTACTCCGGACGTCATAGTTATAATTAGTGCATTCTGTACAAAAACACACTGGTAGCCAGAGCACCGGACGCGCGGTCAGCCTGTCCGTCTGCTGAGGTGATGTGCGTGTGTGGATGAATGTGGTATGCACCAGTCAGTCAATGTCAGTTTCGTGATTTGATTGGGTGATTACGGAGGTTATGGGCACCAGTGAATAACTGTCCCAGAAGCCGTTGCCCAACACCAATACTACTACCGCCGTCACCACAACCATCACAGGCTGCACCCGGAAAGCGGACTCGATCCCAACCTGTTTGCATTTTGATCGCAATTACACAACACGCACTGGCTTATTCGGTCAATTGCGTATTCAGATTGCAAAAGCATGTGAACCACTGCCTGAAGCGCAGACACACCCGTCACACGGCTACCCTCGATCAACACCGTCGCATGGGTCCCTTCGGCAATACGTATACCCAATCAATAAACCTCGCCGCACTTGTTCATACAAGAACTCGCTTCACGACACCCGACGCACAGACAGAACATACACCGCTCATGTCAATGCAGAGTATGCTATTTGGCGCAACTTGATGCCTGACCAGTTTGTGCGCCCGCAACCGTCTTCGGTAGTCTTCATTCTGCGTCGCCATTGGGTTGAAAGAAGAGAGTGCAACAGAGACTTTGTAAGTCTGCCATCAGTAAGCATTAATTCAGGCGCAAATGACCACCACAACCACCACGTCGTAGCGTAAATGTGTTCAGAAGACGGCCTACGCTAGTTAATAATGCACCAGCCCGAGCACAGGAAGGTGAACAATTAATCAATCATCCAGACAAGTTGTACACAGAAGTGATTGTGGACAGCAGCCTAAACTAATCTTTCGAAACTCATTCCAGATCTTTTGGAAGGTAGCCGACATGCAGATGGCCTTAATTAATTGAAGAGAGCGATAAAAGCGATTCGCAAGTTCCTGTGACACAATCAGTGGAGTAAACACTAAAAGTGACGCCTCCAGACAGAGAACATGCCCCCGCCTAGTTCGCCAGAATAGAGCACTTTGCATAGGCTCACGCCGCCGCCGCCACCACCACCACCACCACCACCAGGAAGCCGCTGCCGCCCAAAGCGACGCGCGATGCCTTCACATTGGTCTGTCTGCCCGTCGAGGCTGCCTCTAAAGCCGTCCCACGCGCCAATCAGAAGCGCGCAGATCAGTCGGAATGACGGGTTCTAAGGCGTGTGTGTATACTGTTAAAAGTCCACCTTCGTAGGGTTCGTTGATGAATTAAGGTTCTACAGTTGTTTGACAAATTCTCTAGGCCTCACCACCACCACCACCACAGAGACCATCACCTTGATCGCGGCACCCACCCAAAAGTAGGCTCGAAGTCGAGGCTTTGGACACGGGCGAAATGTAGAGGTTGGCTGGCTAGTAGCCCTTGTTGGATTCGGAGCCCCGCTGGATTGGCCTCAATCTCGGCGGCGAGAAGGAGGATGAATCGGAGCAGTATGGTCGGGAGAGGCTCCTCTGTCATCAAAAACACAGATGGAGAGAAGGGGAGATAGATCCACAGTAGAAAGATTTGTGTAGCAGACCTTGGCCGCCGTAAGGGCGAGTGGGAACGCGACGGAGACGCGTCTGCTGTGGTTCCCAAATGTGGAGGTATAACAGCACGGCAACTAGCCCGCACGAGATCATTAACCAAAGGTGCAGACGCATACTGATCAAATCAGGTACCGCAGTAACTGGGTGGGACCTTGTGCGTTATAGCCAAGTCCAAGCTGAGGAGAAAAAACGTCCCGGACCGATATTCGGAACCAGAGGCTAGTATGACAAAATACCATCAATACCAGCAAGGCATAGAGGTCTGTAGTGCGAAACAACAAAAAGGCCTTTGAGAGAGTGGACAAGTCCTGAAAAGCACCCGGTGGACACTGTTGACGTGGACGCAAAGCGGAAGATAATATAAATGTGCAGTGGAAAGCCAATATACGAAAGCTGGCATCAATGAGGTCCACCGTGCGCCTCACAGCATGAGGGACACGGGGACGGTGATTTATGCGTGAAGTAGACTATACTGAGAGTAAGCTTGATCTGCATCTACAGCATACTCTCTTTACCCGCTTAGGCCACCTCTCAAAACAAGGTCAAGAAGAGAGGATGTGGCTGACGCGGCAGGAAACCATACCCATGTCAGTCACTACACCAGCTAGGCTCCCACGGAGTAGGAGTGCTATAGAAGTCATATCAAGAAGGGTCCATTGCAGCCTGACTCTCAGTCCATCAGTCGGCCCCTCCACGTTGGACTGGCTGCGAAGTCCGAGTTCATCCGTCAGCTGGCCCCCTTCTAGGTCATAGATTTTACCAGGTGATAAGCCAAAGCGATCGGGTGGTTTACAGTGATGTACTGAGAGGTGATCTCATCCTCCATTCCCATTCCCATTATCGACCCAACCCATAGAGGCTCAAAATAACTCCTTGCGACTCAACGAATTGCACACAAACTGCACCTTACTTGTTGCGTACTGTGCGGCACAATGAGACCAGACAATAACGCGGATGGTGCAGCTCTGTTGCGGCAGGTCTCGCAATCTCACTTCATACGCGGCGGTTCAGAAACGGCGCCCGCATTTTGGGTGATGGAGGCAAAGCCGTTTTTGAGGCGACCTCTTCGTTGTTTCAAATGAGGCGGTGATGACGTAGGGCTTGCAAAAAACGGTATACAACTAATGGCACAGGCGGAAAGAGGCATATCTAAATGAGCGTAACCTCCCTTCTTTGACACGACAGCCGTCACCGAAGTGCCAGACGCAGAAATATAAGTTTGTTTGTAGTGAAGCCGACTTGCGAGCATAAATTCATTCTCACTTCCTACTCACACAGGGCAAACCGAAAGCAAGATAGAATAACAACGACCAGGAGTGTGGGCGCAACCCTAAAAAGATGTGTTCAGGTGCGAATTTATATTGAAATCCAAATATTACAGACTGCATCTAGGGTAGGGAGGCTCACACACTATGAATGGAGAGCCACCGTAATTTGTTTTTTTCCAGATGACCGAGTTTAACCTGCTGAATCTAACCGCTGTGATAGGATCGAACGCGCTAATCTCCTGTAAGGTCGGATTCCCATAGATCAGCCTCATCCTTGTCTTCCTGATGCACCAGCAACCTACTCGAGCCTGTTAGCCCGTAAAGATTTGACCATGCAGCTGGCTGTAGATCTTTGAGTATCAGTATGGGCCTATAAACGAAATCAAAATTGCTAAAACCGTACAAGCAGCGTCAAATCACCTACCATATTATCCCAAGTAGAAATAGCTCACCCCCTGATACGCCTAACACTGACAGCTGCACCAAGCTAAGACAATACCGTCCACTAGCCGTGCAGGAAGAAAGAATACTACTTGAACACGGACACACACACACACATATTACCACATATCACAAAGGGCACATACGGATGTTAAACCGGCCAAAATCTACCTGATTTAATCCCCTCCCCTTATCCGCTGACAAGCAACCGAAAGAGAAGAGTACCGCGGCGAACAAAATAGTTAATTACAAATTTAGGAAAGGTCGGATGTTCTGGCAAGGCCGATTTTTCTTCGCGGCTGCAGATTTACTGTATTAATATTTCAGCAACCGTTACGCAGAAATACCGACGCGACAGAAAAAAAGCAGTAGGGAGTTGACAAAGGAGTGACAGTGACTATGTTTGAAAAACCCTGCTGGGAGATGACTCCCATGACGGACAGAGTGGTGCATCACCACTCACGTGGGAAACTGGCTACTGCAAACTGACATCTATGCAAGCCGGAGAGTGAGCCGATTACCCTGAAGCTGGTGATTTACTGGCCACCTCGCGACCCGTATAGAGTAGTAAGGGACAAAACCCTAGAAGATGGAGGAAAGACTTTGCTTAGGAGATACGGTTTTACCCATTAGGTGGTGCACCCTTGGCACTACCAGCACAAATCTTGAAGACAGAACGCAATTAACAGAAGATCAACAGGTTGGAATCGAGTTAGTATCATTTGGAGTCATCTATCCCATGTGAAACCAATCGCCTGAGTCATATATCCATCTAACTGACACGGAGTATACAATTGGTTTGGGCAACCGACTGTAATTTAAGGCACAAAACTATGCCCTCGAAGACCAACAATGTCATACTTAGAGGTATTCCTCACCGAATAATTGAGCAAGACAGCTCTTATTATATTGACGGACCAATAGTGCCGCCGCTCAAAGGGGGCTGATGCGGCAAATAATAAAACAAACATGAGGTAACGTACCAAACGAGAGAATGATAATAAGGAGACACCTCAAAACCCCGCTTCAGCCAGTCCGAGAAGGTACAAACGTGCAGGAGGCGAATTGATGGATATAGAGAAGACGGGAAGAGAAAATACACTCAGAAGAAAGCAATTATATTTTGGATCGGCCAGCCGGTGTCATAAAACGGCACTTTAACCCGCTGAAGGCAGACGTAGTGTACAAAAGATGTGTACAAAAAATCCAAGAGGAAGGGCAAGCACATGCACAGAGGTCTGCGCATACGTGCAGTGGAGGTCTCTGTAAATATGTAAAGGTTATGTTATATAGGGCTGTATAGACTTGGAAAACGAGAGACGTGTGGGGGGGGGGGAAGAATACAGCGATAGGAAGGCTTGCACACATGAACGCTGGGGAGAAAATACAGGGGTGTACAAGGAGCAGCGGGAAAAAGAGCTGAAGGTAATATATATATATATATATGTTTATATATACACGCAAGGGGCAAATACAGTTGGTAATCTCAGCATTGGTGCACAAAATTCACCACTTATATTAGTCGTGGGAATATTGGCGACATTGATTATCACAGACAACACGTGCGGGAACTAGGTGAAAATCTCACACACACAGGTTGAAATGCAGTGAGCGAGGTGGAATTTAAAAAGCGTCTTCCTTTAAAATACAAAATATTAGCTGCCTTGAAAATGAATCTCGTCTGCACAACGGGATAATGTGTATCTGCTGCTATGTTTAAACTTCTTTGGTCCAAGCTGAGCAAGGAAGGACTTGAACCAACAGTCTAAAATAATACAAAAAAGAGAGAATTGCTTAGAGGGCAACATTGTGCAGAAAAATAAGCAACGTTAAGAAGATGCGCTTGGTAAGAAAATATTCTAAACCAAGACTTCGAGAGCAGGGAAACAGAAGGGTATTAATAGAAGTTGTGCGAAGTTAAGCATAAAAGCAGGTCAAAAAACATTTAACTTAGCACAGTAATTATCAAAAGCTATTGACGGGACCGAAACCTTCTGGTATGCTTTTACACGGAAAAGATCGCGTAAAGAGAGTGGCAGTACCGATAAGGTAACTTACTTCAGGTTCGCATACTAATTTCTTCGGAAAGTAAACAAGGTAGGGTGAGTTTTTGAAGACCGACAAGGGTACAGAGAATGGTTACTTCTGACGACCCGAATGGACCGCAGATTCCCAACTTTAAGGCAATTGGGAAATACTACTTATCGCCTCGCCACTCACATAGGACGAAATACACCCGAACTCAGCTACCGCAAAGTTAGCCCGGGAGTATAGCAGTGAAGGCGTCAATCAATCAACCTGAAACCTGGTTCGAATCTTACGTGTGCAGCCCGGAAATGGACGGTCACTGTCTGATGACAGAAGTGTAAACTAGAAACAGCTATTTTAGTGACTATGCCAGTATCAGCGAAAACTCCTCAATTACAGATTGCTAATCGCTGCAGCCACATGAGTGCACTGTAGACTCTCCACACAGATACCAAGCGATAGTGCACATTTGTTATTACGACGGACACAAGAATTTGTTCATTAGAACGGTCAGCCTGAAGGTTGCAACAAGCCACCACCCCCCCCCCCCCCCCAGGCCTAGCTTGAGTTAAAGCTGCCTAGGATCGAAATACGGTACGAGTTTAAAAAACCAGCAAACGCTGTAGAATGGTTAACTTTAGTGAATTGCATCCCAAATTCATTCAAGTATCTCCTAAGAGCTTAACTACATGACAATTCGACTTACATCAGCGGCGGCGACATCCATTGGTAGGTGAGGCGGTATTTGTTGTACCCCGGCGAGGTCCCGTTTTGTCTGGGGTGGGAACACGGCAGTGGTCACTGGAACTCAACTTGAACATAGGCGAGTTAGAACGGCTGACAGAGTTCGACCTAGATCGACACGAACCACTCGGAGGTGGCTTCGGGGTAGCGCTAAGATGATTGTTGTTGGTCTCGCTGTTGGGAGAATAGCGTAGGACTTCAAGATCCGAGACAAAATCCAGGACAGTTTTTTGGTGTTGATGGAGAATATCCAGGGACAGACAACGGACACGTTCGATACCATCGAGGAAGACTTTTTTTCTCTGACCAAGACCCTTATTTGGAGGAAAAGGGAGTAAAACAAAAGTAAGTAGGATAAAATAAACTCGACCTTTTTCAGTACAACCATTAAAGGTTCAAAGTTTGTCCTGGAGACAAGTATAACGGGAGTTTGAACAAGCATTAGGTTGTCATTTGACCCTCACTAGCAAAGATGGACGTTTTTCCTCTCGAGTGCAATTAAGAGACTATAATACCAAAGCTTAAAATAACGGAACTGACAGACTATAAGGGGCAGAATTGTTTTAAACTATCAAATTTCAAAGTGGAGTACCAAATGGGGACGCCAAAGCAAATTCTTAACGAAACGGAAGTCACAGTAAGTGGAGCTAAGTAACAAGAAAAACACGGGAATACACTAAACAGAACTAAATGAGGAATCGCTAAGACTCTTATCGTGCCTCGCAAAACCGATACAAAAGACTAGAAAAACAGGCACTTTAGGAGACTAACCCGTATGAGATCCTGTAACTTCGCAAAATTTGCGCAGCCGGTAAAGGAAGACGGGTCGGAAGAGCAATTGTATGTTGACCTTAGACAGGAGTCGCGGTTGGGAGCGAGATCAGTGTTGCCTGCAGAAGTAGCTGTAATTGGCCGATCTACTGGGGAACAGATGGGGAAGGCGGACTCCACTGGTCTACTTCTGTTGTTGTTTGGAGCGGCGGCGTTAGGGTCGGTGGGAGCGCGTAGAGGGCGATTGAGTGCTAACGTTGAGGCAGGTTGTATAATCGCCTCGTACAGCGCGTTAACACGCTCCAACCCTTCAAATTCGGATATCTTCTGTAAGGGTTGAACAAAAAGTTTATTGTTCAACTACAGTGAAGCTTAGGAAAGCGACCAGCATAAAATAAAGGCCTTAGGCTATCAAAGACACTGCAATATTTATTCTCGTGTCCTTAATCAACGTTCCCCACGTTCTTTGTTTCCCGCAGTGTGTCCTTATTTACTCCCCTGTTCTTTGATCCCTGCCCCGTGTGCTTATCCCCTTATAAAGTGGCAGCAACGTGTCTTCGTCATTCACACGACTGCTCGGATGTATATACACCCTCCTTTTGATTTCTACCTTGTACTTTTACCTATCGTGCACTGGTAATATTACTGTTTATTTCTGTAAAACCATACACACACACCACAGAGTTATCTCGACTGTCTTTCGACATAGCTTCTGACATCAGGTGCGTCTATTCAGGTGACGAAACTAGCACTACATAATGAAAGGCATATACGTTATTATCTTTAAATTACTAACAGTGGAACAAGCAGCCACAAAGCGGTGCCGGTTAAGAATGCTCCTGTTGCAAGACTCACCATGTCATCGAGGTTTTTTAGACACCACAAGAGTCGCCAACCGGTCAAATCAAGGGGTGATGTGGTGTGTACGGGGTGATTCACGAAGCCAGTCTCCCTGTGGCGACAACGTAAGTCTAGGATCTCGGAGAGGATGGCGTGATCCAGGTTACTGGCCTCTGTACCGCCTGGCGAGTCTACCCCACCAGCTTCTCCGGTATCACGCAGTCGGGGACGACGACGGCGAAGGTCATTAGGATACCTGCGGGAGGATATGCCGACGCCGGCTGCGTTCAGGCGTGAAGAGGGTGCACCGTGCTCGTGCTTTTTTCGGATCTCAGAGGACCTTGAAAACCATACATAATTATGCATAGGAGACTTATGGTGATATATTACACTAAAATAGAACACCTGACGGTATTCCCACAGACTTTTGACGTTGGAAGGCAATCGGGGAATCAAAGAACTGATGAGGTCCAGCAACCAAGTGGTCGGAACACTATAAAATATGCTACAGTTTGTTTAGCAATAGATCACATCTTTGGCAGATAACCTTGGCGACACATTGGCGAGAGGCAAGGACGGAAAAGTCAAACCACTATTTGTCAAGAGAGGCTAAAAATTAGGGCAATCTTATGTTCATTTCAAGACATGGAATTGAGTGAGTAGAGACTTCGTGAGCAAACACTACCTACTATTTTATAGGATAGCAAACACTAATGAGGTAGTATTTAATGAGCTTAACAATAGACTCCACAGGAGACGATAGTGAAACGAATATGACTGATGATTCCAACGTGCATTGACCTAATAGGCGTGAAATGTTTCGTATGGGTGGGTCAAGTTCTGCCAACTCTGTCGAAAGGACGAAGAACTGCGATTGGGTTCCAAAAAACACAAACTAGAACGTTCTACCGGCAGCAGTCAATATAGGCAACTGCCTACAGCCATAAGCTAACGGAGGACCGGAGGATACACGACTTCTAATTCGTCAACGGATCATGCCATCAACTCATGTCCATGGGCCGCGGATGACCGTGAGAATCAGGATATGGTATCACTTCCAAGCTTTGACCTTCCTGTAAACAATAGGGCGGTTATGGTCGCCTGAGCAACCTCGTGTTAACGGTTTACATGGGTGCTTTTAACATGGTAGTTTGACCGTCTGTTCTGACGATTTTCACCGTGTGCCCCACGGAGGAACGGTGACTTGCACAGATCTGCCGCACTTTCTCCTTCTTCGTACCTGGGCTCAGTGTCATGATTGCTTCAAGATGACTGGAAGTGGGGGCGATGGGGAAGCATTTGGCCGGCGAAGCCGAAGTTGCCTCTAGGTGGGCCGCAACACCTGGCTCAGATCCCACCCAGTAGGAGTGTCGTAGAGACTACATCAAGGAGCCGGTACAGCTAATCTACACCAACACACACTGACCTGACAGCGAGGTCCGAGTTCAATCGTCAGTTCGAACCCTTCCAAGGCATGGCGTTTACCGCAACCTAAGTCTCAGTCTACGCGACTACATATGCAACAGGTGTAGGAGCCAAGACACACACACTTCCCCATTTGCATGAAAGATGCTGACCACGTGCTTGCGTTGTGACACTGGGTGTGGTCACGTGATGTGGAGCTGTTGACAAGGTACTACCGACGAGTGACTGGGTCACCCACCCTACGAAGTTCATCTTAGGCCACAAAAACAGAGACAGCCGGTTAACCCCTCGTGTCACTTAATTAGCAGTTGAGTGACAGTGAGCCAAATTGTCCAGTAATCGTCACGCCAATACATGACAAAAGTGGTAAAATCACCGCAATTAACGATTTGGATACGGACCCGCAAAACATAATCACATCAAATACAAGCCTCGGCAATGAACACGATTACTACCAAATATAGAGGGCCGGCGGTCGCTTGACAACCGCTGCCTATTAACACTGCTCATCTTGTGGCCTGCCTAGCTACCATTTCCTGCGACCGATTCTGATGATGGGTTCGAATGAGAGTCCGACACGTCAGAATAATAAAGCTTTTGGTAAGAAGTCTAGTCTACGGCCTTGCGCATGGCGGCGGGCACTAATTGAGGTGTTACCGACGAATAGAAGGAGGCCGCAATGGACGTTTCCAGTTTAAAGACATTCCTCAGCCAGCTATGGTTTTACACCAGGCTGGAAAGACCTGAAACATGGACTCGGGTTTGTTGGTCACGCAACATTTAGTTGCAAGAGCAGTTGTGACCGGCAAATTTGCAAGTCACGTGGAACAGCGTTTATCGACCGATTATGCTACGGCGCTTCCACAACATCTCTGGGATAAGCTATGTGAACTCAAATAAACAGGGAAAAGCGGATAGGTACCTGAGAAAATGGCCAGCCTTTGGACCCTTCCAGCATCCACCAAAGCGAGAAGAGTAGTATGAGGGTCTGCATAGATGCATCCTGGCTGGGCATCCGTGGATAACCCACTCTGCGCTTTCTGAGGTTGCGACTTCATGGACTGCAGCAGCACTATCCGTGAGCTGATCCTCCGACTTCTCCGGGGCCCGCCAGATGCACTTGGTGGAATCAGTGGGGTCAGTGTGCAGTTCCCAAGAGGTGTAGGTCTGGCTCTTGGTACTGCATGACGTGGACTGCTTTCGGATACGTTTGCAGTGCGACTGGAGGTCATCGAAGCAAGCAGGCCGCTGGCGGGCATTCGGATCTGGGACTCGGAGAATGGGAACGGTAGGCTGTCCAGCCACCATGCCTAAGGTAGACTAAAGCACAAAAATGCGGAGGTGAAACACTGACGGAGATGAGATGGCATACGAGGGTTCAGTAAAGGCCACAATGTTTTGACGAGGAAGTGCGTTCGTGAACACACGTTTAGTTCAGTTAGCACGATCGTGAGCAACTGCTGACATAATAAAGACAACAATTTTTTTCTAAAACAACAACGAAACCCGTGTATATTTAACTGTCTGAGAGATAATCGCGTGGTGCAGGCTAACGACAGCAGTGAAACGACCCAGTGGGAGCATGAAAAAATATGGTAAGGGTCCGTCTTGTGTAAAGTTCCCGGATCGCGTTGCCAAGTTTAACTAACTGGCGAGCTCAAGGGCTGGAAGCTTGGCTACCGATAGGCTGCACTAGAAGATGACTGTTATGAACGTGGTTTTCTGGCGGTATGCAGCCACTATAATCTATCAACATGAGTCTTACAAACAAGAACAGGGGTCAAATTGTGATTAAAGGGCGTGAAAGCGGTAGGTTACTCCGTAAATACCTTTGAGGTTAAGATGGAGCTGACGACGGGTGTGCATGCCATAGCGGCGTCTTTGGTGGCAGAAATTGTGCCTGATCCGGCAGGGATTTCGGGTCCTGCGACTGTCACCGTCGTCATCGCACCTAAGGTCACCCCTGAAGCCTGGGCTGGAAGTACAGGCAGTGCAGTAGCCCGTGGCGATTCTGGGGGAAGTGGGACAGGCTGTCCGTCGACTGCATTTAGACAGTAGGCCCCTCGACCTGGCGACAGGAACTTCTGTGTCTAAAACAGAAAGCCAAGCATGCAACATGTGATTTCGGAATCCCCAACTGGCGAAACAAAACCACAAGAGGAGGCTTCAGGAAGCAAGCCTTCATCTTATTTAACGACGCATATCATGTTTGTCTTAGAAAGAGTTGGGTCAGGTGATAATTATGGCACGTGTACAGTCTTGGTATACTATCCGGACTACATGATCAGGCAGCCAGCCTTGTCCAGGTTGCACAAATAAATACCGCTAAAACCAATTTGAGCGATTTCAGACTCGCTGACCCACAGCCACCTGACGGACACTCTTGCGTTCAGATAGTCGAGGCCACCCTAACGCCACTTAGGCACGCTTACCTTTGGTCGATGCAACAAAACGGCCACCAGACACACCACCTCATAGGGTAACATAACACTTCAAATAGCAGCTGTCACCGCTATCTTAATTTTGCTCAAGCATGACTGAAAGGAGTCAACGTTAGCACTGACTTAGCCAGTGGCCACTGCTGTCTGTGACAGCAATGCGGAATTTCGGTGCCCTCCATCTTCCTACAATCCGGAATTTGGCCTGATGAGTGCAAACACGGCTTAGGCGCTAAAGACTCGAATCTTCAACAAAAGAATTACCGAAACGGGTATCCTCAGTATTTTCGGCAACGGAAGCAGCCTACAGACTCAGGCAGTAAACCAAAGTTAGCGCGAGAACCGAGAGCATACTCACACTGAATTGGGAAAACCGAGTAATTACGGGTCTTGAAACAAAAAAGGTGGATAGTGCAGACTATTACGGCCAGAAGGTAGAATAAACGTTGCCTACTTTGATTGTCTAAACTTGCAATTCTACACGGTTCGCATGTCTCACGTCAACATAAATATTTTTGAGCAACCAACTGATGTGATGAGTCTAATGAGTCAGTTGATTATGTTAGAAACTCTTTCCATCAACGTCACGTTGGAGAGAATAGGCAGCAGTAAAAGACACGAACCGAGCAATATAGACAGGTGAAATGTTTGGATACGTTTGCAAAGCAAGCTGGCAAATCTGAAGCAAATCCCACGGGAGATATACTGGTTTAGAAATTAGTATCTTTCTAGAAACTGGCTGAAGTGCCTAATAAAATCTCAACTGTCTACGTAAGCGCAGACCAACTGTAAAGAAACGATGCACAGAAAAAGTACATGTGCTCCTTATGTATAGGAGCAGTAAGGAGCCATCACAGCCTGCTAGCCAGTTCTGAGTATGGCGAGTTACGCCTGTCGGCTGTCAATTCACCAGGCCACGATTGCAGGGGGAGTAAGTGCTATCACTGTCCTTCTTCTACAATACACGACTACTTTATTCGAGCCCTCCCTGCGACCTATCCAGCTTCATCCTCGACGAGATGGGCACTTCAAATTGAGCTGCCATTTTTCCTCCCTCATTTTGCATGTACATATTCTTAATATATACGTTGGTTGGCCTACTTCGCCTATTACAAGCCGACTTTTATCCCTCTTTGTTTGGCCAAGGTCGATCGCTGGCGTGAACACTTCGAGCACCTACTCAACTTTGACGAACAACCCATCACACCCTCCCTCTCCTCCACAGCGGAGTTTCAATCCTCCTGCCTACGCAGTGTCATGTGACATCACTTCCGAAGACGAAGTTACCGATGCAATGCAGAGGCTACGCAACAACAAGGCGTGCGGAAAGGACGGTATTCCTGCAGAAATCTACAAGTCCTGTGTCCACACCCTGGCTCCTCGGCTCCATGAGGCGATTGTACAGGCGTGGCGAGAAGAGACCGTTCCCGATGACTGGGGCTCAGGTATACTTGTACCTCTCCACACGAAGGGAGATAAGACAAGATGCGAGAACTACCGTCTTATCGGTGTTGCTGCAAAGATCTTTGCTGTTGTTCTTCTCAGGCGCTTCCAGTCTGTACGTGACTCCAGGACACGACCCAACCAAGCCGGATTCCGAGCTGGGCGTGGATGTGCGGATCAAATATTCACACTGAGGCGCACTCTAGAATTCCGCCATAGCTACCAGCAACCGACGGCCGTTTGCTTCGTCGACTTTGCCGCCGCATTCAATTCCATCCATCGTGAGTCCCTGTGACGAATAATGGAATTGGATGGAGTGCCGACCAAACTCATTGCGATGATTAAGGCCTACTATCGGTCTACCACCGCACGAGTCCTGGTCCACAACAATCTCTCTCAGTCGTTCGATATCCGGTCTAGTGTCCGACAGGGCTGCGTCCTTTCGCCCATTCTGTTTAACTACGTCATTGACTGGATTCTCGGCAAAGCCCTACATGAAGAGGGCGGTGTTGAACTTGCACCCGGACGCCGACTAACTGATCTTGACTACGCCGATGATATTGCGCTGTTAGCCTCAAACTTTGATGGTCTACAGTCAGTAGTGTCGCGGTTAAACGAGATCGCTAGGTCGGTAGGCATGTCCATAAATTCCGGAAAGACGAAGTTTTTCTCGAGCTGCATCCCTGACCAGGAAAAGGCACCCCTGGGGATTAATGGCCATCAACTTGAAGAAGTAGACAGCTTTAAATACCTCGGGGCGAGGCTGCTACCGAATGGGCAGAGCAAGGACGACATTGTCTCCCGTATCGATGCTGCTCGCTGGGTTTTCTCAATCCTTCGAAAGCGCCTATGGATCCGACGTGACATCTTCATCGCCACGAAGATTCGTGTATACCGTACATCCATCCGGTCAGTCCTCCTCTATGGATGTGAGTGCTGGGCTGCGCGCGCTGAAGATGAGCGAAGACTGGAGGTCTTTGACCACCAGTGCCTGAGGACGATCCTGCGAGTTAAGTATAGTGACTTCATCTCAAATGAGACAGTCCGCATCCGCTGCGATCGTATCACGAGGATATCTCAAGCCATTCAAGAAAGGCGACTGAGGTGGTTTGGACACGTTCTTCGTCGTCCGCCCCACGAGCTTACCTATGCTGCCCTCGACCCGGCACCGCAGCCCACCTGAAAACGTCGAAGAGGAGGGCAACTGAAGACCTGACTAGACAGCGTCCGTCAAGACATGGAAGCAGTTCTTGGACCTTCTATCTTCGGCCTCCGTCGCTGGAGAAGGGACTGGGTGGAGCTTTTGAGATCCGCTGCCGCCAATCGCCACGCATGGAAAGGTACCGTTCGTGAAATCATTGAGGCCGGCTAGATCAGGCATGATCACAGCCGTAACAAGTACAAGTAAGTAAGATCCACCAAAGACCCTCCTTAACCACAACACGAATAGAGATGTGTTTAATAAGCGAAGTATCGAGGGTGTTTTTTACTCTAGATTCACTACCTGTTTGCTGTGGCGCACATGTACCTAGAGTTCTCAAAGGATTTTGAGCGAATACTGGCACTAAACTGATTGAAAAGTCTCAATGAGATTTTAAAGGTCGAAGTCACAAATGGGAGGGAACCCGAGATTGCGAAAAACTGATATTACCCAACATAAACATACCAGTTCATGGGCGGAGGTGGCGACCGGAATAGGTCTCATTTGCAGAATTGTTTGGCTGGCTGAGGCAGGTGGTAAAGAAGGCATGCTGACGGAGAGGGCCAGAACAGATTGGCTGTCAGGGGTCAATTTTGGGACAACAGCCGTTGGGAGGGTCGTCGATAAGGGGGTAGACAGACGGCAAGTAGCAGCAGCAGCAGCAGCGGTTGCGGAAACTGAAGATGTTTGAGGTTGTGTTGAGGCTGATAAAGGGGTTGTAGAGGGACGGAAGCGCACTTGCAGAATGCTGCCTGGAATCATTACTGGCGATGCGCAACTGTTTATGGAACTTACTCCCAGGAGGGCCGGTTGGACGGCAATGCCTGCAGTGGCAACTTGAGTGGGTCGAGCAGATGTGCTGACAGCGGGAAGTACGTAAACTGGTTGAGTTTGGGAGCTGAAAGAATTGGAGGATGTAATTGTGGCGGCGGCGGCGGCAACGGTGGTGGGAGCGCTCGGCAGAGCGACAGGAGCTAACGGTTGTGCAGCAGTCGGATCAGGTGCAACAACTACCAAGTTAGTGGAGCTTACAGTGCCAGTTGGTGCAGTCACAGACTGGCTAACAGATTCAGCCAGAGAAGAATTGACAACCAGACTGAGGGACGGCTGAATTTGCGTAGCAAAAATCGGTGCTGCAGTAGAGGCAGCGTCGGTGTGAGGAGCAGTAGTGGTTGCAGTACCAGTGGGTAGAGGGTTAGAAGGCCGCACAGGGAGGAGACGAATGCCCATAACATTCCCAGAGGAAGAAGCGGATATGCCTGACTGAAGGGTATGCGATGGGATACTTCCAGTCTGTCGGTAATGAAAGAAAGCGTAATAAAGGTTATATGTAGGACGCACGATATTGAAAGTGGCAATACTGGGGAGGGATTTTTCCAAGTTAAATAAATGCGATGGTAGATATTGGCGAAGGGAATTAAGTTTGAAGGATATGTGTTATTATTTATTGAATAAGCAATATGACAAACGGAGCCCGGACGGTTATTTAAGGTGGCTAAATTGGCTGCGGTGGAGACAACACTGACCCCCCCCCCAAAAAAAAACAGACAATTGCGTTTCCAAGCTGTAGGTGGTTTGCATTCACTAGCTGAAAAAGCACTAAGGCGTAACGAAAACATAATGTTTCACTACTTCCGCTTTAATATCAGGCAAAAGAGGATAGTACTATACTGACAGTCAGAGTTTCTACTCAAAAAGAGGAATTCTATGAACAGACAAATTGGGAAGGTCATGAATATAAACATGAAACGAAACAGAAACACCAAGCAATAGGAAGGATTTATCGTAGAAAGGCCCAAAAAATTGTTTCATATATAGAACAGATGAAAAGCTTACTCACTGACGACTCCGGTCGAAATAAAACTATGTTATAACAAGTTGTTGGAAAGCGGCTGGAACATGCGTACGTAACCCAACCTTATGCTATTAGGAGCGAGAAACCGAACTCTAGTTCATAGATTTCTGTATGATTCTTGAGCAAGATAACCTTATCTAATACTTACAATAAGCGATAAATAGGAAGCTAAAATTGTTTTAACTGTTAAGATTTGTACGACTTAAGTTTTCTTGAAACGATGATTAACGGTGCTAGCCGATAGTGACAAAAAATTCGATAAGAAACAACTGCGGTTAGATCAGCTTTTATCACAGGCTGACAGCTAGAAGCACGTTGCGTGTCATGACGGATGGGTGCAGTAAACTGCAGCGTAGGGAGTTAGTGGAAATATCTTGTCAAGCGAATAAATCAATGTGCAGGAACAGTTTATTTATATCGATAGCATTCAAAGAAACCAACACGAAAAAGAATGGCGGTAGGTAGCTCGGTGATGCATGCCGTTACGGATGTATTAAATGCATTGCTTGCAAAAATATCGACAGAAAAGGATTACATTTCGAGATTGCAATAGCCACATGTTCAATCGTGGTCGACTGTTCGGAGGTAAGAGCGTTTACTGATTAGAAGTTTAGATACCTCAAGTGATATTGCACGACATTACGCAAGAAAGCTAATTCTCCTTTTAAATCTTAACACGTTCTCCTGAAATAAGCCGTCTGCTTCTGCTCAATTACTCCCTGTGGTCTACATTTTCACTTGTAGTGGCAATATGGACCCGAAAATTAATCTTTTACAGTCTTCTGTGAAACAATGCCTCTAGGTGTGCATGACAAAACTGGTTGCATAGCTCATGACCATGGACACGCGCCAAATGCAATCAAGGCGTGTAAATGGAAATGCTAGCCAATGGCTTCGTTTGCATTATTTGTCTGATTTCAGGCAATGTTCTAAAGGAGAATTGCGCAAGCCCGAGTAAAAAATCCTAGAACGCGAGTTTTTTGTTCCTTCACATGCAACCGAACTACGGTTGACGGTGCTAACAAAGTTAGATTGCTGTGTTTCATCAAGTTGGTCAACAACGTGCGCAGTCGTGGCTATGGCAGTGTTAACAATTATGTCGGAGAAGTTTGGCTGAACTTCTCAACCACGCTAGTAATAGACACGGTCAAAATTCACAATTAGATGAAGTCGTTCTGGGAAGCAAGACTGGTCCAACTGAAATTATGAAGCGAACAGTCGATTACGCAAGGGACTACATTTGCAAACATTATAAGCGCAAATACTGCGATACCATAACCGTCGGGATACTAAACGGCTGCGATTAAGAACTACAGGGAGACCTAAAAGACTGGAGGGGCAGACGAAATGGCTGATAACTAAAGACAAGAATAAAAAGGAATAAAATTGACACCACCATCAATAGAAAACTAAGGGTTTTACTTAGAGATCTTCGCAGTCGAAGAACGGGGGCTCGTTGAAAATAAGGGACATAAGACGTTAAAAACCAGAAACCCGAGCCGGCAAAGTAACGTGGCAGCAAGGAAAACCTACAGTCAGGACAAACCATATAAACATAAGCTGTGCAACCGAAGGCCCAGAATCGAAAAAGGGGCAATTGCAATGTATCAAAAAAATAAAATGGGCACTTACTTTTTGAGCATCACTGGAAGCCGCCGTCGGAAGTGATGGCGAAGTGTAAAAAGAGAAGTTGGTGGAAGTCATTGTTGTGGGTAATTGGTTTGAATGACTTGTGATAAGTACCTTTCCAGACACCGTATTCTTGGAAAATAGCCTTTCACCTATTTGTTCATTGGATGCAGGTAAGCGCACAGGACTTGCCGCGGTTTGTGCAGTAGGGAGCATTCCGAGTACGTTGACATGAGCCACAGATGTGGAAACAACGGGTACGGTTGATTTCGAGGGAGATTCGCTTCTACTGGTAGCGGCGGCTGAGACGCCATGAGGAGCTAGCAGTTGTTGCTTGCGGGCTCGCTTTCTGCTTGGAGTAATTGACTGACCCAAGCTGTGTGGGGCAACAGAAGATAAGACGGACTGTCTGTGCGACGATGGGAGAGGACGTAAGCCACTGCCATCTCTACTACTGCCGCCCGATACAGAAAGAGAAAGTGAATGGTTAATGGGGCGATCGTGGACAACCGAAACTAGGGATTGACCTTCTCCAGTAACAGTTGTAGTGCACGAAGTAGAGATTGGAGAGCTCGATTGAAGTGCAAGGCCTGGAGCCTTAATAAGAGGGCTGATTGTACTCTGAAGGCACCTCATAACATTGTTGGTGGAAAGCATCGGTTGATTGGAAAGATGACAGAAAGAGTCAGTCGAGGAGTTCTAAAAAGACAGAGGAGGATTTGCGGTAAAAACTACATAGACTTCATAAAGAGTTTCAAATAGTGAAAAGATCATTAAATGCCACTGTTGACGATAAAGGAACTCAAAGTTAACTATAACAGAGACTACAGAAAGTTCACGAAACTACACTCATACTGAATGAGTATGGCACGAAAATAAAACCAGCATGCATTAACTGTGTGTGAAGGGACAAAGTACCATATATGAAAATTGAGAATAAACAGTAGCCGCTCTCCATTGAGAAAATATAAACGGAAGATTAGGAAATGCAAAAAGACAGATATATAAAAAACAACTTGCTACATCCCTGTTAGCACTCACAGTATGCATAGGTGAAATTGTGGGAATTGTATGTTCAGCGCGCGCAACAGTTACAATTGGTAGTGCAGTGATAGCGCCTGTGAGAGTGGTGCCTTTCCCAGAAAGACCCACGGGTGAGTTATGCGCGGTCAGGAGAGAGCCTCCAGAGGTTGGGGACGGACGTGGAGATGTGGCATGTGTTTTCAGCTCAGAGCTTTGCACCAAAGGCATAAACTGGGAGGAAACGTAATTTTTTGTTGGAGTGAGAATAGTGACCGGATTTGCAGGGATTGTGAAAGCACTTGTGGAGTCCACAGTCGCATTTATTTTGATTTCATGTTCATTTGGCGCCTTTTGACCATGAACGGCTTTAAGGGGAAATAAGACTGAAAATTACAAAGTATCAAACAACTAACTTTAGAGCATATAACTAGGAAAAATGCAAACTAAACTTGTGCAAATTACAGATTAACCATAAATTCTACTTAAGCTTCTAATCCATACCTGATGCTGGGGCTATGGAGCGCTCAATGATTTGTCCAGATGCTTTAGACGCTAGCTTGGCCGGAGAAGACAAGAGAGTAAACTGAGGCTGTACTGATATAAGAGCTTCCGAGAGTGCATTCGATGGTTTTTCGTTTAGGCAAACTAGCCTAACGGGAGTACTGCGAATCGTTGTCGGTAGAATTGTCTCGGCAACTGTATTTGCGTTCGGGCGACTGCTGGCGACAGAGGACGGTATACTGGAGTTTATCAGACCACCTTCCATAGAGGGTTTAGACAATCTAAGAAAAAAGGTTGATTGCATCAAAAAAGTAGTGAGAATTCAATCAGATGACTTTGACAAATACAGAAGGCTATAATTAACAGGTTTTCCACTAAACCTTCAACTACCTTGCATGAGAATCAGGCATTTGCGACATTGGGATACTTGTGTTTTGGGGGCGTGCCACAGAAATTTCCTTTGGTTTGCGGACAAGCCTCTGGGAGGAAACATCGAAGGACTGGGATGGGAAAGCCTGCACTTTAGCAGCATAGTTCAACGAGTTTGCTAGTCCATGGGGTTCTTCTCTACTTATTGGAGCAGGTGAATCACTTTGGGGCACAGTCAAATTGCTGGGGAGCGAACCCGTGAGAGGGGACACCGCATTAGCAGCAGGCGCAGTGCTGGCAAAACAAGGTCCAAGTCAGAGTAAGTGAACAACAGCATGAAACAGAGTAGTTTTGGACATCATCTCGAAGGTACGAAAAATTAGAATATTGATTATCGTATCTACGCATGTCAAAGAAAATTTGATAATTCGAAGCACTTTAAGTCCTGAATGCACCATTTAACAGGCACACACAGTAAAAATGTGGCAAGCCCATTTTAGCTAAGTTGGGTGAAACTGGGTTGGACCGAGTTTGAAGTGGAATGATCCCAAAGGATATTTGCCTCGGAAAAGAATTGAAGATGCAACATTTGGTCGTTATAGTTATTCTCTCATAGAAGTGTGAAGTATGCTGCCAAGAGGGGACGCAAAACCAAAAACAAGCTAACAAAGGAGCAAAAAACCACAGTCTAGTATTACGGAAGAGAAATTAATTTACTTCAGATTCCGTAAGTAGAACGCAGTTAACGGTCCAGCAACTTCACGGGTGCCCTTCGGGAGATCGCAAATACGCTTAATCATTGCTTATAAAGAAGTCTAGCCCAAGCGCTGGAAACCTTCATCATATCAACAAATCTAATTCGTAAAACAAGGCGGCGTAACAAAAGGCTGAAGTCAAAACCTTTAAAGACACGGAGAAACGCTTTGAGGCATAATTCTACGCAAAGCCTCATTTAACGTTGAATAAACCCGTGTAGGCAAAGGGGCAGTTTTATAGGTATAACAGAAGGCAAACTGAATAGACCGGGTGAAGCAAATAAGAGTGTTTACTGTTTAGTATACCCTACATCAATGCATAAACCGCAGCAGCGGAAAACTCGAGATTGTTAGTGTATGGAAGATAACGGAACACATTCGAGGAACGGGATACCACAGTGAAAACTGTCTTCAAGTACCAAAATAAAGCGATATTCAAATAAAATATGGATAAAATTACACGAAAGGGCTGCAATATTGTAAAACGATGGATGAATGTAGCAGGCGGAAGAATGAATTCTGCCATCAGCAGTTACTAAGGGACATATGATTGCACAAATAGTATAAATAAATTCAAAGGGTTAGATAAAATAAAAAACAACTGCCGAGAACTGAGTGCGAACAGGATGTCAACGTACTTCATCAACGCGAAGAAGAACACCAATATGGATGGTCAAATCACTGGTCCAAATAAGGCGCGGTTAGACATCATAAAACAAGCCTGAGATT
>JAYGXS010000003.1:12349286-12384794 GCA_036362985.1 Ligula intestinalis
GACCGTTGCTCGGGTGATGGGAGATGTGGTGGCCGTATCCGAAATGTTCACTGATTCCAACTTTGCCGTTAAGTCCGGTGTCGAACCAACGGGGGCTGGTTACGCCGGCTTGTTTTTTTCCATTCTATCCCACCGCTGCCACCAATTTCTGTAGCGTGGGTCGACGCGCGGATATATTGGATCTGAATAAAGCAGGCGAGTGATTAGACGCAGTAAATGGAGACAGGCAATCGAACAAATTTGAGCCAAGGCACGCAAAAAGAGGAGACTCGCTGTAAACACGTTTATGCAGTCAATCCATTTTTAAGTCGCGCGCTTCGCTACGCGGTACAAAAGAATAAATCCTCCGGAACTGGATCAGTCAGGTCAGTCAGGGTGTAGGCATTTGCTCTGGCTAAGAAAGCGAAGGAAGATATTTTAGTAAAGAATGAATCATGAAAGATAAAACATCGTTACAAATCGGTGGTCCAAATAAGGCGCGGTTAGACATCATAAAACAAGCCTGAGATTGCTTATGTCTCTCAAGTACCAGAACTTCAACTGCAACGGGAGAAAACAAAAGAAAACCTTTCTTGACTGATCAAAAAGAATGGGTCAATATGCAATACAAATCTCGGAAGTTGATGAACACGTTAAAAAATACAAGTATGCGAAGGCCCATGTCTGCTCTTTTTCATTGTTTGATCCTGGTTCACGGATATGCTCTTCGCATTTGGTTGCCAGACCAAATAATGTGATAAAAGCAAAATACTGTAGGCTTTCTAATTTGTTTCAAAAAGACCTTCGGCAGCACTTCTCACCAACACATCCTACATATACTGTCCAGTGAATGAGTTCGTGGGGATATCCTTGTATGGATCCAGAACGTTTTCACTGGACGGTAACTAAGAGTATAAATTAGTAAGCAGCAGACTTTATAGGTGACTGTAGTGAAAAGCATCCCAAAAGACCTAGTTTTAGGTTCCATTTATGCCTCGTTTTGCATAGGACTGTAGCACGCATCTATAGAGTGATGTTATTCTGCTCACCGACAGCATTTAAGTGTGGAAAATTACTCAAAAATGGCAAACGAATACGGTCTGCAAATAAACCGGAACAGGCATGAAGACTGGCTTACTTTTAAGTGATAGCAGGCGTGTGTTACGCCCACCGCACTCTTTATTTTCTCATTCACCTAAGCCTTGTGTCAAGGAATGATCAAAATGACTGGAGGCAAGATCAGGCGCAGGCGATCGAAGTCGCCAAACCTGACTCGCATTCCACGGAATGGGAATACCATAAAGATCGTAGTGGCTGGTGCCTGAGCCCACAGCAATGCTTGCCACCAACTTCCCCCCCACATTAGGCGTTTGTTATAGGAGCGCAACTCAATTAATATCCATAGTGCCCTGATCTGGCACACCATGTTAGACTAGCCCATTTAGAGGCCGAATCTAGAATACGTTACACAGCATGGAGAGCTCCGGCTTTATAAGACTGTTTCATCTGAGATGCTTTTAAGAGGAGAGTGATAAAGACGAACACAGGTCTAGGAACACTGCCCACTGGAAGAAGACTTTCAACCCCTAGCCAATCTCTCATTCACACAGACAAGTACAAGATTATGTCATGTAAAAATTTGCGCTTTATGAATGGCCTGAATTGTTGCTTTTTTCAGCGATTTTTTAAATTCAGTTTAACAGGTTCACTTTGTGCGATCAGCCACTCAAACTTCGCACGGGCAAAGCAAAAATCGTGGAGGACAAATTATTTTTTAGTTGCACGATGGTTGACACGTGGAACACTCTTCCCGTGGATGTTATTTTCTCCACAAGTGCGAATTCATTTGAAGACGAATTTGAGATGCACCAAGATTCTCACTTAAAAGCTGCACACCAACCTACATTAGGTTTTTGCTTTAAGGTATATTCATAAATCATTGTCTGACAGGAATGTGCTTGTTCGTTCGCTGATATTTCAGACTTTGATTCTACTCCCGGAATTCTGACTTTCGCAGACTTAAGTTATTTTACTCACGCTAAGTGAGTAGCCATTCGTGTTTACACTTTTCTATTAACTGACAACTGTTTTCTTTTTGCATGCAATTATATATGCACTAGCGGATAGCCGCTCACTGATCTGTTACAGGGCTCACTTGTCCCTTTTTGGGACTCTCGGGCTCATTCTCGAGCAACGTATTTGCGTACCTTCTTTATTTATCGATGCCAATTCGCCAAGCCCTTACCAATGTGGACTTCAAATGCGTTCGCCTATCTGTTCCTAAATAAAATTGAACTAACTTCAATTAATTTTAGCATGACTTGAACTCGCGAGAAACCCCTATAAAAAGAGCGCTGGGTCATTTGGACATTAGAATGCTCATTAGTAATCTCGTGCGGAAACTAACGCCCGTGTTAATAAATGAATAAATTTTATATTTTAGGCCCGAATGGCCTCGTCATTGCAAACTTAGTGCTGTGGAAAAATAAATACAAAGTTGATAAATGCTGGTCTCGGTGAATAACCACATAAGCAACGGGAGCGTTTAGTGGTGTTGGCAAATAAAATTCATACCCACCAACATAGCGTCGTTTCAAAACAGTAGTCAACACTCTCTGAAAAAGCATGGTGAACTAAGGAGGAAGCAGTGAAAAAAACTCCTACCATTAAAACTGGGGCAGAGTTCAGCGGATCCCGCTTACAAAGAAAACAAAACGTAGGAGAAAAAACTGCTTCTGCAAAATCAAGGAAGTTGGTTGATAGGATTGCTTGAAGTGCAACGAGAGAGGATTGTTGATGAGAACGTATGAGGGTTGGAAACGCTCCTTGTCTATTAGAGAAACCATATAGCAGCAGAGGCTGTCGTTCACCACTGTAACACCGCCCGACTGGCTTCATGATCAGCCATCAGGGAGGTGAGACCGGAGGAGGCCATCGCGGACAACAGAGTCAGGAAGATGAGGGAATGGCAGAGGTCACGTGGTCATTACCGAAACGCCGGAGATGCGACCTTGTGGACTGCGGAGTCCAGCGACGAGCTGGCGAAAATAGCAGAACCGCCGTGAGCACGATTAGAGAACATGAAGCCCATCGTCAGAGTTGTAAGACGGAGAATGGAGAAATGGCAATGATGACTGGACAGAGTAGTGGACAAAAACTCGTTGCAAATATCACTCGAAGGAGGAAGAAATAGACATATATGGAAAACAATGTTATATAAATATAACCACCTCAAATACCACGGGGACCTTTTTCAAAGTCCAAAAGTTGTGTGCTGGTAAGGAGACGAATAAAAAGGACTTTATATCTTCCTGGCCTCCTCTGGTTACTCAAGAATATGTATGTCGGGGAACGTTAAGAAGGTTAACGGCTTTTCCAACTGAGGACTAAGCGTACTTGGGCTAATGTTCTGCATTCTGCTTACATTCGTCACTTTGGACCCACTCGCGAGTTCAGACCGGGACAGTTACGATTTTCAGAACCCTTTTAGACAGCTGTCTCTTATCTTGTTTCTCGTCAGACAAACAATATATTTCTTGGACAGCCTTTTCCTTCCTTAACCTATTCACCGAAGACTTCGAATGCTTTCCAATCTTTTCCATTGATGAAACTATATTTCAGTCCTGCCCTTTAATTCACCATATTTTTGAGCGGCGTAAGAAGCTTTTTGAAGGAAACTAATAAGTCATAGATGTCTATTTCACCAAAAACTTCCCATTAAAGATCGCGAACTGTTTTCCTGACGAATAAGAATTCGACAGCTCATCCTAGGTCATTCTCTCGGTAATCCCGTAGCAGACGCCAAATTGAAGGTCGTTGGGCCATAAAATACTTCTTGGAATTTTAACTATTCTGTCTCAGAGCACTCTGATTTGGAGCACTGCTGTTCTCGAAACTAGTAATGTTTCATTCTGGAACTCGACCGTACCCAGTAGACACTATATGTTTTTAGTGTCTGCATTAGGTAAAACTGTTCAGCTTGGCTTTTCTGAGTGAAATTCCTGCTATAAGCTGAGTTGGCAGAATACATCTGATGCTACCTTATAGTTTAAGAAGTTGCAAGGGTACAATTCCGAAGTATTAGACAAATAACACAGTAAATATGGCTTTTTGGATAGGTTAAGCTATACTGAGCCGAGGTTTTGCCATTTCAGAAGGTTTTTCGTAGACTTCCTGCAAAAAGCTGCTGGATGCAATCAGTCCCTTTTCGCTTAGTAACAGGCATGAAAAATAGTAGCGATTAACATAAGCATACAATTGAACCACAGTTAAGGAGTTAAATCCGTTCCAGCACCGAACTCATCATGTGAAATGCCAATCTTGTGAAACGCAGCCAATCAATCTGCATCAGTTCACTGATTGGCTGCAGGTGACCGAGGGCCCACACCCTGTGTGCAAGACTGAACGGTAGACACAGGCACGCACAAAACACATGCACTAACAACTCGTTAGTTTAGTGGAAGTTTGTCAATCAAATAATGTGCACACAAGTGGCTCGCTCGTTACCTGAAGTGCTCGTAGATTTAGCTGCTAGTCACCCAAAGCTCCACGGATCAGTATCAGTATATTGACGGATATGTAGGAAAAATTCCTTTCAGTGCCCTCTTTGTACATATGTGCAGTGGTAGCAGAAAATTTGTTTCTCAGACTGTTTGCGAGGCCAGTTGTCCTGTGTCATAGGATGAAAATAGGAGCAGACAGTAAAAAATCTCCTCAGGGATTTTTAGGAGAAAAACTGTCGCTCTTGTGGGGGTAATGCGTGGGATTTAGGAGAGAAAAGGGGGTTCCAACTGGGGGGGGGGGGACATTGCAAAGGTTCCCAGGATCATCACCGTGTGGAAGCCACGTCCTGATTCTTCATTGCTGATTGCAGAGTCCGCCAACGGAACTGGAAAAACAGAGGCATCCGCCCAGATCGTCGACAGTCCGCCTCGGGTCGAACCAAGGGTAAATGTTTAGGCCGTCAGGTCTGGCTGCTAATATCGCTAGCGGGGTAATCACGGTACGCAGATAGCCAAGTAGGGTAGACCGCGGAGACTTTCGCATGAGGCTATGGGTGGGAGGGCGTTATAAAATAGCAAACGTGAATGGATATAAAACTAATACTCCTGAAAAATTGAAAGAAGTATTATCAGTTGATCTGGTGCTCGACCTGCCTTCTTCCTCATCCAAGTATTAATATTATTATCGCAATTTGTCAGTTCCGATCCATCGTGCACTGCTATATCGATCCAGTTTTTGCTTAAAACCCTCTGGCGATTCCGAAATAACGACGTCCTGAGGAAGCGCATTCCACGCTCCGACTATCCGTTTTGAAAAGAAGTGTTATCGAGCGTCCAGCCTGGGCCCTGTCACCTTTAATTTGAGAGGATGACCCCTCAGATTCGTGGTCGTTGCTAATTCGAAAAAATCCCCTGATATAGGATAGCAGTCTTGAAGACGTAATACGCGGAATGCTAGTATCAGGTCCCCCCGAAGCTGCCTGTAGTGCAATGGGAAGAGGTTGAGATTCGACAGCCGTGTTTCATAAGGCTGCGAGCCCTGCCCCATAAGAAATTTGGTTGCGCGCCGTTGTACCGTTTTCAGGATGTTGATATCTTTCGTGGCCCAGGGTCTCCCAACTTGGATAGCGGATTCTAGGTGTGGTCGTACGAAGGTTCCGAAGAGTTTTGTGAGGCACTCTTCATTGAAGGTAGATGAAGCTCGTCTTATGAGGTATAGGATCGACATCGCGGACTTTGCTACCTTTGTGCAATGCAGGGAGCGTTTAAGCGAGGACGTGATCTAGACTCCCAAGTCTTTCTGGGAGTTCACTTCCTTTAATGGTATGTCATTAAGTCGGTAAGTCGGTAAGTCGTGCCGTTTGAAGATCCGGATTTGCTTACTCGAATGGTGGTGCACTTGCTCTCATTGAACGGTAAGAGCCAGTCCGCCGACCATTTTTGTAGTCTATTTAAATTTTTCTGCAAGTGCACTTCGTCAGCCACAGTTCGAATTACGCTCCAAATTTTTATATCATCGGCAAACATGGCGATACCGCAATCCAGTTCGCGGGCACAGTCCTTGATGTAGATAAAAAACAAGGTAGGGCCGAGAACGGAGCCTTGGGGAACACCACTCTCAACCTCAACCTTGGCTGACTGTTTGTCGCTGATGTGGACAGTTTGCGAGCGACCGATTAGGAAGCTTTTTATCCACGTAATGAGCCTACCCCTTACTCATATGCGGCTGAGTTTATAAAGGAGGCGGTGGTGCGACACGCTATCGAAAGCTTTTTTGAAGTCAATATAGACAGCATGCACTGAGTTTCCACTATCGAATGCCTCAATCCACCGTTCTAAACAGTAAAGCAAGTTTGTTACGCAGGACCTACCTCTACGAAAACCATGCTGAGCGTCCGATAGCAGATGATTTTGTTCCAGGAAATGCATAAGTTGTTGCTTGATAATTTTTTCCATGATTTTGCAACAGATTGCAGTAAGGCTGACCGGTCGGTAGTTATTCGCTGAGACCCGGCTTCCCCCTTGTATAGCAGTGTAATCCTCGCGGATTTCCAATCTACTGGAAGGCATCTCGTTTTGAACGAGGGTTGGAAGAGCATAGAGAGTGGTTTAACCAACTCATTGGCGAGCTCCTTCAAAATCTTGGCTGGTACGTTGTCGGGACCTGGTGGCTTAGATTCTTTTAAGCTTAAGAGTTCCTTTAAAACAACAGCCTCGGGGAATTGGACAGTCTCAACTATTATATCCGCTTCGGTGTCGTCGGTGGGGTGATCGTATGCCGTTTCCTTTGTGAAGACTGACTGGAAAAATTTCGAAAGACGATCAGCCTTTGCTTCATAATCTATCAAGTCTCTTCCCTCAGCGGTCCTCAGCAGGGGTATCGGATCCTTGTTTTTGGTACTCTGCCTGCGGTAACTGTAAAACAGTTTGGGGTTCACTGTGGCCCGGTTTAGCAAGTCTGCTTCGAAAGCCCGTCTTGTTTTGAGAATAAGACCCTTGACCCGGTTTCTCTGAGTTTTGTAGGCACTGACAGATGCAGGAGTCCTGTCTGCTAGCATTTTTTTCCACAGCTTCCGCTTTTTGTTCACTTCTATTTTTAAGGCCTGCGTAAGCCATCGCGGTCTAGTGTTCACCTTTTTTCGCGAAATTGGACAGTGGTTGTCGATGATTCTGTGCAGTGTGTTTTGGAACGCTTCCAAGTCCGTAGTTATGTTTCCAGAAAATAGAGGTTCCCACTCGGCGCGCGTGAGTTCGGTCTTCATTCGATCGAAATCGCCTCGCCAAATATTTCGTCTGGCTGTTGAGGGTCTCTCCGATATGGAGAATAACGAGTACTCCCATAGCAGTACAACATGGTCGCTTTTACCTAGTGGTGGGAGACAAGACACTTCGTCGATGCTGTCCTGTGATTTCGTGAGAACGAGGTCCAGACAGTTGGACTGTTGGCCATCGCGCATCCTTGTCGGAAAAGTGACGTGTTGCGTGAGAAATAACTTCAGAGTCATGCTCAGAAGGCAGCTGTCGAAGGTTAGATCGGAGCTATGTGCGCAGGCCGCACCCCAGTCAATGTGAGGCGCGTTAAAGTCCCCCACAATCAGGATGTCCGATCGTGCAGTAATCTTTTCCAGCTCCTCTAGCAAGGAGGCATCCACTACGGGCTCTCTTCTCGGTGGTCGGTAGAGTGTCAGTACATCGAGGTTGGGTGCACCTGGTACTTTAATGGACAGCCAGATGGCCTCGGACGTACACGCCAGTTTATCCGTTTTGTCTAAAACTGTGAGTCCATTTTTCACGTATGTTGCTACGCCACCGCCTTGACGACCTTCTCTGTCTTTTCTGAACAGTTGATAGCCAGGCGTGGATACCTCGCCGTCAGCTACCTGTTCAGACAGCCAAGTTTCCGTTATTGAAACTATATCTGGTGATAATTCAAAGGCATGAATCTTCAGCTCGTCTAGCTTTGAAAGCATACTCTGTGCATTTGTGTACCTGAAAGTTAACTTTCTGTTTGCTCGAGAATTGGTTACAGTCAGGCTCTCCCCGTCCCTTACCGGGTCAACTGTGCGGTCATCCGGGGAGGATCTTTCCTGGGGGTAAAACAGTGGACGCTGGATCACTTAGTTGTTGTAAATAACCAAATATTTTTCCCCTTCGTTCTGCCTCTGTATGTTTTTCGATTGGGCTCAATCCTCCCTCTACTGAGCCAACTGTGTGGTTATCCGGAACGGACCTATCCAAGGTGAGAACAATGGACGTTCGTTCGCCCTTGCTGAAAATATTTCATCGTTATAACCTAAATATGTTGCGTAATCAGAAAGCTTAGAAAAACTCATGCGCGCAAGACGTCGCCAACTGTAACTCGTGTAAGGTCGACAGCAATTAACAATCAGGGAGACAAGTTACTAGGACCACCTTTACCTTAGCTTTAGAGCGCTGAGCACGCAGTAGTTTCAGACATATCACGATGCCCTTTCACCGCAAAGTTACCAATGGAGAACCAAAGAGAGACGCGTCGACCCTAGCTCGTTTTTAGCGCACTTGACACTCCTTCGGGAGATCAGAGGACTAACTGTGATAGAAGCGAAGAGATGAGGCCAGGAAGTAAGGAATTCAGTAGACGGAACTGCGATTTCCGGAACATAGCCTTTATGGCCTGAGGCTTTGTTTTTTCACTCAGACGCATCATTAGAGACAGTCGCATATGAAACTACTGCGAGTGCAGTGTTTATAGAACACGCTTTCATGTAATTATTCATCTCATCCATTTAGCAGATCCCACATTCATTGCTGTTGTTTGTATATCATCCATATCTGTGAGGGAGAATGCGAAACATAAGGCCAATAAACACTGGGTTCTTCTTCGTATTCTTCTTTTTCTCCTTCTTCAGGGCAGACTCTGTTGATGATACAAGTTTTTTTGACGAACTGATTTTTCCCCGAGGAAAGAACTGGTACTTATCAGAATAACGATCTAAAACAAGTACAACCAGAATTGCCTCCTTTACTTCAGAATTTTTAATGGAATGCGGGCATGTCTATCTACACAAAAACCTTGAATGCGCATGATAGTACACGTTTCCGACCGTTAGTACTTTTTCTCGTACTGAAATCGCTGTGCACCGATCGAGTCAACTTTGTGCACCAAATTTATTTCAGGTAGATGGTGGCCCCGTCAAGAAAATGTTTCCTTGACGTTCACAAAGTGCTGAAGGCCGATGAGAAGTAAGACGTAGGACCGGCGAAATTAAGAATTTCGTTTACTACGCGTGGGCTTCTGTTAGAGTAAACAATAAAGTGAACACGACTACAGTCTCTGCCTATACCTGTGCTTTATACGCCTACGACTTAAGCATGCACGAAAATCCTGCTATAAATTTGGTTGTAGCGTGGGCTCTGAAGTTCCGGATGCCCATGATTGGAGTCGAAAAGATGCCCGGTTTTTTGTCCTGGTTCTCACTATTGATACTTTGTGAAAGTGAGTCTCAGATTTTATTCCCTGTCTATTTTACCTACCCTCCCCCAACCTCCAGCTAGTGTCTTTATGCTGTGTATGCTCAGCCCGTTGCCTCTTGAGACTCAATCTAGAACCCCCGTGGACAGCCGCCTGGCGAATAGTAGCATATGCGGATAATGGAGTACTGATAAAGACAAGAGAGGCCGGAATGTTCATTTCTGGCTCCGTACTTGGGATTGTGCATGCCTGACTGACGATGGCTCATAAGCCAGAAATGGCCATTTCGGTCACCCTTGCCCTTGTCGGTACTTCAGTATCTATAAATATACACCTTTGTGTGTTTCCGAAGGACCCCGCTTGTTTCTGAATATTATTTAGTGACTGTCTGAATAATCGATATTCCTAGTATTTGACTTGCATGGGGAACTCTCTTCGACACATTGATGAGGCAAACCTGCTCACAGGTCAGCTAAGTAGCGACTGAATGGCAAAACATGTGTCTGGGCTTCTAGCCGGTAACTATGGCCTCATTGTAGTAAATCATACAGATGTATCAGTATCAATAAACTGATACTGATTTCAGTTGATTTTGAGTCCCCTTTTAAATCCAAACACTTATCATAGAAGCCCCGCACAAAAAGATAAGTTACCGTACTCATTTGTTTAAAAATAACGTCTTCTTACACGTTCATCATCGAAAAAAGGATACCTCCTGGATAATGATTGTGTAAGTATTGGATATTGCAAACCCAGAAGCGTCTATTCGCGTAATCTTGTAGCTTCCCGTTTTTGATTCACTTTATAAAATATAATAATTGCTCGATATCCATTGAGTATTTGTCGAGTTTTGTCTGACACCTTCTTTGTAGAGTAGAGGACCGTATGAGCTTCCTTCAATGGCGTGTACAGGCCGTAGGTTAGAAACCCTAACGTAAGTGAAATGGCACGTACTTTTCAAAATTATTTGGGAATTAAAGGACTTGAAACGCCTGGAAGATGACCTATCCTCGAGTACAATATTGAAATAAGACTAGAATTTCTGCCGAGGGAGTACAAGGAAGGGTATTGGTGTGCACATGTTTTGTTTATCAATAAAATATTTAGGAGTTTACTAGGACATGAAAGATAAAGGGAAAATGTATACTGCAAAAGTTGGCATTTAAGCGCGTATGACCTTGAAAGTCCCCAGAATTAAACACATTTAACAGCCTGCATCGTGGCTTTGCTGAAATGTCTGTAATAGTGCTATTTGATAATAAGTATGCTAATCCACCCGAGTTATCCTGTCTAATCGAACAGGAATTCACGAATTTCGGTTAACATTTAACATGACACTTCCTTTATCCAGGTTACTTCTCAAAATTGTGACCTGAATAGCTACCGCTCGAAGTAGCACAAACACATCTTAATGAAACCCTTCTCGTACTTCAGACTGTTTAGCCGACATACAATACCCACAAAACAGCGACCTCTACGTCTACGTCGATGCCGAGGAAAATATAACGGTGAGTGACCCAGACGACTAGTCCAGTCTATATCGCGATTGCAGGACCCCCCTTTCGAAGTTTTGTTCTTTCACTTCAGGATGTCACGACAAATGTCCCAATTTCCATTGGCACCGATGAAGCGCCCTGCAAGGCACCCAATTTCTGTTGGCAACTTGTCAGCCGTATGTTCAAGAAGCCTTTACTTGCAGTTGTGTACACTAATGTTTGCCCTAATGTTGATATAACTGCTGCTGTTGGTAATTCAAATGTCCTCTTTTAGGCCGAAAATACGCTATCATAGGCGGCCGACTGACGGGGGAAAATGCAGCTGCCATCTTCTACCCCGTAGACAGGCACCGGCAACCCGTCGCTCTCGTGTACAAAAAGATGGCCGGAGTAGGTGGTGGTGAGTTTCTGTGAGGTGCTTACCTTAACAGCGCTATAAACGTGTTGATTTTAGAAGTGTTCTGTAATCATGCTTTTCACCGTTAGGGGAAAACTGATGCGTTGCGTCGGAAGCCAGGTTGTGTGTGGCACGCGTAGACGGGCCACGAGTTTCTGTCACCACGCCAAATCCTGCCGCCAGGTCGCCTTGACTCGGCCTTATTGTCGGGTGAATGGGAGGTATTGGGGCAGATGCTGTGAACACCAGTAGGAATCGTAAACTAATTCACACGTATTTTACCGTCCTGCCTCTCTCATTCTGCACGGTACAAACCGGACGTCCTTGTGTGTAATATAGCTTCTTCTCTTTCTGCGTCTGAACAACTTCTGCCAGGAGGAGGCGTCAGCAAAAGTAGTTTATTTAGCCCCACTCATATACCCCTAGTGCCAGAATTTTGTTCTGCAAAAACGGTGGTTATAGAGTTTTGAGAGGTGGGGAAGTAGGATAGGCAGCGAAGGAAATTTTTAGAAGAAAGCGTAAAGTGAAAAAATTCAGTCGAGATTGCTTCCCGCGGCTACTGGGAGTAAGTTTTTCCGCATGTAAATTGAAGGTGTGTGCGGCGGTTCTCGCCGCGGACTATACTAATCTTACATTAGAGCGGTAAGTTAGACCACAGGTAAGTTGAAGTAGACGACCTCCTAACCACCATTTCAATTTTTAGAATAATTCAAAAAACCTGCAATTTGATAATTGGGCTTTTCCGCATTAAGTTAAACAATAATACAGATTAGGAAAATCTACAGATATAAATCAACAACACTTTTTAATACAGTAAAATAAAATGCATTTAGAATTTATTAAAATATATTTTACCGCGTGTCCTAATTCCCCACCCATGAAACCTTATAACTACCGTATTCGTAGAAAAACAAGCAGGGAGTAGGAATTGGTGAGTGGGGTTACATAAGCTACAGCTGTTGAGACGTCGCATGTGGAGAAGTTGAAACACGTAGGAAGTGGAAGGAATGCCTTAGTCTGGCCGAGATAAACGGACCATGCTGTTATCTGGCCAATTTGGCTACTTCATTGAGCCTAACTTAAGCAGAATTTACCTAGGTTTATTCTAAACGAAGGTCATAGGTTTAATTATAAAGTCTTCAGTGGGTATCACACGACTTGGAAATTGACAAAAAAGTGTTTAAAGTAATTTTATGCGCATATTTGCCCTTTAAGAAATAAGAGAGTGGTGCACGCCCGTAACAGCCGAGACGCATGGGCAAAACGTCATCATGGTCTTTAAACGACTTTTAGTTTTGCATGTTACCGAGGGCACCAACTGCACAATCTATCGAAAGAGAGCTAAATGGGATTGTTGTGGTAGCTAAAATATACCTCATTATTATTATTATTAAAAGGGTCATTACAAACTCTTAAACAGTTTGCACATGACTAGAAAAAATAGCATACACTGTGAAGAGAATCAGTAGACACAGGGATTATAGAATATTTACCTATAAAAAACCTCTTTACAACTTTAAAAGAAACGAATTTTATGGCTACCATGGAATAACCTACAGAACTGTTAGCGTACAATTTACAGGTAAAAGACAGTTTGATTTTTCAGTACCAAAACTCAATTCCCAAAGGTTAGCAAGACTTACATTGAAACATCGCCTACAAGCGAAATAACGGTGGGTCGTAATAACGGGCTAGTATATAATACAAATTTAAGTAACACTTGACAATTTTTAGTGTTCATTGCTTTTAAAACAGCAATTAGTCACTCAAGTATCCTTAAATGCACTTTTAGATGTGTCGGCTGAAAATTTAGGAGTTTTACATTCCATTTAAGCTCAGCAAGGAAGATCGCAAAAAATGAAAATAATAAGATGAGTGATTAAAAATCCTTTTGCCTGCATCAACGTATGTGTGTGTCATAGCGTGGGCCTATCGATGGCGATTTTAATAATTTTGACCATGTTTGCATTTTATTTTGACTTTCCTCCTGACTTCTTGTTACTTGCGATCTGCTTAAGGCTTTTTATGTCTTTTCTCCGCTCTATGCTGAGAGCAAGCACCACAATGTGCCATTCTGTTGGGTTCCATACAGCTGACGTTCCTCGGCAGGTTCAGATTCGAACCGTCGTAATATGCTGTTCAGGTGCCACAGCACTTATATTAAATACCATTCTTTATAGGCATCATGCGAAAAAATGCGCAAGGTGTATGCAAAATTTATGCAAATGAAGCTTGTAAGAAATTCTGTAAAACATGTACCTTTATTCAGTCATTGATTTAGTAGTTCATGGCAAATTGATTTGTCTTCACCGCGAAATAATTTATTCCTACTGCAATTCAACAATCTGTATTGGGAGAACTATTGCATTCGGAGCCTTTCTTCACAGTTAGCTGCCCTCTCACAGAGAATAAACTTTGTCAAAATTAGAAAATTCTGCTGAAACGTGCTTTATCATTTTTTTCCATTACAGATCCAATAATACCGTCAAATGTCAGAATAATTGAGACAATCTATGTTAGTCCGGCGGAAAAAGTCAACCAACGACTTATTTTTGACTCGGAGATTCGGGTAAGTCTTGGGTGTACGAAAGTGTTATGTTCTGCGGAAAATGCATTTTCTTGCTGGAAGCAACGTTATTCTTAACCGTTTCAGAGTATTTACGTTGTCGGTTCGATCGGCCTCAAACCAACCCCAGATACCCAACTTCTGCTTATTACTACATGGAGTAAGTCCCTATCAGATAAAACAAAATTCTCCGTTTTCAAGTATAACATCCACAGTTATAATGTAAGGCTTGTGTTTAAGGTACTTCCTCCTCTCCTGGCCGGCCAATAACAGGTTGTAATGACTAAAACCCGTTTACCCAAGTGGGTGAGCGAGTCCATGGCCCGCAAGACGATTTTTTACACTGAAAAAAGCCCTTACCAAGGAAAAACCATCGTAAACACAGGCATGGTAAGGTACAAGTCATAGGCAAGAACCGATATGTAAAACACATGGCTAGGTAGCGTCCAGCACAACACAAATGCTTCCCGAATCAGAAGTCAGAGAGGACGAACAAGGTTGGACAGTGTGTGCGCGGCAAGCAGAACCTGCTGGTCATATCTTCAGTGTCTGACGTGAGTCCTCTGTGCTCTGCAACCAATCAGTGAAATCGAGGACGCTGATTGGCTTCGAGTTTTCGCGAAGCTAGTGCCAGGACTCGCACTACTAAGGGGTGAAGCCGAGCGGTCAGTATGCGTTCGCGTTTGCATTAGGTACCACCCTATGTATGAAGCGGGGTTTTTCATGCCCGAAAACGCAAGGCTGGGCCGCTAAATGCAACATACGTCAGCCGCAGTGATACTGATCACGGGCTGAAGGCGAGTAAAAACGGAAGTTGTCGCTTTAAGAGTACTTCTCTGCAGACGTCAGTACATGTCCCCCGCAATCGATGTACAGTGTAGCCTCGCGTAACGAGCAGTCCTCTCTACGAGACTTTCAGGTAACGAGCGAGGCACTGGCAAAATATTTGTTATACTTGACGAGCTTCCGCTTAGTTAACGAGTTGTCAGTGCGTATGTGTTTGCGTGCCAGGGCGTGGGTCCTCGGTCGCCTGCAGCCAATCAGTGAACTGGTGCAGATTGATTGACTGCGTTTTGCGAGACGACTGTTTTACATGATGATCTCGGCCCGGGAACGGATTAAACTCACTAACCGAGATTACACTGTACTCTGGTCCGTAATGCTACTGCACAGACTATATCTCCGTCCGTTGCTTAACTTTACCAAATGTGTGCGTAAATGCATCCACAGTGACGAGCCTGCGAGAGTGAGGAGAAACGACAAACAGTCAGAGGATGGGCAATTCAAATGCATGATAAAACTGCACACTACTTAAGTAGTCACTTGTTACAGTACATACGTTTTGTTAGCGGTCAGAGGGAAGCTCATTTTAAAACCGGCATCCAACCGTGACTGAAATGACTTCAGAAAAGACTATACGATACTCAGTATTATAACTACATTCAATGCCGATTAGCAAGAGAGTATCAATCTTTCGCGTGTGTCGGAATGTTACACGAATTCTGGGTCGTACTGTGAAGCATTTTTCGAGACTAATCCAACCTGTGAGGCAACCAGCATTGTCGACCAAACTGCCGTATAGGCACTGTTCCTGGCTGACTTTCTGGTGCCTGCGTTCGCTCTCTGGTTTGGTGGTGTCGTTAAAGGGAACCGAGTATTTCGTCTGCCACTGAAAAAAATATCTTCCGGTAGATGAGTCACGAGCTGAAAATCCGACCCCAGCATGCTGAGGTCACTTGAGTCCACTGCTTTGCACCCTATTCCTTTTAATAATCGGGTCGTTGGCCGAATTATTAATGCGTTTGAGGGACAACATACATAAAGTACTTCAGGGGTATGCCTCGACAAAATTGGCGGTGGAAGTTATGGAACCTATATGTGGTATATACACACTTGAGTCCTCTTCAACGAAGGCATCACGCGCGAAAGTTTTATAGACTTATACTCTTTTGTCTATTGTGTCTACTCATATTATTTTTGAACTTTTTTCAGTACTGCTGCTAGGTAGTTGATTCCCATGTTTACCGTGAAAAACCGAATCTTTGGCAAATTTGGCGAAATTGATCGCACTGGTTCAGTCAGTAAATTTGGAGTAAATGATCGAAGCCATTAAAACCTACCTTGAAAGGGTACAGGAATACATAAGGTGAAGTGAAATATGCAAAAAACATACAGATCGCTTTTGTTATGCAAAAGTGCATAAAATTTTTTCGGAAACATGAATAGTTGACAAGGTGAAGCGTGTGTGGAATAGCAGCGTACAAAACGTTAACTGTGTGTCCACAATGAATTATTCGCCTGGACCAGCCTTATTGTAAATAAAAAGCTCTACTGAAATCAAGCGAGTAGTATGTTTGTAATCATTTATGTAAAAAGAGTCTTCGAAAGTGCTTGCAAGTGTTGATAAGGCAGTTCGAGACTGGTTATATACCGGTGGACTAGGGCGAGTCTCCCACTAAACTGGTCTTAAAATATTCTGCAATGTAAAATGCTATTCCGATTTAGCCTTAACTGTTTATACTTCAGAGTAATGGGGATGGTCATGGCTGCTTTCTTGATCAGTTTGTTACTGGTGTAACGCTGGTACGCATCCAAGGACTAAAATGAATCTGTATTTTAATTGGCGAGAATTGATTATGCCAGTCCGATATTTGTACAACCGAAAGGCAGTGGCTGTGCTGATTTAGGTAGACATGTTATGCTTCGGTTTACATTAGTGAACTCTGAATAAGACTTGCTCACTGGACTTGCATATCATATTCTCTCCTTTTCAGTAAATTGTGTAAGACTAATTAGCACCTCATCTGACCTAGAACTGTAACGGTGTAGTCAAATATTCCGTAAGAAACATGTGATTTACTTCTAATCAAGTTAACCACAGAAGTTGATTGTACAATCTACTCCTTTATGGGAATTAAAGTCTCCCTTCATTGCGAGAAAGGACAGATTGCCTTGGCGTCTCAAAATCATTACTCGACTCTGAAAAGTTGTAAGAAAAGATACACATTTCGAGAGTTAGCTGGAAACGCCAACTTACTTTCCCCATAGAGTTTCTTTCCTAGTACTTGGATTACTCTAGTGCGATGACGAATCAATCAAGCTTTACGACTGCTTATGTTCTCCCAATTTTATTTTGTGTCCATAGCATATATCCCTCAAACCCATAATAGACCATCAACAGAAAGGTGCATACTACTTACGCATTCATTGTGATACCGAGTGTTTGTTGCAGGTGACCAAGAGGACGTCCAGTCAAGAGCCAACCTCCTGATGTATCCGCCCTATGACGGCTGTATAATGCACAATAATAAATCTAAAACTCCCGCTTAAGAAATCCTACCTGAGCAAAAAAGTCAGTTCAGAATTTGGGTAAAATTTTTTATAACATCAGTCAGTGAGTGTACTTTTAGTAACCTTTTTATCCTTAAATACTTAAGAAAACCTCTTTCTTTCAAAGATACGAATTTGAAAGATATGATTTTCATGACTGGACGCATGAACGCTACTGTGCTGAATGTCATGATTACAAAGGCGAATGAAACGGTCTCGCTGATTACTCTCGCGCCCACACCACTCCCACCACTACCGCCACCAATATACGTCAGCTGGTCGGTTGAAAAAGCCATCGCCAGTGCAGGAAAGCAAACAAAAACCCTATTTCAATGCCTCAACGAATGTCAACGGAAATATTACCAATATCTCGGCTGATCTCCCATGGGCAATACGGATGATTCTTGCAGAGACATAATTGAATCTTCATAAAACACGACAACTGAAATTCCGCACATAATGAGCATCAAATTTAATTGCCCTTGCTATATGTTCTAATTGAGCGCAATAAAAGCAAACAAAATACTGCGCCATTATTCGTCATGCCCCCCCCCCCTTCAGTTTAACAAAGTTTAGGTTCTGCGAATCATTGCTTACCGGAACAATTGCATCGACTCTGAAAAATTCTTAAGTACCCAGAATGGAATAAACATATTAAAAATATATGAGTTTCGCAGTAATTACTTGCTGCGATTAAGGGCAGATGAGTTTGAACTCGCCGATGTAGACAACCGCTTAGTTTTAAACTAAACAATATTAACACTGTTACTAATAGTGAGCGAGTAACATATATAATTAGGGTTCCAATTAGCTCACTACTCATGAAAATGATGCAGGATGGGTACATCCTGAAACAGATCGGAGTAGAATTGCCTATTAACATATAGTCCCAATCAAAAACCGACAACACGGCGGACCCGAGGCTCAAGGGTTAGAGCGTTCGCCTCTGGCCGGAGAGACGCGAGTTCGAAACTCGAGCGTAGCTGCAATTTCCGCTGCTACGCTGGGGTTGACCTACTTTCACCTGATGAAGCCCAAATAGGCCGAAAAGCTTTATGATATGGTCTGTGTTGTCGGTAAAATAATAACGTTTAAACTAACATCCTCGGTTGGTGCACCACCTGAGGTTGCGTACTTTCATCGATCGGTGAGCGTTCATCAACGAATGTCAATATTCCCAACCTAAAACCGAAAAGACAAAGAGCCTATGGCGCAACGGATTGCAGCTTTAAACTTCTATTCAACCGGTCGCGGGTTCGGGCCATGGGCGGGACATCACCCGAGTTCGGGCATGACGGGCTGGTGACGTCTAATGAGCCGGACATGGTCATTCCAGTCTCGCTCGCCCCCTGTTGACGCTGTAAAATAGCATGTTCGCTAAATGGGAGTGAACCGTTTCCACCGAAATGATATCAATATATCAAGACTATTGGAAAAGAATTAAATAAGTAAGTATTTCTTTAAGAAGCAAAAGGAGGAACTGTCGGAAGAACATAACTCGTAGAACAAACGACAGGAATTTGGTGCTTAAAGTAGTAGTTGTAGTCCTTGTTCATTATATTCCATACTGCGCCTTAGTAGAGCCAACGTTCGCGCAGATTATTGCTCCACTTTGTTTGCTCAAGGCCGAATTAAAATATCATCGTGCTCTGGGTAGTACACACTTGCAGTCCTCGTGGTAGGAGATGCAATCATAGTATGGCCTTGCTGATTAACCAATCTGCTGACAAGGCGACGAACATAGAGGAACGCGCCAGGATCGTCGACGGTTTGTTGCAAGTCTACATAACGGAACTGAGGACATAAGTGATGTATTTAAGCAGCAAAGAATTTCATAATCAAATGTTACTCAATAATAGTAATTAAAACTTAAATAATTGGATCTTTAAGAACAGCATTTTGCGAGTGTACACTTTCGGTCAATTCTCCTCAGGCCATACATTCACATGGGAAGTTTAAATTTCAAGAATCGATCGGTCGTCCTTCCTTACAAGCGAGAGCCCATCAGAGCGCGGATTAGTGCATGCGCTAAGTGACTGTGGGCCACGCCAGATGTGCAGTTTGCAAAAAATTCTTTTGCGTGCACAAAACCAGCTTCCTTAATTGGATGGTGGTTTCTTCTACTGTTGCTAGCAAGCGTTGACCCAGGGACTTTGGGTAGTTTGGTGGGACCTTGTAAATTACCTGAAAGGCTTCGCTGGAGTCCGCACGATGTCCAAAGTCAACCGTGTGGGCAAGGATATAGCTGTTTACGCTTTTGATTTCACCTTTGGTCAGCCATGCCGGGATGTGTTTCCGTATTCCTTTGGATAAGCGCCGACTCGGTCGCACAAGGTCATACAGAGGTCGATTGGTGTTATAGTGGACATTACTATATAGTTCATTATATTTAGGGTAGTAGACAATGCCTTTGAAGATCCTATTGAAAACAGTATGCATGAAATATCCAACATAAAATATATCACTATAAACAGTGAGTAACATATATACATGTACAAATTTTAACGTGTGCGTGTGAGCAGTCAGAATAGTCTCTTGTGTTCATAATATATCCAACATAAAATGTGTTACTGTAAAATAGTGAGAAGCATATACAAATGTAAAGTTTTTCTATAGGTATTTCCGGGGCGTAAATTATTCCTGCTTCCTGGTGCATATGAATCGTAACTGTTAAGTAGATGTTCATCCAGTTTCCGTCTAAACGCATCTGTGGAATTCGCAATTATGACCTCCTCGGGCAGTCCGTTCCAGGCACCGATGACTCGTTATGAGAACGACTGCTTGCGGCCCTCTAGATGGGATAGGGTTCCTCGCAGTTTGAGGGAATTCCCACGGAGGTTGGTTGAAGTGGCGAAGGTGAAGAAGTCATCAAACTTCACGGCACACTCCCGATTTCTCACAAGGCGGTACGTCTGTATGAGGTCGCCGCGGATTTGTCTATACTCAAGGGGGAAAACGTTAAGTGCTTCTAGTCTACATTCATAAGATGAAGACTTTAGGCCTTTCACAATTTTCGTTGCCCTGTGCTGAATTCTTTCCAGCATCTGGTTATCTTTGTGCATCCATGGTCGCCACAACTGAACGCCATACTCCAGATGTGAGCGAATAAGTGTTCCATAGATTTTGCCGAATAGTTTTTTGTCTATGTCGACAAAAGTTTGCTTAATGGCAAACAGAACACTGTTTGCCCTCTTGGCAGCCCTAGCACACTGTTAAGACGGCTTTAAGGATGGCACAAACGCCATACCCAGATCTTTTGTTCATTGACGTTCGACATGCACCTTTCATCGAGTACGTAGTTGTGTGAGTCATCCGTCGCGCTCACTTTCTTCGTCTTGAGCTGCAATGTGACACACTTCTCAAAGTTAAACCGCATTAACCATTTTTTGGACCATTCACCTAGGTGGTCAAGTCCTTCTTGCAGAGTTTGTTTATCATAAGCGTGTCTGATGGGTTGCCATATCTTAATATAATCTGCAAACAAGATTCCATTAATGACCAGTCCATGCCTACAGTCGTTGACGTAGATTAGGAACAATAGTGGTCCAACAACGTAGCCCTGAGGCACTCCACTCGCAACTGGCACTGAAGAGGATTTTGCGTTTCCGACGCACACGGACTGCGATCGGCCTAAGAGAAAATCTCCTACACAATTTAGTAAATTGCCCCTTATCTCGGATTCGCCAACCTTGGAGAGTAGCCGTTGATGAGGGACACTATAGAAGGCTTTTTAAAGTCTATGTAAACCACATCTACGGGGGTATTTTCGTCTAATGACTTGGACCACTGCTCCATAGAATAAAGCATATTGGTCAGGCAGGAGTGGTTTCCTCGAAACCCGTGTTGGGCACCATCAAAGAAGTCTTTTTCTTCGAGGAACTTCATAGTGGCCTTTTTGATGATCCTTTCCATAACTTTACAACAGATGCAAGTTAGGCTCACTGGTCGATAGTTGTTCGCGCTGGTTCTGGATCCACCCTTGTGAATAGGGTATATGTTCGCAACTTTCCAATCGGATGGGAGGAGGCCTCGATCAAAGGACAACGGAAAAATGTGCGTGAGCGGTCTGAAAAGTTCCGAAGCCAGCTCTTACAGTTCCTTTGCTTCCCTTTAAATGCTTCAACGGAAGGAGACACAACAAAATCCAAGGTCAGAGCCTTCCAGGTTTCAATCACTCTGTTGAAAAAGAGGAACTTCCGCGTGCCCAGCCCTGCCCCAGTCACACGTGCGCTTTCTTTGTCCTCCAGGCTGTCAAATTCAGGACTGTTTTGTCGACAGTGAAATCCAAAATCCAGCTTCCAAACATAAAAAGATGTCTACATTAGCCGTGAAACGAACGCAAACAGAACAGCCTTCAGTATTTACCATTAGAACAAAAAGAATCTTTGCAGCAACCAAGGCAATCAACGGGCGTCTCACTCAAGAGTTAGCGCCGTTGCTCAGCTTCGAGGAGTCAACACTTCTTATCGAGAAATCGGGCGCAAACTTCTCGAATGCATCGATAATTTCCTCTTCAGTTGTTTCTTAATTTTCCGTGAATTGCTATCGCATATTCTTAAGGAGGGGAGCCCACAGTGTTTGAATGTTGAAAATAATTCTCCTTCTCTTGGTTAATAATAATTGATTATATCCGGTGATGATACCCATGTAAGCATGTAATAAGTCAAGTTAGGCGAACAAAGTTTTTCGATCATTCGTCATCAAGCTAGTACAATAACATAAGGGAGGGAAGGGCTACCAGAAGTTTAGGCGACCAATCAGTAATAACTGGAGGGAGGGGGGGGGAAAGTTGTTAAGGGATCAAAGAGTCAGATTCAAGTCATAATTTTGGACTATATAGGGGGAGGTGGGAAGGGCTCCGACAATCAATTCATGTCGCCCTGTCGTTCCTGTCTCGCGTCTTGTTGAGCGGTGTCAGGACTCGAGGTGTCACGGTCTTGCGATGGCGTGGGGATGCAAGCCGTCGCTGTCTCTTCTCCGTCTCGCGGCGTGGGGACATGTGCTATCCCCGCCTCGTTGCTATCTCGCGGCGTGGTAGGCAGCGTGTGACGCTTGTTGAGCTGATTTTCGGCGAAGTTGTGTGGGGGAGTCAATCTCTGCCTGCGAGACGAGTGCCGCACCGGGTGCGAAAGTATCGATTACCTGTGAGCGTACGCGCGTATGAAGGGGTAAGTAGGTCGATAATGTGGGAAACGCCGATAGCGCGCGGAGTACATGATAACGCATGGGTGTAATCTCCGGCAGATCGAAAACAGAACGAGTCAGCGCAACAGGCTCCCGCAGCCTTTCTAGTTCATGCTTGACTTGGACTGCACCCTCTTGCATGATGAATTCTGCCAATTCACTGCCACATATAAACTACAAGGCCTGACCTTCGTACTACATGCTCCCCAGGAGAAGCTGCACACGAGAGTTTCTCTCAAACCGCGTAGCGGAACAGTCGAATAACCGTCCCGAAGTGATTATAGACTCTGGAGATATCCAAATCTTGCTTCGTTCAGGCGGTCTTTATGAGAGGCTGAGTTCACCGCTGTAAACTGCAGTGTGGGTTAGATCCAGACCATAGACTCATTTGCACTCACGGAAGCTACGTTCTGCGAGAACTTCTATGGCTCAAAGAAACGAAGTCGTCAGGTCCGGATGAGATACCTGCAAAGCTATTAAAAGAGCTAGCCATAGAGTTGGCGGTACCCCTGTACCTACTCTTCCGAGCTTCTCTTAATACTGGACAAGTGCCACCCGATCGGACGGCAGCGTGGATCTCACCCATCCACAAAAGTGGGAGTCGGCCGACCGCAAATAACTAAAGACTTGTCAGCCTCACCTCAAGATCCTGCAAGCTCATGGAACGCATAGTCAAGCGCAAGCTGATGCACTTTTTGGAGCAACATCAACTTATTTCTGACAAGCAGCACGGATTCCGCAGGGGAAGGTCCTGCTTGACAAATCTGCTCTATTGTCTAGAACAATGGAACCGAGCGATCGATGAAGGGAATACGGTGCATACAGTCTTCGTAGACTTCAAGAAGGCGTTTGACACTGTGTCTCATCAACATCTCTTATAAAAGCTCAACCGTATTGCGGTAAGATGCAACCTGTTGCAGTGCATCGAAAACATCTTGACTGGTCGTACCCAGACCGTATGCATTGGCGAACAGCGGTTGGCGGAGGTAGCAGTGTAGAGCGGGGTTCCCCAGGGTTCCGTTCTTGGCCCTATCCTCCTCTGTATATATATTGATGACTGCATAAGCGGACTAGACTGCGAAATCGTAAAGTTTGCTGATGACCTAAAACTTTGGAAGGTCATACGCAACCCAGACGATGAATTTCATCTCCAGGCAAATTTGCATCAACTGGAGCAATGGTCAACCTTTGGCTTATACCATTCAATGTGGCCAAATACAACTTAATGCGGTTTGGTAGAACCAGCACTACGCCTCGGAGGGTGTTTTACCTGATTCACACACCACTGCCAGAGGTTGAGGCTCAGAAGGACCTGGGGGTGTGGTTCACGCCTTCACTGAAGCCATCACTCCACTGCCTGAAGGTGGCTAAATCCGCAATGTCGAGCTTGTATTTAATCAAGCGCACATTTGCTAAGTTTGGTAAAGTTGTATTTGGCAAGGTCTTCGGCACGTTGTGCGACCCCAACTGGAATTTTCCATCCAAGTCTGGAGACCTCGGACAGCCAAAGACCAAAAAACCCTTGAAAGGCTACAAAGACGCGCAACAAAATTAGTACGAGGCCAACGGAACCTACCTTATGAGACCCGAACGGTAAATCTTGACTTGCTTCCTCTGGATTACAGGCAGCTACGCGGGGACCCAATCCAGGCATTTCGCATGCTGCGTGTATAGGATTGCTGCCTCCAAACAAATGACTTCTTTGAGCAGGCCACCACCTCTAGGCTGCGAGGACAACCTCTCAAATTACCTGTGACTGGGGCAAGAATTGACCCAAGAAAATTCTTTTGCTCTAAGAGTGTAATCAAGGCATGGAATACCCTTCCTGCGGACATTGTCATGTCCCCATCCGTGGTGGCTTTTTAAAGGCAAAATTTACCAGTACCGATTCGATGAGTGCCGTCGAAATTGACTGCCCTGAATCCAAACACTGAAATGCTTTCAATATATACAAATAGTAAATTTTAAGTAGTATTGTTAGTTAATCAAAATGCGTTTTAATCCGTATTAGCTACCCGACGTCTCTGCTCACTATGCAAACTGCGCTGATCGCGTCTGAGGTCGCATCTATTGCACCTAAGGTCCTAGGCTACGCGGCCCTGTCCCGCCCTTTCTCGTATCGACCTAAAAACTGACTGCTGACGATGTGGCGGGTTCCTCTGGTCTTGACGCAGCAAGGGCGTATCATGGTCGCATCTCCGGTTCTTGGGGAAGTTCTCGTGACTCTGAGGTCTCCTCCTCGTATGGCCTTTCGGATGTAGATATTACTAGCCATAGACGCCATGGCTGCCACCAGCATCCACGTACTTTCCCCCACGAGCGACAGTTTTTCTCCTAAAAACCATGAATGACATTCCATTTTGAATTATGAGCCATGCCTTAGGAGATTTTTCACTGTCTGCTCTTCTTGCTCAATTACAATGCTGGCTCGTGTTAACTGAGTGTGAGTGTATTACTTGAAACAAGCGAGTAGTTGTCTACAATTGTGTCAACGACTTATTTGGAAGGCTCGGCTGTGCCGATGCATTTCTTAAATACTATATACCAAGAGGGAGTTCAAAGGCGTTTGTCTATATTTCCTTTAATAAACTTGAACTTGACTTGACCTGCTGCAGCAACAAACAAACGACGACGGTGAACTCCCTAAAAAGCGCTTTACCTAATTAAAACCACGTATAATTTTATTGTAAGCTGGTATTTCTTTAGCTCGATGCTAGTCTTTGCAATTTTGTGATAAATTGTGAGTTCGAATGCGTAGGCCTTTACCCTCATATAGACTGGATTAAACTTAATTTTATTCAGGCCCACCTGGAGTATGCCGTGAGGCCTGAGGTCATATTTGATGTCTTTCACGGCAGCAAAATCTCGTGACCGATTTCATCATGGAAGGAACTTCAATATTGGTTTAGCAATATAGTCCGTCATGGGCATCGTTCTTATCCACAGTAAACAGGAAAAAGCATGAAACGCACTTATCCTTTCAGCAAAGCACTTCGTATTTTTTCGGTGTGTGCTTAGTCGTTAGTGTGCGAAATTGGGAGTTTAAGTAAAAAGCCTGCCTTCTAAGGTTCGGCAAAAGCAAAATAGAAAAATAAACAATATCTTTGCAGCAAAGGGAGTAATGCTGCATGTACAAAATGATTGGAGTCAAGAATAATCTACCGAACCTGGATTACTGGGGGTACTCATTTAACAAAGGCAGAATTTGAAAAGTTTACTCGCTCAACATATGTTAAGACCAATTCAGAATCAGGCCAGTAAAATTACAGGGATAAGGAAAATCATACAGTTGGCGAGGTTTAATATTGTAACCTAGTGTGTTCCTGTGCCAACACTGGTTATGACCCCCAGTAAGTGTTAGGAAGTGAAGACAGAACAGGATAACAGATAGTACTTTACTGCAGGTGTACTAGTACATCAACTCTGTTTTCTGTATGTCCAGCAGCTTGTCTTCTGTGGTCGGTCACGTCTCGGCAGCGTATCTAACAACAGAGTGTCGTTCTGCTCGCAGCCTCGCTATTTAAGGGGCAGTAGTCATTGCTTCCCATTGGCTCTCCATGAGTGGCCCTGCGCGCGCTTTGCCCCTGACAGCGGTCTCGCGTGCGCATAACGCATTGGACTGCTCGCATGGTTTATGCCATCGAAGGCCGCGTGACTTGGCCCGTTCTGTATGCACCGGACTAGCCTGTTCGCGTGCCTTTGTTCCGGTGTGACCTCGGATGCCTGTCTGTCTGTTTACGATGGAAGCCCCCGACGATAATTCGGGAGTAGAAGTGGGCGAAGGTACAGCCGTTATTGAAACTGTTACCTTTTCTGTCGCAGACGTAAGACATGTCCTCAGTCACATCAAACCAGACAAGTCTCCTGGACCGGATGGGATCCCTGGACTGATACTTAAAGAACTGTCGACCGAGCTAGCGGTGCCTCTTTCAATTCTGTTCGAGCTTTCCATGCGAACAGGGGACTTGCCTTTGCAATGGAAGACGGCCAACATCGTACCGTTATATAAGGGAGGTAGCAAGACGTCTACAAACAGCTTTCGGCCCATAAGCTTGACTTGCCTTTCCTGCATAATGATGGAGGTCCTTGTGAAGCAGGCCATACTAAGATTTTGCGATGAAAGTGACATCATACAAAATTTTCAACATGGCTTTCGGCAAGGGCGCTCCTGCCTTTCAAATTTACTGACTTCAATTGAGGCCTGGACAAGTGCTTTAGAAGAGGGCTTCGAAGTGGACGTAGTGTACATCGATTTCCGCAAAGCCTTTGACAGCGTGCCCCATCAACGCCTTTTGCACAAACTGAGCGTTCTTGGCATCAAGGGAAACATTTTGGACTGGATCAGGTCATTTTTAGTCGGTCGAAAACAACGCGTTTGCATCGGGGAGGATAAATCGGACTGGGTTGACGTAGTTAGTGGGGTTCCTCAAGGCTCCGTTCTCGGTCCTCTACTCTTCATTCTCTATGTAAATGACAGCCTTCAAGAACTGGACTGCGGTAAAATCATGTTCGCCGATGACGTTAAACTCTGGCAGGTCATTAAGCGCCCAAGCGACCGAGATGCTCTGCAAAATAATCTTTGCAAACTGCAGACGTGGTCTGAGAGATGGCTGCTGGATTTCAATGTGCAAAAGTGTGCCGTCCTCCACCTGCGTCCAACAAACTACCCTATCCCCCAGAGCAGCAGGACATATCACTTGAAAAATATCCAAATTCCCGTAGCATCTACGCAAAAAGACCTCGGCATTTGGATACAGAGTAATCTGAAGCCCTCATTACAGTCTGTCAAAGCTGCAAATAAAGCCACGGGAGTGCTGCACGCTATCAAAAGGGCGTTTCTAGCCTTCGATGAAGATCTCTTTGGCAGAGTGTACGGCACATTTGTTCGGCCACACCTAGAGTATGGCATACAGGCGTGGCGGCCATGGCTAGCAAAGGACACAGCATGTCTGGAGAAAGTGCAGCGTCGGGCAACAAAGCTAGTAAGAGGTCTAAAAAACCACACTTACATAGACAGAATGGCATGCCTAAATTTATTCCCTCTGCATTACAGGCAACAAAGAGGGGATCTTATCCTAGTTTACAAGATAATAAACGGTCTTGAGAAAGGATTACGCTTCGAAGACATGTTTCAGTGGCACCTCTCGCCTCATCTCCGTGGGCACACAATGAAGCTGCGCACGAAAATGTCCAAGCTAAACCTCCGCTCTGAATTCTTCACGCAACGTGTCATACAACAGTGGAATAACCTTCCACAGTCAGTCGTGGAGGCAACTTCCCTTCAAATGTACAAACAACGCTTGGATAATTACATGCGTCCCCTCTCCTCTCTCCAAGTCTGAACTCTAAAAACCAGACATATATTGTAAAAAACAATGCTACTCACTGTTTGCCAATACTATGTTAGTAGTGGTAAATTTACACATGTTAAATAGGGTTTTCAAAGGCATTGCCTATTATCCTCACCAAATAAACTGAAAAAACTGAATGACGTGCTCGGTCATCCTAAAAGTTAATAATTGCCCTCTGATTACAAATAATGGTTTTCACGCCACCCGCATGGCCAGATTAGCCTGAAGAGTTCCTTGCGCTGGGGAATGGCGGGGGAGGAGGGAATCAGGGCAGGTTGTGAGCATTGGTCATGAGTCAGGTACTTGTAGTGATAAGTAATGTCATTTGTACGGACTAAACGGTTTTCACAAGGGGTGGGGGCGATATGCTATGAACATCTGGCGTCGGCGTCGGCCACAGAAGTGAACGTGGAAATGTAAGTATCTTCTGATGACGGCGGTCGATTCGACGGACAGTCAACCCAATAAAATTAAAGTCCAAAGGATTCAGCTGGTAAGATAAAAACAGACTGATATCTTAGAGATGGATAGAGGTTAGTAGGAGAAAAGTTCAACAAAAACATCTTTTAATACTATCAAACATCCTACTACAGCAGTTTTCATATTGAAAAGGCTATGCGGGGCTAGTGCAGGCAGGCTAACCACTAGCATATGATAATACGCTAAACGAGCTCATGCTGAGCTTTGTGATCATTTATTTCCGTAGGTTTAGCGGCAAAAGTAGCTTATGTAGTACCGCTCATATACCCCATGTGCCAGCATTTTGTTCTACAAAAGCGGTGCTTATAGTTTTTCGGGTGTGGGGAAATAGGATAAACAGAGAAGGAAATTTTTAGGAGTGAGTATAAAGTGCAAAAAATGAAGTCGCAGTTGCTTCTCGCGGCCGCTGGGAGCAGGTTGTTCCGCTTGTAAATTGAAGGTGTGCGCGGCGGTTCGCGCCACGGACTATACTTATCTAATTCCAGAATGGTAAGTTGGACCACAGGTAAGTTGAAGTAGACGACCTACTAACCACCATTTCAATTGTTCGGGAAATTCAAGAAACCTGCAGTTTGATAATCGGGTTTTTCCGCCATAAGTTAAATGATAATACGGATTATGAAAATCTACAGATATAAATCAACAACCCTTCTAAATACAGTAAAATAAAAATGCATTTAGCATTTATTAAAGTATATTCCACTGCGTGTCCTAATTTACCGCCCATCAAACTCGATAAACACCGTTTTCGTAGGAAAACATGCAGGTTGTAGGGATTAATGAGTGGGACTACATAAGCTACTGTTGCCGGTTTATTTATTGAATCTGAGCAATTTTGCTGAGATAATTTCTGAAATGGCTGTTGGTTTCTAATAGGTAAAGTCATGGACATATGAGACGAATGGATAGAATATTTATTATGAGGGTATGCTTGTGCAATTACTGCGTTTATATAATGCTTGAGTATTTCTTAGATTTATAACATCATTTTGATCCGGCGTTTGATGTTATCATATTTCTACAGGTTTCTTGAAAAGTAGATTAGTATTTGTGGCTGGAATTATATTTAGTTCAAAAGAAAAAGACGCGACGACTGGAACAAGATATTTATTTTCCTGATGTTTCGGATTCCGTCGGGAATCCTTAATCGTAGGTAATGGTAGCATAGACTGAGTCATTAGGGAAGCTATGTCTCTTTTTCCAGTGGTCGCGTCTTCTTCTTCTGACCCGCTTCTGGAAACCGCGTATTTACGTCCATTATTTTTAGCGTCAGAAGGGTCAACTTATAGCCGTGAAAGGCAACGAAAAAATGGGAAATCTGCTATAGCAGTAGATTTTTGCATATGATTTTTAGATTTACAACAGGAGTTTGATCCAGTAAGCCAAAGCATCTGCCACAAAACACGTTTAGGGATCGAATTTAGAATATGCTACACGGACATGAAGATTTTGGACTTTCAAGGACTGTACCATCCTAGAGCACGTCAAATGGTGGACGATAAGAATTAACAAATGTCTAGGAACACTGGCCAGTGAAAACAGATGGTCCACCTCTAACGCATCGCTCGTTTCCTACTGACAACTTCGAGGGTATATGATGTAAAGATTCTGCATTATGAGTTGCCTGGACCGTTGATTTATTCCCAGTGATTTTCTTCACAAAGGCTACCAAGATCTCTTTCGCGATCACCCTTTAAATCTACGCCAAGGCAATACAAGAATCGATGGGAACAAGGTTATTTCCAATAACGAAGTAGTTGCCGCATGGTACACTTTTTCCGTGGATGTTGTTTTCTACATTCATGTGAATTCATTGAAGGGTAAATTTGGCACGTATCAAGCTTCTCACTTACCAGCTGTACGCCAACCTTCGTAAAGGAAGACCAATTATGTTTAATTATACTACTTACACTAAGCAAGTAGATATTTGTGTTTACCTTGTGAATTAATGTTAATTTTCCTGGCCTACACTGGTTTCCATCTGGCGGCCTGAGGAATCTGGTGCTCTTACACGGGGCCATGAATAGCGGGAAGTGGAAAGCAGGTATCGACTTTGTCACCCGAGGAGCAAGTGCATTTAATCTATATCCATGCATAGATTGCCTACCTTCGTCATTTTGAGATTACGCGGTAGTTCAGACCAAGAAAGTTTCCATTAATGGAACATTTTTTTTCCTCGTCAGAGACGGATCAATTTCATGGACAAGCTGACCCTTTCTTTATCTTTCCAGTGTACGCTGCGAATGCTTCCTTAGAGCTTAAAGGCTTTCCCCTATATCTCCCTAAATAAAAATGAATTATTGAAAGAATTTTTTCCCCGTTGCAATTTTTTTTCACCGAGGACCAAGTGCACTTGAGCTTACTTTATGCAGAGATTGCCTGCCTCCGTCAATTGGGGACTACTTGGGAGCAAAAACCAAGACAGTTGCCATTTATCGAACTCTTTTATATCTCGTGTTTCCCGTCAGCGAATAATCAATTCGATTAACCCACTTGTACAAAATTCGCGGTCTCGCTGGGAGTCGAACCTACACAGCAGGGAAAACTTTCGCGCAGCCAGCGCTCTATCATTGAGCAATGAGGCTTTCCATGCGCCGTGACTTAAATTCCACTTGTGTTAATTTGCTTGCTTAGCTTTATTGCACGCATAGAATCCGCCAATCCAGACGCCGTAAGCTGACTGCCAGGTGGGGTCTCCTAAGCAATCCTCTAGAATCCACCAGCTTGACTGCTACGCTTACTTAATTGAAAGGTGGGTTTGGCAAATTGGCTTAATTCAGTTGACCCAACTGTGAAACATTGGCGGCATACGAATCCCTCAGCCCGTGAACTGGCAATACATAGAATTACAATTACAATTGATAACCAAAAGTTATTCCATTTGCTGAATAATAACTTGACACGCGATTATAAACATCCGGAATTTACGCGTAAACCATTAAGCTACACAGTGAGCAGTGAATTAATTCATACTTGCGTTTATTTTACCCGCCCAACTTGGTGCTCACATTCAATGCACCATTACAGAACAGAAAATTGACTGCTCAAGCACAACCTTCCTGCTGTGTAGGTTTGGCTTCCACAGAGGCTGATAATTTTTTCCCAATTGAGTCAACTGAATAAAGCAAAGCTGCCAAACCCACCCAAAAATTAATTAAGCCTAGTAGTCATTCTAGTGGATTTTGGATGATTTCTTAGGAAATCCTGCCTGAAAAGTCAGCTTTCTGTTTCCGTAATGATCGATTCCATACTAGCAGTAAGGTTGGCGGGCAAAAGCGATCAAAGTCTGATTAAATTCATGGCTCACGATCATCCTCGTAGCTCAATAATAGAGCGTTGGCTGTGCAAAAAACTTCTCTGCCGCGTGGGTTCGAGCTAAATATAGGCCCCGTTTTATTTTACAATTGGGTCAACTGAATTAGGAAATCTCCAAAAGTCTCCTAAAAATTATGAAGTTTTGTCCACTTTGATTACTAACCGTGTTATAATTTGGATAAGACGAGGATACCATACGAGACTATACGTTTGTGGCGTACATGCCAAACAAAATCTGGCATTTAATCAAGCAGCTTTATGAGCCAGGACAAAGATTGACCGAATACCAGAACATTTTTTTATTTGTCCGAGATGAGCGTTTAATCCCTAAAACTGTCGCCAATTTTGTTCCCGCGAAGATGAATTCCTCAACGATTTCAATAGCTTAGAGGAAAATAAAAAAAATTGTTCAGGCACTCGAGTATTCTTCTTCCCTATCCATTTGAACATTTGTTACCATTCCTGAAGATTTTCGTAGCTGCTTTATTCCTGCTTTTTAGGTGGAGCTAAATTATGAATATGCTTTGCCATATCCCATCGCGAGTCCGGTAAGAGAAGCTGCGAGAGGATGAAGCATAAGAAGTAGAGGCCTGGTGGAACCGTGCATTTTGGTAAGCTGGTCGGATATCAGAGTAGTTGGAACAGGCAAGAGAGAGAGAGAACAACTGTGTTAAAGTGTTTCAAATTTCCGGTTAACATAGTTCATTGCTGTCTCCGGACTGTGTTGAATAAAATTAAATTAGAACAACGAATACACGCAAGAAGTCACCAATTGTCAAACTGTGCGAGGTCCTCGACAAGAAGTTTCTGAAATCAGAAGTTAGGAAGACGAAATAACTAGGAAAATCTTTACCTTAGCTTCAGAAAGCAAAAAACGCAGTAGTTTTAGGCACATGGCCATGCCCTTTCGCCTCTAAAATTGCCAGTAGCGGAACGACGAGAGATGCGTTGAACCTAGCTCGTTGGTAAAGCAGTCGACACGCCTCCGGGTGATTAGGGGACGGACCCTGATAGAAACAAAAGGGGGAGTTTACGAAGCAGTTCAGAAGACGGAGATGCGGTATCTGGAACATGGTGTTTCTTGACCTGAGGTTTCGGATTCTCGTTGGAAAGCATCATTAGATACAGTTGTAGATGCAGGTGACTACGGTGCCAGGGGTGCGGGATTTATATGATACATTTGGGGCAAATGTTTGCATCCCAGGTATGTGTAAAGGTAGAGAAGGAGAAGGTGTTTTGATCACCGGAATCACAATTTTATCCGTCTGATCTTTCAGGTTCTTACTGGAGTCCACCCTCAAAGATAACAGCGTCAGTGGAAAACAAGCAAGATTTATATGGGGCAGGAACCAATAAAGTCTCGGAAGGGGGGAGAAAGGGCCAACAGACCACCAGTGCCGTCAGTCCGAAGGTGCTTCCGCAGAGCGATGTATGCCGGCAGCAGATCGATAAATCGATTGACTGAATTCTCATCCAAGGCCCAGACTTCAATCAATACTCGGGCTACCTTGTTGCCGGTGTGAGCGATTATCGTCGCAGCTGCATACTTAAACTCATGACCCTGCCCCATACAGGTTTTGCTGGTTTTTCGTTGACGATTTGATCTCTGACAATGGACTCCAGTAAGAGCCCGAAAGCTCAGCCTAATGTTATTATGATTCAAATGATCGAAAAGCCTTCTCCTTCTCGACCTGAAGGACACATTTGTCATGTAACCACTCGCCTTATCCGTAAAGCAAATCCCGCATTCATCGCTGCATTTCGTGTATAACCCTAATCTGCAAGTGTATTTGATGGTGGATCCGAGCGAGAATCCGAAGTGTCAGACCCGTAAACGTCAAATTTCCGCGATCTTACCTTTCTTTTCGATTCCTTCTTTTTCAACAGGACTGACTCTGTCGACGAAACAGGTTTTTCTGACGGACTGATTTTCCCGAGCAAGGAACTGGTGCATATTACTATGCAAAAAGTACTATCGGAATTGTCTTATTTACTTCTGCAGCTTAAATCGTATTCGGGTGTTTGCTAGAGTCAACATATGTCTATCGGAACCCACACCTTGCAAGAACATGACGGCACAGGCCTCCGCTCGTCAGTATTTTTGTTAGTTCTGTCATCGCTGCGCACAGATCAAGTAAACTTTGTGCATCAAATTTATTTGAGATAGATGGTGGCCCTTTAAGAAAGCGTTACATTTACGTTCACCAAGCGATAAAAAATAAGCCGTGAAATCAGCGCGCCGGCGAAATTTAGAATTTGATTTACTACGCGTGGGCTAATTTTGGAGTAAATGATAAAGTGAGAGACAGAGCATGATTGCATACTTGTATACTTGCGCGTCACGCGCCTACGACTTAATTGAACATGAAACTTCTTATATAAATTTGGGTGTAGCGTGGGCTCTGAAGTTCCGGATGTCCATGGGTGGAGTCGACAGGATGCCCGGTTTTCTGTCCTTGTTCTCGCTAGTGATAGTTTGTGCAAGTGAGTCGCCGATTTTCTTGTTTGTCTATTTTACCCAGCTCCCTCTAACTCCTAACTAGCGTCTTTATTTCACGCTTGTGCATTGATATGTGGTGGAATAATGCTGTCTTGAAGCTCGATCTAGTTCCCTCGTAAGCAATCGCATGACGAATAGTAGCATGTGCGAAAAATGGAGTATTGATAAAGACAAGGGGGCCGGAATTTACATTTCGGCCTCCACACTTGGGATTTTGTGTGCCTGGCTGACGATGGCTTACAAGCCAGAAATGAACATTTCGGTCGTTCTTGTCCTGATTGCTACTTCAAAATCTACCTTTACAAACCTATATACAATTTTTTAAAGAACATCTTTCGCTCTTATATATGCAGAAGGTGGGCCAGATCATAAAATTCTGGGTTTCTTTACAAGGAAATCTTTGTTACGCATACATAGCTCAAGCTGCGTCCCCCAAAGTAGTACATTAGTAAAGAAATGATCGTTCTTTGACCTACAGTATATTGCAATTTATCAAGTAATATTAGGTTCCTTAGAAATACCAAAACAACTGACACCAGACCGCTTTTCTTAAACGCGTCGCAAATCATTTTTTTGTTTTTGTTATGGCGTAAAATACAGACAAACAGCATTATTTTCTTGTACATAACCAAGCTCTACACATAATACAGTACGTATGTAATGTAGGGTGCCTATCCTGCGTTTGCTAATCAAGAACTAGGACTCACCGGTTATTGCTCCCGCCGCTTATTAAGCCCAATTTGGTCTGGGCCCGAAGTGGGCTTAATGGCCGGCGACTACTTTATTACTTTCCGCAGAAATACCAGCTTTGTCAGCAAACCGAAAAGTTCCGAAAAAGTGAAAATTCGGCGTACTAGTTAGCTTACAATGTAAATTTAGAGAAAGCCGGTTCATGCAAAAAAGAACGAGTAAATAATGCAGCATTCGCAAAATTAATTGAAGAAAAACCATTTTTTGACCTTTTCGTATGCATATGGCTCCTTATTATCGGCAGTTCAATGTATGGTTGTTACCGAGCAGCTCAAATTTGCAATATGTATTCCAACGTGGTTTCACTGGAATTGCTGCGTGTTTTATCCGTTGGACTGAGGTTACCAGATTTTTGCTTGATTTTGCCGATTGAGAGCTCACACGAGTAAGATATTTCGTAAGAACACGTGCGGACACGCCAATCAGTGAATAATAAATTTCAATGGAATTATCTGGTGCAATCGTCAACGTATCATATTTTGTACACTCAGAGAAATTTCCTTGCGCCATATTTATTTGTAATTATTTAGGGATTTTGACTAAGACGAGGTTCAGATCATTCTTGAAATGGTGGTTAACACTACGATTTTCAATAGCCTCTTTTAAAAAGTACTGTTTCGTCCCTTTACTTCTCCAACTGTATCCAGCAGTTACGCGTAGGCCAAAACCAGTGATAACAACTAACAAGGTGGTACGTTACTATTAAG
>JAYGXS010000003.1:12384804-12404360 GCA_036362985.1 Ligula intestinalis
CTCGGATCAGCCGCGGGCACTGGGTCAAAAGGGGGGAACAGACGTCTGGGTCGACACCGCCGTCAAGCTGGACGTAATGTGAGAGTGTCAACAAAGGGCCGAGATCGGGGGAGGGCAGCATTCAGTCATGGGTAGACAGCATTCCAGGGGGGAGTGGTAGCTTTCGGAAGCCGATAAACAATCATTTTTGGACGGGAGTCTCGTAGGAGCATAGGTGTGGAGAATTTCAAACTTGTTCAACCGGAAATAACACCGCCCACCAATTCTCCACATACCCTACACGTCGGCTCTGTTAATTCACCTACGCTCAGCTCATGCAAAGGACAGAGTATCGTCGCGATTAAGTACTCTAAATCCAATCACTGAAGTGTTCCGAATCCAAAAATTGAAGCGCTCTGAATCTAAACACTGAAATGCTATAGATATATACTATGAGTAATTTTCAAGTAGTATTATTATTATTAGTATTTAACCAAATGCGTTAAGGCATAGCCTAGCTCCGACGTCTCTGCTTACTATTTGAACTGGGCTGATCGCATTTGAGGTCGCATCCACCGCACCTATGGTCCTAGGCTACGCGGCTCTGTCACACCCTTTCTCGTATCGACCGACTGCTGTCGTCTTATCATGGTCGCATCTCCGGTTCCTCAGGACGTTCTCGTGACTCCGAGATCTCCTCCTCGTATGGTCCTTCGGATGTCGATATTACTCGTCATGGACGCCATGGCTGCCGTCAACATTCACAGAAGCATCACGCCCCTATCATTCACATACTTCCCCCACGAGCGACAGTTTTTCTCCTAAAAACCACAAATGACATTCCATTTTGAATTATGAGTCAGTCTTAGGAGTTTTTTCACTGTATGCTCTTCTTCCTCAGTTATACTGCTGGCTCGTGTAAACTGAGTGTGAGTTTATTACTTGAAACAAGCGAGTAGTCGTCTGAAATTGTGTCAACGACTTCTTTGGAATGTTAGGCTATGCCGATGCATTTCTGAAATCCTATGTACCAAGAGGGAGTTCAAAGGCGTTTGCCTATATTTCCTTTAATAAATTTGGCTTGACTTGATTTGAAATAACTAGTCGCTTGTGGAAATAGTTTAGGTCTGCTTGTGACACTACCACCACGTCCCTACTTCCCTGTTTATTGTCTACCCTCTAGTAAACAAATCTTACGAACGTCTCTCTTTACGACACCGCCCGCCGTTCTCACTTGCACTGTTCTAACTAAACCATCCAGACTCTCTTCGCACTTATCAATCACTCCTAGAGGCCATTTTCCACGAGGTAAGTACTACCCAGACACTTAGACTACGTCCCCTTCTTTCAGCTCTCGGGACTTTTGAAACCACTTAGTACGCTGTTGTAGTGTAGGCAGGTATTCCTTAGTCCAGCATCGCCAAAAGACGCCTGCCAAATAACGTGCTTGCTTCAGGCTCACGTAATATTTATTATTTAAATCGTCAGTGTTGGGCAGCCCCCAGTTCTCTCGCTTCCACACTAAAATCTTCGATGTAAGTGGTTTTATTCGAGCCCCTTCAACCTGGACTTGATTCAACGATTGCTGTGCACTGGCTGCCCAACACCAAGACCAGTCTCGCTTCTGGGCAGACTGGAGGGTGTTCCCAAAATCTGGAGGTGGACTTAGGACGGTCTTGCTCATGTCCCAGTGGATACAAATATCTTGATCGCGTCTACCAAGTGACCTGATCGGTGCGACATTCTTGGCCTCCCTTTTATGCACAGAGGATGAACGCGCAATAGCCAGTGCACGTGCATTCTCTAACAAGTGACTCTCGGTCGTTGCCAAAGTGTCCAAGAACTCCGATTCGTACAACGGTTTAATGTGCTCCGTCCCATCACTCGCCCTGTTGGCAACACGGTGATCGACAGCGTGCCGCAATATTCTGTCACATGCATATTCAAGCAATGTTTCTACAGCAAACAGTCTCCCTGTTTTATTCAGGCGCTGATCCTTTACCCAAAGAGCCTCCCCGATAGCAGTTCCCATGGATGTGCCGATCTCACAATCGGTGAGCCCGTCCTCGCTTAGTCCGTTCAAGTGTGACCACGCAGATGTCAATTTCGTGGGGGATTCTTCCGCACACAGTGCTGAGTCTTCAACTGCCAAAGCTTTTTTCAATTTCAACTGACTCAGGCTCAGCCAATACAACTGTAGGAACAGGGATTGGAAGTTGAGGACACCTAACAGTCGGTGGAGGTAAGCGCACACGAAAGGCAGAATCAAAATCGCAATCGATGTCTTCCCGACTGGCGGGGTTAGCGTAATCCGTCCGTAAATGAGTGTTAACAATGAACACGTGCGCAAAATGAACCGAGGGTAAATAAATACTATGCAGATCAATAGAAACGGACGCAGAATAAGGCGACGAAAACACGGGAGCATGAAAAAAACCTCGGGAACATCGCCAACAAACTCCTGAGACCCCGATTTTCCTACTATCTCATGATAAAGCGGGCCATTTTCCTTGAATCCACCGACTTCGCTAATGCCGCATATCTTGGAACCGGCCTTCGCTTCCAAGTCCGGGTCTGCATTCGCGTCACTTTCAGCAGACGGCAGTTCCCCGTCAACTGACCCATATAAATCCGCATCTACCTGAGGCATCTCCACATTCGCATGCAGGCCCTTCATACTGGATCCCGCGGGATCCCTTTTACACTCGGCATCAAGGATCAAATGTTCTAGGTCCGCTTCATGTTCATCTAACTGCACTTCTCGTTTATCTAGCTCAGTTTCCTGTCTATCTATCGTCAATAACCGCCTACTGAGCTCCACATCCCCCTGCGGGCCCTTCGCATTTAATCTAGTGAATGCCGCTTTAAGCTCGGAATAAATAGTAAAAAGTTCGTTCGCTTCGCGTCTACCTATCTCTATTTTGCGACTAACAGATTTTTTATGGAGCTGAGCAAATTTAAGGTTTTTAAAGCTTCCCTATTTTTACGACTAAACAAAGCTACAAGAGCTTGACTTACCAGAGCCGGCATGGAGGTCCGAACATTTGGCTTCTCCTTGACCAAATTTGATTGTTCCCTCTTCCTTGGGCATTCTTTGCAAATGTGTCTGTCCCCTGGTTTGCCAGTCTGGCAAACGTTGCAGATCTTGAGTACGGCCAATCTTGCCAACGTACTCTGTATCCTGTTCAGCACTATCGATCCGGCAGTTCCGCATCTGTGTTTAAGTACTGTCAAATACTTTAAATCCTGACAAATGCGAGACTCCTGTTGAGTACCAGTTTTTCAGGCCAAATACTCGTATCGATGATGAGTACTGGTTTGTCAGACCAAATACCCAGGTAGCACGGCCAATCCGTGTTAAGTACTGTTTCGTCCCTTTACTTCTCCAACTGTATCCAGCAGTTACGCGTACGCCAAAACCAGTGATAACAACTAACAAGGTGGTACGTTACTATTAAGAGAAAATAGTACAAAATAAATACACAAATCTTAACAATGTATATTCCACGTCAAGAGCAAAGGGAATCCGTCAAAGGGGTATGGGTCCGGTTTTATAGGATCCCAGGAGTCGGTTCCTTGGGGCTCCCATTGGTCTGAATGCTCTAGTCCAAGGGTGGGGCGGATGGACAGACGCGAACAGAGACAATGTTTTGTCGGCAAAGGGGGGGGACGGATGCGAACAGAGAATGTTTTGTTGGCAAAGGGGGAATGCAAGCGCTTGACAGGCCGTTGTGGTGGCGTGACTGGACGAGTGGGTCTCGGATCAGCCGCGGGCACTGGGTCAAAAGGGGGGAACAGACGTCTTGATCGACACCGCCGTCAAGCTGGACGTAATGTGAGAGTTTCAACAAAGGGCCGAGACTGGGGGAGGGCAGTATTCAGTCCTGGGTAGACAGCATTCCAGTGGGGGGGGGAATGGGAGCCTTCGGAAGCCGATAAACAATCATTTTTGGACGGGAGTCTCGTAGGAGCATAGGTGTGGAGAATTTCAAACTTGTTCAGCCGGAAATAACAAGACCATTAATTAGATATTTCGACTTCGAATAGCTGTGTACTTTACGCATTTTGAAGAGTAAGCCAAGATAAGAAGGGGAATTTCCTAAAAACTATGAATTCATTCTCTGCAGCAAAACAAGAAAACTCACTTTTATATGCATACTGGAGCGGTCTTTAGCATACTTTTTTTGCTTCTAGGCTCGGTTATAAGATAAAAAACGCAGAGAATAGTGCCAGAACATCAACGACGATTTTGAGAAAGCTTATCATCGTCTACCCGTTTCGTTTCGAGTCTTCCAGTCATTGATTCTGCTATATAGATAGAAAAGGTTCGGACATCATTTGCATACGGCTTAACAGAATATGGTGACAGCATGTCTTGGGTGTTTGCGTATAAGCTTGCTTACGCTGGTTATTTTCTGGATGTTAAACAGACTACAGCCTCATTAGTTTATTTCTTAATTTTATGCCACAAAACTTAGCAGATTTTCAGAGGATAATTTTTAAAATTAATTCGCTCTTCTTTTCTCAACAATTATGCATCATCTCATGAGCACAGTTACCCCAATTTCATGATAACAAGACAAAATAGTGTGTCGTTTGAACATATATAATCAGAATGTTTTTGTTTTTATTAATGTCCACTTATATTACAACATGCGCAAACAATAATTTTTTCCCGCAGCGTTTAGTAGCGTAGGAAATTCCTTGGATATCAACAAACGTTGAAGTTGTCCTCATCCTGCCTCTATTTTCTTCCAGTTTACCAATCCGAACAGAATTCTTTTCTAGTAAGCAGCCTTTGGTGCCTCATATCAACTTAACGAACAAAATAAACAACCTTAAATGTGTGTTACCTCTTGATATTCACATGTATCAGATATACCATCTACCGTATATAAGTCTACATAGGACATTCAGGATGATTATATTAAGTTAATATCATAGATCATAAGCGAAATAAGCGGTTTTTCTTTGTTAAATGCTGTGGAACGGTGCAACCCTATTTAGTTAGGAACCCTGCATTCTGAGAGAGAATTGAACGGCTGGCCATTGGGATTCCGACACAACTGTTCCGCTAAGGGAGATTGAGAAATTTTATCCGCAGACTATTCGAGCAATCGATATTTCTAATCGCTCAGTTGCAACGTAACCATCTGCAACCTATTGATGAGGCAAATTCGCGCACGAGTTGGTCACATAGCAACAAACAAATAGGCAAAACAGGTGTCTGAGCTTTTTAGGCCGTAATTCTGCACTCACTTTATAAAGCCGTACAGAAGTATGAACATTTTCGCTGAGTTTGGGTCTCCTTAAATGTCCAATTTTTTTTCTTGGATGCCCTGAACAATAATATGAAATTCTTTACTCACTGTGTTAAAATTTACGTCGTTTTTGAAGTTCATAACCGATGGGAGGATAGCCCTTTGGTGAAGACAGAATCTATCAAATATTTTAAATCCTGAAGCATTCATTTGAGAAAAGCCGTAGCTGCCCGTTTTTGATTCATTTTCTAGACCAAAAAGCCTGCTTACTACCAATTGAATACTTTTGCAGTCATGTCTGGAAACTCTTTTGTAGCGTAGAAGGAGGTATGACCTCCCTAGAAGTGAGATGGCAGGCACTTTTCAAAATTATTTGCGAATTGGTAAATTAAAAAAAAACAAGAGAGAGAATAATACCTTATGTAATTAGTATTCCGGCAAGGCAGAAGGCAATCCTAGAATACGTATTTCTGGCTGTTGGCCATCATCAGCTAGGAGTAGCCCAACTCTAATATAGCCGCTGAAATTGCTGCCACACTCGAGTTTCAAACTCGCGTCTCTCCGGTCAGGAGCAAACGTCCTAACCATTGAGCCTTCGAGTTCGCTGTCTTGCCGATTGTTGATCGGGCGTATATACTGTTTGATTGTACACCGATCTATACCTCAGGGTGTACCCACCCTGGGTTGGTTGTTGCAAACTCGGGTCGACCGATTGTATGTTCCCAAGTGGACTAGTTGATATGTTACTCGCTAAGTGTGAGTAACACATCTGTTTATGTTATATAAGAGGTATGCCGGCAAGGCAGAAGGCAATCCTAGAATACGTATTTCTGGCTATTGGCCGTCATTAGTACGCTTGCGAACATAAAATCGGTTGGCCCGAGCTCGCAAGCACCAACCCAGGGTGGGTATACCCTGAGATATGGATCAGTGTACAATCAAACAATAATACCTTATTTTGTGAATAATATCAAAATTTTCAGAGACATATGTCCCCATTCACGGAGAGCAAGGGATAAGGTAAGACAAAATATAAGGCAAAATGTCATAGAATAGTCAAAGTTACAGGTTTACACGATATCCATATCTGCTATGAAGACAGGTCCGCTTTCAACTTCGCAATTTCCGTTTCTTCACAGCATGCTAGGAATGTGAGTACGGAGTGCTGGCATGCCGATGTTCGGCAATACATATGAAGGAAGCTTCAGCACATAGTACGGGTAGACTTCGCAGCCATTAGTTCAGAGAGAAGAGGGTGAGCGACCTCACTAAGGATGTGATCAGAAAATAGTTTGACTGTTTTAAGATGTTGAAGAGAGCATTCGAAGGATGCGTTTAAAAATGACCAGGTCTTTTTTAAGTAAGGCTGGAAAAATAGCTGAAGAGCAGAAAAGAACGAGTATACTATTTAAATAAGACTAAATTTACTGCCGATAGAGTACAAGGACGGATATTGATATACATAATAAATACGTTGGCATTTAAGCGAGTACGACCCCGATAGTCCCTAGAATTATACGCATTTAATAGCCAGCATCATAGATTCGCTGAAATATCATGAAAAATTCTATTTGAAAATTATAATTCGAATCCACTTATGTTAATATCAGTATCAGTTTATTGAGGGAAAGTTAAGCGAACGCATTTGAATTCCCTATTGGTAGCAGGATGATAGCAAATATACGGATCCAAAGAAAAATTTAAAAATTTCGTCAATTAAATGTTGTGGGTGAAGCCACAAGATTTTTCAGGTGCTTGAAATAGTAATAGAACTAGAAATCACGAGAGGTATGATGTTATGCAAAGTCTTTTTACACGGGGTGTGTCATGATGGGATTTGGTGCATGTCCAGTCTGCTCTTAAGTGCATTAAAATAGGTAAAGAGAACAACCTCTTAATCAAGGGCCTTACACGCTGCAACTACTCTGGTGCTGAAGAATATCTTTCGTCCATCGATCCCTGCTTTGCCAAGGCATAGTTTAAGTGGATGACCACGCAAAGTTGGCGTATTAGCCTGGGTACAAATAAACTTGGATACAAAGCAACAATTTAGATTATTCATAATACGGACGGTAAGTGTGAGGTCCCCTCGAAGTTGCCCGCAGGAAAAGGGAAATAGATCAAGGGTTAACATTCTGATTGCATAGAGCAGTGTTCTCAGAGATTTGGCCATTTTTTCACTCAACTCTAGACCTTGTCTAAGGTGGTACAGTCTTTAACAGTCTAAGGTCTCCATTCCTCTAATGCGAATTCGAAGAACGGCCGAACGAAGATTCCACATATTTTGGGAAAGCTGTCTTTTTCAAACCCCATTAAGGCTCGTCTAATCAACTATAATATAGGTCTGGCCAAAATCATCGCCTTCGTGCAGCTCAACGTTGGTTTAAGTGAAGAAGTTACCCACACACTCAAGTCCTTCCGACTCCCAACTTGTTCCAGCGGTGTACCGTTTAAGGAATAGATCTTCGGGCTGTATGGTCTACAAATGCCGACTTACAGAAAGTTGCATTTAATAACATTGAAAGGCATAAGCCAATGCTTTGGCTAGTCCTCCAATCTGTTCAAGTTAGCTTGCAGATGGTTTTCATGTGCTGTATTTTGGACAACTTTCCATAATTGTATATTGTCAGCGAACAAGGTGACATCACAGTCTAGGACCCTGACACAGCCGTTGATGAAAATAAGGAATAATGTTGGACCTAAAACTGAGCCCTGTGGGACGCCACTCACCGCAGATACCCCCGAGGACTATTAGCGACTGACTTGTACTCGTTGGGACCGTCCTGTCAAGACGTTTTGGATCCATAGGAAAAGGGTTCCGCAAACGCCTGCGGTGCACAGTTTATGCAGGAGACGTTGGTGAGGGATGGTGTCGAATGCTTTTTATGAAGTCAATATAGATGGATTGCACCATTTCCCCCTCGCCACGTACTTTTGTCCGGCGATCAAGTGAGAAGAGCAGATTCGTAAGACAGGACTTACCACTGCGAAAGCCATGTTGAGCATCGGAAAAGAGGTGATTGTGTTCGAGGAACGCATAAGTGCCTCCTTAATGATTTTTTCCATGGTTTCGCAACAAACGGAGGTAAGACTTACCGGCTTATAATTATTTGCGGAGGCTCAGTTTCCACTCTTGAAAAGCGGAGTAATCGCTGCTGTCTTCCAGTCAGGGGGTAGACACCCAGTAACAAATTACACCTGGAAGATTAGGGCGAGCGTCTTGGCCGTTTCAGAAGTTAGCTCCTTCAACAGCTTGGCCAGGATTGCATCGGAGCCTGGGGACGTCGATTCTTTCAAATTTAGAAGCTCAGTCCTAATTAACTGAAGAGGACTGTATCAATAAATGAAATCGAATCGTCTCCATAAGTGTGTAAGAATGAACCGGGTTCAGTCGTCTCGATGGACTGGAAGAACTGAAAGAGGTGGTTAGCTTTATCCTTGTCCCCTGAGATTTCTGCACCTTCAACAGTTCTCAATAGGGAGATAAAATTTTTGTTCCGCGTGCTCTGCCTTATACAACTGTAAATGATTTTGGGATAAGCCATAACACGGTTTAACAGATCCTCTTCAAACATCTATCGATCTCTGACAATAAGACGCTTGACCAGGTTCATCTGCATCTTGTAACTATTGAGGGATTCGAGTGTCCTATTCAAAAGGGGCCCGTTCCACCGTTTTCTCTTCTTGCTAACTTCCATTTTTTAACATGGAATCTGTTGAAATTATTCCTAACAGGCGGCCCGAGCGAACTGTCAGATCACGTTATCAGCCCCCTGCCTACAGATAAGGAGCAAAGGACAAAGGCCACAGAAGCCGGCGGATAAAAGCCGAGCGCGCGCTCCTGTGAGGTCATCCGATGCAGGAGCACCAACGCGCGCGAGATGGCCAATCAAGTCCCTAGACGAACGAGGGCACAATCTGATTGGTCGCTTCTATAATATTCCATTTCATATAGTCCCAGTCAAGGGACGCAATAAAGGACTTCCTTTCCTTTACGACCTTGTTTGTTGTTCTCCCTGCTGAACGGACACAAAGAGACTGGCGGCACAATAATAGCTTTGGGAAGCCATTACAACAATTGGCGACACAGCACTCACAATGGCTATCTCCGCGGGACAATTGCAAGCGATCATGCAGCAACAGCAACAGCACCATCAACAGCAGCAGCAACAGTTTGAAGCAGCTCATCTGAAAATGGTGGAAACAATCATGCAGAAGTTCAGCTTGCATTCTCCTGCTGCAGAATCCTTTGGGAAACAGTCATCGTCAGCAGATGCTGCTGCGCCTCCATCACCGAGTTTCATCATGATCCCGACTTCCGTGTGAAATTTGATGCATGGTTTAAGCGTTGGGAAGACATTTTACGTGTGGAATTTGCCAACACTGATGATGCATGGAAGGCGCGCCTGCTATTACGCAAACTGGGCACCAAAGAGCACGAGCGGTACGCGGATATAATTCTGCCGGAGAACCCTCGTGACTTCATTTTCGATGCAACTGTCAACCGTCTGTTGGAGATCTTCAGTGAGAAGTCCTCCTTGTTCAGCATTCAATATCAGCGTCTAAAACTGATCAAGAACGAGACAGATGATTTTCTGACGCTCGCCAGTGTCGTCAACCGTGAGTGTGAAAGGTTCAAGCTTAGAGAAATGACGGAAGATCAATTCAAGTGCCTGATCTATGTGCGCGCGTTGCAGTCACCTCGCGAGGCTGACATCAGGACCCGTCTGCTCTCCAAAATTGAACAGGCCCCCAAGTCAACCCTGCAGACGTTGACTGCCGAGTGTCAGCGGCTAAAGAATCTTCAACACGATTCTGCCATCGTGGAGCAATCTAGTTCTTCGCGTGCTTCTCCAGCGTTCATGCTGTCACCCACATGAAATCGATGTCCCCACATAAGCTCAAGGCCTCCACATTTGATGATTGGTGATTGGCATTTCCATCGCTTCTGTCCATTCACGAAACATGTTTGTCAGAAATGCAATAAGTAGGGACATAAAGAAGACCACTGCTGGGCAGGCCAACACCCCAAATCAAGGAACGGCCATTGGAAGAAGAGGGGTCCTAAACGCCCTTAATCTTACTCCAGGCTAAAGTTTAACTCAATTCTAGCCACGTTCACCAGTGAAATTGAGGCCAGGAGGCAGTATCTTACGGTTATCATCAACGGCAAACCAGTGCGCCTCCAGCTCGATACAGCCTCAGACATCAGTCTCATCTCCCAGCGCACTTGGCAGATGATTGGACGGCCTCCGGTAATCACATGAAACAAAAAGGCCAGGAATGTTTCTGGGGGATTTCTCCAGCTCACGGGTGAGCTCGCATGTGACGTTTCCTTTGATAAGACTCAATTCGAGGAAACATGTTACCTCACCAAGCTTCCGAACCTCAACCTACGTGGTCTCAACTGGATCGAGAAGCTTGGTCTCCTCGCACTTAACTGCATTTGCAATAGTGTGCAGTCAACTTGGACGAGTCCCGCAGAATCGAATCAGCTGGCTGCGAAGCTGACATCGACTCTACAGGAGAAATTTGCTTCAGTTTTTCAAGACGGTCTTGGTTGCTGCAATAAGATGAAAGTCACTCTCCGACTTCAGCCAAACGCAAAACCTGTCTTCAGACCAAAAAGACCAGTCCCTTATGTTGCACTTACTGATGTCGACCAGGAGCTAAAGCGTCTTCAGCGAGCTGGTATTCTTAAACCAGTTAATTACTCTGCATGGGCTGCACCAATTGTGGCCGTCAAGAAAGTCACAGGTAAAGTCCGAATCGTGTTGATTTCTCCACTGGTCTTAATGCTGCACTGGACACGCATCAGTATCCCTTGCCCGTCCCGGAAGATCTTTTCGCTAAACTGAATTGGGGAACTTGCTTTGCGAAGTTGGATCTATCCTATGCATACCTCCAAATCGAGGTGGACGAAGGCTCCCAGGAGCTTATAACCATGAACACCCATCGTGGTCTGTTCAAATTCACCCGTCTGCCATTCGGTGTTAAGACTGCTCCCACCATTTTCCAGCAAACCATGGACACCATGCTGACTGGTACTGACGGAGCCGCTGCCTATTTTGATGACATCATCGTCACTGGTTCAAATCCAGACGAACTGTTGCAACGGCTAGAGACCGTGCTCAGCCGGATTCAGGACTATGGGTTCCGGCTACGTCTGGAGAAGTGCAATTTTTCCATGCCTTCTGTTAAATATCGTTGGTTCATTATCGACAAAGGTGGTCATCACCCAGATCCAGACAACATCGATGCCATAAACCAGATGCCACCACCAAAGGATCATAATACCTTGCGCGCTTTCGTAGGTCTCATAAGTCACTTCAGTTCATTCCTTCCGGAAATGCATCGCCTTCGTCATCCGATGAATGAGGTACTCAGGAAAAATATACAGTGGTCTTGGTCGCGCGAATGTCAACAAGCGTTTGAAGAAGTGAAAACAATGTTGTGCTCCGACTTGCTGCTCACGCACTACAACCCTGATCTACAGATTGTCATTGCAGCAGACGCTTCCAACTATGGAATTAGTGCAGTTATTTCACACTTTATCTCCAACAAGACAGAAAAGGCTATCTGTCATTCAGAAAAATCACTTACGCCTGCTGAATGCAACTATGAACAGATTGAGAAGGAAGGGCTGGCTATCATCTATGCGGTGAAGAAGTATCACAAGATGCTTTATAGGCGTCATTTCACACTTTTCACGGACCACAAGCCTCTTCTTGTTATTTTCGGCTCGAAAAAGGGCATTTCTGTGTATTCGGCAAATCGCCTTCAGCGCTGGGCAACCATGCTGCTGGGTTATGACTTCGACGTCCGTTACCAGTCTACAACAAAGATAGGTCAGGCAGACGCACTCTCACGCTTAATCAACTCACAGACAAGAGAACCCGAGGACACAGTCATAATGTCCGTCTCCGTTGAGTCAGAGGTTTACAGTGTGTTTCTGGATTTTATTCCTGCAATCCCTGTCACTTTTGCGGAAGTCCGAAACGCAACCCAACAGGATCCGCTGTTGAAACAAGTCATTACCAACCATCGTACTAAGTGGCCCGTTAAAATATCTGGAGAATTGCCGCAGTTCTACCAACGACGGAATTGTCTGTCAACCGTCAATGACTGCATCCTGTTCTAAAAACGTGTTGTGGTTCCACACAAAATAAAAGCCAAAGTCTTAAGACAGTTTCAAACTGGACATCCGGGCATAAACCGCATGAAGGCTCTCGCTCGCAGGTATGTCTAGTGGCCTCATATGGACCAGCAATTGGAACAGCTAGCCCACTCATGCACTAAATGTGCTTTTGCGTCAAAGGTGCCAACGAAGACAATACTGAAGGCCTGGCCTGCTCCACAAACTCCATGGTCCAGGGTCCACATTGATTATGCTGGACCGCTCCATGGTCAGTACTTTCTTACCAGTGTTGACGCATGCAGCAAATGGCCGGAAGTCATCCTCATGGAACGTACCACAACCGGAGCCACAATCAACACTCTTCGACAACTGTTCAGCAGATTCGGGTGTCCCGAAACCTTGGTGAGCGATAATTGAGGACAGTTCACATCAGCCGCCTTCGCCGAATTCTGCAAACAGTCTGGCATTAACCACGTGCGGTCACCACCATATCAACCGCAGTCCACCGGACAGGTTGAGCGGTTCGTCGACACCTTCAAGCGGGCTCTGCAGAAGTCAAAAAGGGAGGGGACGACCGAGGAAGCTCTTTGACTGCAGAACTACTGAGCCACCCCAAACCCAAACTCCCCACACGGTGTGTCTCCTGCAGAAGCTTTGATGCATAGAAAGCTTCGATGTAATTTGCCCGTTGTCATCTGTTGGTGCTGGAGATGAACCGGTCCAGCCGACATCAATGGATCGACAATTCAATCGACGCCACGGGGCTAAGCAACGACTGTTCAATCCAGGCGAAATGGTGCTGGCAAAGGATTATAGGACCAACCAGGAGAAGTGGACGTTTGGATATGTTCACCGAAAATGTGGTGATGTTGTCAACGAGATTCAAGTCGACTCAGATATTTGGGTACACCACGCCAATTAGCTGAAACACACCGAATGTACTGACGAGACGAATTCAAGACCAAATTTATCCCCGGCACAAAAATATCCTTGGGAAGCCATTAAATCAGAGTTAACCAGCGAAATCTGTTTGTTAGTTTTCTGCTCGTGAGTAGGCAGTGGCTAAAGATGGGGTAGTGGACTATCTCTTTGAATGGTTCGCAAGCTTCTTCAACATTGTCGGGGAGTGTGGATACCCAGTCGATGAAACAGAGATAATGTTTCATCTGCTCAAAATCGCCACGCCAAATATTGAGTCGGAGGTCTTGCGGTTGGGCAGGCAAAGCAAATAAACTACATGGTCACTCTTGCCTTTCAAAATGTCAATATTGTCAAGTGACTCAGTGACTCATCCACTGGCCCTCAATAATTCTTGTGGAAAATGTGATATGCAGGGATTCACTTAGATTTAGGAACTGGTAGTCAAAGGCCGATTCAGCGCAATCGGTTGAGGAGGAGCTGCAGTTGATGGTAAGCGCGTTGAAGTCCTCAACAATAAAGGTATTTGATCGAGTAGCAAGGGCTTTATGCTCATCCAGCAATAAGGCATCAACTTCAGGATCGTTCCTTGGGGGTCGCCAAACAGTTAAAATATCGAAGCTTTGGCAACCCGTTGCTCTTACCACTTCCGGACTAGAAAGTGTAGCCGTTTTTTCAGAAGCATGCAAACCATTCTTTACGAAGATTGCCATACCTTCACCTCTTTGGTTGTCTCTGCCTTTGCGGAATAGTTGAAAGCCATGTATTCCACATTCTCGATTGTCATTCTGGTCTGACAACCCTTTTTCTGTTATCGAAATAACAGCTGGAAGGAGGTCGGATACGTGGATCCTCAGTTCATCCATTTTTGAACCTAAGCTTGCGCATTAGTATGCATAAATGTCAGTCTTGAGTTCTTGGGCGGTCCGTTTTTAACCCCGACGTACTCTACTGGAGTAGCTGCACGGTCATTCGAATCGTTTTGATCCAGGAGGAGGCAGAATGTCGTTTGACTATCTGGTCCTTTTAAAACACGCATGAACGGCAGAATTTATTGGCGTCAATAAATTCGTAACGGCTCTTCAGCTGCGTCCTGTCGCTACATAAAGGTGATAATGATGAGGACATGCCATCGTTTGAAATTTTGCAGAATGGATGACATAACAGCAAGGATCATAGTTCGATTTCAACTAATGATCAGGTAAAGGACACTGCAATAGTCAACGTATGGGAAGGAAGGGGAGTGGGGATTGAGGGAAAGTAAACGAAAATCACTTGGGGATTAAAACTAAGTAGCCAATTATCAGGGTAATTGGAGGTTGACCATGTGATCAAGCTGCTTGCATAGGTCAAGTTATTCTCGTCGTATGTAGGTAGCTTCCACGTAACGCAAGCTTCAAATTGTTCGGGCCCGAACAAGTACTCGAAATGCTGTTTTGACGTCGATAGAATGATCACTGTCGACCCTACCGAAGTGCGGGTTTTCTCGACCCGGGCTGCGATTTCCTTTTGTCATGGCATTTGCTTAATGAGCGGGCCGACCAGTTCCCTTTCGGGACAAGGCGACCCTTTTGTGTGGTAGTCGATGACGTCTTGCTCTTAGTCTTTGGCTCTTTAAAGGATATCTTGGACTCCAATTGCTTCTTTGCTGGGGCTGTGTTAAGCATAATAGCCCTCGCTCTACTACGAGTTACTCTCTGCGTAGTATCATCCGGAGGAATAGACCTGGGTATAAACTCTTTCGAGTTGGCTTGATTTGGCGGCCATTGTTCGGCATCCGGAACATGAATTGTCTGAATGCATCGGCTGTGATATATTACAACACTTTTCGAAACCCCCTCCGACCGTGATGCGATGGCGTAGTAGGTTACACGTGCATTAGTGACTTGAGCGGTACTCTGTTCGAGCCCCGATCACGCACCCTCCCATCTTTAGAAATCGAGCATAACATTTTGCAAAGCTTTTCTTAGTCAGCAAAAATAGACTTTCCGATGAAGAATATTGCCTGAACTCTGAGGTAAGTATACTAGCACAAAGTCCTTTTGGTAGAAAGAGACTTCATAGGTGGGCAGGGTTGTCGTGTTCAGAAAATTATGGTACTTTTAGAATTCCAAATGCATAAAATTAGATGAGTACTTTGCGATGAAAATGCAGCACATTTCAATGTTAAAAAGGTTGGCTCAGCTTTGAAAAAGTTCAATCTGCAGTGCCTGATGGTGGAATGTACTTCTCAGGTCAGTAATCAGCAGAAGCGACGATTGGCAAAATCCGATGGGTCCAAGATTTTGCAGGACCTAGCCAAGTCCTGTTGAAGATGACTGAGGGGGATGATGTAGGAAAATCGAAGTATATTCTTAATACCAAAAGACTGAGAGACCGTCCAGCAGTTCTAAATCACGAATACATTTAATTTCTTCAGAGGTCGGAAATGGAGTTCTAATTCGAAACACGCGCCAGTAATAGTTGCCCTATCTAAAAGAACATGAGTTTCCAAATTTCGGTTAACAGTTCATATGATACGCTGTTTGCCTATATTATCTCCTCAAATTGTGATTGAAGTAGGCAGAGCTTGAATGAGCAAAAAAACTTCGAATGAATTCCGGCTTTTTAGCCGACGTAAAATGCCCACAAAACAGTAATCTCTACGCGTATATCGACGCCGATCATAATGTAATGGTAAGTGACCTTGACAACTAGCCCAGTCCATACTGCGTTGCCAGCACTCTGCTTCGAACTTCTGTTCTTTCATTTCAGGATGTCACGACTATTGTCCCCACGTCCATAGGTTCCGATGAAGCGCCCTGCAAGGCACCAAATTTCTGTTGGCAAATTATCAGTCGTAAGTTATAAATGTCTTTGCATGCAGTGTTGTGCAGTAATCTTTACCCAGATGTTGATACAACCACTGCTGTTGGTACTTCAAATGCCTCCTTTTAGGTCGACAATACGCTATTAAAGAAGGCAATTTGGTTGGGAAAATGGAGCTGCCATCTTCTACCCCTTGAACAGGCGCCAGCAAACCGTTGCTCTCGTGTACAAAAAGATGGCCGGAGTGGGCGGTGGTGAGCTACTTTTGAAATGCTTTCCTTGCCGGCGGAGATTTGAGAGGTGTTCTGTCATCATGCCTGCCCCCTTTTGGGGCAAACTCATGCATTTGGTCGGGAACTAGGTTGTGTGTGGCACGCGTAGACGGGGTATTGAGTGTTTGTCAGTCACCACGCCAAATCGCACCACTAAGTCTGCAATGTAATAGTCTAGAAAAACCTGTAAGGTTACACTTTATAGGGAAAATAAATTGAATTTTGCATACAAAAACTCAATTCGCAAAGTTGAGCAAGACTTAAATACAAAAAGAGGCTAAGCGCGTAGTAAGGAGGGTTAATAAATTCGGTCTACTATGCCGTGTGAGTTAAATATCCCTTATTAATAGTCCGAGTTCGTGGATATTTCCACCAAATTTAATCAATATAGCATACTTCAGTATTCGTTTAAATACCTCAGATGATTATGTATGATTTTTACGTTCTATTTTAGTCAAGCGAAGAAGATGACAATGAGGGAAATGACGGGCTCAGTAATAAGCTTTATAGAAGTATTCTTACTGCATAAATCCCATTGCTTACATCAATGGACGTTTACGTCCTAGAGTAACTCTAAGAACGGAAATTTTAATATTGTTGTCTGTAAATAGGTGTTGCAATGTACCAAAACAACAGCCCCGGTACTAACTAAAAAACCCAGCCAAGTGATTCACCGGCATTCTAGCGCTGCTTGCCACAGCTGCAAGGCGCCGCTTCACCAATGAGTCCCCCAGCTTTCCCTAGAATCTTTCTGGTTGGTATATTGCTTTTGAAGGTTCAGCTTTTCTCTTTCCTTAGAGCACAATTATTGTTCTCGGTATAGGTAACATTTTGGCCTCTTCATATCAACATTTAATGTACTGATGTACACCAAGGATAGACATTTTTATTTTTAAGGTCATTAAAAAATGCGAACTTTTGAATATGTTTGCATTTGCATTTCCTCTGCCCTATTCTGAGAACCAATACCAGACTGTGCCGTCATGTTCAGTTCCATCCAGCTGGCGTTCCTCAACGGGTTTGGGCCATGGTTTTAGAATCACCCAAACATGTAGACTCATTGCCAAGAAAAATGAAAGTCCCCAAGAAAAGTCACGCATGAATATGCCTAAAATCAATTAAAAGGTTTTCTATAACAAATTACTTTCAATAAAATCGCCCTCATTAGATATATCGGCGTCCAAAAGCTGCGTATTACTCTACGAAATAGGCATACATCTTCTGCTGAAATCACTTTCTAGTTTGTTTGACTACTTCTAGGTTCAGTTCTGAGATAGCGACTGCAGAGCAGATAGGCAGAATATCAACGACGATTTTGAGAAATCTAATCATCTTCTGCCAGTTTCGTTTCGAGTGTTCCATTCATTGATTCTGCTATATAGATAGAAAATGTTGGGACATCACTTGCATACGGCTTAATATAAAAAGGTGACGGCATGTCTCGCATGTTTGCATATATGCTTTCTTAAACTCGTTATTTTATGTTGTTAAAAAATTACAACCTCATATGTTTTCTACTTAATTTTATGGCACAATACTTAGCAGATTTTCAAACGGGAATTTTTCAACATAATTCGCTCTTCTTCTCTCTATGATAATACCTTATTCCATAAGCGCCTTTACCCCAATTTCGAAGATGCGAGACAAAAATGTCTGTTCTCTAAAAAAAATACAATTAAAACGTTTTTGGTCTCTATTCGTGTTCAGAAACAATATTTTTTTCCACGGCGTTTATCTGCGTAGGAAATTCCTCGGATATCAACAAACGTTAGATTACTCCTCACGTATTCCTGTGGTGAAGGTGACATGCAGGGATTCAGTTAGATGCAGGAACTGGTGGTCAAAGGCCGATTCAGCCCAAGCGGTTGCGGAGGAGCTGCAGTTGATGGAAGGTGCACTGAAGTCCCCAACAATAAGAGCATTTGCTCGCGTAGCAAGGGCTTTATGCTCATCCAGCAATAGGGCATCAGCCTCAAGATCGTTCCTTGGGGCTCGCAAGACAGTTAAGGTATCGATATTTTGGGAACCCATTGCCCTTATAGTCAAACATACCGCTTCCGGACAAGACAGATTAGCCGTATTTTCAGAAACCTGCAAACCATTCTTTACGAAGGTTGCCATGCCTCCACCTCTTCGCTTTTCTCTGTCTTTGGGAAACAGTTGAAAGCCAGGTGTTCCACGCTCTCGATTGTAAAACTTGTCCGACAACCATGTTTCTGTTATCGCAATAACATTTGGAAGGAGGTCGGATAAATTGATCCTCAGTTCACCCATTTTTCAAACTAAGTTATGCGCATTAGTATACACAAATGTCAGTTTTGAGTTATTGCGTGGTCTATTTTTAACCCCAACAGAGTCTACTGGAGTAACTGCGCGGCCATTCGAATCAGTCTGATCCAGGAGGTTGCAGAATGTCGTCCGACTATCTGGTCCTTTTAAATTAACAGATTCTATTCTCCGTTAATGAGCCATTCCCTCAATTCCAGAACTAGTAAGCTGTGTTTCATCCTGTCGGGAGGAGAGTAATCCGACTGAAAAAAAACACACACCCTTTCGGGAGTGCTTCAATCAAAACGCCGGGACAGTAGAAGTTCTGCCTCCTCGCCGCTGTTTAGGGGTGATTTTAAGTGGTCGCGGCCTTGTCTGCTGAGTTATGTTAATGCAATTTCCAAGGCGGAAGATTTTTCGGTAGAAGATTTTCTCAAATGGTCGCAACAGTTCTTTTAGAAGCTCTTCGAATAACCCTAAGTCAGCATCACTTCTTTCTACTACGAGTTACTCTCTGCGTAGTATCCTCCGGAGGAGTAGACCTGTTGTACAGAAGAGGAAGACGCGATCTCTGGAAAGGTAGTTTAATTCTGAGCTTTCGGCTCCACACGAGAAGCCATCGTCAAATAAAATGAGAAACAGAAAGCGTTGGCTACGCGTAAATGGGGTTGGCAGAGGAGCAGGCAATTTGTGATTGGTCCATGTTCATGCAACGTCTATTCTCACGTTTTCTTATCGTGTGTCTCCTGTGTGTGTCTCTGGAGTTATGGCATGTGACCTATGTATGAACCCTTTCATGCTATTGACTTCAAGTTCGACTTGGTGCAACCTGGTGGCTATCGTTCGGCATCCGGAACATCACCAGTCTGAATACATCGGTAGTGATATATCATGACACTTTTTGAATGCCCC
>JAYGXS010000003.1:12419360-12436908 GCA_036362985.1 Ligula intestinalis
AAAATCGGAAGTACCGACGGCTGAGAAGAAAATCTTATTTCTTACACTGCCATTTTAAGGTGATCCAGCAAGCGAAATTCTACAGCTTCGCCTGAACGCTGCAATAGTACGTACATATCCAGCAGCTAAGTTAAGATGAGTATTTTCAAGCACCCCACTTCTTCGCCTTGAAGGCAAGGATAGACTCCCGTTCCAGATCTCATCAATGTGCATCTACAACTTAAAATGCTCCTGTGGGGCAAGTAACATTGGTCGAACAACTAGGCGGCTATCCAAACGCATGCGGGAACACCATCCTGCCTGGCTACACAAAGGCAAGGTCATGTCAATATCTAGTGCAATTTTGGCTCATTTGGTTGACAGCGGTCACGGAGTAGACGTAAACCAAGCGTTTCGTGTCTTGTATAAAGAACCAGCGAAATACTCCAAGTTCCTGCGTCAACGGATACTTGCGACGGCAGAAGCCGTGGCCAAAAGACTGACAAACCCGATCTTATGGGCACAGAAGACCTTTATCGAGGCCCTACGGCTCCCGTGACCGAGAACAAGCTCAAACTTAACAGGCGTCAGCACACCTTCTAGCATGCCGGTAGATGATGAGCAGACAGTGACAACTGGTGTCAAGACGCCGCGACCAGTCAACATGAACTAATTATGAGCCACGCCCTCCTCCCCCCTGTCCCCCCCTTTGATCTCTTAAAATCTCCCCCTCCCCCCACCAATACCGTTGATTGGTTGCTTAAACTTTTGCTAACTATACCCTTCTTATATTATTGTACACGTCTGATGATGAATTAATCGAAAACGTTCGTTCGCCTATCTTGACTTCTTGAATGCTCAAATGGGTATCATCGCTGAACTAGCTTAGTTCATTTATTCTAGGGGAAGAGAGACGAACGCATTTGAATTCCATATTGATTCAACTGTTGCGAATAAAAACCATGCAGTCATAAGGAAGATTTAAAAAGCGGTTGTTTACATGCTTGTATGCAAAAAGCCAGCAGTCGTCAGCTAATGGAAAATTAAAGTAAAAATCGAAAATAAATGTCTACTTCCTAAGTGTTAGTAGTATAAATAAAGTTAATTTGTTCTCCTTATGTAGGTTGGTGCGCATCTGGTAGGTGAGATGGTTGATGCGTCTCCAATTTGCTGTTAAAGGAATTCAGATGGCTGAAGAAAACAAAGTCCACCGGAGGAGTGTGCCATGCAGCAACAACCTTCTTCCTGTGTCAGTTCACACCCTGACTGTCGGAAGTGGGGCGATCAAGTTTTCAGTAAGAATGTTAGACAGGAAAGCATTGAAGCTATCAGTCATCAACTTGGCTTCACATATGGGGTTTCTTAAGACGTCTCAAAGTAAAGGACGCCACATGTTTCTCGGTGATGGTCCTGTGCGCGGAAAGAGTTTCGCAGCAGTTAACGAAGGATTTTCAGCAAAGTTGACCTTATTGACTAGCTATATTTCTTCGGAGATCCTCAGAGAGCTCAGAGGTATATTGGATCGAGGAAAAATCAGAACTCTCGTTTTGTAAAGTGAAACGATCCGAGGGTCTTCGCAGTCTACGGCGAAAAGGCAGGAGGCGGAGTGGACCTTACCTTTTGCTGAAATGGCTTCCCAAAGCTATTTTGTGCCGCCAGTCTCTTTGTGTCAGTTCAGCAGGGAGAACAACGAACAAGGCCGTAAAGGAATTCGTTTATTGTGTTCCTAGGGACAGGGACTATATGATATGGAAGATTATAGATGCAACCAATCAGATCGAGCCCTAATTCGCTTAGGGGCTTAATTGGCCATCTGGTCCCTTGGTCCTAGCCGCATTGGTTGACCTCGCAGGGGCGCTCGCAGGACTTCATCCTAGCCGGCTGGTATCTCCTCTATCCTTTGTTCGTTATCTGTGGGCAGGGGGCCGATAACGTGACCTGAAAGTTCACTCGAACCGCCTGTTAGGAATAATCCCAACGCCCTTGATATCAATTAATTTCTTACGGCAAACAAAACAAGAAATGAGTGAATCCAGAATGTGTACTGTGTATCGATGCATGCATTTACATCCAAACATAGGGAAAAAGTCAGACCAATCGTGGGAATTAAGCAGTGTCAGTAATTCCCCCAAATCTGCTCATCGGACGTAATAGGAAAAAAATATTTTTGGAATTATTTTGTCCGCTTCGGATTCTATTTTAGAAACAACTATGGTATCGTCTGAAGTCCCAAGTGGGTCTAGATATGGCACCGACCATGGCTGATCCAGTAATCCTATGTAACAATACTTTCCACTAAACTTTGTGTGGAACAACTGTCATGCATATTTAAGGGGCTGAACACACTAGCGCTCCTTCCCGACCAGGCTTAATAAGTCGTCGAACGGGAACACACCCTCACAGCATTTAAAAATCGAACAGGCCTGGACGAGTTCACTCCTCTATAACTCCTAATCTGGACGAGTAATTATCTTGGCTTGATTAAGCTTCGTATGGCAGAGAACTATTACAGCTCACTTTCTTCGTATCTCCTCTTTGTTCAGTTGTTAATTCTTCTTAAATCCAAGACGCCAGTCCTTCCTGCAAACTCTAGGTGAGCCCTAACAAATTTTAGTTCAACCCAGTCTGTTTGAGGGGAAATGCTTATGTACTTGATCCTACGAGTTATCACAAAATCGGGAGAATAAGAATTAGGTCACAGAAATTGCAGAATAAAATTAGTTCAAGCTTAGTTTCAAATAAGTAAACTAGTTTTCAGAAGGATCCATAGTCGCTGTTTGCTTGTTGCTGCAGCAGGTGTCTGTTGAAACAAGGTTTGGATATGATTCCGACTTTCAAAATTGCCTCGTTCTTGTCCAAGGTCAGCTGTCTCAAGGTCATCCAGTACCCCAGTCGGCGCTTTCAGACGCGCTGAACTGCAGAGACTTGACCGATTTCCACTCGGACGCCCACACGTGCGTCCATGTTGTCGTGGCTGCCCAAGCGTCACTTGCAAACGTCACCTTCCCAAACCCTCGACCGACAGAGCCTACGCCACCAGACACGACACCTCTCGGGTAATGTTTCACACATTAATCAGAGAACATTTTAGCCTGCACCGCAATCCTACCTAAGCAGCAGCCACCACTGTCTCATGCTCTCTCTCAGGTTTGGCTGAACGCTGTCAAAACTAGCTCTGGCTTCGCCAATGGTCACTGCCGCCTGAGACAGGAACCGCAGCAACCGCGTCTTCGTCGCGTTCCCACCTGCCGTCGTGGCGGCCAAGGTCTGCTATACCAATCTCCCCACGGTGGATCTATCTCGCCTCCTACCTTTTTGTGTTGTTGATGATGTAGCAGCTCCTCCCGACCATGCTGCTCCGACTCCGCTTCCTCGCCGCCGGGATAGAGGCCAAGCCGGCGGGGCTCCTGATCCAACAAGGGCTACTAGCCAGCCAGCCGTCTGAGATTGCAGCTGAGAGTTCTGTATATAATAAATCCCTCTAACAGGTGACTTCTGCCTTTTACCTTCAACCGGGAAATTTGGCCCGATGCTTGCAGTGATCGTTGTCCTCCACTTCTTAGAATGCTACAGATATCGCCAATGTCTAAGGGATTACAATCACATCAAGACGGTTATTCTAGTGTTTCACTACGCGGTTCAACAAAAACTCTCGGTTGCAGCCTCTCCAGAGCAACATGTAGCTTTAATGTCTGCCCTTGTAGTTTAGGTATAGATGCGAATCGGCAGAGTTTGTCTCATGAGAGAGCGTGTGGTGGTCGCTGCTTCAAAACGCCCTCCTAACTCTTGACGTCCAAGACAAGGTCAATCAGAGCCGGACCTTGCACGAAAGCGCTTTTCGGCGTGCCTCTGACCAGACACAAATTGGCGCGCGAGATAGGGACCACCCACTCCGGTGTCTACATTCGCGCCGTCCAACCAATCATCAGAGAGACAAAGAGAGCCTTCTCCAATGTATGCTGTACAGAATATAATCTCCCTACAACTCTGGTGTCCTAAGACCTTTCTCATCTCCTAAAAAACCGGGCCTGGAAGATCGCAGCCGTTAGGATTAACCGCCTTAGCCTTAACGCTCTGCGATAAGCGCAGTCCAAGTCAAGCAGGAAAAATAAAGTCTGCGTCAAGTCTCTGCGCAATTGCCTATAACTACGAGGGGAGTTACTTAGGCAAGGATCGCTTGACGGTGCACCCTGGACGCAAATTACTTTTTTACTCTGCACTCGGCACCTTTTCAAGTAGATTCTGATCCTGCGGCGTCCAGGGCCTCCAAGCGTGTATCACATATGCGAGATGCAGCCTTCCAAACGTACTGAAGCATTCCGAAAAGCAATTTTCAGGTAAAATGTAACTGACCGGCATAGAGCATGCCGTTTTGAAATTGCGTTTGCGGCTTTAGCAGCCTTACTGAAACTTATCGAAAGTTTCAGGGTGTCTGTCTTCTAAACGCAGGTATTTTTCTTCGTTTATTTTTCTCGGAAACACTGAAGGCGGTTCTGTTTGCGTCCGTTTCCCGCCCAGTATGAACGAGGCCTTGCCTAATGACTGGGTCTCAGGCATCCTTGTTCCTGTCTACAAGAAGGGAGACAAAAACAAGATGCATTAACTACCGTGGCATAAGTCTCATCGACTGCGTTGCGAAAATCTTCGTTAGTGTTTTCCTCAAGCGATTCCAGTCTGTGCGTGACTCTGCGTGGCCCAACCAAGCCTGACGTGCGGACGGATCGAGCCTGAGACGGATACTCGAATTCCGCTACAGTTAACAACAACAAACGCCCGTCTGCTTTGGTAACTTTCCCGCCTCGTTTGATTCCGAACATCATTAATCGATATGGCGGATAATGACATTAAAGTGTGTACCACCAAGAATGAAGGTCAAAGTTGCACCAAAGCACGGGTCATAACAACCTTTGAGAACTATTAGTTATCCAGTTGGGCGTTCGACAAAGCTGTGTCCTGTCACTCATGTTAGTTGACTACACCAATCACTGGATTCTCAGGAAGGTCTTACGCGAAGATGACGGTATTGAGCTTGCACCCGGACGCCGGTTGACTGACCTCCACTATACCAAACATATCGCTTTATTAGCTTCCAGCTTTTGCGATCTAGAGTCTGTGGTGTCATGGGCGAGAAAGGTAGTTAAATCAGTCCGTTTGTCTATAAACGCTGGGTAAACCAAAGTGTTCTCATGCTGCATCCCGGCCCAAGAGGAGACAGCCCTCGATATTAATGGCTATAAACTTGAAGAAAGTGGCAGTTTTAAATACATCGGAGCAAGGTTACTGCCGAAAAGATAGAGTAAGGATGATATTGTCTTCCAAATTGGCGCTGCTTAATTAATTTGCTGCAGCCTTCAAAATTGCCTATGAACCCGACATGATATTATTCTATTACCTGACAGGTTCACGTGTACCGTAAGGCCAGTTCTTCCATACGGCTGCAAATCCTGAGCCATATGTGTGGACGATGAACAGAAACTGCAGGTATTTGGTCATTACTGCTTGAGGAACATCCTTCGAGTGGAGTACACCAACTTCCTCGCTCTCGCTGTGACAAAATCGTCAGAATATCCCAGCTCATCCAGGAAAGACGACTGTGGTGGTTTGGCCACGTTCTTAGCCGTCAACCTCACGAGCTCAGTTTTGCTGCCCTCGACCCGAAATTGTCACCTAATTGGAAAGATTGAAGAATGGACCAGCTCAAAATCTGACTCGACTCAGTCCGTCAGGGCGTGAAAGTGGTTGTTGAACCTTCGGTATTCGGTCCCCGGCGCAAGCGAAGTGAATGGATCGAACTGTCCAGGTCTTCTGCCGTGGATATTCACCTGTGGAGAAGTAGTGTCCTGGACATAATTGAGGCTGGCTAGATAAGCCATGATCGCAACCACAACAAGTCCAAGTCCAACAGAAAGAGAGTTAGGTCTAGCACTAAATCATTGTGGACCCTACTCCTTAAGATTCCGTGGTGGCCCTTCACGCAATATTTACAAACGATTGACGAGGGAATTATCGATTCATTTAAGAAGCTTGCCCCTAATTTCTCCGTAAGAAATGTCAGTAATCTTCTTCTTCTTCTTTATCTTCTTCTTCTTCATATCATTTCGATGGAAACGGTTCTCCCCCATTTAACAAACATGTGTTTTTGCAGCGCCAATAGGGACAGGCGAGATTGGAAGGGCCGTTTCTGGCTTATTAGCCGTTATCAGCCAGCCAAACTCAAACTCGGATGATGCACCAGCCGAGGCCCAAACCCGCAACCTGTTGAGAAGTATGCCACGGGGCTCGTTGTCTTGCCGGTTTTCGGTTAGGAAGATTAACATTCGTTGATGTAAGGACGGCACAGAACATGCCTCAACACCCTCGCCGTCCTGGTATCAGGATAACAAAGGAAACTTCACACGCGAAAGGTGCAAACACAAAGGGCCACGCGCGCGCGTTACAGCGCCGCCAGATTGTGTGACGTGATGGCCGCCTGGATAGGCCACTCGTGCGTGGACCAATAAGAAGCGACAGAGCTGAAAACGGCCGCTTCTCCTTAAGTACGATGCCGCCGACAAAAGGCGGGATCTGTGGTCTAGAGTGAGGACGGGCTAGCGTAGGGAGGCCTTGTTACCCAGAGAGAGGGCGTGCTGCCGACATAGAGGAAAAGCTTCAGACAAGGCGACTACTGACCCTAGGGACGTTGAGATGATGCACACCCTTAGAAACTGATGCACGCACAAAGCCCGTTGCAGTAAACTTAAGAAGAAGAAGAAGAGAATATTGCTTTATCTACGAATTAACATCATAATTTCAGCAAAATAAATGGCTCCATTCACGGAGGTTAAGAAATGCGTCATGTTAAGAGGTAAATGGTCATGTAATACTCACAAGTCAAGTTTTAGACGGTATCCACGTCTACGATGGAGACAGATCAGATTTCAACTTCTCAATTTCCGCTTCTTCAGAGGTGAAGTAGCGTGCTAGGAATGGGAGTACCAAGTGCTGATATGCTGATGTGCGGCAAGACATATGACGGAAGCCTCGACGCATGGGACGGGAAGACTTCGCATTTATTTAGTTCAGAGTGGAGAGGGTGGGTGACCTCATTAAGAATACGATCGGCAGATTGCTTGACCGTTTTAATGTGGCGTTCTACTATAAGGTCAGCGAAAAAAACATAGGAAATGCCGACAGCTGAAGAGAGCATTCGAAGGCTACGTTTCAAAATGACTAGGTCTTTTTTATGTCAGGCTGGAAAAATTACTGGAGAGCAGTAAAGAATGAGGGGAAGAATACAGGCATCCACAAAACACCAGATTAGGGCTTGTGGTGAGTAATATGAACACAATCGACGGATATAATATAAAAGTTCACGGATTTTGATAAAAAGGACCTTTTATATGAAGAGTAAATGTAAGGTTTGATGCTAGTGTAACGCCAAGGTATCGGAATAATGGATACTTTGGTGGGCAGAATGTCGATAGTTTCGGGACTGGGAGAGGGAGAGGGTCGCAGTCGAAAAATACACTGGACTGACATTCGCTCGTTAAGTAAAATGCCATTTTTGACGACCATGTTGAGACATAGTCTAAGCCATCCTTCAGTATTGGGTGATATGAATGACTTTTGAGCGGATAGCCAACAACCATATCATCAGCATAGTAAACAAATAAGCATTCCTTTGTCGATCGTAGGTCGTCAGTGTAGAGAGAGGAGAGATGAGGGGATTATACAGCCCCTTGAAGAACTACACAGTTGTTGGGAAGGACCATGGATTTTCGCTTCCCGCACAGAAAAAATTGAGTGCGGGAAGTGAAATAGTCCTCAAGCCAAGAGACAGCCCAGCCGGGAGAGCCACAGGCAGAACTTTTGTCCAGAAGTAGATGGCGCGGGATCGTATTAAATGCTAAGGAGTAGTCGAGAAAAGCACAACCGTATGCACGGCAGCCCTTACCTAAATCTCTAAGAGCAAAAGGGACTACCAGAGAAACAGCGTCTGGTGTACTACGCCTAGCTTTATACGCAAATTGCAAGGGATCGGAAAAATTACATGAAAACGGCGTGATGATGTCTAAAGTGACTCGTTCTGCACGTTTCAATAGTGCAGACGAGCAGGCAATTGGACGAAAAGATTTTGGACGAGAAGAGTAAGGTTTTTTCGGGATTGGACTGATTCTCACTGATATTCACTCATCGTGAATCTTAGACTCCATGAAGGACAAGTTGATGAGGTGTGTCAATGCAGGTGCTAACTGAAGAAAGCAGGATTTCAAGAGAAATGGTGAGATCCCATGTGGTCCTGCAGCTGTTGAACCTCGAACCTTTTTAAGATGTTTCATCACTGTTTCCACAGAGGCAGGAACAAAGATACTTGGTAATAAGCAAATGACGTCTGTCGGAAGATGGGAGGCAGTGGGAGTATGGATGAAGTTTGCGTTTAAACGATCTTAATTTAAGTCAGCATCTACATGTGCTAGTGTATTGCGTTGACCAGTGAGACGCTTAAGACGTCCGAGAAGGGAGAAGGGAGCGGAAGATGTAGAAGAAGTAAAAAGCTGGCTAACAGGAAGGTCGTTCAGCCTAGAAATCTCACGCTTTATTTGGACCTTCACATCCTTTAGTCTATATCGCAGACCTAGTTTGTAGAACAATTCTTTTTGGCGTCTCAAAGTTTTTAGTTGGGGAGACGAGATTCTGTCAGGTCTAACCATGACAGTGTCAAGAAGACGGCAGACAGTAAAAATGTCGTTTAAAAAAGTCGTGAGATGACTACAGCATGACTAGACATTTGAGTACTCTGGAAAAGTAGAAAGCTTGTCGCATATGATGGTCTAGAGCAGCGAAATATTATGCGGGGACGTGTCTCGAACCCTTAGTTTCCTCTCGGGTATTGCTTACAGCCCTGTATCAGAGCTACAATAGATGGTTGGCAAGCCCAATAACACAGAATGATCTGAGCCTGCCAACGGAGCTCTATTTTTTTACCGCAAAAAGTTTGGGATGGTTGATCAATATGTGATCCAGATGGGCGTTAGCACGAGTGTGGAAGGAAACTAAGTCGTCAAAACCTAACAGTGTAAGGGGCGAAGATTTACACGGTTGAAGTCACCGCTTAAAATGATAACATGCTCGCAAGACAGTACAGCAAGTTTTTGAGAAAGAAAATCAAAAAAACGTGCCTGAAGCACGTTGACATGTAGAGTTAGTGGAATGTAAATGCTGACATAAATAACGCCTTTAGAATAACTTAAAAATCTAGGCTTGCATACTACAGCAATGGCCTCTATTAAGTCGTCCGAATAAGAGAATAATAACTATCAATTTGTGCACCATTGCTGGTTTACAAAGACAGCAATTCTACTACCTCTGCTGCTGGTTAAGGATCTTCCGTCCGAGCGAAATGTGGAAAAAGTTTGGGGAGTGATGAGTTCCGACTCAATATCGCTATTTAGCCAAGTTTCTTGCAGACAGATAACTTCAGATTTCTCGTGTTCACTTTTCAACATGAGTGCTGTTTTCTCGAAAATCTTGTTAAACAAGGACCTGCGATTTGTCGACATGACGCCTGGAAGTGTCATTTGAAATGACACTTCCAGGCAGCAAGGAAACAACCGTAGGCCTCTTAACGATCGTTAAGAGGCCTACGTTTGTGTCCTTGCTGCCAACCAGATCTATGCTTTCTTCTTCGTGTTGTCATCCTACGGAGAAAAGTTGATGTTGGTGTTGTTGGTGAATTGCATATGCGGCAAACTGGGCGTAACTGACATGTATTACAATCATGAAATTTTGTAGGTAAAATAACTTGTTTTCTTGCATTTAAAAAGGGAGCAGTGCACTGCAGATATGACCTCATGGTCATATATGCAGACAAACAAAGCAGAGAAATAGAGAGGATGGTATAGGATAATAAATTTCCACGTGAATATAGAGCAAAAAAATGGGCGGCTCAAACTCGAAAGTCCTCCACAATCTTTCACTCTGTTCTATTCCACACATACAACTGGGAGGAATAACAAACAGCGACGCATGTGCACACACTAGAACATAGCAGTTGATGGACTCTCACCGATCGATAAAAGGACCCAAACTAAGGTTGTGTATCAGCCGAAGATGTTGGTTTAAAAGGAAGCGGTTGTTTTCCTACGTCGACAAGTTCGAATGCATCTGCTCTTAATCGCAGCTAATAGTTTACTACGAAGCGAAAGAATTTGTCATATTTTCCTTCTGATTCTGGGTAATTGAGGATTTAACATGGTCGATGCAACTGTTACGGTAAGCAATCGTTATTGCTCGTAGAGCCCAAACTTTGCTAAGCTGGGAGGCTGGTGGGCGAAGGATAATGGCACAATGTTTTGTTTATTTTATTGCGCTCTCGAAAATCAAATCAATTAGAAAACATAGCATATGTATGCTCATTAACTGTGGGATTGCGCTTGCTCTAATCTTCGAAAGCTCAATGAGGTCTTTGCAAGAATCACGCGCATTGCTCGAGGGAAGTCAACCGAGATATTGATAATATTTCCGCTGACATTCGTTGAGGCATTGAAACAGTGTTTTTGTTTGCTTTCCCGCATAAGCGATGGCATTGTCAACCGACCAGCTGACGTATATTGGCTCCGATTGCGGTGGGAGTGGTGGGGGTAAGAGAGTGATCGTCGCCGAAGTTTCATCCGCCATCGTAATCATGATCTTCAGCATAGTAGTGTTCATGCGTCCAGTCACGAAGAGTATATCTTTCAAATGCGTATCTTTAAAAGAAAGAGGTTTTCCATAGTATTTAGGGATAGATAAAAGTACTAGAAGTACGGTCACTGACTGCTCTTATGAAATTTTAACCCAAATTCTGAAGTCTCGTTTTATTTAGAAAGGAATTCTTAAGCAAAACTGCAATATTGATAATTGTGCAGCATAATTATTTCTTTGTCAGGAAACTGTTTTGAAATGTAGATATGCGCTTTTGTCTGTACTCGCTCAGGAGAAGGTATGACTGGTTCTAATGCACATACAAAAATGGGTATTTTGATAAAAACATATACAAAATTTTCCAGAATCAAAAAGTTTATTGAAAATAAAATGGAAAAGGGATTTTTTTATTATGCCTGTGCTTTACCGAATGCACATTTTGCAGGCTTCTTAAAAGACATGCGTTCAAAAGTGGACATACTGGCTTGTGTGAATGATCTTGGAATTGTGCCAAAGGATAATATATTTTGCAGTACCATTTAACTAAGACTCCCTAATCAAACGACGTTTTATTATTAAGTTTTAGAGTTCGTGAAGTTAGTCACTGACTGTATAGGGGCCGGCATGCTTGCGTGTCCTCATTTCGTTCAAATGGCAATTAGAGCTGGATCATTGGAACAATAATTTTATCTTCCTGACTATTCGGATTATGTGGAGAATCCTTGATGAGAAATAATCGTAGGATTTTGTTTCGACTCATTAATTGCTGCGATTTAATTGTCCGTGCAGGCTTGATAATTGTGCGACAATTATGCTTACTGTTGCTGCTAGGCCCGGCCTTTCCCACATGACTGATTCTCTTACTCAGGCAATGCCTCATTACACATTATGGGAACGGAATATTATCGCGCTTTTTGATGGACTGTGCGACTTAGAATCATGACTCAAGCAGCTCCCGACTCACGCGATTGTCACCTCTTGCGAGGACTTCGTCCTAGTTAAGCTTTAAAATATGGCTGGGTCCCAACGCCTGATCTGCAACCTGAGAGTTAACGTCCTTTTTACTCGTCACCGCTGCGTGCTTTGCCATTCGCAGCCAGAGTAATCTCCCGGTTTCTCCGACGTAGCTGCTTTGTTCATAACTGCATCAGATCCGGGAAACGACTACAGCCGTTTCCTGTCGTGGCAGTGGGGCTTTCAGTTTCATGACCCTGCGTCTGATGGTTGCTTCTGGCTTGTGCATGTCTCACACTATTCGACGATTACCTATCATTAAGGATTCTCAACCGAATATTATACGTCAGGTAAATAAAATCCTTGTTCCAGTGACCGCATCTTCTTCTTCTTCTTCTTCTTCTTCTTCGTCTTCTTCAGAATTCAAACTGCGAGGAGCGAAAATTTATGGGGATTGTCTACTGACGTTTACAGCTCCGAAACCTCTCTTAATTATTTTGGAATGCTTCAGCTATCTGGAATTACCTGCAATAGTAAACGCCTCATGCGTTGAGCAGTCGCCATCGCAAAGGCTGACTTAAACCGTCCGCTATGGTTCACCACTTAGACGTGCGCGTCTTGGCGCTGGCTCCATAAGAACTCGAAGCCAACCAACGTGTTTAATCGCCACTGATTTAATTGACAATGCCTTTGCCAGTCCCTGGGGCGTTTGGATAAACGAGTTTTAGTCATTACAGCCTGTAAAAGGCCCGCCAGGAGAGGACAAAGTACCTTCAACACGAGTTTGGTGTTAACCCTCTGGGTGTTATACTTGTAAACAGAGGAGTTCATGACCGAGACTTACTCCATGTACTATGAAGCAGGAACTTGCTTTCCGGGGTTGGTTTGAGAACCATCGAACCGACGACGTAAACGCTCTGAAAGGATTAAAAGAAGCGTTCTTTTCAACAACAAAATTCATTTGATGCAGAAAATAGCACCTTCGTACCCCCAGGACTTACCCGAATCTCCGAGTCAAAAATAAGTCGTTGGTTGATTTCTTGGTCTGGACTAACATAGATTGCATTAAGTACCTTTACATTTGACGGCAGTATTGGATCTGTAATAAGAAATATTTATACAATTTTAAAATCAGATTTTCGAGGTTTGCTAAGGTTTATTCAGTGGGAGAGGTTGGGTACTTGTGTAGAAAGGTTTTAATGAGAGAGTTTTCCCAAACCAGATTGGCTGAATTGCAGCGGGAGTAAATGATGCAATTTGGAAGACAAACGAATTAACGATGGAGCACTCAATCAATAACTAAATAAAGGCATCTGTTTTATTTAATTTCTTAAAGGCTTTATTTGCATATATTTATCATACTGCTAGGACGGCTCAAGACGCTAGTTATTCCACGGGGCCATCCTGAGGGTACGAAAACAAAGGAAGTTTACAGGCCACTGGTGAATGAAGAACGCAACCTTCAAACGGTGGACACTACGCGAGGATGCAACGAGGCACACGCATGCGAGACCGCCGCAGGGTTCTGCCATCGGGTGGTCACGCTGAGGAAGCCGCCGATGGCTACCTCCATCGGCCATTCTTGAAGGGCCAATAGGGAACAATTACTACCGGCCCTTAACTAGCGAGGTTGCAAACAGAAGAACATTCTGCTACTGAGTACACAGGACAAGCTACGGTGACGAGACCGACTACAGAAAACACTGCCGCTGGCGACACATAACCCTGCTGTTGAGACGAGACCAACGACAGAAGACACGCTGCCAACGGACACACAGAAGACCGTTGATGTACAAGCAGATACACTTACAGTCAAGAATTATCGGCTATCCTTTCGTCCTTCGCTTCCTTACACGTAACTGGGGGATAAAACAAGTATTGACATAGGAATACACAAGGTTATAACACACACAATTTACGCATTTTTTCAAGTCATGCCTATTAAGAATTATGCTTACGACAAGTGCTGTGGTACCTAAACAGCATCTCATCGCCGTTTAAATCTAAACCTGGTGATGAACGCCAGCTGTATGGAACTGAACACGATGGCACAGTCTGGTATTGGTTCACAGAATAGGGCAGAGGAAATGCAAATGCAAACATATTCGAAAGTTCGCATTTTTTAATGAACTTAAAAATTAAAATGTCTATCCATTGTGTACATCAGTACATTAAATGTTGATATGAAGAGACCGAAATGTTACCTATACCGAGAACAAAAATTGTGTTCTAAGGAAAGAAAAAGGCTGAACCTTCAAAACCAATATACCAATCAGAAAGATTATAGGGAAAGCTGTGGGACTCATTGGTGAAGCGGCGCCTCGCAGCTGTGGCAAGCAGCGCTAGAATGCCGGTAAATCACGTGGCTGGGTTTTTTAGTTAGTACCGGGGCTGTTGTTGTGGTACATTGCAACACGCATTTACAGAAAGCAATGTTAAAATTTCCATTGTTAGAGTTACTCTAGGACGTAAACATCCATTGATGTAAACAATGGGATTTATGCAGTAAAAATAATTCTATAAAGCTTATTACTGAGCCCGCCATTTCCCTCATTGCCATCTTCTTCGCTTGGCTAAAACAGGACGTAAAAATCATATATGATCAACTGAGGTATATAAACGAATACTGAAGTATACTATATTGATTAAATTTGGTGGTAATATCCACGAACGCGGACTATTAATAAGGGATAGTTAACTCACCGGCATAGTAGTCCGAATTTATTTACCCTCTTTTCTTCGCTCTCAGCTTCTATCCCAATTTAAGACTTGCTTAACTCCGCAAATTGAGTTTTGGTATACAAAAAATCCATTTATTTTCCCTATAAAATGTAACTTGACAGGTTTTTCTAGACTATTCAATTGCAGACCTGGTGGTGGGATTTGGCGTGATGACTGACAAACACCCAATGCCTTACTACGCGTGCCACACACAACCTAGTTCCCGACAAAATGCATGAGTTTGCCCCAAAAAGGGGCAGGCATGATGACAGAACACCTCTTAAATCTCCGCCGGCAAGGAAAGCATTTCGAAAGCAGCTCACCACCGCCCACTCCGGCCATCTTTTTGTACACGAGAGCAACGGGTTGCTGGCGCCTGTCCAAGGGGTAGAAGATGGCAGCTCCATTTTCCCCAGCCAGTTTGCCTTCTATAATAGCGTATTGTCGACCTAAAAGGAGACATTTGAATTACCGACAGCGGCGGTTATATCAACATTAGGGCAAACATAAGTGTACAACACTGCATGCAAAGACATTTATAACTTACGACCGATAATTTGCCAACAGAAATCTGGTGCCTTGCAGGGCGCTTCATCGGAGCCTATTGATATTGGGACAATAGTCGTGACATCCTGAAATGAAAAAAACAAAATTCCGAAGCAGACTGCTGCCAATGCGGTATGGATTGGGCTTGTTGTTCAGGTCACTTACCGTTATATTTTTATCGGCATTGAAATAGACGTAAAGATTGCTGTTTTGTGGGCATTGTATGTCCGCTAAGCAGCCTGAAATTCGAAAAGAGTTTAATTAAGAGGTGTTTGGCCTACTTCAAGTGGTAGATATTTTGATCACAATTTTGATGAATAGCCCGTTTAGAGGACGTTTCACGTGAAATTTTAACCGAAATTCGGAAGCTCAGGTTTGATTAGACAGGATAACCAAAGTGGGTTAGAATACTAATGATCAAATAGCATGATTCCGCATATTTCAGGGAAGCCATGATGCTGGCTATTAAATGCGTATAATCCTAGGGACTCCCGCGGTCGTACTCGCTTAAATGCCAACGTATTTATGATGCATATCAATACGCACCCTCTTACTCCTTCGTCAGTGAATAAAGTCTTATTTAAATATTGCACTCGAAAATAGGTTATCTTCTTGTTTTTTCTTGAAGTTCTCCAATTCCAAATAATTCTGAAAGGTACCTGTTACCTCACTTCTAGTAAGGTCATACCTCCGTCTACACTACAAAGAAGGTGTCAGACATAACTGGGAAAGCATGCAATATATACCGAACAGGTCTTTTGGTTTATAAAATGAACCAAAAAGAAACAGCTACGACGTTATTCGTATGAATGTTTTAGGATTTTAAACATTTTAAAGATTCAGTTTTAATCCAAGAGCTTTCCTTCAAAGAAGAGGCTAATTTCAACTTAATAAGTATAGAATCTCATATTATTGTTCAGAGCTTCGTTTAAAAACTTTTGCACTTATAAGGAGATACAAAATCAGTGAACATGCTTGTACTTCTGTACGGCGTACCAAACTGAAGGCAGAATTACTGGCCTAAGGTTCAGAGGTTTATGTTACCTATATTTTGTTGCTTTTTGACCAAGCTGTGAAGAACTGACCTCATCCGTGGGTCGCAGATGGTTCACTTTTCAACTTGGCGATTATAGAGATCGATTATTCGAGTGGTCACTGGATAGAATTTTCCCAACCCACTTGGTGGAACCGTTGTGTCGGAATCCCAAAGGCCAGCTGCTGAATTATCTCTTAGAGGGCAGGCTTCCTAACTAATTTGGGTTGCACAGTCCCAGAGCATGCAGCTACGAAAAGCCTGCTTAATATTCCCTGTGCTCTATGGTACTAACTTGATTTATTGATCTTCAATGTCCTATGTAGAAATTTATACGGAAGATGGTATATCTGACGAAATTTGAAGATCAAAAGTTAATTGGGGCATGTAACACGCATTTGAGATTGTTTATTTTAGCCATTGAATTGACCTGAAGTATAAAAGGCTGTTTACTAGAAAGACTTCCAATCAGATCAGTATAGGGTGAGAAAATAGGGGCAGGATGAGGAGTAATCTAACGTTTGTTGATATCCGAGGAATTCCCTACGCAGATAAACGCCGTGGAAAAAAATATTGTTTCTGAACACGAATAGAGGCCAAAAACGTTTTAATTGTATTTTACAGAGAACAGACATTTTTGTCTTGCATCTTCGAATTTGGGGTAAAGGCGCTTATGGAATAAGGTATTATCATAGAGAGAAGAAGAGCGAATTATGTTGAAAAATTCTCTTTTGAAAATCTGCTAAGTATTGTGCCATAAAATTAAGTAGAAAACGTATGAAGTTGTAATTTTTTAACAACCCAAAAATAACGAGTTTAAGAAAGCATATATGCAAACATGCGAGACATGCCGTCACCTTTTTATATTAAGCCGTATGCAAGTGACGTCCAAACATTTTCTATCTATTTAGCAGAATCAATGAATGGAACACTCGAAACGAAACTGGCAGAAAATGATTCGATTTCTCAAAATCGTCGTTGATATTCTGCCTATCTGCTCTGCAGTCGCTATCTCAGAACTGAACCTAGAAGTAGTCAAACAAACTAGAAAGTGATTTCAGCAGAAGATGTATGCCTAGTTCGTAGAGAAGTATGCAGCTATTGGACGCCGATATATCTAATGAGGGCGCTTTTATTTAAAGTAATTTGTTATACATTTTTCTTGGCAACGAGTTCACATGTTTGGGTAATTCTAAAACCATGTCCTAAACGGACAGCTGCATCTTAAAAAAGTTTTAAAACCCGTTTTTTGGTAGGAACGTAGAACATATTTCTTGTTTATGGTCAATCGACGGAAAAGACTGAAAGTCCTTATGTTTTATTCACACTTTCAAGAATGATCTGAATGATTCCAAAATAATTAAAAAGAAATGTGAAGGTAGGCAATTTACCGTATTGTATAAAAAATGCTGCGTTTGCGATTGCACCTAACAATTATATTCAGTTATTATTATTATTGTATTTGGTATTGCGGAAGAAAGTACTATTATTTGATAAATTGCAATATGCGCTATCTTAATGAACGATCATTAAGACTTTGAGGGCGCAACTTGAGCTTCGTTTGCGTAATGGGCATTTTCTTGCAAAAATCCTAGGATTTCATGGTTATGCCCACCTCCTTTATTCATAAGAGTAAACGCTGTTCTTCGGAAA
>JAYGXS010000003.1:12437308-12451456 GCA_036362985.1 Ligula intestinalis
TTCAGAGCCCACACTGCACCCTAATTTATATCAGAACTTTCTTGCTCACGGAAGTCGTAGGCGTGTTATGCGCAAATATACAAGTATGCAATAATGCTCTCTCTCTCATACTTTATTATTTACTCCAGCACCAGACCACGCGTAGTAAACCAAATTCTCAATGTCACCGATGTGCTGATTTTACGTCTTATTTTATGTCCCTTGATGAACCCAAAATTTTTCCTAAATGGCCACCATATATCTGAAATAAATTTGATGCACAAAGTGTACTTGATCTGTGCACAGCGATGACAGTACGAACCAAAATACTGCCGAGCGGAGGCCTGTGCCGTCATGCACTTGCAAGGTGTAGGTGCCGATAGACATATGTTGACTCTGGCAAACACCCGAATACGATTTAAGGTGCACCAGTAAGGAAGACAATTCCGATGGTACATAGTGAACAGTAATAAGCAACAATACTGGCAAACGTCCTACACGCTCCAGGAGCGTTGATTTTTGAATTGAAAATACAGAACTTTTTTAGTCTTTGGGTGTATATCTGAAATTTGTTTAAACCAGACGGAAGGAATCAGGATGGCGAAGAAAAAATATAAAGCCCAGTAGGAAGGTTTGACACACTTGAATAATTCAATGGACCCAATTATGAAAAAACTCGGAAATCAACAGCAGGTCAACTGAATTATGCATATCTGCAACACACCCCTAACAATTAAGTGATCATAGTAGCCATTCTGCTGGATTTTAGAGGATTGCTTAGGAAATCATGCCTGGGCAGTCAGATTTCTCTTCTGTAGTGGTGGATTCCATAAGAACAGTAATTTGGGCGGATAAAATTGATCCAAGTGTGATTAGATTCACGTCGAACAGGGAAACTCATAGCTCAGTGGTAGAGGCTTGGCTGTGTAAAAGTCTCATCTGCTCTGTGGTTTCGACTCTCACCAAGGCCGATGATTTTTGACAATTGACAGCTGAATATTCGAAGGTATAATTGCATAAACAATCAAATGAAAATAAATCAGCCCACTCCCTGCTAAGGTACAGGGTAATTTAAATTAGAACACAGGCAAGTAGTTTTGTATGCGTCTGAATTACGTACGTGTAAATGTCGGATGCTTATAATCACGTGTCACTTTATTAGTTAGCAAGTGGAATAACTTGTAGTTATCTATTATAATTGTACTTCTATTTGTTGTCAGTTCATAAGCTGAAGGATTCGTAGGCCGCGAATTTGTCAAAATTGGTCAACTGTAATGTAAAAAGCTGTTAAACTGCCCTAATAGTTAAGTAAGGCTAGTAGTCATTCTGGTGGGTTAAAAATGATAGCTTAGGAGATTCTGCCTAGTCAGTCAGCTTAGTTTTCCATAATGATGGATTGCATACGAGTGGTAAATTGATCGGGTAAAATCGATCCAAGTGTTCACAAATTCACGGTTCACGGGGAGCCTCGTTGCTCAACAGTAGAGCTTTGGCTTCGCAATAGCCCTCCCTACTGTCTAGGTTCAACTGCCATGTAGACCCCCTTTTTTCATAATTGTGTCAACTGAAATAGATGTCAGAACTCAGTCCCACAGGAGCGAAAAAAAGATTACGACAATAATTATAGTGAACGCCAGGTTGCTGGCACTACCAAAATACGCATATAGTATGGATGAAACAATTAGCCTTTTGAAGCCGCATATCGGGAAAGCTTTTCCGCCCAAGTTTCTAACGGAACTCTTGGTTAAAGGCCTAATGTTGGAGTAAGGCGTGGTTAAAGCGGGATGAGAGTACAGTAGGAAATAAATTAAAGCAGCTTATAATTCTTTTACTGTACTAAATTATATGTGAAAAGCATGCGAAATGTAAAAAATCGACCAAAGTAAAGTCTCCGAGAGCACTAACAGAATAATGGCAATTGTATGATAGGGATGAGTAGTGCATAAACTCGCTGCATGCCTACCAACTACACTTTTTGTAGAATTTTAACACTTTGGGGGCTGCAATCTTTTCATGAATATCCCCAAATACTCAAACCTCAACTGCATATAGTGATTTGGTAGAGCTTTCCTGCGAGAACGCTTTTTTCTGTACGTACTCATAAAAAAGACTACTGCCACATTTTAAGTAGGCTGAATTTCTGTCCATTCAAACACTTCGTTGATTATTTTCACTAATAGGCTTTGTTCTGCTATTGTTATTGGTCTATAGGCATCCTTTGCTGATAAATAGGACTTTTAGATAGAAATGTGCGCATTTAATTACCTGAGAGAGGCACGTGGGTGCATGCTTACTCAGCGGCAGCTGAAGAATGCATTTTTTGAGTTGTGGCTTGCAGTCGACAAAATTCTCTTCGAACTGAGACCAGGCAAGATAATAAAGTACCGCAAATTCGATAGATGCCAATCCCGTAAATTTTAGAAATTATTTTGCATAAAGAGGACACACGGGAATGTGTTTGGACAGCGAAAAAATTACATCATTTGTGTGTTCCTGAAAAAATCTGTTCGTCCAAATTTGCCTTAAAAAAACGATAATACATAATTGGAGCGTTTAATGGCTATAGTTCTGTTCCAGAATGTAACATTGCTAGTTTCCAGAGCAGCGGTGGTCCAATGCAGAGTGTTTAAAAGCGGAACCGTCGCAATTTCAATATACATTTATGGCGTGTCGGTCTCCAACATGGTTTCTGCTATGGAATAACCGAGAGCTTGTCGTAGGAAGAGCTGTCGAACTGGATATTAAATGGGTTATTTTTAGCTAAATCATAATTTTTGACTGATTGCCTTCTTTGGATAATCCGTTGCACCACTTTAAAATAAAGCGAATTAATGACAGAACTGGAATATCTTCTCACTGATGAAAACTCTAAGAAAGGATTCACAGCATCTCCTGGAAAGCTAAAGGAAGGTGAAGCCTGTCCACGAAGTTCATTATTCTGTGCCGGGAAACAACATGAGACATAAAGAGTTGTGCTTTGACGGTGGCATCTATTCGGTGTCACAATGTCATTTTGTACTTTATAATCCCCCAGGAAGTATACGATAAAAAAACGTAAAATTGAAAGCCACCTGGAGGAGCGTTAATTGTGTACGAAACCCAGAGTTGCTGTCTCGGGTGGCAGTTGCCGCTGGCATTTGGTCCTCAAGTTTAAATGTCGATAACCTGCTTTCTACTTCCCGATATTTACGGCCCCGTGTAAGGGCACATGAGTCCTAAGGCCAGCAGATAGAAAGCAGTGGAGGCCAATAAAATTAACTCTAGCCCACATTTGAGATTACTGATGAAAAATTTATGTTCTGTATGATCCTGTACTCTTTTTCTGACGTTTCATCTGAGTACAATTCATGCCAAACTTTGCTATGCTCATGCCAGTTTAATTGAGTTAGTTTAGTTTTTCTAAGGGGAGATAGATGAACGCCTTTGAACTGCCTATTTGTTAAAACGTTGCGAAGTTCTTGGATACCTTGATCCAAGAAAAGATGATATGTCACTTGACGTAGAATAACCTACTTAGTGCAGTTCAGCGTACGTTCCTCGAACTAAAATCTTGTGACACCTGCCAGGTCTCTTTCTTTGATTTTGTGCTAAAATCTAGAGACAATGTTTTTGCCCTTTACTCAGTCTATTTTGACTTCACTAAGGCCTCTGATCATGTTCATCGTAATCTACGCCTTCTGAAGCTTACATTTTCCGGCAAAGGTAGGAAGCTTTTGAATTTAATATCTTCCTACTTGGATGCTTGTACGCAATGAGCTAATATTTCCAATTTCATCTCCAACCACACACATGTGGAGAGAGGAGTTATTCATTGCAGCGTACTTGACCCGCCTTTATTTCCCCTTTTTGTCAACGATGTTCCAGATTTTTTTAAGTGTGCTAGACCCTTTATGTACGCTGATAATTAAAAGTTGCCTATCGTGCTAAAGCTTATAAAATGGATCCTCAGGCCCTTGCCCACTGGTGCTGCACATGCGTCTCTCCCTTCCTTGGCACGAATGTTCCGTTATGGTTGTTGATGACGATCATCAGCCTGAACTAAGCATAGACTGTCACGAATTAAATGCGTCAGGAGTTATTAAAGCTCTAGGCATATCCTATTCTAATTTGAGGAAAATATTCTTTGAAATAAAAAGTAACTTTAATGAGTGAATTTTCGAGTTTGGCGTCCCAACTCGCCTTGGGACAAACAGGAAAAGTGCAATGAACAGGTAAGATTTACTCGAAGTCGAGCAAAAACACACTGTTCTGACGAACAAACCTACCGAATGGAGGTCAATTAATTGTTTGATTTGTTTTCCCGAAATGGTAACCCCAGAAACTTTATGCGCAGATGCATGAAACACAAACAACACAAGATAAAGGACCCAGGTAGTTCCACTCAAGCGCCAAAAGAAAACGCGTGGCGAGTCCTCCCTTATATTAGAAATGTGTCTGAACTCGTTGAAAGACACTTGCGAAAAATACCAAATAAAGGTGGCACAATAAACCAACAGCTACTTTACGCACCCAGCTAGTGCACCCTAAGGATAGGGTCAGTTACCTCAATAGGAAAGAAGCCATCTAAAAAAGCCCATGCGGAGGTTGTGATAATGTATATTGTGATCAGACAGGAAGATCCATCTACATATGCGTCTACGCGCACCAAATGGCCGTGAAGACACGTGACCCTGTGCCCGAAGTGGCTATGAATTACCTCGACACAGGACACGCCTTTACAGGGGATAAAACACGCATCGTAGGCGTTTGCCTCTGCAAAAATGGCTGACAATTCCTCCAAGCCATGCACTCCGACAACTCATGCATCAACCGATACGTCGAGTTGGATAGTATTTATAAGCACACCAAAGAACGATGGGAAAAACAGAGGCAGCACGACAAACACTAACTGAGACCACACTCACCAATCAAACTATCATCCTCCATGACTATCAAGTTTTTCGGCAGTTTTGATATCTAAGTTTTTCATTGCACTTTTTCTGTTAGTCCCAAGACGAGTTGGGGTGGCAAACTCGAAAATTCACTCATTAAAGTTACCTTTTATCCCAAAGAACATCTTATTCAAATTAAAATTTCTTCGGATGCGTGTGTCTAAGTTTATACGAATGAGTATCCTATTCTAATAGCCTCAATCAGTCGGAGCACTGTGCCGTGACTGCCTCGAAAGCACGCCCAACTACCAGATTTAGTTTCAGAAATTATAAGACCAGCAAGGTTAGAACCCGCCTTTATAATATGACCTAGTCTCATATACCCTACGCTTCACTTGACAAAGGCATGTAGCGTGATGTTAAGGGCTTAGTAATGACAGCACAGGAGACAAGGCGAAATCCATGAAACCACTCTCATGTGAATACACTTTTTACTCCTTTTCGCAACATTATAATATTTGCCGGGTAAATGTAATTGCGCAAATATGATAGAAAGCCAGTTTTCAATTGAATACATGCATTTGACTCTGATATCAAATATAACCTCACAATTACTCCCATCTTATTGATTATTTGGGCCAGGATACATTAGAATATGAGACAACAAAACCCACCAAAACCGTCCTTCCTTGCTCGCATGGAGAGATAACCAAGTAGAAGGCATTTCAGTCAGTCGGTCAGGCCACCTGTACTGTATATATAATCACCAAAAGTGCAGCAGATGAAGCCACTGATGCGATGTTAAGGCTTAAGACCACATGTTCATTTAAAAAAGAACCCTGCAAGCTGCGTATATCACACAGTAGTTTACTGGATTGAGTAACAATTCCCACCTTCCTCGTGCATGCTGTGTTTCTAGGTTGATTTTGGAGATGAAGCCACTTGAAATTTTTTGGGCGAAATCAAAGTTAATTTAGATTCAAGTAGTGGGCTGGGTCTGAATGTCTTGAATTATAAAAGACTTCACAAGGAATCCGGTAAGGCTATAACATTAAATTACAAAGAGACTACTAGCGAAGGAGAAGTAATGATCTTCTACGTCCTATGAAAATGTAAGGGCCAACGACTGTTAAATCATCACTGTCGATGATAGCCAAGTTTGAAAGCCAAGAGCATAGCCGTCAAACTTTCCATTTTTTCATTAAATTCCGCCAATATACGTTCAAATTTCTCTTTTTGTTAAATTCCGCCAATATAAGGTTGAATGTCCTTCAAGTAGCAGCAGTATGCAATAATAGTACCAGGCTTATTTTTTTTCAGGACAAGACTTTTATCGCAAATTTTGATCTTCTTTTCGGATTGACTTTCTGTCTGTCTCAAGGATAGATTCTGTGCCTGAAGTCCCATAGTAACGGGATATTTTTGTCATTGGATATATCATCACTGTTTACAAACTTACCGGTAGTTGAAACCATAGAGTTCCTACGCGACCTTATACAGGACACAAACTGCCAGACGGGGATGACAGTGGATATGTTTAAAGAACTACTGACGTGCTTTACACAACGCGTACAGTTTATCTGCAATGTCTAGTTATAAAGGCATATAGATGGAGTGGCGTTGGGGTCACCACTTGGACCATTCCTCGCAAATATCTTCATGGGCAAGGTCGAGGAAAGGAATCGAAAAGATATTATCAATGACCTAAAGGCTTATGGTCAATAGCTGGATGATATTTCTTGGCTGAGAAATAGGACTACTGGTATTGATGTCCTAGGTAAAATTTTAACACAGCTTACACCACACTAACATTTACTGCAGAAATGGAATCGAACAACGAAATCACGTTCCTAGACAACCTTTTTACACAGACAAGAGGATAGTTCAAGATAGGGGCCAGATATTCAGAAAGAAAACCCGGATGGGCAATACATTAGCTTTCACAGTTTTGTTCCCCTTATGCTCAAACGAAACTTAGTCCAGGGATTAGCAGCCAGAATGCGACACATCCATTCCCCTAAAACAGTGGAAGTAGAATTGTAGCAGATGCAAAACATACACCGTGAAAACAGATATCCCGAAATGCACATGTTGACATACGTCGACATATTGTTGTAACATCCAGGGGAACAATCTCACCTGCATCTCACCTGCGTTGCCACTGTTATAACGACGACCCGTTGAGGTGTAACGGTGACATCTGACGTATGTCACCGTTGAATTACGCCCTGTTGAAATCCCCAAGAAAGAACACAATAACAAGAGCATAATTATGGAATCCACCCGGAGGAGGGTTTATTTGTACAAAATCCGGAGAAGCTGTCTCGGGTGGCTGTTGCCTCGCTGGGTTGATCTCCAGCGTCTTCGCTGTCAGGTGTGGCTGCAACTCTTTGTGTCCCGCCTCGGGACAAGCCCAGCATTGGGAGCGGACTGGCGTCGCCACGCGTCCGCTGTTGCAACCCTTTTTCAGGGGTGGCAGTGGCTTTTAAGAGACTGTCTGCGCGTTCTCTTGTGGCCTGGTTGGCCGCATTGGGATAACGTCACGCGATCAGTTGACCTTCGGGCTTTTTTCCTTGCGTAGGCTCTTGTGTGTGCATGTATGCATGCGATCTAAGGTCATCCCGCGTGTAAATTCATCGCCTGTTATGCGGCCAGAGTTAACAACAAAGACATTTTGAATATGTTCGACGCCTTAGGAAAGCCTCCAAACATTGCTAGCATTTGGTCCGGCTAACATCCTAACAGGTTCATCCTGCGAAACGTGAAGGAGCGTATCACAAAGCCTGCCGTTGCAATAGCGGAAAAGAAAGGTTTATTCAGAACACTGCATTTTCTAGGAGACGCAGCAAGCGAACTAGAAAGGTGACGTCTAAGGACAGCAGGCACGAGTGCGCTCCCAGCGGCCAACCTACGCGTATTCTTCATCAAAGCCCCCCCCCTTTACGGATGGGGGGTAAACACCGACTACCATTGCAGGTCACATCCATGTGCATTCATTCCTTAACATGCTCCTGTGGAGCGGGATATACTGGCCGAACAACGCGACGTCTGGAGAAGAGGGTACGCAAACACATACCAGCCTGGATGGGCAAACGAGAAAGTCAATCGATCTCAATTTCAATCCTTGCAAATTTGATCGATACGAACCACCAAAGTGACGCGAGAGAGGTCTTCCAAGTCATACACCAGGCACCAACACACTACTCTGAAGACCCGGGCAAATGGTTGCTCGCCGCAACCGCAGCAGTGGCAATCCGTTTAGCAAAGCCCGCCATCTACCGTCAAAAGACGCTGGTAGCCGCAGTCTGTCTAACCTTGCCAATCACACGAGTAAATATCATGCCACCAGAACAGACGTCATCAGCAATTACGCAGGCTGATCGTGAGAACGCTCCCTCCCTCCCCCCTCTTCCCTGCTGGCCGGACACAACGCCCGCAATAGGCTTGAGTCCGTATGTGTAAGATAACGGAACATTACGATGATTAATTACGCCTCCACCCCCGCCCCCTACTCCGAGAACCATTTAAATACTTCACCACATTTAAGTGACCGTTTTAGTTCGTGCAATTGTACTGACCTGACGAAGAATTTCTGAAAACACGTGTTTGCCGAGATAGCTTCTCAATTAAATGTTTGACAACAAAATACGTTTGGCAGTTGAACGGTGGAAATAGACATATTAGGGGCCCTACAAAACAGTTTTGTTGAACTTTTTCAGAACTTAAGAAGGCGGTGATTAAATGCGTCATGCGCTGTGGGATGTTGTCTTTTGGCAGTTTCCGCAAACAATCGCTTGGGAATTGGATATGACTGGCTGTCCCTGTGTCTGGGGAAACAGTGATTAAACATCTTAAAAAGGTTCGAGGTTCAACAGCTGCAGGACCAGATTGGATCTCATCACTTCTCCTAAAATCCTCCTCTTTTCAGCGAGCACCTGCACTGTTAGACCTCATCAACTTGTCCTTCATGGAGTCTTAGATTCCCCATGAGTGGCGATCATTGAAAATCACTTCAATTCCGATAAATCCCTCCTCTTCTGGTTCAACATCTTTTTTTCCAATTGCCTGCTCTTCTACACTATTAAAACTTGTAGAACGAGTCGCCTTAGACATCACCACGCCCTTTTCTTCTGACTATTCCGATCCCTTGCAATTCGCGTACAAGGCTAAGCGTAGTACACTAGATGCTGTTGCTTTGGTAGTCCATTCTGTTCTTAGAAATTAAGGTAAGGGCTGCCGTGCATATGGCTGTGCTTTTCTTGATTACTCCTCAGCCTTTGATATGATCCCACGCCATCTACTTCTTAGCAAAACCTCTGCATGCGGCTCTCCCGGCTGGGCTGTGTCTTGGCTCGGGGAATATTTCACTTCCCGCACTCAATTGGTTCAGTGCGGAAAGCGGAAATCCATGGTCCTTCCCAACAATTGTGGAGTTCTTCAAAGGGCTACATTATCCCCCCATCTCTTCGCTCTCCACACTGACGACCTACGATCGACAAGCCAATGCTTGTTTGTTAAATGTGTTGATGATATGGTTGTTGGCCATCCGCTCAAAAGTCATTCACATCTCCAAATACTGAAGGATGCCTTAGACCATGTCTCAACATGGTCGTCAACAAATGGCCTTCTACTTAACGAGCGAATGTCAGTCCAGTGTATTTTTCGACTGCGACCTTCTCCCAGTCCCGAAATTGTCGACAGTCTGCCCACCAAAGTATCCTCTTTCCGATATCTTTGCGTTACACTATCATCCAAACTTACATTTTCTCTTCATATAGAAGGCCTTTTTATCAAACTCCGTAAACTTTAATGTTATATCCACCGCTTGCGTTCATATCACACACCGCAAGCCCTAATCTGGCGCTTTTAGATGCCTGTATTCTTCCCCTTATTCTTTTCTGCTCTCCGGTTATTTTTTCCAGCCTTACTTAAAAAAGACCTAGTCATTTTGTAACGTAGCCTCTGAAAGCTCTCTTCAGCTGCCGGTATTTCCTATGCTTTTTTAGCTGACATTATAATACAGCGCCGGTTTAAAACGGTCAAGCTATTAGCCGATCGTATTCTTAATGAGGTCACCCACCCTCTCCACTCTGAACTAATGAATGCGAAGTCTTCCTGTCCCATGCGTCGAGGTTTACGTCATATGTCTTGCCGCACATCAGCATATTAGCACTCGGTACTCCCATTCCTAGCACGCTACCTGACTTGTAAAGAAGCGAAACCTGAGAAATTGAAATCCGACCTGTCTCCATAGTTCATATTGATATCGTGTAAAACTTGAATTGTGAGTATAACATGATCTTTTACCTTTGGACTTTTAACATGACCCGTTATTTACCTTATCCTTTGCCCTCTGTGAATGAAGCTATTTTCCTGAAAGTTCAGCGTTTTAAAATCCTGAATATAGCACTATTCTTCTTCTTCTTCTTTTTCTTCTTCTTATTCTGATGATGCTGATGCTGATGGTGATGATGATGATGATGAGGGGTAATGAGCCAGAAATGGCCATTTCAATCTTCCCTATCTTTGTCCAGACTACAGGCTGCTATGCGGCTTCCGACGAAGCTCGAGAAATGAAGCCCAAGGCAGAGCAGGACAAATGCGTTCCGTTAGCGATCGGTCAACATTTCTCAACTAGTGTCAGAATCCAGCTCCTTTATGCATTGCAGTGCCCTCGTTTAAAGACTACGAAGATAATTTGTCGACAGAATGGAGACGCCAGCAGCGTATACACGACTGCGGTCAGGGAATATCAGCCCGTGATCTGCCCGACATGCATACTTACCAAGTAGTAGTCATCATCTACATATGTCGGCAGAAGTGACGGTGGTTTTATTCACTTCACCCGGAACATTATTCTGCATAACACCCACGTCAGCGTTCCAGGAGCATAGATCAAGATCATATCGATGAACGAGAGGGAGGTGTGGCCTTTAGGCCATTAAGTTTGTCAGTGGGTACTTTACTACAAAGAGGTTATTGATTCAAAGCGCGGAGTACGCAGAAATTTTCGAAATACCGCGATGCTCTTGCCAATAGAGAACCTGCGAGAAACCCGTCGACCCTTGCTTGCAGGTAGGGCACTCGACACACCCTCGAGGGATTAGAGGACTGCCTCTGATGGCAGCGAACAGGCGACTTCCAGGAAGCATTTCAGAACAGGAACAGAGTTTATGATTCTCGAGAAAAATCCTGCTGTGGGTCTCAGATCAGTAGGCGAAAACCCCATTCTTCTTAAGTAGAGGATAGGTTGTAATAAAGGCTATTCAGTCTAGGCAATACAATGAAGTTCATGAAAGTAGAAAAATGGGAATTCTTATTCAAATGTTTGTAAAAAAAAGCGCGTCAGGATTAAAATGTGCAATCTTGTCAGTCTTCGGAAGTAACTAAATTGAAAAATACGTAACTAAAATTAAAATCACCCAACTAAAAAACGTAAACTAAAGTATCAAAACCCACTTAACCGGATTTTTTATAATGAAAATAGCAACTATAATAATGAACTGAAAACTAAACCGAAAACTGAACTTCAATATAGGTAAGCTGAAAAAAAAGCAAAATAAAATAAATTCCCGCAAAGTCCTTGTGCATGTAAATTGAAGGTGTGTGCGGCGCTTCACTCGGCGAAGTATACTTGACTTGACTTGCGTTGAAGTAGAGGACCTTCAAGCACCATTTTCCTCAGGAATATCACGAAACATAATCAACTATAAAGTATAAGTAAAAAATTTCCCAAATTTGTCCCATCCAATAAACTATGAGTAAGTTAGTAAGTGATATAAGTAAATGTCTGTGGTTTAGTTATCGCGCGCTATTTTGTTGCGAAAATATTAGATCAGTTAAACAATTTCTGGGACCCAAAATAGGGTTCCACAGATTCTCGCTTGAAGCCATCATTAAATACAATCGCAGATAAGGGTAGTGCCCGTGCCAGCGTTGTAGTATTTATAGGGCACAGCTACCATGTAACCGTAGTGACTAGCTTCACATAAAGTGCTTTTGTGAACGTTGGTCGTGACTATCTCAAGTCCAGGTGCACTCTGGGAACGCTTGCTGCTTCCGGTCTCTGGAACAGCCAATCACAGGCCGACTCAGACAAAACTCCATGTGATGACTGCCGAGCAGACATCACTTCAGACGCCGTCCGCTGTCTTGCGGTTGTGTGGTCGCTCAGAAGGCAATATACTCCTACCTATCTCCCATTCCCTCTGTACAGAATATACTCTTCCTGCCACTCTGGTCTTCCAATTATTCCTCTCTCTTCTCCTAAGTAGCTGGCCATGGAAGATCGCGGCCATTAGGGTTAGCCTTCTAGCCCTTAACGCACCCTCGATATAACCACTAGCCTAATCTAATTAGCAGATCCCGGTGTTTGCATATCACCCGTATCTGCGATAGTCTCTGATGATAGATTCGAGGGAGACTTCGAAACTTCAGGCGCATAAATGCCACGTTCCAGCGATCACAATATCTTCTTCTTCTTCTTCTTCTTTTTCTTCTTCTTCCTCTTGAGACATGACACTGGCAAGCAGATTTATTCCGAGGAAATAATTGCAATCTAGAACAAGTACCTGTGAGATTGTCTACTCTACATCAGAATCTGAAATGATCATCAGGCATGTCTAACTGCACACAATCCCTGAATGTGCATGACTGTACATACCTTCACTCGTCGGTATTTTGTTTTCTACTAAGATCACACTGTGCACAGATCGAGTTAACATTGTGCATAAAGGTCTCTTTCGGGTGGCTCCTTTAAGAAAACGTTTTTCCACGAGCACAAAGGGCTGAAGGCAGATAAAAACTAGCACAAGGCGTTACACCCGCGCATTGCATTCAGGAACAGGCCGAATTTTGTTTACTACGCGTGTACAGATGTTGGAGTAAACAGCAAAGTGAGAGAGCTCGACTGCAGGCTCCGAAAATGCCTGCGGTTTATACACCCACCACCAAACTTTACACGAAAATCCAGGTATATATTTGGACGTAGCGTGGGTTTAAAAGTTGTCCCAGATGTCCATGACTGCAGTCAACAAGATGCACGGTTTCCTGTCGTTGTTCTCGCTGCTGATATTTTGCGGAAGTAAGTCTTAGCTTTTCTTATTTTGTTTACTTTTCACCCGCCCCAATTTATTATTTATACTCTTGTGGCCTCATCTATGCGCCTTTGATGGGGTAACGCTGACTGCTCAGGTTAGTAGCATATGCAGATAATAGAGCATTTAAGAAGACCAAATTGACTGGAACGTCTACCGTTAAGCGTATGTCTGACTTATAATGGCTTATTAGTCAGTACTTACCATTCTGTCTCCCTTTTGCTTGTCAGAACTTTATTTTTTATTGATACAACTATACGTAATATGCGGAAATATTTAAGGTCCAAATATCTCATCGTTTGCATCACCTCCCAAAGAAGACAAAGACGGAGGCACCAGGACATAGCCTGAATTATACTAAGACTAACGTTTCGGACACCAGCTTGTTTCCAACGTCAGAGTAATGTGGTGGTTGTTCCTGTTTGCCGGCACCGTTTCAGCCTTGCCTGCTATTATATCCATGCTCGACGCACGAACTTTGATCTGTTTGTTCGCTGCTAGCTGTCCATGAGATTGACAGCTGAGGGGCACGCATGACCTCTGTCTATTTTGTAGCTGTCCTTATTGCTGGAAAATCAGCGTGCCTACTGGTCCGTCTCTCGTCGCGTAGGATTATGTCAATCTCGCAGGTGCGGTGGTGCTCACGGGGCTCTTGGCCGACTCTTCTCTTGTTTTCCTCTAGTAGCTGACCTCCAGAGTGGATATTTCCGTGGTTATTCGATGGTAGTTGATTGCCTTCGATGAAAATGTTCATGGAAATCTAGGGTCTGACCTTTAAAAGTCATGCCCCATCTACCTTCTTCCATTTCATGCACCTAATAATTTTTTCGACTATTTTCTTGATTGTTATCTGGAGGTCATATACTAGAAACCGCATAAAGAACGTTGGGGGACCTACTGACGAGCCGAACTCCTCGTTGCTGCATCATGCAGCATCAGAAACATCGTCGAGACATCTGCTTGGGCTTTTAGCTAGTATTTATGCGGAAGTACGGTATAACATCATTGTCATATATATATATATATACATATATATATAGCAGTAAGGGGGTATGACAGCGTCTGGGGGTAACTTGATACATAACTGTTTCGGGCTTATTAGCCTTCATCAGCCAAGCATAACCCTGAACACCAGCTGGTCGGACAACACAAACAAACGCACTCACAGACGGTGCAGTTGGTCCACCACTGGTGTCTATCAG
>JAYGXS010000003.1:12451856-12488497 GCA_036362985.1 Ligula intestinalis
GATCTTTGTAGGGAACAAAAAATGTCTCTTTGTGCCCTGTAGCTTCGTATATATAATGGTAGATGGGTGCTCAGCGATAGGTACAGATCTCACTCGTTCCATTATGTTGAGCCTTGGGACACGCTGTCGAGCCAACCGGCATCCGCTCAATGACTGGTATATTATAGGGTTGAAATACATTTCCGACAAAAACCAGGGAGACTGGAATGGCCCTTTCTGGCTCATTACCCATCAGCAGCTTGTCACACCCAACCCTAGGGGTAAGTGCTTCCAAGAATAGGCGTGCACCGATCTAATTGGCTTCCCCAAGTTTCGTATGGGTGATAGGGATCACGAGCATGCGGCCACCTGCCAGATCGAAGTCGACCCAGCTATGATGACACAGACGGATGATAACGTTTGGGAGTAACTTGATGCAGATCTGTTACGGGCACATTCAGCGCCTTTTTCCAATCTCATAACCGAAGCAAGGGTAGCTCCTGGGTTAAAACAGTGTAACTATGAAATATGCTAAACCATGCCACTTCCATTCGGGTAACGTCATAGCTGCTCGTTTTTCATTAGCTTTTTATAGTACAAATCGTGTTCTATAGTCACTGTATATTTCTAATGTTATGTCTGAAACTTATTTATAGCGTAGAAGACTGTATGCTCTTCCTTAAATGGAATATACATCCTGAAATATAGAAGCCCTAACTTAAGCGAAACGGCAGGAGCTCTTTAAAATTATTTGGGAATTGAAGAACCTTAAAAAACTTTTAAAATAGCTTCTATTCGAGTATAATATTTGATGGAGACTTGAGTTACTGCCGAAGGAGTACAAGGATGGGTATAATTGTAAATGCATCTTAAAAATAATAAAAGTAAAATAAATAAAAGTAAAATTCTTCGGGAAGCAGCAATAAACTTTATCTGTAAATTCTCAACGCTAGCACGCTAGGTCGTCTTCGGACGCGAGGAAATAGTGTGAAGAGCAGTTCACATTTTTAAATGAGCCAAAAAATCGATAATGCTGTGTCAGCTGTGGACTGTAGCATGTTTTTGTGGTTGGTCCTTTTTTCAGGCATTTTTAGGGTTGGATATGAAAAAAGGATGGGAAAATAAATACCACATAAGTTTAAATTCGAGCGAGTATGACCCTGGAAGTCCCTAAAATTAGACAAATGTAATAGCCGGCATCGTGGCTTTGCTAAAACATCTGGAATAATGCTATTTAATAGTCATATTTCATTTCTTCTGATTCAACATAAGATGGCAGCATTAGTTAATTTAGTGCACCTCCTTAATCATATGAAACAGGTGGTAGTAGGGTTTTATTGGTGGTCCAACTTACCATTCTAAAGTTAGATAAAGCTAGTTCGCGGCGAGAAGCGTCGCGGAGACCTTCAATTTACATGCGGAAAAACTTTATCCCGGCGGCCACGGGAAACTAATTCGACTGCATTTTTTTACTTTTCTCTTAACTCTAAAAATTTCCTTCCCTGCTTATCCTATTTAACCACCCCAAGTACCCTATAATCACCGTTCACATAGGAAAAGATGCTGGGACTAGGGGGTATATGAGGTGCACTACATAAACTACTATTGCTCATTAGTTTCTGAATTTGGATTAATATCTCATGTGACACACCATTGTCCCCCTGTACTCACCCAAAACTGTGATTGAAGTAGGCACAGCTTGAATTTGCGCTCAAATCTCTTAATGGAACCCTCCTTTTATTTTAGGCTGTTTGGCTAAGATAGAATGCCCGCAAAACAACGACATGTACGTTTACTTCGATGCCGAGGAAGAAATAACGGTGAGCGACCTGGACGACGAATCCAATCCATACCGCATTTGCAGGATCCCCCTTACGAAGTTTTGGTCTTTAATTTTAGGATGTCACAACAACTGTCCAAATGTCCATTGGCGCTAATGAAGCGCCCTGCAAGGCACCAAATTTCTGCTGGCAACTTGTCAGCCGTAGGTTAAGAATGTCTTTGCTTGCGGGGGTGTGCCCTTCTAGCATTTCCCCAGCTGTTGATATATCCGCTTCTGTTGGTGTTTCAAATTTCTCCTTTTAGGCCGCCAGTACGCTATTATACGTGGCAAATTGAATGGGGAAAACGCAGCCGCCATCTTCTACCCCGTGGACAGGCGCCAGGAACCCGTCGCTCTCGTGTACAAAAAGATGGCTGGCGTAGGCGACGGTGAGTTTTTTGAAATGGTTCCTTTGTCGGCGGAGGAACAACGTAGATTTCAGAGGTTTTCTATTATCATGCTTGCCTCCCTGTGGGACAAACTGGTGCGGTGCATGAGTTACCAGGTCGTGTGTGGCACGCGTAGACGGGCCATTTTTAGCTGCTCACCAGTTCCTCTTTACTCAGTCTTACTGTAGAGTAAGATGCCGCGCAAGTCTGCTGCTGTCATGCTGCGCGCTACAAGTTGGAGGTTGTTGTGTAGGACAATGTCTTCTCTGTATGTGTTTGAACCACCGCTATTTGAAGGAAACGTCATATTTTGAAAATTGAAGCGCGTAGAAATTAGAAGAACTGTTTTATGTCGGCCAAAGTGAACAGGCCCTGGTGTATCTGACCAGATTGACTGCGTCGTTGAGCCTCAGTGACGCAGACAGCATAAAAGTTTACCGTAAACGCCAGCCGTAGCATTAATTAAAGAAGCTTCGGTGGATATCTCAATTATTCTCCCACCTCGGAACTTAAGGAAGTGTTCGAAGTCATTTCCATGCGCATATTGGCACGGGACGTACTATCGTCAGCTAGTTGATCTATTCACATCAGAAGATCCCCAGATCGAAAAAGTCAGGCAAGACAATGTTGGTGGACAAAGCTTTACTGCCGCCAAATTAACGGTACAAAGGCTGTGTTAGGTTCCTGGTCAGCGCACCAGATGTTTCCTTGAAGTTGTGTGTTCTTTTATTGCTTTGTATGCACGATACGTACTCTGCCGTCTGCAACCAATCAAATAAAGCGGAACTATCGCTTGTCTTGGGGCTTATACGCTTAGCAAGCAGCGAGTGAATCAAAAGCGTTAGAAAGGCCGATAGCGTGTGATGTCAATAATAATGTGTAGCAGAGAGAAGGCAAGATGAGGCACGCTTAGTTGGGCTGAGCAGCGGACTCCTGCAGGACTAATGATGTTAATGCACCATCCGGTGGAAACTGCCGTAATTGGGTCTCTGTTTTCTGAAACAAGCAAATTAGAAAGTTGACTCCCAAGGGGTACGTAATTTGATAAACGACAGATCAACCGTCATCGATCCACTGTCTGTACCACTGCAATACTTCCGAAGAACGATGTCCTGCACGTGAATGAGCTTATAGTGAGAGAATATTTGCGTGGATCCAGAGTCATGACCAAATAAATAAGGCCAAAGACGGGAAGGGGCGTAGCCTGAGCCGCCCCTAAGCGTGCTGACACACCGGGTTCGAACCCACGAACCAACCGAATTAGGATTCGTTGCAGCCTGACGCTCAGTTGCCCAGTCGGCCGCTCCAGACAAACCCACACGTGTCTGACCGCGTAGTCCGAGTTAGGCCGTCTGTTGGTAGCGTTGTAATCTGACAAGTACTTCTGCCAAGGCAAATATCGTCAGTTGGTCCGCCGTGAAGCATACACCAACAGATTTTAGCCTTTCCTTCCTATCACTGACTGGGCAGACTAGCGGATTGAAGGCTAAATAAATTTATTGTTCCTTGTGTCGTACCTTTTGTACGTCCTGGCAATTATCACCACCTGGTTAAAACAAAGGTTATTGAAACAGGCTTTGTTAAACTCCTCTGGCTTGAGTTTTGACCCAGGCACAAGCCATTTTCTGCGTTGTTATACTACTTATCCCCCAAGCAGCAAAAATATCAGGTGCTTTAACAAATAAGAGAATGGTGTACGCCCGCCACGACCAAGATGCATTGGCAGAACGTCAAGGTGGTCTGAGTCTGAGTCACAAAACTTACGGAGTGTATATATAGCACGTACAGCTTCAAAAAAAAACGTTTCGAGAAGTTAAAAGATAACAGACTTAATTGCAATGGAGAAGCATACAAAATCTGTAAGCGAACATTTTTGCCAAAAATAATAATTGCATTTCTAAGTACCCAAAACTCAGTTCTCCAAAGTTGTCAAATTGAAACATCGTCTGAAAGCGAGGTTAGTATGCCGTATAAGTTGATTACCACGTGCTAAAGTTCCATATTCATCGCTGTTACAACCACACTTATTCTCCCCAGTATACCTGAATGTACGTTTAAATATCTCGGTTAAATATTTAGCAGCTTAAACGTATATTTAAGTTTCAAAAAAAATATAGCAAAGGAGAAAAATGAAGGAATTAGTAGTATGCTTTTTAAAATTATTCTTAATTTAAAAATTTCTTTGCGTGCTCTACTGACTGCAATTTTAATAATTTCGATCATATTTGTATTTGATGTTGGTTTTCATCCTGATTTCTAACTACCTGCAATCCGGTTTAGGGTTTTTATGCCTTTTATCTGCCCTAGTTCAAGAGCAAACCCCTTAGGGCTGATGTTCTTAAACAGGTTTAGTTGTCAGACGGCCATAGTAGGCTATGCCATAGCACTTACCGTAAACATCAACGTTCACAGTCATCGCTCGAAATAATGTGCAAAACCTATGCTTACTTTACGTGAACGAAGCTTGTTAGAAATTCAGTAAAACAAGAACCTTTATTCTGTTATTTATCAAGTGGTACATTGCTAATTGATTTGTTTTCACAGTGAGGTCATTTGCTGCCACTGCAATTCAGCGGATCTGGATTTGAAAACCTATCGCATAAAAAAAACATTTCTTCCCAGTTAGCCACCGTATCCCAGTGAATAAACTTTAGCAAACCTGGAAATTTTCGCTAAAATGTATTTTACCCTTGCTAACCATTACAGATCCAATACTGCCGTCAAATGTCAAAGTACTTGATGCAATCTATGTTAGCCCTGACCAAAAAATCGATCAACGACTTATTTTTGACTCGGAGATTCGGGTGAGTCTTGGTGTGCAAAGGTGCTATGTGTTCTGTTAAATGAATTTCCCTGCTAAAAGATACGTGATTCTTAATTCTTTCAGAGCGTTTTCATCGTCGGTTCAATTGACCTTAAACCATCCCCGGACGTCCAGCTTCTGCTTGTTACTGCATGGAGTAAGTCAAAACGAACTTCTCTGTTTACAAGTATAACACCCAGAATGATAACGTCTGACTCGTGCTAAAGTTACTTTGTCCTCTCCTGGTTGGTCAAAGACATGCTTTAATAACTGAAATCCGTTCACCCAAACCCCCCAGGGGGATGACAGACTCACTGTCAGTTAAATCAGCGGCGGATAAGCAAGCCTTAGTGCCCCAATTTCGCGAGCAATTCAATCGCCGCAAGATGACTTTGTCCACTGGAAAGAGGCTTTACCAAAGGTACATCAGTCGTAAACACATAAGTGCTTAAATACTCTTATAGACTTGAACCGATATGTAAGGCGCATGAAACCGAGTTTTCTAAATGGCCTCAAAGAAACACGAAGGTTTCCCGAATCAGAGGCCAGGGAAACTGATTAAGTTGAAGAAGCTTCTACTGTGAGAAATAGTTTTACGGAGAGGAATTACGTACGTTGGTAGGCGTCGTGTTCTCGTGAAGCTAGTGCAAAACTTACACAACCAGGCAAGGAAGCCAGGCGGACGGTATGAGTCAGCGTTTGAGCTGACGGCTACCTAGGTACTGACTCTGACTTTTGGTTGTTCACTCCCATTTTCACCGAGAATAACCACAGCTTTGAAAAAAAATTGACAAATTTGATTAGAATACTGAAGCAGTGTTGAAAAGAAAGCTCAAGGCTAGAGTGCAGCATAAGAATGGCTGATTTTAAACTGGTTGACCAGGTTAAAACTCGCACAAAATAGATCTTGAAACATGAAGAAGTAAAAAAAACTTTTCCGATTTAACGTTAACTGAAAATATTTCAGAGTAATGGTGATTATCGTGCCTGCTTTCTTGATCATTTTATTACTTTGGTGATGCTGGTATCCATCCAATGACCGGAAAGACTTTTGAGTTTTAATTGGCAAGGATCGAGTATGTAAGTCCAATATTTGTGTTACTGTAAGGCATTGTCTGAGTTGATTTGGGTAGAAATGCTATCTTGTGTGGAACTAAGTACTATCACACTTGACCCAGCCAAAGGTAAACAGAATTGTAAGAGTGTAGTTAACTTCTCCGCCGAAAACATCTGATTTTTTGTAAGTAAATTAATCACAGAAGTTGACTGTACAATGTATTTCTTTCTGGGAATTAAAGCACTCCTTTATTGCAGGAAAGGGCAGATTGCCTGGATGCCTCAAAACTAAGTCAATCGATTTATCGATCTGACGTCGGCGTCCATCGCCCTGCCCAGCCATCTTCGGACTGATAGCACTGGTGTTTGATTGCTCCCATCCATAATAGTTGATTGGCCGCTGCCTCTTATAGCAGTTGCTCGTCTTTCATTGACGCCTTTTACCTCTGACGATGGACTCCATAAAGAGCCCGAAAACTCAGACCAGTAAAATTATGATTTCGGTGATCGAAACACCTTCTCCTTTTCCAGCTAAATTAATTGATTATTGGAAGCTGTAAGAAAACGTACAAATTCTGAGAGTAATATGAAAATTCCAAAATATTTTCCCCATAATTTTTCGTTCCTAGTACATGGATTACTCCAGTGCGATTGCGAATTAATGAATAAATCAAGTGTTTTGACTGTTTTTACCCTCTTAAATTTATTTTGTGTCAACAGCATAAATCCATAATACATCGACATACAGATTTCAGAATATCGGAATTCGCACATTTTTTTGAAGATTTCCAAAATAAATGTCTTACGTCCTGTGATAGTTCGTCAACAACTTATCCGGCACAAATTGTCCTTTAAAGAGAATCAAGCCCACCAACTCGCTAGGCCGTATACAGTCAGCGACGAATATTATGTACTGTTAAGGAGAATTTTAGAATGCCTATTTGATTAAAGATGGATACTGAAGTGATGCCGTTATATATACAGGGTGTCCCAAAAATGTATAACCATTTAGAATAATTGTAAATTTGGCTTTTATTGTAATTTTATCATTCCAAAAATGTACAACTATTTACAAGTATCATTTTATTGTTTTTCACTGCATGTTCTCGAACTGACGCCCGTTTAATCCAGCCACTGCTGACAACGTGAGGCAATTGAATCGCACACACCATGAAACAATTCCATTCGTATTAGGTGGCATTCATTTTCAATGGCTTCTTTCTTTCTAAATCATATAAAATTTTAGTCGAAATGCAGTAGAAAAGCAATTAAATTATATTTCTAAATACTTGCACATTTTTGAAATGATAAACTTACAATAAACATCAAGGTTACAATTATTAAAAATGTGTATATATTTTTTTGGACACCCTGAATATTATCGTGGAGTATAATCCCAATATTATTTAGACAAGCCAGGATGTTGACTTTTGAATTCATGGCTTACAATTTGCCTGCAAAATCCGCATTCGGTCAATCATGACTATAATATGCAAGGTACATTTTCCATTTGATTCTAGATAAACTTATAAATCATAAATTTTACATCAATTCTGATCATAAATACCCTTTTTTGTTCACAGCTAGTCGCACCTTCAAAGTTCATAGACAAAAACATCGTTATTTACGTTTTAAAGTAGTTTTTTATGAAGGAATTAGTATGCTGCGCCATTGTCCGGTTAGGTAATCATTCCTAGCAGATATGGCAGTTCAGAATTTGGGTAAAAGTTGCATGCGAGCAGTCAGTGATCGTACGTTTAGTACGTTATCTACCCTTAAATCCTACGATTAACCTCTTACTTTTAAAGATACACATCTCAAAGATATGCTCTTCTTGACTGGACGCATGAACACTACTGCGCTGAATATCATGATTACGAAGGCGAATGAAACAATGGCGATGGTTCCTCTCGTACCCGCGCCACTCCCACCACTATCGCCACCGATATACGTCAGCTGGTCGGTTGACAAGGCTATTGCTTATGCGGGAAAGCAAACAAAAACACTGTTTCAATGCCTCAACGAATGTCAACGGAAATACTACCAATATCTTGGTTGACCTCCTGTGGACGACACGGGTGATTCTTGCAAAGACCTCATTGAGCTTTCATAGATCACATCAAATAAAATTCCACAGTTAATTTGCATTAAGTGTAATTGTTCTTGCCTATATGTTCAAATTGATTTGATTTTCAAGAGCGCAATAAAAGTAAGCAAACTAATGTGTGATTATTCTATGGCGCCCCTCAGCTGAGCAAAATTTGGAATCTGCAGTAAAATACTTATGGTGACTAAAGGCAGATGCGTTCAAGTCTGAGGAGGTAGAAAACCAACCTATTAGTTTTAAACTAGCGTGCTCGGATGGTGATTTAGTACCGAAGATTGGGTATGATGGGCCTGTGATGGCTAATAAGCCAGGAATGGCCATTGCAGTCTCTCTGGTCCTTGCTGGAAATGTTGACTAACATGATCGTTAAATGGGCGCAAACCATTTTAATCGAACTGAATATAGAAGATCGAGAGACCCTGAAATTGAAGCCAATACGCAAGGTTCCAACTCCGATCATCTGCTAAAAGATTGTTGAAAAGAGTCAGTAAGTCTTTAGAATCAAAAGCGTTAATTGTCAGAAGAACCTAATTCGAAGAAGGAATGATAGGAATTTGGTGTTTAAAGTAGAATTACACATTACTTTTTATTTTAAACTTCGCTTAAGTACTTATAAGGTTCACGCAGTTTATTGCTCCGTTCTATTTGCTCCGGACCGGACTGAACTAAGCTTACGTCCTGGGTCATACACATGTGCAGTTCTTGCGATAGATCTGGTTACGACAGTGTGAAAGTTGACTGATCTCGGGGTAAGCAAAAACACTTTTTTCTGAATCAGTCGGTTTCAAAGTTAACCGCAACTGCCTATTCCCTATTTACCACGTTCCTCATTTAAGCGAAAATGCGATTCCTAGAAATTTATTGTGAAGAAGTAGATGCGATCACAAGTACAAGAAAATTATTTGCCTGACGTTTTGGATTCCTTAACGAACCCACTCTTGGAGATAGAAGACAGTTTCTGCTATGGAATCCAAAATTTCCTCGGTGATTTATTCGGTAACACAGGGGAAAACTACCTGGACATCCTATAGGGTTTTGCTCAGCCAAAACTTCAGATGAAAAGTGTCCTTGGTAATGCGTTCTCGAGAGAGAGAGAGAGGAATGTTTTATTTAGAATGGAATATCCCAAAATTTCAGCAAAAATGGCTCCATGCACGGAGAGCATGGGAGAAAGAAAGTAAGGGGTCATGGTAAAAGGCCAAAAATCATATTATACTCAAAATTAAAGTTTTGCACGATATTCGCATCTACTATAGAGGCAGGTCAGATTCTTACTTCTTAATTTCTGCTTTAAATGTGAGGTAGCGTGCTAGGCATGAGAGTACAGAGTGCTGACATGCCAATATACGGCAAGACATAGGACGAAAGCCTTGGCGCATTGTACGGGAAGACATAGCAGCCATTAGTTCAGAGTGGAGAGGGTGAGCAACCTCACTATGAATGCGATAAGAAAATTGCTGGACAGTTTTTTAAGTGGCACTGTACTCTAATGTCAGGACATTCAATACGCCGCCGCCGCCGATATCGTTTACGGCACACCCCTCCGTTTGCCGGGTGAGATCGTGCAGTCTTTCCCCCTCACCACTGGCGTCACGAACACATTCATGCAACAGCTAAAACAGTGCATGGCCCAACTGCGTCCAACCCCCACTCGCTCGACACCCCGACGCGTTTTCGTCCATGAAAACTTGAACACTGGACCATTCGTTTTCTTCCGGCACGATGCAGTTCGCAGGCCCCTTTGCCCACCGTAATACGGTCCCTTGAAAGTGCTGCAACGGAAAGACAAATATTTCCTCATTCAAAATGCTGACGCTGCTGAAACGGTCTCCATCGACAGACTGAAACCGGCCTACGTTGAATGCACGCCACCACCCGCTTGCTCGTCCGCTCCTGCTGCACTTTCGCCCCCATTCCATCTGCCGATTTCAGTCAACCGCTACTGCTACCCGCGCCATCCGACACTACCACGAGAAGCAGGAACCCTACCTCGATTTCCCAAATTGCTAGGTGCTTTCTTGAAGATTAAGTTTCCTTACCGATGGATCCATCGAAGGGGTACCTCGATTTGGTGCCGCAATTGCTTGTGTCATAAGCCTAGCCTAACCTAACGGAATGCCAGCATAACTTTGCAGGCTGTCCTGAGGCGTCGTGCCTGTAGCTGATTGCCAAAAATCATTCCTTTGACAAAAAAGGACTGCCTCAAGGTCTCGCGTCTTCGCTGTTACTGTCCCCACGCGATGACCTTTACCGTTGGACCGCACACACACAAGCGAGGCTGCGCACGTGCCGAAATAGTTGCAGTTCCTCAAGGGCCACTAAGGTGTGCCACAAACGAACACGCTTGACAGTCACTTATAAATAATTGTCACATCTGAGGCAGTGATTTGCAACACGGACTGGACATAACCAGTTCACCTCGCGCTCGGCTTCTTCCCAAGGCTTGGATAACGCCAGCGGCAGACCTGCCACCCGAGAAAGCAAGTTCGGGTTTTGTACACACAAAACTCTCATTCGGGTTGCTTTCACTTTTACGCCCATCATATTGTGTAACTCTTTGGGCATTCCAAAGTGCGTAATTAAACAGTGACGGCACAGTTTGTCACCGTTACAGCACCTTGACTTGCAACGTTTCTACCTGGAACAATTTCAAAAGCCATGTGTACGCCATTAAGCCTTGTAACCGGTCACAGCTTGGGGACGGACTCTTTACGGTTTGCAGCGATATTGGAAGAGAAGTAAAACGTAACATTGAGAGGGGGATTGCATCCACAATTAGCTCAAGGTTGTTGAAAATGTAGGAGGTATACGGCTGGTCCAAAACGCAAAACTACATCTACTGCTGCTGTTATGCTAAACCTATCGATGAGCAAAGAGAATCTATAATTAATTAAATTTTTAAAGAGCCTTTTGGAAAACCTTGTAATATTATTTAGCAATTTTGTCCTTCGGACCATTGCAATGCGCGACAGACATCTAAGGTGTGACCTTTTTTGGTTACTCTTCGACGTCCTTCGTTGCGTAAGAAATAGTCCGTATCTAGACACCTGCGTTTTTAAGTCACAACAGTCTGCACAGCGGACGAGATTTTAGGAAAGCCCATTGTGTTGTCATCTCTCCTTTCTATCGTAGGCTGTCTGTGAAATGTACCTGTTGAAATTCGCCAGAGGTCACAACACTGAAATCACGCACGCAACTATGAAATGTCCCTCCCGACGCTGAAAAACGTCCTGATTTGGTTTTTGTACGAGAGATGGATGATTTTTAGATGTCTGAGTCAACATGCCTGCCGCAAACACCGGATCAGCCATCTGCGAAGCATACCGAACAGAACAAAGAGGGGAGCCTAATGGATTGACAAGCAATGTCAGAAGTACACAAGCCTCTAATTCATGTCATCATGTCCTTATTATGAGTGCCAGTCAGTCTTACGGAGCATATGCGGACTCAGCGCAAGAGTAAGAAGACCCATCCGCTCCAACTTAATGACACACCACCAACACTACCGGTAATAATACCATAACCAGGGAGGACCCTTGTACCCCTCTGTAAAAACAGTATGTCTACCGTGAGCTGCAAACGGCGTATGATCAAGTCACCCTCTGAAATGTCCAAATGTGTGCGAGAGCAATTAGCGTATTCAAACTGATTCTCAAGGTGGAGGGTAGGGCATTCCGACTTTATTTTTCTGCCGTAATGCACGCCAAATGCTCAGATCATACCTGCCTACCAAACGCCAACGCTCGCCGCCTGTCTTACAAAGCATCCCGGCCGAAGTTTAAGACGCGCGTAAGCCCATCTTCCCATTTGTTGTCCTTGTTGCAAAAATACTATGTCAGTGTGCACATTGGTGTTCTGTTTGAGTTGCAGAATGTAGAAATCTTGTGGTGGATATTAGGCCGAATTCTTCACATTCCTCAGTGCTTTATCATTTTAAAATAAGGGTTAATAAATTTTGGAAAAAATAGTGACCTCAGAAAAAATTAGTGAAAAACTCTTGCGATGAAGGTTGGGAAGACATCAGAGACCCCTACTTTTGGAAGAAGTTGCAGGAGAAAAACTTATTCACGAACGAATAAAGAGAAGCCGTATGAGAAACTCTGGGCATGGGATTAAATTCTAGAGGCAATACAGCGACTGAGTACTGTTCAAGGCGGTACAACGTAGATACTACTAATAATAATAAATTGTTTATTGAAGTTCCAAGGGACCCTTGCATTACAAACTTTTTTGATGTCGTAAAAGGAAAAAAATACAAAGTTGGTAATCACAGCTGTGCGTGCGCAACTCTATAATAACAGGAAGGAGTAATGTTTCGCTTAATAAGATAGTAAGTCAGATCGAATAAGCAACAAACTTTCTTGTATAATAATAGTCTCTAGGCAGTAAAAAACTACTACATTGGTGGCTGAATTCAGCGAGCCACCGATTACAGACAAAATGTAGAGAAAACTGCTTAAATAGGTAGTATGATACGGTATGATGCTGTTAAAATAGGATCCTGGTGTTGAGGAGGAGGCTGATAATGGATATAAGACCTCGAAATCTCAGGAGTCTTAATAGAATTATGTGGACGGCTTGCGCCTTTGAACACCCCGTTTCTCACATAAAAATTTCAAGAAAGATTTCAGTCAAGAAAATGTAGACATTCACATCGTGCATTTGTGTTTCAAGGTTATGCTTTTCACAAAATTTTCAATGTGCTGCAATATATAGATATAAAGTCGGTGTTTGAATGTTTCGACAGATTGGGACACAACAATCGCCTCATTTAGGTTAGTGCAAGGGTCGACGAACCGTTTAGAGAAAAATAATCCTGATATAAACTTGTCTCAGGAGATTAGTTGTAGTTGGTAATAGACCTCGGCCTCTTCCTAAATTTGTGGCCCACCGCTGCACCTTTCTAATAAGTTATAATCCTGTCACATCCACGGCCTCCAGGCTTAAATCACGTATGCAAAGTGTGGCCTTTTGAAGGTATCTAAGTTTTTTTGAGAAACAGTCTATCAAAAACGGCAAGTGCACGCTTGATGACGTACAACATTGAAGTTGCACATTTAGCTGGCTTAAAAAAAAAACTATATAGAAGGCTTGAGGCTGTCTGCAATCTAGCTGCCGAGATCTTTCTCTATGTCTGCTTCTTGGAGCGGGATTATGTCCAGATAGTAGAATCGTGATATGAATACTGTTCGTACAGAGAACAAAACTAGAGATAGGTGGATCCGAAACTTCACGGGGTTTAGCAGGGCCACTATTCACATTCAAACGGAGGAAGACATCATCTTTGTTGAAGGGATTAAGCATGTCGAGGGTTTTGCCGATATAGCCAACCAAAAATTGAAACAGTTTTTAGTTTATTTGGTGAGGGTAATAGGCAATGCCCTTGAAAACTGTATGGATTACATGCCGGTGCGTCACACACATGTACATACACATATAAAAATTACCACTACAAACATAGTATTGGCAAAAAGTGTGTAGCATTTTGTACGAATAAGGCTGGAAGTTGAACTCCAGTCTTCGAGAAACAAGAGGGAATGCATGCAATTATCCAAACTTTTTTTGTACAATTGAAGGGAAGTGGCCTGAACGACTGATTGCGGGAGGTCGTTTCACTGTTGTATGGGCCGTGGCGTGAAGAATTCAGAGCGTAGGTTGAGCTTGGACATCTTCGTGCGCAACTTCATTGTGTGCCCACGGAGATGTGGCGAAAGGTGCCACTGAAACACGTCCTGAAAGCGCAATCCTTTTTCAAGACCGTGTATTATTTTGTAAACTGAGGTAATATCTCCTCTTTCTTGCCTGTAATGCAGAAGGAATAAATTAAGTCATGCCAGTCTATCTATGTAAGAGTGGTTCTTTAGACCTCTAACAAGCTTTTTTGCCCGACGCTGCACTTTCTCTAGATATATTGTGCCTTTTGCTAGCCACGGCCACCACGCCTGTATGCCATATTCTAGGTGTGTTCGAACGAATTTACCGTACACTTTGCCATAGAGATCTTCGCCGAAGGCTAAAACGCCCTTATGGTAGCGTGTAGCACCCCCGTGGCTTTATTTGCAGCTTTAGTACATTGTAACGAGGGCCTTAGAGTGTTCTGTATCCAAATACCGAGGTCTTTCTGTGAATATTCGCCGGGACTTGGACTGTTTTTCAGGTGATATATCCTCACACTGTGGGGTTGGTGTTGTGCGTTGGACGCAGGTGCAGGATGGCACACTTTTGTACATTGAAATCCAGGAGCCATCTTCCGGACCACGTCTGCAGTTTGCGAACATTATTTTTTAGAGCTTATCGGTCGCTCGGGCGCTTAACGACCTGCCAGAGCTTAATGTCATCGGCAAACATGATTTTATTGCAGTCTAGTTCATTAAAACTGTCATTAACATAGAAAATGAAGAGTAGAGGACCGAGAACGGAGCCTTGAGGTATTCCACTAAGTTCATCCAATCCGATTTATACTCCCCGATGCAAACGCGTTGTTTTTGACAGAGCAAAAATATCTTGATCCAGTCCAAAATGTTCCTTTTGAAGCCAAGAACGCCTAGTTTACGAAAAATGCGTTGATGGGCCAGGTTGTCAAAGGCTTTGCAGAAATTTATGTTCACTGCGTTTACTTCGAAGCCCTCTTCTAAAGCATTTATCCAGGCTTCAAGCGAAGTCAGGAACTTTGAAAGGCAGGAGCACCCTCGCCAAATGTCGTGCGGGAAATTTGGTATGATGTCATTTTTTATCGCAAACTTTTAGCACATCCTGCTTCACAAGGACCTCCATCATTTTGCAGGAAAGGGAAGTCAAGTAATGGGTCAAAAGCTGTTTGCAGCCATCCTGCTTCCTCCATTATATAACGGTACGATGTTGGCCGTCTTCCACTGCAAAGGGATCCCAGGGATCCCATCAGGTTTAGGAGACTTGTCTGGTTTGATGTGACTGAGGACATGTCTCACGTCTGCGACAGAAAAGGTAACAGTTTCAATGACGGCTGTATATTCGCCAACTACTACTCCCGGATTGTTGTCGGGGGATGACATCATTAACGCCGATCTGAAAAACTTGGACAGTAACTCTACTTTCTGTGGTCCTTCCATTAATACGCTCCAAAGGTTATCCCTTAGAGTGCTTTCTTTAACTGCGGATGTATCCATAAAACTGACTTGGACATATTGTGGCTTGTGTTCTTAATTGGTACTCAAAGACAGTTCTAGCAATTCGTTTTTCCTTACGGAATATATATGTGTATATTTTAAGGGTAACAGGCAAGAAATGCCCTTGAGGACCCTATTAATTTAACGCAAAGAAGGTTATTCTTACAGTTAATGTGCAGTCGGGGGGAGCACATATGATATCATAACATAATTTCGAGTGAATTTTTACGGAAAAGAATGAAAACGGTCTAAAGCCAGAAAAATTATTCACAGTGCTGGCAGTAGGAAATCGTGTTGTAAAAGTCGCCTTTTGTCAAATAAAATCACATCAAGTCTTCTTTTAAATTCCGCAATTGTGTCAGCGGAAACCGTCTCGCTTGGTACCAAGTTCCAAGGCCGGAGGTCTAATCGGGTGCGTTCGTTTGTGACATTGTAAGGATGGCCACGCAAGTGAGTAGTGGTGGCTAATTGGAAGAAATCCTCCAATTTTAGGAAGGAACTGTGGCCCCGGATCATCCGGAATGTCCAGAGCAGGCTGCACTGAACGTTCCTGTAAGACAAAGGAAAAAGGTCCAGTTTTATCAATCTCTCCTGATATGGTAAGTCCCTGAGATCGTCGACCATCTTTGTCGCCCTGCGTTGCACTTGTTCAAGAAGCTCCACATCTTTCTTCAACCACGGTGTCCAAACTGGCATTCCGTATTCAAGATGTGGTTTCACAAAGGTGCCAAATATTTTTCCAAAGAGTTCAGGTGGAAAGATTTTGAACGCTCGTCTGATCCAGTGCAGGGTACTAGTTGCCTTCTGGACGGACGTTTTACAGTGCTCTGTTTGCATCAAGTTCGCGGTTGTCCATATACCCAGATCTTTGTGTGTATCAACCTCGTTTAATGCGGTACCATTGATAAAATAACTGTGTTTCGGTGGCACTTTTCGCCCCGGGCTTATGTGTAGAACATGACACTTTGATACATTAAAGTTAAGAAGCCACGTGGACGAACAGATAACCAGTTTATCGATGTTCGACTGTAGTCTCTTTGCGTCGTCGGCGCACCTAATTTCAGCCTATATTTTTATGTCTTCCGCAAACATGACAACTGCGCAATCAAGCTCATTGAGACAGTCGTTTACGTAAATCAGGAATAGCAGCGGACCCAAAACTGAGCCTTGTGGTACACCACTCTCGACCATTGTCCATTCTGAGGTTGAGTTTCCGACAACGACCCTCTGTTCTCTGAGGGACAAGAAAGTACTGATCCATTGATACATTTTTCCTTGGATTCCCAATTCCAAATCTTCTGCAGAAGAAGCCTATGTGGTACACTATCGAAGGTCTTTTTGAAGTCGAAGGATATAACATCAATTGGATGGCCTTTATCAGCGGCCTTTTTCCACTTCTCCTGTGAGTAAAGAGCACTCGTGAGGCAAGAGCGTCCTGGGCGAAAGCCATGCTGTCCATTACATAGTATTTTGTTGCTTTCGAGGAAATAAATTAAATGCTTCTTAATAATGCGCTCCATTCATTTGCACGCGATGCAAGTTAGACTGACAGGACGGTAATTTGTGCAATCAATAGTTGCGCTTTATATTTGGTAGGTGATGTTGGATATTGAAGATTTATGAACTTATTCCACTGCCTTTGTTTCTTCTTTATGGTACTTTTTATCGTCCGGTTGACCGAAACAAAATCATTAGGTTTGACTTCTAACACAGAAATAAGTTCATCGTGGTCTAAATACCCGAGTGAGCCTCATATAATATAAGCAGAGACAAGGCACCTACAGAAAAATGTTGATCACCTAGGCTTGATCTTCGAAAACGTGCTTCAACATACTAAAATCTACGGCCTTGAGTAGCTACTCAAACCTTCTAAAACTGCAAGTTGGAAAAGTGTGCTTTTCTGAAACACTCGAGTCGCATATTATCAAACGATACTCAAAACTTAAATCGGCTGTGACGCGAGAAGTAGGTAAAGGTTGAAATCGTTACAAATATGGAGTGGGCAATGGACACAACTAACGAGCAGAGGGACCAAATCCTGTACACAATCATTAACGAACAATAGAAGTAGGGTTGGTCCCATTACTGAACATTGAGGACTCCACTATCGATGACTGCGGCCTTGACCGTTGCCATCCTACACCCAACTTATGAACTGACAGCGGGGAAATTTTCAATCCACGTAAAAAGTTTGCATTCGATGCCCATAAGTCTCAAATTTTGCCAAGACGTTGGTGTGGAACACTTTAAAAGGCCTTCAGGCCATCCATGTGGGCCGGTTTCTTTTGCATCAATTGCCCTTGTCCAGCTTTGCATCGTGTAAAGCAAGTTTTTTACACATGACCTACCCCTACGGAAGCCATATTGCGCGTTATAAAAATATTGTGAGATTCCCAATATATCATTAATTGCTTCTTGATGATCTTCTCCATTACTTTGCAGCATATGAAGGTCAGACTCACGGGCCCGTATTTACAGCTGCACGACTACCGCTTTTGTAAAGTGAGGTTATATGCACTGTTTTCAAATACGGTGGAAGAATTCCAGCATCAAACGATTTTTGGCACATCATGGAAAGTGGTTTAGCCAGCTCTCTAGCAAGTTCCTTGAGCAATTTCGCAGGAATCTCAACCGTACATGGACATTTACATTCCTTAAAACTTTTTAGTTCACGGAAAATCGTCCCTTCTCCAAACAAAATATCCTCAATATTTGGTGCTCCCGCGATTTTGTCACTATTAGCAACGAAGGCAGGTTCTGTGGTTAAAACCTACCGAAAGAACTTAGCAAAATGCTCTGCTTTGTGTTTACAGTCAGAGATTTCGAGACCATCATCATTTTGCATAACAGGAATCAGGTTCTTGTTACGTGTGCTTTTTTTAAATAGCTGTATAGCCACTTCGGATTATTGACAGCTCGATGGAGTAAATTGCATTTAAATTTTCGTCATCATCTGGAAACAAAACTTTTTACCTTGTTCCGCTGGATTTTTTACTGGTAAAAGCTCCGTTGTGGCCTGTTTTGCAGAACTTTTCCCAAAGCTTTTATTTTTTATTGACCATTCTTTTTAGATATCTTTTTAGCCATTGAGGTCACCTGGGCCAGATAAAATTCATACACTCGAAATGCAGGAACTAGCTCTCTACCTGTGCAAACCTCTACCTGTCATCTTCTAAAGGTCTTTTGAAGAAAGCGAACTCCCGGAAGAATGGAAGTGGGCATCTGTCCTCCCGATAGATCAGGGAGGTTATCGACTTGATTGAGCAAATTACAGTTCTGTAAGTCTAACTTGCATCGCGTGTAAAATAATGGAATGCATTATCAAGAGGCATTTGATGGGATTCCTGAGAAGCAGCAAAATATAATGCGATGGTCAGCACGGCTTTCGTCCAGGATACTCTTGGCTCAGGAGTGTTCTTATCTTGCATTAGAAGTGAAAAAAGCACAGATATAGGCCATCCAATTGGTGTCATATTTTTTGACTTAAAGAAGACCTTCGATAGTTTACCATACAGGCTTCTTCTACAGGAGATTAAGGACGTAGGAATTCAAGGAAAATGTTTAAATGGATCAGCAGCTACATGTCCCTCGGAGAACAGAGGGTCCTTGTTGGAAACTCAACCTCGGAATGGACAAACGTAGAAAGTGGTGTACCGCAAGTCTCAGTTTTGGGTCAGTTACTCTTCCCTATGTTCGTTAACGACTGCCCCAATGACCTTGATTGCGCAGCTGTCATGTTTACCGATGACATAAAAATATGGGCTGAAGTTAGTTGCGCTCACCACGCAAAGAAGTTGCAATCGAACATTGATAAACTGGCTATCTTGTCATCCACGTGGCTTCTTAACTTTAATCTATCCAATTGTCTAGTTCTACACATAAGCCCGGATCTACAAGTGTCAAAGAAACACATATTTCATCAATGGCACCGTAATAAAAGAGGAAGATATGCACTAAGATCTAGGCATGTGGAGAACCACGAACTTGATGCCAACAGAGCCCTGTTAAAAGGACGTCAAAAAGGCAACTAGTATTCTTCACTGGATTAGACGAGCGTTCAAAATCTTTCAATATGAACTCTTCGGAAAAGTATTTGGTGTCTTTGTGAGACCACATTTTGAATACGGAACGCCAACTTGGACTCTGTGGTTAAAAAAAGCCATAGAAGTCCTCAAACAAGTGCAACGGAGGGCGACAAAGATGACAAATAGACTCAGGGACTTGCCATATCAGGGGAGAGTGATAAAGCTGGACTACTATCCTTTGCCTTACAGGCAGGAACAGTGCAGCCTGCTGTTGACGGTCCGGATAATCAGGGGCCACGATTCCTTCCTGAAATTGAAAGACTTTTTTGAGTTAGCTGACACAAATCACCTGCGTGAGTCACAAACGAACGCATTCAATTGGACCTCAGAAATTTTTATTCAACCAAAGAATGGTAGGACCTTGGAACTTGCTACCAAGCGAGACGGTTTCCGCTGATGCGCTTGCTGGATTTTAAAGAAGAATTGATGTCATTTTATTTGACAAAAGGTGAATATCACAACACGATTTCTTATTGCCAGCACTGTAAAACATTGGACTGGCTCTAGACTGATTTCATATTCTTTCGAACTGTTACGCGATAACTAATTTGAATGTGTGCCATGCTACCGCATCTTGCTACAACTTCGTATTGACTGTAACAATGATATTGTTTTTTCGTACACTAAAAGTGTTATCAAGGGTATTCCTCTCCTGTTACCGTTCAAATATCTATGAACAAGAACTCTCAGAAAATTTCGAATCTTACTGCCGTCAGACGCATCCATAAGATTATATTCTAGGACGTAAGGAAAAAACTGTGGTTCATGCATAGTTTTATTTTTAGCAGGAAGAACTTATGTGATATAAAAACACATACCTGAGCAACCTTTGCAGAAATTTGATCAGCATGAGGCAACAGAACTAGCTTATTTGAATCCTGCAGTGTTGATCATTCTAAAATAAAACGATTCTGAAACGCTGGACGTCCAGGAAGCTTGGCGGGGTGAAAAATCATGAAACAAGATATGCCACGTAACGCTTATAAATAAACAAATAAATTAACACATTTATATTTTAGGCCCGAAGGGCCTCGTCATTGTGAGAGCGTATGCATGTCTGCATTGATTTTGTCAAAGCAAATATTGGCCATTTTGTTCGAAAATGCGTAAATGCACTTAATTTTGCCTAAGTTAATAAAATGTCTGACTTTTTGGAGTACTTTTGAAATTTTATTCATGTAAAGAACAGACAAATGAACATAAATGCACATATGCGCACATGTATGCATATGTGTTCATTGTCGTAACTCTACGAGAGTGCAAAATTTTATTTTATAGCACTTAATCCAACTTTTTATTTGTTCACTCATAGCATGAAATATTGTGATAATTTTAAGCATGATTATTGCTACCTTTAACTGAAACAATACCAGAGTTTCTCGCTAGGTATTCGCTACGCTCTAGGTTTCCCAGTGAAATCAGCAATCAATAAAGAAAACTAATGAATTTATTTCGTTCATTTATTGAGTCCAAATAATTGAGGAAAAACAGGAAGTAGCCTTTGATAGAATTTCTACGACTTCAAAATCCGTTCAGTATACCGGCAAACAGGTTGAAATAATTTTAATGGAGCCCAAAATGCGGTTTACAGGCATGAGCAACTTCTCCCATCAATTTCACTTATATTTCTTTGTGAACCTGCTTCATATTTAAAAGAGTTTTCTGTGCATAAGGATTAACAACTTCTTTTAGGTGGGAGTTCGATGCTTTGACTTTTATAAATAGAATTGCTGCACATCCAAACATGCGCAGCTGTATAATGCATCAGAAAGGTAAACTAATTATGTTTGGCATCAAGAGCGCTGTCGAACAAAACAACGAAAGCCTCAACTGAGTCAAAAAATTACCAGAAACCTTGTCACAATCGTGTACAAATTAATTTGTAATTCCTGTTCATTCAACATGGTTAGTACAATATAAAATAGATATACTGAAGGCAGATAAGTTGGTTCTAAAATATATTTCGGTAACGACGGATACCTTTTTAGTCTATGAGCAAGGTCCTGCAATGCTTCCACTTCATTATGGACCAAATGTAATTTGTTTTACCTAACTACATCAAGAAAATTCTATGAACTTTAGCTTTGTTTACCAATTTAAAATTGCTCCACTAAAACCATTTGCTCGGCAATGATTAACTCGTGAATTTTTTGAAAGACTTTGTTTTGGGTCCGAGAAGCATGCTTCATGACCACCCTCAAGAAAGTCCTCTGAATTCTCCCCTTTTTTCAAAGTCCCCACAATACCCACTTGAAATAAATTCGGTCTATTCTCCTAAATTTTCAAAAATCACCTGTGATCAATATTTCAACAAACCATTCTACCAGCGTGAAAATAAAGTCCCTCAAGATAAGGAGGAAGAGGAAGCCAAAAATAAGGTCGATCAAGTTATGAAACAGTCTAGTGGGAAGGAAAATGCCATGGCTATGGACAATTCCGCTGATTCTGAGGTATCTGCAAGGGAACTTAATGCGCCAGAGGATTCTGATGGACATAATGAGCCCTTATGTAATGACAAACCAAAATTGGAGGTCGTTAACAAGTGTGTCAATGAAAAAAGTCAGAGTCCTTCAAATGTTCCGATACAGGTTGTGAACAACGCGTTGTCTAGTGGAACGAAACGGAAGGTAGTTGTAGGACAGCATTTGGTGCATAAAATGGGACCGACTAATGGAACTGAGGCTGCTGCACAATCTCAGGTGCCACTTCAACAGCCGTTATTTGGAGCTCTATTCCCTCAAATTCAACCAATTTTTGTTCCCTCTGGCCTACCTTCCTTTCCAACGCCGTCCTTAACTGCACCACTTGCTCCGTTTCCAACCGGGCACCCATTTATCGCTAACCAGCGCTTCAAGGTTATCCCTAATGTTCAGGACAAAGGTGCTGATGCTTCCGCCCAGGTATCGCAGAATAGCCCAGCATTTGGTGCTGGTTGCTTCGGTGTTCCTCAAAACAATTCAGGCAAAGAATATTACGTGATGGTTCATGTTGACGCTGGAGAAGTGTTCTCGATTCGTATGGGCGACCATTTGCAGCATATTCCTGGTAGGAGTCCTTAAATTTTTTACATAAATTTCCTGAAAATATAACTTGACAAACAGTTTTACATACTTTTAAATGCATGAAAGTAGAGCATCATTAAATTCAATGCGATTTCTGTCATCTCGTAAGCTGAAGTATAATTACTAACGTTCTTGTATAGTAGATGACCGTCGATCTTGACTGCTCTCTGAGGTCTTTTCCTGCATTGTTATGCTTTTCTTACTTTCAGTTAATCTGTTTCCGGTCTTTATAGTACAGGTGTTGTCATTTTAAGTATATGTTGTTTCCTGCACAATAAAAGCTCCACGTACTGAAGTCTTTACTTCAAAAATGCGTTTTTCTTTAAATAATTGCAGGTTTAGCTGTTTTTTGCTAACTTCGTCTCATTCGCACCTTTTAAAATGTTAACTTAAGATAATATATAATAAAATGGAGCTTCAACACCTGTAATGTGATTTTTACGATCAATTACTGTATAGTTCACAGTGTATGAGTGCATGTTGTTTTCAGGTAGATCGGAGAGCTAAGCGGGTCTTTTTCTCAACAGTTATCAGTTATCCCCCTTTACTGCACTCTTCCCAACGAAATGTATATACGCGCTTACAGTTAAAACATGTTTACCAGTCCCCATGAATCTTGCGCATGGACTTCACCAGACATGTTCAGCGGTGGCGTCTGTGAGCTTTCTCGAGGATTTCTGATCGTATGATCTAGTGCTTACATGCTGAACATTATATGGGGAAATTACTTGCCTCCAGTTGCCAGGCCTGTCTGTTAGAAAACGCATGTGTGTTAAGATCCAAACTTATTTTCAATCTTTTAAAATAATTATTCAGCAATATCCTAGTGCCCGGTTCCTTCCTTTTGTAAGTGTAATCGCTAAACAACAACTTTCTTCATAAGTCTAACAAATAAAACAATTATATATCCTTGTAATGACAAATTTTTCCAATTCTCTCTGCTGATAGAATGGTTGACAGTGCCGATCACACTTAAACAGGCGGCATTTTAGGAGCAACTACAATTGTCATTATTTGGCCTCGGCTTTAACCGGGGTCTTATTTGACACCATATTTCGATGCCCTAAGACCCCCTACTCTCACCTATCGCGGTTTATGCTCCAAGAAACGTGCAACCTTATGCTGTATCATATCCAATATTCTGAAGTTTTACTGAGGCCTATGTAGGCACACATTTTAATGTTCGCATAATGGTCGTTCTTACACAGTCTTTGTCTATTTTTGTTTATCTTAACTGGAAGAGTTACAAATTAACTGCTGCGCATTTACTACGTGCTTCTTTGCTTTCTTTTCCCGTGGAAATTTGCATGGCTGCACACCGTCATAGTAATAGGTGCTCACATTTCTGCCCCCATGCTTATTCACCTTCTAGGTCCAGCGACGGTTCGACTGGTGTCCAACACTGGCCCTCCGTTACCCATGCCCATACACGTTCCAGCGGGCCATCTTGTTCAGCAGATAGTCGATGAGGAGGGCATTCTCACCCACATGATTCTGTCGCCCTTTCCTGGGCCACCGTCCCCCTATCTGAAAGATGGAGCACCTATCATGGCTAGTCCGGGCAGCAGTACCGATGTTTCCAACGGGCCATCTTTTCCGACCAATAAAAAAGTCCCTAGAATTTTCCCTTATCCCTCAGAACGCCCTGGAGTCCCTGTTTTCTGTAGAGGCGGCGGCGGCGGTGGTTCCTACCAACCGGGAACCCGCAGATCGAGCTTTGGTTCTCAGGCCTCCGCCATTCAGCCAACTTCTTTGCAGGCATCCGTAACACACATCGGTATCCCCTTCACAGCCCAACACTACCAGCAACTTCAGGGAAGTGCCACAGGCACTGGATTCAATGTCGTCATAAGTCCGAAAACGTCTCCTGGATTGGCTGTTGCAGGCCCAACGGCCACCAGCCCCGTGGTCCCCTGGCAACCTTCAATTCCACAGCTTTCGCCTGTAGGTGTGGCAGCGGCTGCACCTTTGTTCCAGGGACCGGGCATTCCAGCTAAAGTTTCTGCCTTCACAGAGAAAACGGAACCAGTGACTAAGGCCTCCAGTAATGACATAATGAGCACAAAGCCTGCTATGAACGGGAAAAATACTGAAAACAAGGTATTTTTAGCGTTTTTCCTAAAAGCTCACTATGTTTAGCGTTGCAATTTTCTTCATGACTGGGTGGTATTTTCGCTTGCCAACGACGAGTACCATATATCTCGTTCATGAATGCGCATGAGATACGATAGGTGATAGGCATAATAGACGTCTTCATTTTATTTATATTAATAGGGTTAATTTGCTTTCAAGTCGAGAATCATTTTTAATTTTTAGTAGGCCTAGGATATTAGTTTGACTGGCGGAAGGTGGATAAAAGAGTGCATGACCTTTTTCAAATGATAGTCTCGTTAGTTCGCGCATCAGGAAATCTCTAATGTGGGCAATAAGTTTAGATGAAGTAAGCTTACCTTTACGACACAAGACGAAAAGGCTGAGCTTATCTGTCAGTCCGCGTCATCCTTAACACATCCAGTTCCAATGACAACGACTTTGTGTTGTGTGGATTTGCCTATTTTGCATACTTCACCCTTGAAATAATTACTAATCAAATAGATATAAGGTAAACAAAGTTTAAATTTTACTAGGAATCAACCTGTCAAATGTCTGCAACTGAAACCCTGTGGATTTATCTTTATTAAAAAAATAACGCCGACTCTCTGGGTCCTTCTTTGAGAAAGATATATTCCAGTGCTCTTATTTATGTAATCACCCCTGCGTAAGTCATTTAGGGAAACAGGCGTTTACCTAAGGGCATATACATCACATGACACATTAAAACAAACAGGCACGCTTTTGGGAACTAACCTCGAATTTAGGGAATAAATAATCTACCATCAAACCAGCTGCACTCAGAATTTGCATCACAAAGCTTCAGTCCGTAATAATTTTTTCTTCGTTCTCAATGAAGGAAAAAATAGAAAACTAAAAACAGCTTCCACTATGCTCAGAAACATTTGCCTGTAAAGTCGGATATCAAGCGACTGATGATCAAACACCTTCACCTACGTACATCTATTAGCACTGCCAAAATCCTGTTTGCAAAGTAACCACGACATCCATATCGTTGGGGACTACCAATCACTTTGAACGCATGCGAGTGAATTTCGCTTGCGAAAAATATTATGAGTGGAATAAATATACCACTGCCGATACAATTGTGAACTGTATAACCCTACTTTTTAACGCAAATTATGTTGTTTGGAATGTGAACTAGGTCCATAAAATACGTTCAGAATAATTTTGTCTCGCCATGTGGATTGAGTATTTTATGTCTGCAAAACGTAGTTTCGTGTTTAGTGTGATTCTGTTGTCCCCAAGCGAAGGTTATAGCTTACTTAAAAGAACATCATGGCAATGGCGATAGGCCGTAATTTAAAACATCATGCGGCGGCCTATTTGATTCCTTGAAAGTTAATTAAATCACTTTAATTGGTCAGGTTATGCAATTTTGGTTCATTTGCGGGTTGATATTGCTTTCAATTGATGAACTATTCTTTCTCGCATTAGAAAAATGAAACATGTCAATGCTAAAATTCGTCTCCAATCGACAACACCTTCGGCAATAAACAAACGCACAATAAACCGGAAACGGAACTAGCACTAAAATTGCTGGAACTTTGTTTATGCTGCTGGTCTAAGATCAGGAAGTTTGATGATTTGGAGCTAGGTCTCGACAAGTCAGTGGCATACGGGATAGAGTATTCACATAACAAACTCGAGATTAATTAGATTAGACTAGCCGAGGAATTCACGTAATATCTCAGGCATACCAGTAGCCGGAAATGAGGCTAAGGAAAGCTCTCAGTTCCTGGCTTATTCCCTCATACGAAAACTGCACATTGTTTTCGGCTCTTAGAATCATCCGCAACAGCGAGTCTTCCGGGAGCCAGGCATTTCCATTTAGAAGCTATAACCTGAGTTGATTGCAAATACTAAAGGTGGCAGATCAAGTTACAGACTAAGTGTGAAATTTCAAAAAACTGCGGCTTTCCATATGCCACTAATAGCCAAATTTGTTGTCTTTTCATAGCCCCAGAGCAAGCTTCGGACATGTGTACATATGCTTTTTTTCCTGCTAAATTATTGGACCATATTGCCCATCAGTTGAGAACTAAAAGTCTTGAAATATGGTTTCCTAGCTTTCTTAACTAATGTTTTTCTTTCAATGACAAAAGTTTCCCCGTACTCCCGACACATCTACTAGCTAAGAGCCCAGACACATGTTTATTCGATGTTTCTACTACTGTTGCTGAATGATGTAGTTGCAATGGGCTCGGCTCTGTAATAGGCGCATGGTCTTCTCGATGCATGATCAAGCCCTTCCAGGCGTCCAGAAAATGTGCAAAAAAATTAAACTTGTAAACACACTTATGAGGTAATATTTGTTAGGCGTTTGCACCAGTGGGCAACCAAAGTCACTATTGAGTCATTTTTCCAGCGTCGGTTTACTAAAATTTGCAGTCTGTGTTCTATTATTTTGAAAACAAAACGAGAAAGTGTTCACTGTCAAAAAGTTAAAACAATTATATCCATCCAACTGACTTTCAAAGGACTACTGAGTATCCGAGGTCCCTCAACTTTAGAAATAAAACTCTTAACAATCAGGCCCATTCAGAAGTGACCAATATCGACTGGATTTCGATATTTACTTCGACCTTCCCACAAGCCTTGTATGCTAATCCGTCTACTTAACGGTTTGGCATTTTGCATGATTATGAAGCACTGCACTCACATCATCATCATCCTCATCAGCAATCGTTTTGTGTGATTTGGACTCTGCCTACTGTCGGCTCTATTCGTGGCGGGCGACCTAACTCTAAACTCACGCAACTATTCCTGCTAGCTGCGTGAACCAATCAGTAGCCTCTTCATTAATAACCTTCGTTTGTCAAACATGTCTGCACCCAGATTTATTGCTCATTAGGAAAATAAGTGCAGTACCGCTTTTCCTACCCTGATGCTACTTTATGCCATTGCTGGTGAACAATGCAGGACTGGACTGCACTCAGTCTCGGTTGCCTACGAGCTGGTTGACATCCGTGCGCACATTTGCTCTGCACCATGTTGACCAGCGGATCCCACGAAGCTTGCCACGCCTTCGCGCAACTTTCATTCTACCTCTCTCCCCCCTCCCCATCATCGCAGGACAGGACAACCTAAGCACACGAGCATATCTTTCCAAACGGCTGAAATTGCATAACTAGTGTAGGCGTTAGTGCTACGTAGCTTTCCCTGTGTTTAGGTCCGACGGAAGCCTGGGCAAGCTCTTTTGCCTTCTCGTGTGCGCGCGCGCACTATCTTTGGGTTAGGGCGAATTCCGTCGGAGTGTTGAGTATGGGTGCTGAATGCCGGTCGAAAGGTTGCAACCTGACGCGGGATAATTTGGTCCTTTTGAAGACTAAGGGTCAAGTTGTAATGGTTTCTTCTTAAAGTGGCCTTTAGGGCACTTTTGAGCAAGTGAACTCCGAGCTGTTCCATTCGTGAAACCATGCTGCATGCTATGAGAAACAGATCCAGTGTTACAGATCTCGATGGGCTACTTAGCTTTCTTAGCTACTGTGCTTTACCTTGTCTAGCCGTAGACGCCTAAGGAGTAAGGTAGGAGAGAGTGTGATTGATTCAGCGAACACCCACCCCACAGTAAACTTATTCACGTGCTAGACATCGGTATTGCACCCAGTTTGCGGAGGACACTTTGGACGTCATCGTCCGCGACCGCTGAAAGTTCGAGTATTCAACGAGTGGAATTCGAAATATGACTTCAAAAATGTGTGATGTAAATCTCTAGTCTGTAACTTAATTCGGCCCTTCACCTTTATAAATGAAGTTGAGCTTTACGTAGAGTAGATAAGCATCTAAGCAACAACTACTAGAACTGCATAACTCCTTACCGGATCTTGGGGTGTTAAAAAGTAAAGGGGAATTTGAAATGGCCGGAAGTGGGCAGAGAGCGACTATTGACAAAGATGTGTACTTATAGTGACTTGCATCAGTCAATAACAACCCTGGAAACAAAAGCATGCGCACGCACATGATGCCAGCGGTTCGTAGACGGAGACTTTCAGATCAACTATAAGCCCCTCTTTAAACTGACGCTCATTAATAACTCGCCACCCGACATTCTTAAGCACTGCAAATCGGGTAATTATTCATAGTGGAATGCACCCACGCCGATCGTTGGCTTCCAGAGGTAACCTACTACCTATTGGACAAACTAAGCTCCAAGCCCTTCTTACATGAATCTGCTACTCTTGTCTATTAATTCTAGTCGTGAGAGGCCTGACAGGCTTTTGCGCACTTTCAATGCGTGAAACCCACCCCCGCAACTGGTTTTGTTCGGGAACCCGTTTGATTTGCGTGCACCTATTCTATATGTATGTATATAGGTAATAAATTAGCAGTTTTGCTGGTGTTTCTGGTCACACGGGAGCCCTGTGTGCCCTTCGCTGGGACTCGTTTTGCGCTGTCTGGTTGAACAACACGAATGCCACGCCGCGTATCCATGGCCGGAAATTGTGCTGCGCCGTCTGTTCATGCTGGTGTAAAGCGAGATATGCCGGTTAGCCATCAGGGCTCCGGGATGCAAGAAGTTCTCCCGAAGTTCTTCTGTTCTTGCCGAACAGCACCACCCCATTTGTGTCGGCGAAATTCATCTCAATAAAAGCGAAATTTGTTTCATGACCGAACTCCCTAGACAGCATGAAAATAGTGCTCCCCCCTCCCCCCCCTTGGTGTGCTTCGGTACTCGTAAGTACAGGCGTTTTTAATCCTATATTGGCAAACTATAAGTTGTCGCCAACTTGCATTTATCTAGTTTCCGCCCCACTTAACCATTCTGTGAAAAACAGTTTCGCACCGGAGGGGAGTAATAGCACCACCAACGCGTTCTAAGACCACAGACGTATTTCACACACATGAAGAAGTTGGATAAGTGGAGTGAGTTGCATTCCAAGATTATATGATCAAGGAGTCCCTCATTGTTCAGTGAACGGATATCGAGACAGCGGTTTATTAGAATTACTATTCTTTTTTTCAATATTCGTGCGGTATCCAATTCCGTGTGCTCTTTCCTTTGGGTCACTGTCGTGCGTTTTGACTTGACGCATTTACGTTTACGCGGGGGTAGTTTAGAACTTGGTCTGTGTGTTTGCAACCCTGCTGCGCACTGCAGTGCCCAGTTCAACACCAAATTTTCACACATAAAAAGGGCGTCAAGAGAGCTGAGGTAGGGGAGAGGAGTTGAGCTGTTGAGCAATTCGTAAGTCTTTAGAAGCAGGCTCCCCTCAATTGTGATGTAGACAGCCTCGAAGCAGAGTGCATGATCTTATCAGCTGAAAACAAACCTTTCCAGACTTTTCCTGCAGCTGAACTGCAACCCACTGGAATAAGCATCTGGAAAACACAATGTATAGCTTGGTATCCCAAGCTTAAAGGATGAAAGTGGGTATTGCCACATTTGGAGCTGGCCTTATACAGTAAATGTGCCAGCTCATGAAACGCTTACTAACATTTCTGAAATGGCTTTTCGATCCAAAATGGTCACCTTATAAGGGCTGCAAGATTAATGATCCCATCATTTAATCCTCAGATATTTCAACCATGTCAGGATGCCAGCTTTTAAGTGAGCTTTCTTCCAGTCACCCGCAAAAAGTGCATCTCTTTAAAAAATGACCGCAAAGGTAGTACGCTTCTTAATCCTTGATTTTCGCTGTCCCTTTCAACTACAAAATAAAGGCCATTATACTGGCACAAGCAACGATTCTGGTCTATTACTATAGTTCAGCCTCTTTTACGATGAGTAACTGCCAAATGCTCCTGGGAACACTTATTATTCAATAACATTGATTAATGTTTTTTTGCTCTCTGGAAACGATTTTACAAACATCTTGAATAGGACCCGGAGTTTTAGTTGACTTCTTGTCAGTCGTCTATACGACTTTTTTAGTTTACATTGGTATAATCGCAACACTGATAACATGATAAACGCTTAATTCGACACCTAAGACTCCACCGGTCATGTCATGTGAGCAGAATTTTATTGCACTCGTTTTCTACAATGGCCTTTGCTAAACTCGCCTTCCGGGTATACCCGTTTCTTTTAACGTCTCTGATGATGAATCCGAGATGAATGTCAAAACGCCTCGCGAATAAAAGTATTGTCCCAGCGATCGAGGCGCCTTCTTTTCGGTATACAAATTATTTCAAAAAAAGAAGGCAAGCTTATGAAATCGTGCAGACTGGGTTTTAAAAAATGCTCGATTATGCTTTATAATCCGCACGGTGTGAAGCTCGTGTACGACTGATCGCAGCATATAAATCCAAATATCACCCGGTCGCCGTAGGAGTTGACAGTTCGCCTTCTTAGCAATGTTGTCATAGTTTGCAGTTTTTCTGGCACCACTATCAGTGCCTACCGTTGCTTGCGTTTAACTTTAAGCATTTTATCAGGCATAAGTCTTGTTCCCTTCGGTCTTCTGAAAGCCCCGTCCCTAACAGTCGGCAGTACATCTTCGTTAATCAGCATCTTATGGTGTAAAGCTCAACAGAGCTTTTCGTTTGGCCAATCCTTTGTTGTTTCAGAGCTGGTATTTGCGAGCAGTATTTGCATGAAGTATACATGCAATGTTACGACTCTGTTACGCAATGCAGACTTTGTGAAAGCTAAGTTTTTGTCCCGACACCTTAATGTGGCATCCCGTTGGTTGTGTGGGCATTTTGTGGGCTCTGAGAGCACTCGCCCTTGAAAGGTGAACTGAACTGCGTGATCTTGTGCTTTAGGGGTGGTGGGCAGTCACCATTAGCAAGATCAAACTTGCCTACCTGGGGTGTGCATGTTCACAGTCTTTTCTGTTAACTCTGTTCCGCTTGCTCCTGGACATCCATGAAACCGATCTATGCATTTGTTTCTAACGTGTGGCCAAGGCGGCTGTTAGGAGAGGATGTGACTGTTACCAGGTTTTAGCAGATTGAGTAAACAAGTCCGCTGGAAACAAAGAGGCATCTCTCTCTCTCACACAGCTAAGACCTCTGGCCTTCACTTATGACCGACATTGGCCACGAAATAGCCGTCCGGTCTGGTCGTGCCTGCTTATTGCTGGATTATGTGTCGCATAAAGCATCGACGATGAACGGTGAACATATGGTCATGTTGAAACACTCCCAAAGCATACGTATACTTTCGAGAAATTCTCATCGAGCCAATTACATTTATATGGAAAGGGATAAAACGTACATGGTAAATTGAAGGTGATTATGATCAGAAAAATTAGTAATGAGAATAGGGGAGGGGGTTGCGGTTGATAATAGGGGGTTAGTTACGCGGCAATAAGGGGGGGGGGGGGAGAGGGGGAGAGAGAGAGCGTGGAAAATGCCGGTAGTCGGCAATGCTAGGCCCGGAGCTTGCAGGAGGTTCTTCTGCGCGCACAAAACTGGTTTCCTCCGGAGTCACCCATGTGGGCAAGAATGGCGTTTTTGATACTCCTGACTTCACCTATGCTCCGCCATGCTGTGAGCTGCTCCCGTATTCTTTTGGATAAACGCCGACTCTTTCGACCGATATAACCTGCTCCACAGGACCAAGTAAATGAGCAAATGCACATAGAAGTGGTTTGACCTGGCAGCCTATCCTTACCTTCGCCGTGCAGGACTGGGTTGATTGAGAATACCACCCGAACTTTTGCTGCTGGGAAGGTTCGTGACACGGCTTGGCTAAGGCGCTTTCCTGGAATTTCACGTGCTGCATCCCCTTGAAAGGGGACATTGAGGAACAGCGTCTTCTTTTCCACGCTGGGTGTGGTGGGTTTTGTTTCCCTTTTCATCATGTTCTTCTGGATGAATCTGTCAGGATACCCATTTTCACGAAGCAGGTCCTGTAATTTATTGAGCTCTATCCCAATTGTGTCTGCCGAGCAGAATTTGTTAGCCCTTTGCGCTAAGCAGCGGGCATTTAAGTTTTACCCTTTGCCATATAAATGTAATTGGCCCGATGACAGTTTATCGAGAGTATACGTATGCTCGCCACCTACTCTTCTTAACTCCCAAAAACGTTGATCACTGTGAGCCTCGCTAACGATCGAACTAACCGCAAATGGCCACTATCACAAAAAGGGAGATCAAAACAGTGCTAAAAACCCTCAAACGGATCAGTGTGTTGGTACGCTCTCGGCTGAATGAGGCGTAGTATCAAGATCTGAAGTTGGCGGTTGAATTTATTATGTGGGAATTGTTAATTACTAACCCACCTGACCGCTGGGCCAAAATCTTCTGAGATCAGGCGTTTCTGCTTGCATTGGTGGTTTCCTGACGTCACTGACAGGGTCCAGAAGTAGCGCGCAGTGAGCAAGCCGTGGCGATTGAGGTACAATCACAAGCGGACTAAAAAAACTGCCTTTGTCTGAATAAAGCCGACTTTCCTCTGCGAGGGCATTCCGTCAAGTAGAGAAGAAAGCTCTCGCCGACTAAACAACATTTGCGCCAGAGGGTGTGTACATAGGACGCGTTACTTGGGCAGTAATGCTCTACAAGGTCATAATTGGCCATTTTTTAAATATGGCACATGGGTAGGCCTCTTCTGACCCTCAGCTACATATGACTGGCTATTAACGGATAGTGAGCCAGAAATGGTTGGTACTCGATCATTTGCATATTAAATGGTTCGCTATGCGACTGCCTGCGAGGGCCTCAAGACATAATAGGATGAGCACGTCCCGTAATGTGATCGGCAAAGGCCAGTTTATCATGAATTGAATATCTTTATGTGTATGAGAAGAAGAGGTGATCACGGGAACTATATATAAGCATATGAATACCTGAGGTTGTAGGCATTTTGAGTGGGATGCTTCTAGCCCTAAGTTCTCATTTCGTCTGATGACGAGTTGGTGTAATCAGGTTGAAAATTCACGAGTAAAATTCAATTTTTCTGACTAGTATTTTTTTCATATATATAAATATGGATATAGGCGAAATGCTGATTTCACGTGTTGAGATGAAATAAGAATGTTATGCGGTCTCTAGGGAGGATGGTATATTCATTCTCTGATGTTTTATACTCGTTCTTGAGCACATTATCGGAGATTGGGAAAATGGGAAAGACATGGTTTAACTAAGTCCCTTTCTTACTCACTCCTGATAGGTCCATCAGAGTCTGATCTCACTGGTCCATTCTTCTTGCCTAAGTGGTGTTTAACAGCCTCATATGGCGCCGGTAGATCTATCCTTCTGTCGATCGAGTTGGCATCCGATTGCCAGGCCTCAATCACCTCTATCGCCATCTTGTTTTCTGCCCGGCCGACCGACGACTTTTGCACTGCTTCAGCCGATCGCAACTGACAAGACAGCAACTTTATGGCTCCATGTTTAGGGCGTTAGACTTCTGACAAACAAGTTGAGAGTTGGAGCGCAGAGTGTTGCAACATCTGTGGGACGGCTGATTAAGGCCAATAGACCACAGGAATATTAGTCGCCCTTGTCATTGTCGGCAATACTCTTCTGCTGATAGCATACAGATGCTTCACAGCAGCTCTAATGAACACTGGCAAGCCCTGCGCAGCCCGGCAAGTGCATATTAGTAAATTGACGTTTTGATCTCATACGCACAGGAGTGCGCAGTCCTGTTGAGGCAAGCGCACACGCACATATGTGTACGCACACACAAGCAGAGACACGTGAATAGGTCACGTGGCTGCTGTAGCTGCCAACCTTGTACTTGACCCTTGTCCTCTCGCTCTCGGTGACCGAAACATTGACAACCTCCTCCTCTAAGCCTCGGCTCGCTGCTGAAGCACGATGTTTGTGTTTTCTATGCTCGGTCACTCCTGCGCGAGCGCACGCACACGCATGCGTGGCTCGTTCTTTGGTGTTTTTTTTTAAGTTACCGAGGCTAGTCATGCGGCGGTGACCAGCAAGGTCTCCTGTCGCAGTCACAGTCAGAGCCCAAATGAAGCAGTGAGCGGTGAATGAGAGCTGCGATAAATATAGCCGCACTTCTCGAGAAAACACAACTCTACTAGGGGGACATTTTCCACCTGTTTTTGACCTTCAAGGAATGTGATTGTCGTACACCGAGGTAACTCAGGAACAAAACAAGTTACATTTTGGATGTGGTTTTGGTACGCCAACCCTATAAATAGCCCTCTAGACTCTACTGTGGCTTATGAAGTACTATGTACGACAGTTCAACCGTCAGTTTCGACCATGTCAAGCACGAGCCTCAGCAGGCTGAAACAACGGGGCGACTCCCACTGGAGTAAAATGAAAGTAGACTCGCGGATAATCTATCCCACTCTCTCATCACTTCCACACCGGACCCGATGTCACGACAAATGTCAACAAGACTGGAGATGGGGAGGGTGCATGCGGCTGGCGCGACTAAAACTCAACACTCGTACCAACAGCACGCCTCGTTAGGTAGGCTCCCGACCGGGAGCGCCATAATGGCCTCATTAAGAAGGGGCCATTGAGCCTGACTCTCAGCCCGCAGTTAGCCACTCCACACAACAAGGAACACTTGGCTGACTGCAGTGTCCAAGTTATCCCGTCAGTTGGCAACCCTCCAAGCCACGGCTTTTGGCGCATCGCGATAGCTTCAAACGCATTAGGTTGATTATAGTGTGAAAATAAATGCGCTGAAGGTCGACCGCACTGTCTTCCCCACCGCCAACACAGACCGGCTTATGCCGAACTAAAGGTAGCCGAGTAGACACGCGCCCTCGGCAAACGCTCACCAGAAGGTGGAGTTACAAGTATTCTCCATCACGGGGACGACACGTTACGTCAGTGGCCGTCAAACCACATAGACACCTGTCAAATGACTGCAAGAAGAGAAGAAGGAAATGACTGAACAGTCCAAGTTGAAATAACCCAGCCAGTCATTGAAGATTCTGGTTGACTTTCGGTATTCAACGCTTGGGAAATGTACAACCGACCAAGCCCCTCGACACGACAGCAAGAGAACAGATACAATTTCTGGCAAAGACAGGGGTGACTAGAGTGGCCAATTTAGGTTCATTAGCCGTCATCGGCCAGTAATATCTAATCCCAAATGGTACCCCATAAGAGGGTCAATGGTGAGAGTGATGGACTTATGAAAAGGTCGCCAGTTCGAGCCTTGGGTGTGGCACCAATTGGGGTTGGCTATCACTGGCTGATGACGGGTTATGAGCCCGAAATGGCCAGTCCCGTTGCCCTTGTCTTTGCCGGAAATGCTGTCTGCCTAGACTGCTGGCCGCTGCACGGCTACTTTCGAGAATGGAGAATGGGCCTCAAGGCAGAGCGAGACGAGTGATTTCTCCTTGCGATCGGTGAACGTTAATGAACAAGATAACAAATATTTTCCGGCGACTATCTTCACTTTTTCCCCCTTGGCACTCTCTTCCCTCGCAAACCTTCATTTGAAGAAATTTTTAGTCAGGAAACACCTGCCCTCCGACAAGATTGGACTTCCACATTTCATAAATTATCAAGTGGATACCTGGGTCTGGGGCAAATTGATGTAAAACGTTCTATGGTGCCAGCCCCATGCACTGGATGATACGTCAGTAGTACGTTTGGCATCTGGCTAGCCTACCGTTAGCCTGGTTTCGCGTCTGGCCACGTTGCTTTAAAGCCTGCGAGGGTGGACTAACCCAACCGCAGCTTCTTTTTACGGTATTCGACTTGGCGCTCAATAAAAGTAAAGACCTAGTTCGGGCCCCGGGTGATTTCATTCTTGGATTAAATTTGGGCTAATTTGTAACTGGATATATTAAGTCAGTTCCATTCCGGGATGATATGATGAAAATAAAGGAGATCTCCGGACAATTGAGTTGTACTCGTTAATTTTTGAACAGGTCTCACTTGTTCGTCATCAGACTTAATGAAAAGTGAGGGCTGAGAATGTCGCACTATAGGTTTTGGGGGCAGAGGTTACAAGGAACTGGGACGGGGTTGGGGGGAGGAGGCTACGGTGACGTGAATTCTGCAAAATACGTCTCTCTGATATTGGTAAAAGTGCGACGAGGGTAGTCTTTTGCAATTAATTGGTTCAGGCAGCATTACTCATCTAAAGCCCCTCAGTTTGCCTGGCCTTTTTAGAGAATCCGGTTGTCGGTGAACCACCACCACCACCACCACCACCACCACCACCACCACCACCACCACCACCACCACCACCAC
>JAYGXS010000003.1:12488507-12536921 GCA_036362985.1 Ligula intestinalis
ACCACCACCACCACCACCACCACCACCACCACCACCACCACCACCACTATCATCATCATCATCATTGTCGTTTTGTGCTGCACAGTTGCAAGTAACCCTCGGTTACCGAATATAGCAGACACCTTTACTATACAAGCCTCGCATTCAGCACAACATTGACCTTTACTGCTGTAAATCTTACAAGGAGCACTAATGTCATGAGAAGCATCACTCTTTTCGCCCTCACACAACTACCGACAAAATGTAGTTGATGTAGTTCCACTCATTAATCCCTACTTCCAGCATGTTGTCCTATGAAAACGGTGTTTATAGGTTTTGTGGGTGGGGAATTAGGCTACGCGGTGAAATATACTTTAATTACTCCTATATGCATTTTATTTTATTGTATTTGGAAGTGTTGTCGATTTATATCTGTAGATTTTCCTAGTCTGTATTATCGTTTCACGTATTGCGGAAAAACACAATTATCAAATTACAGGTTTCGTGAAATTCCAGAAAAATAGAAATGGTGGTTAAGAGGTCGTCTACCTGAGGTCTAACTTATTACGCTGCAGTTAGATTACTACAGCCCGCGACGCAAAGCGCCGCGCACTCCTTGAAATTACATGCGAAACAATTTACTCCCAGCGGCCGTGGGAAACAACGTTGACTACCTTTTTTCACTTAAGACTTACTTCTAAAAATTTCCTTCCCTGCCTATCCTATTTTCCCACCACCCAAGTACCCCTTAACCATCGTTTTCGTCGGACAAAATCCTGGAACTAGGGGTATATGAGTGGGACTGCATAAGCTACTTTTGCCCCAATACCTTCACTCAAAACCGTCCGACCGGCGTGTGTCTCACAGCGTGGTGGGCACAGTGGTCCTGACTTGTTCGCAAATTAGTAGTAAACTGTCACAGCATCTATTGGCCTCTCTAATGCTCTCTCATCTGGGCTTGGAGTCACGGCGGTGTCAAGAAGACTGTATGTTGGATCCCGTGCAGCGACTGTAAAGCTTTAACTATCCGTCTACGCGTACTTCACATGTCTGGTCTGTGACAAATGGATCGAGCTTTTGCGGAACTAAGGGGAGGAGGGGGTCAGAGAGTGCCATAGAGATCACAATAAGAAGGAGGAATTTCAGCCGAGCCTCCCTCCTGAGCGGAGGATCGAGTTAGTCTGTGGTTGGCAGACTTCCAAGCCAGAGCTTTTAGTCGTTTTTTGTGTTTAAAACCGTGTCGCGTTGCTTATAGTGGTGAAAATATGCGCCGAGTGTTGTGGGGGGTTAGTGTTCCCATAGCCCAACTCCAGTTCTCTTTTCTCTCTCAGGCATCATTCCACTGTCTGATTCGGTCAAGTATCTGCGGGTTTCCGGCACGGCGTGTACCTGCCCCTAGTTGTACCGCAACGTCATCTATATGCGGCGTTTGCTATGTACGAGAACCCTTATTAACCCGTGTCATGGCTCGCTCTAGAGGTAGGGGCATTCTGGTTGGTTCCACCGTTGCCACAACAGGTAACAAGGTCATAATAATAATCATCATCACCACGAGCAGCGGAAGCATCAATACCCTACTTAGCAGCTCTTAACCTCACCGCCATACATGATCCTCATAAACTCCTCATCCACCAGCATTCCAACCGACAGTTTGACCAGCGCTCTCGACTATGTCCACCACGAGTTTCAGCAAGCTGAAGGCAGACGCGGTGACTAGAACTGGATTATAGTGAAAGTTGGCCCGCCGGATCTACCCCACTCTCTAACCACTCCCAATCCTGAAGCCAGTGTCAAGACAAAAGTGGAGAATACCGGACCGAACTCGGGCATGCCGTCGTATGCGAGTGCAGGTAATTGGGGCACGCTGCCACTCTTGTGGGAGTCCATCGTCAAAGATAAAATCGTCTAAGAAAAGCAAGCAATACTTATACGGGCAGGGTCCGATCAACCGTCAAATAAACACCCGTGCCGTGAATATGGAGGTGCCTGCGCCGGGTGGTGTATGCGGGCGCCAGCTCGATACATCAGTTGAGTGAGTTGTCACCCCAGGCCAAATCTTCAATCAGTTCTCGGCCTGTTTTGCTGCCGGCGTGGGCAATTATCCTTGCCTGGGTGTGTTTTTTAATTAGTGACGATCGAATAGATGTTCTAGATGCAAATGAAATTGCAGGTTTCAAGCTGTAAACACGTCAGACTAATCCATCCCCCTCCACCCCCGACAGCAAAAATTAGAAATCGTTTATCGTCGGCCCACTTCACCGACTGGATTCTCGGTCTTACTTCTGCGATCTGCCTTCTTCATAAATGAGTGCCATTAGAAGATCAGAACTGAATGCTGTACTTAATTCTGTCCCTGTTTCTAACTGTTGCTGATGATTTTCGCGGCGTTTCCCCTTCTATCAATCTGACACAACTCTTGTGCCTAATTGAGTAAGCTGACGAGAACACGCACAAGCCTTCTGCTCCTTGGGTCATTCAACTTCTTCATGATTTTGCAATTTTACGTCCGCCGGAAATAAAGCAAGTCGTAGGGAACAGTAGCCGAGGGTGATTCTCCTTTATTCGTGACGAATATTTTGGCCAAACTCAACACTTTATGATTTTGAGAGAGAGAATTGCATTATTTCGAAGGCAGTATCCAAAATCTTTAGCAGAAAATGGCTCCATTCACGGAGAGCAGGGGATAAAATAGGGAAAAAGGTCATAGAATACTCAAAGTTAAAGGGTTACACGATATCCACATCTGTTATGGAGACAGGTCGGCTTTCAAATTCTCAATTTTCTTATTAGGAGGTTTGACAGATTTGCTAAGTTTGAGTTGATCCAATTGTGAATAAACTCGAGGCGCTTGGCGGGGTTTGAACCCACGCATCAGAGAAGGCCATTGCCGGAGGCCAGTGCTCTAACGGCTAAGCTACAAACGACCCTCCTCGTGCCCTGAATTTAATCACACTTGGGTCGATATTACCCGCCCAAATTTACCGCACATATGAAATCCACCAATACGGAACAGCAAGCTGACTGTACAAGCAGGATTTCCTAAGCAAACGTCTAGAATTCACCAGAATGACTACTAAACTGACTTAATTATTAGGAGGTTTGGCAGATTTGCAGACAAAAGTGTGATTAAATTAATGGCGCGAGGTGGGGCGTTTGTAGCTTAGCGGTTAGGGCATTGGTCTCCGGAAAAGGCCTTCCCTGATGCGTGGGTTCAAATCCCGCCAAACGCCTCGAGTTTTTTCACAATTGGGTCAACTCAAATTCTCAATTTTCGTTTCACCACGCGTACGGTAGCGCGCTAGGGATGTGATTATAGGGTACTGATATGCCGATGTAGGGCAAGAAATACGACGGAAGCTTCGGCGCGTAGTATGGGAAGACTTTGCAGGCAATAGTTCAGAGTGAGCAACCTAACTAAGGGTGCGATCACCCACATTGCTTGACCCTTTTTAAAGTGTAGCTGTATCAGCTGGCGAAAGAAAACATAGGGAACACCGGCAGCTGAAGAGCGCATTCGGAGGATAAGTTTAAAAAATGGCCAAGTCTTTCTTGTAATCAAAACTGGAAAACCAGTAACTAAAGAGCCACTTAGGGGAGGTAGAATGCAGGCATCTATAAATCGCCAGATTAGGGCGATTGCGGTGATGGTCAACGTTACAAAAATAGCGCCCTATTGAGAAGACTGCGTGCGCGTAGCCTTGTCCCACTTGGGTGCGCCCGCGCGCACGATAAAAGACGGCTCGGCAGGATGTAAGCCTGCACGCATGCATGCACGCGCTAAAAGAGAGAGAGTATACCATGTGACGATTGTGCCAACAACAGTGCGTGGGCGTTGATTGGGTCGAACTGCCACTGTAGAAAGAAAGCAGCAATCCCAGCTCCCTCTGGGCGCGTGGACGCGTGCGGACGACCAGATAGGGAAGGAAGGCAGGCAGGCAGGCGAGCGCGAGAGCGCGAACAGAGATGCACGTATTTAGGTCTCTCTGAGTACGCGTGCTGCGCTCACGGTTTGGCAGAAGAACGAATCGGCACATTTAATTGTCAGTGCTATTTTAGGCCTGCGTAGACGCTCACACACACACACACATGCACACGGGGGAGAACGGCGCGGCGGTGGGGATGGAGGCGGGGGAGGATGAAATGGATGATACGGTGGAAGGGGAGGGCATGGTGGAGTGCTTAGGCAGAAGGAGCAAAGCTTGTCCGCGACAGCAGCAGCAGCCAGCTCGTTCCCTCTGCCTCCCCTTCTTTCTGCGCCACATATTGCATCGCACCTTCAACGTCAGCCTCCCCGCCCACGCATTCCGCCGTGTGTGTGTGTGTATGTGTGTCTGGTGGTGCGTACGGAGGATGCCGCGCCGCGCCGCGCCGCGCGCTCAGGCCTAAGAGCAGAATCAATGCACAGGGCGGCGCGTCCGCACCTGAACACGTGGGTGTGTGTGCGTGCGTGCGTGTGCGCGTGGATGCATATGCTGTTGACGTCTCCTCCTCCTCCCTCTGCGCACGCTCTCTCCGTCCGTCCCACACCACTGCTCACTGCTCGCCTCTGCTCGCTGCTACCACCGCCTCCGTGACCTTTAGCTGCAACATGTCTTGTTTACCTACAAATCCTTTGTGATTCCACCCCCCGCCTCCCCCCGGCCGACCCTCTCCGGGGCAGGCGGGTCATCCGGCTACGCGGTGGGATTAAGCGCCGCTCCGTACGCACGCCTCCGTACGCGCTGGCAGCAGGCGTAATTGAATCAGGCTAAGGCGAATGGAAGGGTGTGACTTTCAGGAGCCTACCTCTGCCACAAATTGCGAATGCCGGCATGCAATCATGCTTTCTTTTTTGTAACATACTCCACAAGGTTCAGTAGACGCCCAAAAGTTCTTTCTTGAACAGAATCAGGTAGCGCGGCGGTCAAGGATGAGTGATCTACTTTAACTGGAAACACACTAAGAATGAAGTTGATCCGACAAAGCAAAGGGAGACCGGAATGGCCATTTCTGGCTTATTAGCCGTCATCAGCCAGTCATACCCAATCTCGAGGGTCGGCACCCCCGAGATTTGAACCCGGGAACTTCGGTCATTGTGTTCAGGAAACACTAGTTCTAGTCCACGGGTCCCCTGCTTAGTCGGTTGTGACCGGGAATATGATGAATGAATGCAGGTGTTTCACCGATCTAGTCAAGGAACAATTAAGTTCCGCTTTGCCAAAAATGTTCCATCTGGTGGAAGAAGGCAATCGGATATTGGGAGCAATTTATTGGCTACACAAGGCAGTTTGCCGTGGATGGACTGGTTTGCCGGTGTGTGAACAATACGTTTGGGCAGCGAAGTGTTGTGTACGGGGGTGTCAGTGTTCGTGTCAGCACGCGGCGGTACGCGTTATGTGTATGATTGGTCAGGTCAAAGGGGACAGCCGGGGAGACGTAAACACAAGGGGGGGGGGGGGGGGCTGGCCGATGCACTTTTTGAGTACACGTGACTGAATAAGCTGAGGTCACCTCTGGGGCCCGCAAGTCGGCGGGATTTTTTCGGCGGTGAGGGAGCAGGGGGAAAGGACACTGGAGTAGCTGCTATCGGTTAGCCAGAAAGTAAACACTGAAGAAACTGCTGCTAGGTCACTCCTAGGAGGACCAGGACGCCGCAGAAAGGAAGCCTTGGAACAGCTGCTACAATACAAAACCATATAAGCGCCCCATCATCCCATTCTTATTTTATTACTACTTTCAACCTATGTCCACGAAGTCACGGCGGCTAAAGTCATGGACAGACCCAGGCGCCAGGTAGAAAGAGGAGAGGTTAGAGGTCCGTAAAAAGAGCATTATATTCCCAAGGGAATTAGTGGGAGGGAGGGTTTAGCAATTTGGCTGTCAGTCCGGGGGGGGGGGGGGGGGGGGGCAGGGCCGACGACGCTGCAGCAAGCTTGTTAGGGCCCACCGGTGCGGGGATATCAGAACGCCTTTGAACGGGGGCATGCCTGCGTCATCAGACTTGAAGTTGACTGCAGTATAGCAAGTGCTGCAAGTTGCGAAAGACTGGTAATCACTCGCAAAAAAACATAAAAGAGGTTTGCGATACTGATTATCGTACAGTCAAATCTCAAGTCCCTGCAGTCACTTAAGGATGCCGTCCTTGTAATGAGTTTCTGTCGAACCGCTTTTAAAATATAAATTCTGAAAAAAATGACTGCTTAAATCGTGTGAATTTTGGCAAAAGTAGCTTGTGTAGCCCCACTCATATACCCCTAGTCCTAGCAATTTGTCCCGCAAAAACAGTGGTTATAGAGTTTTGCGGGGTGGAAAAATAGGACAGGCAGAGAAGAAAACTTTTAGAAGTAAGTGTAAAGTGAAAAAATGTAGTCGAAGTTGCTTCCCGCGGCCGCTGGGAGCAGGTTGTTCCGCATGTAATTTGAAGGTGTGCGTGGCGCTTCGCGCCGCGGACTTAAGTAATGTAACTCAAAAACGGTAAGTTGGACCACAGGTAAGTTGAAGTAGATGACTTCCTAACCACCATTTCAATTTTTCGTGAAATTCAAGAAGCCTGCAGTTTGATAATCGGGTTTTTCGGCAATAAGTTACATATTAATACAGATTAGGAAAATCTACAGATATAAATCAACAACACTCCTAAATACAGTAAAATAAAAATGCATTGAGCATTAATTAAAGTAAATTACACTGTGTGTCCTAATTTCCTGTCCATAAAACCCGATAAACACCGTGTATGTAGGAAAACATGCAGGTAGTAGGGATTAATGAGTGGGGCTACATAAGCTACTGTTGCCTGCATTTTTATCATTGATTTTGACTGTCTGTATAAATTGAAATATATTTTATTGAAAAAAATGCACGAAAATATTCTTTCTAGTACTCGTTTGGTAGGAAATTATGCTTTCTTCAAATTTTATACTCAAAGAAAGAACTATGCGGCTTCTTCGTCAAACCGTAGGCAACACGTTTTTTTCCTTAAATATAATGTATACAGCAGGCTGTTTGGAAACCTTAAATTCGGGTGTAGCAGTCTGTAAATTTGAAAATTATTCGGCAGTTTAGAAACATTTTTTTAAAACCGAAAGATACCCTTTCTCTAATTATAAAATTTAAATAATGCGCAATTTCATACCAAACGCGTACAAGAAAGAATATTTTCGTGCATGTTTTCTCTAAGATATATTTGTATCCATAGAGGCACTCAAAATGCACACCATTTACCGTAGTCATTTCTTTCAGAATCTACCTTTTATAAAGAGAAAGATAGAAGCTTATTAGAAAGGTGGCATCCTGAGGTGACTGAAAAAAACTTGAGATTCGACTACACGTTAATCAGTACTGCAATCCCGTTTTGCACGGGATTACCAGTCTTTCGCAACTTGTGGCATTTTGCTTGCAACAATCGCCACATATTGTAATCGTTTGGGTAGAGGTGATTGGCTGAAAACCAGGTGGAAGTGACCAGGTGCGCTGGGAGCAGCATACAGGACCGCAGACGAATGAGTCCCACCGTTGCGTACCTGAAAGTATACCAGGAGGTGCGGTGTTGTAGTGGTGGTGTAATTACGGGCGCGCTGCTGGCAGGATATATGCGTGTCTGTGAGGACTCACTGCTCTGTGGACAGGCACATGCGACCTGCCTAGTCATGGTTCTGTGCTTCAGGTTATGGCAGTCACGGATGCGTATTGATTTGGAATATAGGCATTCCGTTTTGCCTTTGGGCCGCCACGGTCTGGAGACGCCATAGGCGTTACCACGGCAACGGCCAGTCAGTTATACCAACTATTTAATAATAACGACAAGAGGCACTAGAGTGTCCGTTTCGGCTCAACTGCCGTCGTTCACTGGCCGTATACCAGCCCGAAACTGGTAAAACCTTGAGTTCGAATCTGTCGACATGTTGGTCGTCGGTTAGGACGCTATACTGTGTGGACCACGTACATCTAGTAGTGTTCGTTGATGCATAAACTTTTGAATTCGCTTTGCTGCGCGACGCTTACAATCGATTTAACCAAGCTATTTTAAGATTGAATGGAAGGCTTAAAGTCCGAGTGAACTAACTAACGCCACTGCCATGCAGCATTCAATAATCCAGATCTCTATAATTGCCAAAAAGCTGGATTCCGGTCGTGCCCGCGTCAATAGTAATCATTATATTTCTTCCTTACTTTGTTAAACGTACATCGATGAAGCGATGGCCAGAAATGGCTACTACAGTCTCCTTTGTCTCTGTCGGTAAGGCCGACGTACAGCTGCTGGCGGTGCTTAGGAGTGAGTGGAACAACAAGAAAAATGAATTTCGTAGCCAGTCGGTGAGCTTCTGTCCACCATATATATATATGCTTTGTCCAGCCTTGTCGCCTGCCTCATAGCATAACCATGCTCAGCGCACTTACTCTGGCCTGCCTTGTGGTTGCTAATTGGTTCTGGTCTGACAGATTTTGATAATTAGCGGGCTCATGTGACTTATGTCCCCTTCGCTGCTGCAGTGACCGCCGCTATTTTAGGCTGTTTGTCGGCCTCTCCCTCCCCGGTCGGCACTCTGATCAGTCGTTGCTGCTCGTGTGCCGTAATTTCGACCTCACAGGCGCGTTGACGAAACAATGTATCACACTGGTCATGCGACTTCCGGATGGCGTTGCCTCTTTTTCTCTGCGAGTGCCGGTAGTTGGACGCATGCTACTTTTATTCCCCCTCCTATTGGCCTTTTTTGCACTGACTCAAAAAAGGTGTGTGAAGCACCTGGTAGGCGGAATGTAGGTCAATATCACGGTTGAGTATGTCGCTTGGGGAACAACGTTTCAGCATCAGTAATTGGCTCGGCTGATCACCCTCGCTTTCTAAAAAGCGAATTTCTGTGTCTGTGGAACAGAGAGGGCTTTCTCCTGCCGTTGATTGCAACATGGTCTTTGCGCAGTATTGTGTCGAGACGTTTGCTCGTTTCACCAAAGTATGTTGGTGTGCTCGACCGTAGACAACCGCTGATTGTTTGGACACTAGCAGCGGTGGAGAAAATTGTCACTTTGACGCGCCTGTTGGGCCGAACTAACTACGCACGAGCAGCGACCACTGTTCAGTCCGCCAACCGATAAGGGGAGGCCGACAAGCACGTTGACGAAATGACGACCACCTCAGCCGCGAAAATGTCAACTGAGCCTGGAAAAGATTGACATCGTGGAGGTCAGAACCAATCAACAGCCAGAAGGCAGGCGGCAATACTGAGCAAGCGTGCGTGATTAAGTTCAAAGCTTTGGCTTTGGACAGTCAGCTTACTGTATCCGTAATGCGGATTCCGTACATACAGTAGGTTGGGCAGGCGGGTAAATCGACCCAAGTTGCTTAAATTCATAGCTTCGGCATGCCTTCATAGCTCAGTAGTAGAACGTTGACTGCACAAAAACCCTCCCTGCTGTGTGGGTTCGAATCTGACCGAGGCCACGAGTTTTTTTTCACAGTTGGGTCAATGGAATAATGAATAAGTCAGGTCAGATAGTAAAACCAGCGCGCTGCGTTAATGATGGAAAAGAGAGTATCATTCGATTTTGCTAATTAAATCGCATTTTCTTCCTTGTCCTCTTTAGGGATGATGGGCACGATAAGATAACTGGACCCCGAAACGTTGTTATCTCTCTTTGTTATTATAGTTTGACGGGCTTCGACTTGGCAGGCTGTCCCCGCTTGTTACGTGCACGAACTTCTTTAACTTCGGGAAGCCACCATATTCTTTGCGATGATAAATCTGTGGGGTCCTTGACCTTCTTAAGCTTCATCTCAATATTGCCTGCCAAGCAGATTTTTCTAGCCCTTTTTTCTAAAAACCGGACTAGATTGTGTTTCTGTTAGCCGGGTACGAAACTACCAGTGGTTGATTTCGAGAGCAGTTAAAGAAAGTAAATAAAAAAACATGAGTGGAAGCACTGTGGTTTTAGGCAGCACTGTTACGTCAGTTACGCCGATTACATCAAACAAACAGAGGATCTTCGGGTACTGCACGAATGTTCTCACTGGCGCCATAGCCTCCGTCAGGCATAGGGACTACCCAACGACGACGACAGTTCCCCTGTCGATTTCGACGATGGGCACCACGCGCTCCAACAAGCCGCAGCAAACGCTGAAGCAAGCTGCAACAGACACTGAGGCGACCTGGGCAAGTGACACGAAGGATACAACAAGCAGGAGCAACGCAGAGAACTGGCACGAGAGAAAACAGGAGTGTATGCAGACTCGCGCAGTATCTACCCACTCGCTCGCCACTCCCACCTTCGTATCCGGTGTAAAGACAAAGTAAATAAGACCGGGGATGAGTGAGGGTGTAGATGGCTGGCGCGGTAATTACTCAACACGCGCACACTTGCATCAGCCATCTCGCTAGGTATGCTCACGACTGCGCGGGAGCGCCATAAAGGCCACATTAAGAGGGAGCCATTGCAGCCTGACTCTCAGTCCTCCCTCTCCTCCCGTACGCACACACAGACACAAGCGTACAGAAGGAGCAGCTACGTAGGGGGTCCGAGTTTTCCCGTCAGTTGGCAAACCCTCCAAGCCACGGCTTTTAGCGCACCGTGATAGGGACCACCCAGATTCCTCAGCACACACTTAGGCCTAGGATATGGGGGGAAGAATATTCCCAGTCTGATTTTTACCAGCTTTCCTAAGATCTTCTGCTCACTTAATGCAACACTTGGGGTTTGGATAGCAGTAAAGCAGTCAGGGCTTTGTGAACAAAATTGACTCACCACTAGTTTGAACGGCAGCTCTATTTGAGGTAACCAGACGGTTAGCAATGCACTGGAGATGCACAGAAGCTGCGGTTAACAGGAATACTGCAGTTGCTTGACCGTTTCATGTTCAATCGCTGAGGCAATACTTTTATGTGCCTGACGTTTCAAAATCCGTCCCGGATTCTTCATCAGAGACATGAGCAGAAAGCAATAGCAGAAACGGGCCTGTTCTGTTTAGCCGCTTCTTTTTAAGCAAAAGCTAAAACGACTCAGTTAGTCTACCAGCAGGCCGTATCTATGTGCCCGCTGTAGCATTTCGTTAGCTGAAAGGACAAAAAGGCTTCAAGAGTTTCCGGTGATTAGGACCAATCAGATCTGCAGAGGAGCCTTTATGTCAGCCTTAGCTAAAGACAGCGTTCTCATGCGAGCTCTACAGTCTTCTCACGTCCTAATTTCATCCAGGCCCAGACAAATGTCCGCTGAATAAGCATAGACCGGCAAAGGAGCCTTTTAATGTGGAAGCGGCGAGCCGACCACGTCTTCCACCATGGTTTCCCATCTGTTGCAGTTTAATTGCCACCATTCCCAGTGCATTCTTCCTCGCGAAAATAAAAAGATAAATTTCTATACCTGCGTTCCTATGCACAGCGTAAACCAGGAAGTCATTTTTGGGAGTACTAAACAGGAACGGCGTTTTTTAACCAAACTTTTTGCATAAGATTTGCAGGAGTGTGTTTCGTTATGGCCAGCTGCTGCCCGTTTCGGTTAATCAATCCATTAAAACGTCCGGTTTTGACTAAATTCCATCAAAAAGGTACTCAATGATGAAGAAACTAGGATCGGGGAGGGAATTTCAGCCTTAACTGCAATCGTATAGCAATGAGGCAATCATCTTGGCTGCCCGCGAGGCAGTTGGCACTTGATCGGAGCCCTCAGCACTGCGACAGTTTGACATTCATGTCCGACTTCCTTCATTATATGCCTCACAGGAATGTGGGAACTGGGTTGGTGGGTTGCACGTGAATTAGTTATAAGTGATAGTAGACTTGCGCTGCATCTACCACGCTCTCTCTGATCTTCCTCAGTCTGGGTCCGGCGTCACAGCAGAGTCCAGAGGCTGGAGAGATCGCAGGTAGCTGACGCAACGGAAAACCCCTTCTAAGCGCGCCATCACACCGATTCGGATCCCACTGAATGGGAGTGCCGTAGAGGCCACGTTAAGAAAGAGCCACTGCAGTCTGCCAGTCGCGGCCACACCACACAAACACATACTGGAGTGACTGTGGGGACTGAGTTGCATTGCCAGTTGGCAAGCCCTCCAAGCCATGGCTTTTAGCGCACTCTGGTAGTCTCAGAGGCTTATACGTCGGAACAGTCGACCTCACTTTCTCTTCCCGTTCCCAGATACTAATCCACTGTCCGAGGCAGTAAGTTGTCTGACGCGGGGCATTGTTACAGTGGCATACACCGCTTGACCCCCACAGGGCACCCCAAAGGAATTGAATGGCTTGGTTATAACATGTAGCAGGGGGTCCCCTTGGAGAGGAGCATATCCTCCGTTTACATCGGAGGTGCAAATTTCGTGTCTATTGTGTCGGACGTGCTCATGCGTAGTTTAGGTGCTGCTGAGGAAATACGTGGTATGGCCAGCTATGTTCTACCCCAGGTTTCCATGAAGGTCCAAGTAGGGCCAAGTAGGCCGATGGAGTCACTGAGTGTAGCCTGATGCTCCTGGCACTGATTCGCCAGTCTCTTTACGGTGCCGTCGCAAGTGACCACGGGACTCACTGCACTGCACCAGCGAGCTCGCGTCACTTCGCCTGAAGTCAGAAACACACCCATCTGCTGGTGGTGTACACTGCCTTGTACTGTGTTTACGAGAAATGTTGACTTTTAAACGTCTTATTTTGAGCTGTGGATCTAAGCCCAGCGCTGAGGATGCAACCAAGACCAGTCCCGTGACCTTGTCTTTATCAGTGAAGCTTCTCCATTCTAGAGGTCGCTAGTTGTCATACAATCACCTTTGAACCTCGGGGCTGAAAGGGATGTCCATTTTCAGTACACTAGTGGAATATATCCGGATACGGCATTCCAGTGGGATCGCATGCGAACCTTTACAATCGGTGGACATACTTTACTGACAATGAAAATCAAGTTACCACATTGGTGACAAATAAAGTTTATAGTATGGAATCAGATATTTCCGTAAATTTTTGTGGTAGTTGGAAGCATCTGCTGGGCTTTCGGTGAACTATTTGAATTCCGCTCCGTTTTTTGTATTTGTTTAATCAGAAAATGTAATTTAATCAGATTCTAAGGAATGATGAGAGAAAGTTGCAATGAGTTCTGTGAGGAAGAACATGTGAGCCCCAGTGCATCTGTTTATTTAAAGTCATAAGAAAAAACATCGTTATTGCGGATAATCACGTAGTTTTCACATACTCTCCAAACATAATTATTAATAGTATTAACATAGTTAGAGCGCGTTACTTTCTTAATGGTATGAGCTCGTAAATGTGGTTCGTCGCGGCTTCTTTAAATGGGTTAGCAGTTTGGTTAATCAATGAGTCGTCCGATTCCTCCTATAGATTTTTTCCCGAAGGTATCGCCACGAATTTGGCTTTTATACTTGAAGGCGCATAGATCGTTTCGTACTTTGCTTTTATGCATGGAATATTTCAAAGTTTTAATTTATAGTCTATTCAATTTATGATCTTGTTGAAATGAGAGTTAATTCGACGTTTAAAGGTCATAGGACGTAAAATATATTGAAATACTGTCAATCTACTTTGATCTGTGCATCTCATAATTTTTATTTCAGCAATAAAAGGGTGCTTAGCTTAGTAAGCGACAAAGGCCTATAGACTTCATATTTCAATTTTTATGAGCACGGAAAGGTGAAATAGGACATTTTAGGCACATTAGATATATTTGGATTGCCACGACTGTATTGACCTTCAAGATATTAGCTTTCTGCACACCCCGTAGGAGGTTACACTTGGTCCCTGTTTTGAGCTAAAATAAAAAACTGTTTTTAAGGCATAAAGGCTACTGTTTACCTTAAGAGATGATTTACCGTCCCAGTAAACCTAATCTACCCTACAATGTGACCTCAGTCTCCTCATCGATCATTTCTATTATTTGACAGTAGCTGGAGCTTGCTTAAGTTTAGTTTTTAGAATATGATTGGAGAGGAAATTTAACAGCTGCTGCAGTCAGCCAGTGAGCCAATCTGCTTCGGCTTTCGTATTTACTAGCTTCTGTCTAGCAGTCATGTGAAGATAGTGCTTCCAAGATTGCATTCTCCAGAATTCGCATGCTATGACTGCCCCCGGCTCCGAGCCGAAAAAATGCCTTACATCGACAAAAATCTCTAATAATCTCTAATAATAATCGTAATGATAATCTCTAATAATTCACAAAATAAGGAAAAGTAATGAAACAAACTTTCAAGTTTGTTGTTCGAGTGTTTATTGGTCTTTACCTGAGACGTGAAAAAGGAGTCCAAAATGTCGTGCACCTGTGGGTCTAGACTGCTTTGGTGGTGATCCTATAAGTTTGTAAGTGGGTTCGGCTGTCAAAGTTTCAGTTTACTTCAGAGCAAACCGCCCCTTTTGACTATAGCCGTACGACGTCGCATTTGTTAAGCGCTTCACTACTCTTCTATATATTTTGCTGAAAAGCAGACATCCCGAAAAGTGTAAGTTGACGGAAAAAAACGCTTTCGCGAAGAAGGTTTTTCTTTCAAATATATTAGTAGATGGAATGGATCCGACAAAGCAAAGGGAAACCTACTAGTTGCTATGTGGCTGCCAGCGCAGGCTCCAAAGTGAGCTGCAGGGTAAAACCGGAACGTGCATTTTTCCATACCCAACTCGATGATCTCCACATATTCATCATCTTCCCGAGTCCGTGGTTCAATTGTAGCGTGATAAACTCAATGACCAAAATTCATAGGTTCGAACGTCGCGTAGTCCACACCTGGACTTCGCTATGGCTGGCTGAGGATGGCTAATAAGCCAGAAATAGCTATTCCGGCCTCCTTCAATCCTATACTAGCAGTCGCTATTCGACTGACTGCGCGGGCTCACTTTAATGAGCTCCAGGGTGAAACCGGAGCGTGCATTGTTCCTCACTTAGATCGGCGATCCCCACATATTCACATTATTAGATATATTATGGTAGGTGCTGCTCAGCGATCGCGTTAAGGAGTCTACTCGCTTCTTATGCTTTGGGGCTCTGAGTAGGTAAGTCAGAAAAATGACGACTGTTACTATGTAGCCTTAGCCTATTACCTCTATTTTCGATGGCAGCTATTATTTGTAATCATATGCGTACATGGTTTATCTGAACGAAAAAAATAACTACATGAACGTGAATCAACCAGTGGTTACTTTAGGTAGAACAAAATAATCTTGATTCTCATTTTTCTAAACTGGGGACGTGAGAATGTTTCCGTGTAGGAGACAGGTCATCCTGGACTCTATTCGAACTCAATAGTTTTTGCTGGGCCCGGCGGCTCTCAGTGAAAGCATCTTCTCCTCTTTTTTAACTTCCGATATCTCCTTTTTTCTCACTTAGAAAACTGCCGTGGACAATGTTGCTGCTGAAGTCGACCGAAAGAACTGCATTCCAGAGGCACCAAACAAAACTCCTCCAGTCGCTAGCTGTGAACCCGAACCTCTGCGCAATGGCATTCCCAGTCCAGAGAACAAGAAAACGAGGAAGAAGAAAGGTAAGGCCATCGCGTAATTGCTCGTCGCTCCACTCGTTTCCAATTTACACCCAGACACTGAGTCCTTAAGTTCGCTTACTCGCCGACAACCTGGTTAACTGATATTGCTACCAAAAGTAGTGGGGGTTTCTTTTTCACACGATGTCTTTATGGTTTGAATTGTCTGCTGGGCTCATACATGTTTAATTGCATCAGAGGTTGAAAGACAGAACCAACTTGGAGACTGATGAGGCTGCTCAGGTTTCGTAGTTGCCCACGACCTAAAAGACTTTGTTGGCTTCCCTGCCGTAGGATTATTCTTTTAGCCCATAGATATATCACCTAGGTGGTCAGATTCTGGTTGGTTGATGTGACTTATCGGAGCCGGCAGGGTATAGACCGGAGGACAACTGGAATGGGCTCAATCCCGAAAGTAGTTGCAAATCAGCTAAAATTCCTAATTTTAAGCTCTGAATTTGAGATATCAGCGTCAGTAGATGTTTGAGGGAAGTGTAAGTGTGAACTTTTGAAAACCTTATTTTTACATGCGTATTGCAAGGCCAAGTGACGTGAGCAAATGAGTTGGAACAATGGTGAAAAAGAGCAGGCAGTGAAAATCAAAACTCCGGATTTTTTAAGAGAAGAAAACTCTTGCTCTTGGAGAAGGGAAGGGGAACGGGGAGGGGGGCATCGCTGAGGTCACGGAGATCACCACTGAAGTGCCGAAGATGCGGTCAGATACTCCGTTGCACCTTGCAGAGTCCGCCAACAAGTTTGCGAAATCTGAAATATTCGCCAAGATCGTCGACAGTCCGCTGCGAGTCGAACAAAAAGAGAACGTTTAGGAGCGCGTGGACTATGGTCGCAAGGTTCGCCAGATGCTATCGTTGAGGGGCTCGTCAGAGTTCGCACATAATCAAGTAAGAAAAAGGCAAAGACATTCGCATAAGAATGACGATGGCTGGATAATGCGTTGTGAGAAGGCAAAAATAACCATTATACTCTCCGTTTCTGCCACTGCTTGCTGCTCACGTCTCTGATGAAGAATCCGCGACGGATGTCGAAACGTCAAGCGAATAAATGTGTTGCCCAGCGATCGAATCTTTTGTTCTTCTTCTTCTTCTTCTTTTTCTTCTTCTTTTTCTTCTTCTTCTTCTTCTCAATCTCAATTTATTTGGAAGCCCCATGGCCCAACGAAACTCGCGCATTTCATTCTGAATTTCGATTGGACTGGTGATAGCCATCCTACCTGACTTTTCAGATTTTCGAGCCTAACATGCTCTTATAGCTCAATATCTATATTGTACGAAACTGCTGACAGGGGTTAAACTAGGAAGACCTTTAGACCTGCATTTGAATATTAAGCAGGCCGATGAAAGTCCTAACGCGAGGCGACCATTTTCATCATCCCAACTCTGTCTGTCAACCATTTTAGATTATTGATTGTTCCTCACTGTACGGCTTCTGAAACGGATTCAACGTAGACCTCAGATGCAGATGAAAAAAGCTGCGCTTTCTTTCATAACCTGTTTACGTCAGGGGCATAAGAACCAACTATGAATTCACATAGCAGCTCAAATCGGGTTAAATTTCGGAAGGCAGAATTATTTTGACCTCGCGGTCGGAAACGAAGATATGGTAGAGACCGATTCTCCCTAACGGCTATGCGATTCAAACCTCCTCTGATTAGTCATATCACCAACTGCCCTATTAGAATTCTGCACTTAATCTTACTTCCTATCGGATGCGTTGGTCACACAAATAACAGTTCGACTGTCAATTCCAAAGATGTCTACCGTATGGCTCCCAGGACGGTGGATACAGGGATGGTGACTAGCGCGTGAAGTAATTTTTAGGGCTAATAGACTTACCACACTTTCTCTCTCTCTTTTCACCCTCCTGGACACGTTGTCATTAATACATCGAGAAGACCTGAGGTGGAATCGGGTGCATGTAGCTGGCACGGCCTGAACCTGCTCCCAGACATAGACGTTGTTATGGCCTGCAGTGCCCTGGTCTGAAATCCCCGATTGGTCAGTTCATCTACCGCGTGGTCCGTTTTGGTGACAGGACAGTTCGACCGTCGTTCTCGAGGATGTCCACCACGAGCCTCAACGAGCTGAAGGCAAACGCTGCGGTGACTCCGGCTGGATGATTGGGAAAGAAGACCTGCGGAGAATCTACCCCACTCGCTCACCACACCCACATCGGGACCTAATGTCAAGATAAACGTTCAGAAGGCCGGAGATGGGGGAGGGCGCAGGTGGCTGGCGCGACCAAAACTCAACACACGTACCAACAGCGCACCTCGCTAGGTAGGCGCCCGCTGTGGACCTCCGTATCGGCCACATTAAGAAGGAGCCATTGAGTTTGACTCTCAGCCTGCAGTAAGCCACTGCACAAATGAAAATATACATTGGGCCGATTGCGGTGTCCAAGTTATCCCGTCAGCTGGCAACGCTCCAAGCCATGGCTTTTAGCTTACCGCAATAGTTTCAAGTGCATCAGATTGTTTATAGTGGGGAAAGAAATGCGCTCAGTCTCTCCTCCTCCACCGCCAGGAACAGGCCACCGTCTAGCTGATCGGTCGCCTGAGGTGGGCTGGGCGTAGGGCTAAAGAGGAAAACAAGTCGGAGATGCGCAATGTAGAGCAAGTCGTGCAAGAACAGAGGAAAGGAAAAAGAGGGAGAGAAAGAGAGAAGGTGAAAGAAGAAAGAAATAAAACGAGGTAGGAAACCAGAACCAGAACACAGCTTACTTTTCAGCGGATGGGAACACACATATAAACAAGCAATTACACGAATAATGTCCCCGCGTGTATCGCAACCTCGGTTCTCATACCGATTTCGCATGGTCTAGCCGTCTAGGCTCACACCATTATGTTTTGCCGAAGTGAAAACCTGGGGGCAGGCTTTTCCAGTTGATGCAGTGGACTGCCACGGCACAAACTACTGTCGTGTATCGCTGCTGAATTTTCACTACGTGTTTTATCTTTGTATGGGTAAAATTGTTGTCTTCTAAAAATCTTTACTGTGAGCTGCTCGTCACCTTTATTCGCTGTTGCTATTGATTTTGCGGTGAAAGATGCCGTAGCCTGCCTTGCGCATCACACAGCTCGACCTTGTAACCTTATGTAAATCAGATGCCAAGTTCATCAGTACGTAGGCCCGCTGAGCTGCATGTGATTTCAGGGTGGAGGTCACAGTTGCTAGAATGCCCTTTTGGCATACAATACTTTATTCAGGTCCAATCGCGGTCCTGTCAGTCAAAGCCGTTTTCGTCTGCGCATCCTCCCCTCTGTTTGAGGTTTCTCTTCATAAACTTTAATAAAAGTACTTAGACTGAGTGGAGAACAGAAGGAGAAAGATCGACGAATAAAAAATTTGTCAACACTTTTTAACTCGTGCATTTCAGAGAGAACAGTAAAAGAAGAGCAAATGACAATAATAGGGATCAGCAGCCAATCAAAAATTAGTGCTTTATGTTTGTGGTGACTGCGCACGGCTCTGTATGTGAAAATCCGATCAATAAATCGATAGACTGAGTACTCGTCGGAGGTCCGAGCTTTAAATAACCCTTGACTTCTGGTGTTTCCGGTATCATAAATTATCTTGACACTTGTGAATTTGAAAGCGTGACGTGTTAAAGGTGTAATAATTTTTTGTTATGTCGCACGAATAGCTTCTGCTCTTGTGTGCGCGGTATGAGCTTGCCTTCAGTTTGACCTGTGTACTTGTAAGGACACTTTAAGCACGGGACACAGTAAACTAAATCGGTGTTTGCCATTTTTCCGCGCGAGTTGCGTATAATTAATTTAGGCCATTAAAACTAACAGGATTTCAAGGCGGAGATGCTTATTCGTAGAGTAATTGGATAATAGGCATGACTGCCTAATTAAGACGAAGTTGGCAACGAATTTCAAAATATCAGGCGCCGTTGAACTTTTTATCATTCACACCGTAGTAGGAATACTTTCAGAGCCCGTGAATTTGTGCCTTCAATCGAGTAGTTAAATGTCTTGCAAACGTTGGTCAAAACCCAGTGTTTTGGTAGACTTATGTCATCCCTACATCTCATTTCAACTGCCTGTATGTTAAAGTAAGCAAAAAAAGCAAGGATCTTCATACTGTATTGATGATCGTCGCATGACTCAACTGCTCTTGAACAAACAAAGTGGGGCATGAAGAAACTTATACATTTAATCGGATGCCAAAACGTACCTGGCACATTGGGCTTAGGTCCCAGCTTGATTGAGTTATCAGCATGGTTCTAGATGCAAGGAAGCCTTAAAATATTGACGTTAATTATTCCCTTATAGTATACCATGGTCTTCATGTTGAACCACTAGTACGAGTTCGGGAACTAAGATTTCAAAGTTAGAAACGAAAAGCAGGCTTGACCATCCAGTATTCGGTGAGTGCAATCTAGCGCCCTCATTAACTGGAAAAAATATATCTCTCGTTGCCGACCGCGTGAAGTATTTGTAGGTGGAGTTATATTATCCCTTGGTCTCACAGCATCCCCCACGGATCTTACGAAAATCGCCAAGACTTGGAGTACTTACTATGGCAACCCGTCAATAACAACAGAAAGACGACTTTCAAAATGCATTGGGGATTTGATACTGAGTTTCTAGTACAAGGATTTTTGTTCATTTTATGTGTTGCATTGGAACTGGAATCTACTATCAAAAGCAACAACAGAAGAGGGTATTAGATGCATGGGGAGCAGTATCCATAGGCCTCCGTTACTATGCTACCGTACACCTATCAAAACTACCAACTCTCGTATTGATTGCCAATTTTCCCAATTCGGCTCGTTAATAGTGCCATTGGAACCGAATCGCACCTTCTCCGTATTACAGACAAAGTATTTGCACGAAATGGGGGCAGGGGAAAGGGGGGATGATTACTCACGTTATTAGAATGTAAGTCGGCGAACTTTAGCCGAGGCAGCTCATGTCTAGCAAAATTGCCACTTGGGACGTGTGCTCTCATTGTTGCGAGCCCTTTGGCCGTCATTATATGTGCGACTTCATCTCACAGTGGTGTTAGAAGACGGCTGACGACTTCCGCGATGTTCATGACTTGCAGGAGCGTTCGCCAGGGCCAGTGAAGTGCAAACTCTTGCCCTGTCCCTGCATACGGGGACTGACGAGGTTGCGTGGACAGCCATTCGGCTGGAACAACCTCGAAAGTTATTACTGTGAGGCACCCCTGTTCCCGCTTCACTGCACGTCATGCTAATGCCGTTACGCGTCTATGCGTTTTTGGCCGATTGAATAGTTGCTATGGGAGCCCACTACCGGTACTGTAGTTACTTCTGGGAAGCAGATAGGGTAATCGGATAGTCGTCTCCCTCACACCCAACTTCTTAAACGCCTCAAGTCCTTCCCAAGGTCTACTTCGTGCTTGGTGGTGAAGGCGACACCAATGAAATCATCGCTTTATGGTCTTCTGATCGAGTCAGCGTTGTAAGAATGAGAGGGGCTGGGCTCCCAACACTTTTCGGCAGCCTTCGAACAGGATCCGGTGTTAACACTGGAAGACACTGCAGTTCACGATGGAGAAAGGTGACAGAATCCAGTTGGTCTTCCTCGATATGTATATCGTAAGCGAAGATAACTGGAGCTAAGAAAATCTGCCAAGCCCCACCCCCCCCCCCCAACAATTAAGCGGATCTAGTAGTCATTCTCGTGAATTCTAGATGATTGCTTAGGTAATCCGGCCTGAGCAGTCAGCTTGCTGTTCTGTTATGGTGGATTCCATACAAGCAGTACGTTGGGCGGGTAAAATAGATCCAAGTGCGATTAAATTCACGGTGACCCTCGTAGCTCAATGGTAGAGCGCTAGCTGCACAAAAGCCTTTTCACAATTTGGGCAATCGAAAAAACAAAGCGTTTCGGCAAACAGACAGCTACTGTGCATCTGCAAGTCCACTCATCTCGGCACTTTACTCAGTTCAAAGTCTGCCTGAGCAGCATAATGAATATTGCCCAGGGCCTGTGCGTGAACATTTCTTCTGCTGAAAGCATTGAGCAGTCAGGCTGCCGGAGGCATTATCCTGGCAATTATCAACACCCGGGGACGATTAAATTGCCGCCAATAGCGCAGTAAGTGCATCAATGGCGATGAATGGGAGAGCTGTTTATTGTGTTAGGTGTTTTGTCGCATGGCAACTAGTATATCGGCAGAACACGGTACTAGGAGCCTTCCCCCTAGTACAAACATTCCCGCGATAAATTCCACGCAGAGTAGGCTTATGGTTTAGCCTGTGGTTAGCGTTAGTTTCGTGACAAGTTTGGGTTTGAGGTTAGGGTTAGGACGCGGGGCTAGGTACCTGGCCAGGTAGCGCAAAACCAGTTGAATTATTTATATTCCAGTGTCTTTCCGCTACATCCTGTACTTTCTGCATTTCTGTGTGTCAGCTAGCCTTTTCTACGATGGTTTTCCCACACGTGGTTGATGCGTTGGGCCCACACCGGAAGCAGATCAGGTATGGCAGGCGGTATTCCGATTACGTTCGCGTAACATATACCGAACGTAGATAGAGAAGGAGAGGAAATTTCGATCATCGGAATCATAATTTTAGTCGTCTGAGCTTTCGGGCTCTTACTGGAGTCCACAGTCTGAGATAAAATTGTCAACGAAAAAACAAGCATTAATTATAGAAGAAGGGGGTGGGGCAATCAGCCACCGGTCCGGAGTTGCCCGCGCAGGGCGGTGTGTGCCGGCGCCAGATCGATAAATCGATTGAACAAATTCTCATCCGAGGCCGAGACATCAATTTATTCTCGACCTGTGTTGTTGCTGGCGTGGGCGATTATCGTCGCAGCTGCGGAATTAAACTCATGGCTGGTCTCGTAGGTGTGGGCAGCCACTTGTGATAATGCGTCACTCCGTCGCTGACACTTTGATCTCTGACGATGGACTCCAGTAAGGGCCCGAAAGCTCAGACGACTAAAATGATGATTCCAGCGATCGAAACATCTTCTTCTTCTTCTTATTCTTCTTCTTCCTCTTCTTCTTCTTCTTCTTCTTCTTCTTCTTCTTCTTCTTCTTTCTCTTCCTCTTCTTCTTCTTCTTCTTCTTCTTCTTCTTCTTCATCTTCTCCCTCTTTTTTTCTATCTGTACACATACCTGTGATGCAAAATGTGCCTCAATTCATGTACCGAACATGGACGGAAGCGTTGATAGCACGTGTAGGTGCATGTTTAAGCACCAGCTGCCAGTGGACTTAATTACACTCCCGTTCCGTGGAAGCTGAGTCTTGCTTGGCGGATGTGGCTGGCTACGCCCGCTCACTCCTACGGTCTTCTTGGCTATATCTTGACATCGGGCAGGGGTGTTTGAGAAAAGAAGGAATCCGGTAAATGCAGCGCAAGCTTAAAATCACCTAAAACTGATCCACGCGTAAGGCATCGTCTTTACACCATCAAAATGTGGATTAAACAGTAGACACTGTCGGAATCAACGGTCAGACTGTCGTAACTGCTATTTTGATGGCGTTAGTTCCAGTTGGAATCTTAAGCGATAGGCATAAGTTTCCGTTTGCGGTCCCTCAAGTTCCTATATTATAGGCCACCGACCTAGATACATTTATAAACGTACATTTCGTTTGAATAATATTTTCTTTAGCGACCCAACTGCGTTCGTTTTCCACCTGCCAAATTTAGTGACATCCGCAAAAATTCAGTGTTTACATTTAGATTACAGTTTTCTGCATTTTTCCCACCTCTCTCTCTCTCTCACTCTCTCTCTCTCTCTCTCTCTCTCTCTCTCTTTCTCTCTCTAACACTTTAACTAAGCAAATCGTTGCTCCCTTCGCCTATCGATTCCCCTCATGGGAGTTTGAGCATGAACAGTTGAATGTCCTGGTGACCAGTTCAAACACGTTTGTATAGTGCTGATGCAGATGAGAATAATTCTTGTTAGCATCAACGACTACAAAATTATCTGAAGCAATTGTTCCCCGATATTAATTAAAACAAGCGTGGACAGCAGGATTTATTGAATTCAAGCAGTTAGACCCCGTGATCAATCGCCAATTACCTTGGTAATTGGGCAGCTTTTTTAAACCACAACTTGGTTTGCGCAAACTTCCTCTCCTGCCCATTGTCTCCCTATAGGCTGATGTAGTGTAGTTTCGTTCAGTTGATCAGTATTTACGCTGAACTATGACCTTTGCTGTTATACAGGGTGTCCCAGAAGTAACTGACCCTTTTGATTTGCCAATAAAACGAAAACTATTAACGCTAGGATATTGAAACTTGTTTTATTCGAAAGAAAAACCTTTTTATGCTTTATTAGAACTAGGCTTTAAATACAATGTCTTTTAAATGATGACCATGGTTGTTTTGACAACTTAGACTTCGTTTACTTGTTGTTTCCATAACGCTCCTTAGTGTATCAGGCGATAGTTGCCTTATTTCAGAACAAATGTTGTTTTTAAGTTCTTTCAGAGTTGTTGGATTTGTTACATAAACCCTTGACTTCACGTAGCCCCATAAGAAGACATCGCATGGGGTCACATCTAGAGATCGAGGGGGCCAAGGAATGTTGCCAAATCGTGAAATCAAATGATTTGGAAAGCACTCATTTAACAATGTCATCGTTTCTCTTGCTGTATGGGCCGTGGCTCGATCCTGTTGAAACCAAGTATTGCGTAGGCCATGTCTCTCAATTTCAGGAATTACTAATTCGCTTATCATAGTGGGGTATCTTTCACCATTAACTATTACTGTTGCGCAATCATTATTTTCAACTAAGTATGTGCCAATCACATTGGAAGCAGTTATTCCGCACCACTCCGTCACACGAAGAGAATGCAGCGGCCTTTCTTTAATTTCTCTTGGATTTTCATCGCAACGAATTCTAGAATTATGCCTTTCGAATAAAACAGGTTTCAATATCCTAGCGTAAATAGTTTTCGTTTTATTAGCAAATAAAAAGGGCCAGTTACTCCTGGGACACCCTGTACATTGCCATTCTGTGAAATTAAATCTGCTGTAAGCTTATAACCGTTAGCTGACTCCTGCAACGATGGAATGCAGTTGAAAGGCCGTCGGAAATGTTTTTGAAAACAAAATTATCATCATTCTCTGCACTGCCGATCAAACAGAATCTGAATCCACAGAATCAGACAATGGCAACAGGATGACGCGCCTGCTGGCGTACTAAGGATAAAACAAGGCGAACAAGCTGAGAGTTCAAACCACCCCGTAAGCTCTCTCGGCCCGGAGGGCAGAATGACCTCCATTTTGCCCAACCGCCACCGATGACTCAGCACCGGCCTGGGTGTTGACCGCACCGGAAATAGGGGGGGGGGCAGTTATTACGCGTTCGCGCGCTGGCAGCATAATTTCCCCTCTGCCTCTTGTGACCAGCCTGTTGCTTCCTAAAGCGTCGAACTCTACAAAACGGGCAGGAGAACGAAACATCTCACTGCTCTGAGCTTTTCCTTCCCCAGGCGTTCGCGCGTAACCAGAGTGTTTAAAACTGACCACAGTGGTTCATGTGGTCTAAGCGAAAATCACGACTTTTGCTAGTGACCTCAGAGGGGAGGCTTGAGCTAGACTGAGAATCCTACCACGCATCGCCTAAACGGCTTCCCTATCTCTCTCTTTCCCCTAGCCTTAGTGGGACCTGGCTTAAGAGCAATAACACACTTCGTGCTTGGCGGCTGCTACCAGGGCCAGTCGAGCGCATAATAGACACCGGTGATGGGACAGCTTCAACAAGATAGTCATGTTTCTTATTGCTGCCATCATATGTGAGTGTGGGTGAACTAAGGGCAGTTGAACTGTTCGCTCCATACTCCTCCAACAGTAGCATAGATACTTTCGTGCTCCGTCATTGTTCGCCTGCAGGCACGGAATCGAGTATTTTGGCCGATATCGCGAGATCGATCCGGGGGAAATTCGGTCGTAGATTTTTATATGCCCTTCCCCTCTCCTCACCTGTGGCTTTTCACTGAATTTGAGAAACGGTAACTACTATCTCATCCCAACCCGAACATCCATTCTAACCCAGACTTCAGCCACAACCCTAGTGCGCTTAATCTAAAATTAAACCTAGTTTTGCCTCAACCCAAACTCTATTTTTTCCCTGGAATTTAGCGTTAAAGTCACCTGAATTACGCTCCGACCCTGTTTCCGTGTCCAACGGGCGGTCATATAAGGAAGATTCCCCCTGCGCTAATTGGAGTGGTCGAAAGCTCCCACGGATTTCGGAATCAAGCCCTATTACACACACACACACACACACACACACAAAGGCACAGACACGTTTTTCGCATGTTTGTAACAAGGCTGTTGGGTTTTTACCCGTTGTATTGTTCGGATGCTCGGGAAGGGATGCTGAGGTTGATAATTGTATTTATGTGTCTTCAATGTGTTTGTGTGTGTACATTGTCTCAGCCTGCGCTGCCTTTGTTCGGCAACGTCTTTTATTACTGCTTCCTTCTCTACTGTCTGACGATTGTTAGTGTAGACAGTGTCCTTTCCAGAGAAGCCCGGAGGCAAGGTGGCCTAGAAGCGCGTTTTTAAGGACAAACATCACGTAGACAAAAAGCAACGGTTAGCCCCGAACCGTTTTATGCCTCAGTTAATTTAAAGCGCTTTTTTTCAGGTATAAATTTAAAGCAGCCCAAAACAGCAGGATGTTGCGCAACTAAATTTTGAGAGAGCTTTCAACTGTGTCCTGTCTGTGCATGAATAACGAAACGATTGGAGGACACATCATTTTCAATTTTCACAAAATCGATGATAAGGTCACGTTAACGTGGCTACCTCTTACGTTTCATCCAAAAATGCACCAACCCTTTACGGTAAAAATCTGGGAACCAGTCGGTTACGAGAAAGCCCGTTTTGATATCCTTACACTTTAAGGGAGACAACATCTCAAATACAATTAAGTGAAGACTACATTGTTACATACAGAGAACGTACTATGCGGCCGAACTTCTTTTCGTCACTCCAACTAAAAGTCTCCCAGTTAACCGGCCGGAGGAAGCCTTGCCTTTGCACGCTACCTCAAACTGCATATATGAATGCACCTGCACCTGCGGATGCAAATACATTGGCCGTACGCAAAGGCAATTGACGACGATGGCTGCTGAACATTTGCCTGTTCGGCTTTTAAAAGAAGAAAACAAACCACCACGGTCATCTATTGCAAAACACTCATTCGTCAGTGGTCACTCCGTTTACACCAACACATCTTTCCGCGTTCTTGTTCGAGCATGAACAAACCGGACCTTACGTTACATGGAAGCATCCTTCATACGGCAGGAGAAACCCGAACAACTAGACCATGTAGTTAATCTTCAATTGCCCTGGTAAATACATACCACACTTTTATTTTTGTTAATTCCCCTCCCTGCTTTTCGTCCCAAGTTTAAAGTTGACATAACAACTGACCATTTGCCACGTTAACATGACCTTGCAATTATCGATTTCGTGAAACTTCAAATTGAAGTTTTCTTCAATTGTTTCGTTATCCATGCACAGAGAGGACGCAGTTGATAAGCTCTCTCGAAATTTAGTTGCGCAAATACATTCTGCTGTTTTGGCCTACTTCAGCTAATTTAATAAGTGCCTTGTTGCCCAGAACCAACATGCACCGTCCGAAGTGGCCGGGGTTAACAAAATATACACACACAGTTGTCAAGTGCATCAAAACCCTCTCTCTGTGTGTCGGAAGCACTCAAACAATCACTAAATGATAAGTACGCAGGTCTGCTTTTTGTTTTCTGTGTTTATATAACAAGGCAGGACAAAGTAACTTCCGCCTGTCAACCAGTTCGTCACACATTTGCAAGGCAACATCCAAATAGATGGTTTGACAATGCAAACCAAAAGGGCGTCACGTAAAAAGTTTCCAAGTGCATATTTCAATCGCCGAGACCCAGCCTATCTCCCTTAGCATACAGCAGATGTGTGAGCTGAAGGAATTTTCACCGATATTTTAGAATGTGTTTACACTTAGAAAAGTTAACTTCAGTAAGATTGTAATATTACGTTTTTTTCTGCGGCATAAACTCGTGTTATTTCGATCATGTCAGGCTGCCGGTTTTTGATTGAGTTTATTTTCGACCTGTTGAAAAAAACTGCACATACACTAAAATGACTGTGAAACTAGCATGCCTTTTGCCCACTGATTTTCGAAGAAGTTTTACGGAAACTAGGCATAGATATTTTCTTTTTTGCCTTCATTCTCTAGTAACTGGTCGTCTTCTAAATATTTTATATACTGAAGGAAAGTTTACCTTTGGTTTAAAAGGTCTTTTTTTCAATTCTCCTGAGATTTAAGAGGCTTACCTACTGTTTCACTCCTATTCGGGGTTTCCAAACTAAAACTTGTAGATTTTTTTCTCAAGGAGATTCCTACCTTTTTATACGCGTCATATAGGGTTTATACAATTTTCTAGTGAATTTGGACCAGATTACGCATTTCAAAAGCAAAATTACTCAATGGACCTATTATGATACCGTAGGAAGGGACATTTCACCGTCTTAAAATATCTCATAAACAGAACATGTCTTCAAACCGAACTATGTCGTATTATTCGATTATGCAATTCGAAGGGCTTGTCTGCCACATAATGTGTAAGAGTAAAATATTTTTATACCTAGTTTCGAAGGATCATTCTTGAATTCGAAATTAATCGAAATCTATGGTAAAGGTACATGCTACTTAAGTAGCTGTTCTTTGCAGAATTGCATTTTTTTGCAGGTGGCTGAACAAAACTCGGTGAAAACTCTGTATTCTGATGTGACTAAAATATTTGGACACCGCGCTTCAAGATCATTAATGTTGTTGTCCTAATGAAGCAATATTTGATAGTTGAAAACACTGTTTACACTTTCGTTGAATGTGTCCTGCGATATCCTTAGCAAGATCACGTGCCTCCGTGCTTCATTCGGAAAGTTGATATATATGGGTCTTACAAAATTTTATTAGATGACTTCAGGCTCTCAGAGCTTTCCACCTGCGTGAGGTATAAGTTAACTGGACGCAAACCTCCATTCTCGTTATATGGACAGGAAGGGATATTCGGATCTCCACAAGGTGCTGAATTCTAAAATCTGTACTTAACACTAACTGAAATGACTACCCCAAAATTTATGCAGATAAGTCTTTCTTCTCAGGCTAAAGAAGCTCCCTCTTACGAATCCATCCATCAGAATCGGTTGGAAATGATCCTTTTATGAGTTTGCATTGCAGCAAACACATTTCTTTAATCAAATCATTTTGCCACTAGAGAAAGTGACACTGTAATAGTTATTTGTGGCTTGATTGCTGACATCCCCCACTTCCGTGATATACATCTGCCAAAGTTTCAGCCATTATTATTTTAAAAAATAATGTGCTAACTTCGGTACAAATCCTTTCCGGCTCAAGCGGCAACTTGCAATCAATGTTTGAGCCCAAAATCCACCGAAGGTGCCTTTGAGATTGAGCTTGAAACGCTGTATTAGGAACGGGAGGAAGCATTACTGCGTATCTATGAAAGTAATATAACGCAACTTGAGAAGCATTTTCAAATTGGATACCTAATTAGGGCTTTCGATCGAATTCTTGTTAGTTTTAGGGATATGACTATAAGCTAGCTCAGAGCAATGATTTCGTCTTCTCCCAAACCTTCTCGGATATTTGCAAGGCAAAGTCCACCAACCATTCCGAGAAACCAGTCATTCAGTAATCTACCTCTACTTACGAACAGTCATCCCACCTGAGATTACTATTTATGCAGACTGCTATCATTCCAACCGAAATAGACCTGGAAATTAAGTAAAAGATGGGTTTTTTTCGTGTTTTACACAGACTTAAAACCGCTAACCGCCAAAAAGTCCGGCCGCTCTCCAGACGCCAGCCAAAGCACGGATGAAGGAGTTGCCAAGGTCATTGCTGGTGCTGAAGGCAATGAAAAGTCAAATGGAGGAAGCCCAACAAAGGCATCCTCGGGCGATCTAAAAGTCTCTCCCACCGGTCCTAACCGATCGGCTGTCTCCAGTCGAAAGAACACAACAGGAGCGAAACGTAAGTGAGATATGATATCTCTGTTTGCTTCCGCCTTCACAGCTTGCGCAGAAAATTGTGAAATTTTACGTCAGTTAAGTGCTGCCCTCTTTGGGGGCATTTAATAACCGGGTGCCTAATTGGGTTCTGTCGGAAGAAGGGTTAGTCGACGGAGTTTGTGATGTTTATTCCACTTAAAAGCCTCCAATTTACGACAAGTGATAGAGAGCACAATATTTGGGGGGGGGGGGGGGGAAGGGAAGAGGAGGAAGAAGACGCTATCAGTCAGCTAGAGACTGTGTGGTGTCACCGAACCCTGTTTCTGTGAGTGAGAAGGCATGTTGGATAGTGATTGGTGTATTCTTTAATCGATGTAGGTCAGGAATCTGTCGCATGTAGCTTTTATGCTGTCCAGGCTGTAAGAACGTAACAGACATGGGAGGAAATGGGAACAGGAGTAATCCCAAATAAAGTCGGATTTGTGCTGATTCCCAAGAAGATAATGGTAAGGGGTCAGCTAAGGTTCGTTTTTATTTCAGTGCAAGTGTTAAGGCTAAGATAAGAGTTACAGTGAGGCTTTGAGTAAAAGATGCTTTGAGTGTTAGGACGCTGCAATTTGTACTCTTTCTGGCATTTAGGGCAGGGCTGTCTGCATTCCTAGAGAGGGAGTCCCAGTTCCAGGCCCCCTTCTCTAAAAGGCAACAGTCCTGGTCTTAGATTTCACGCAAGAAAGACTTTGAGTTTCAAGCTTCAACCGAGTTCCTTCCCACAGTCTTGACGCTGTGTAGGGTTTCATTCCCCTTGTGGCCAATGACTCTCGTAAAATCTTACGTGATTGAGAATCCCAACTTTTCTGTTCTCCAAGAACTTGCGTAGACGGTAACTAGCCGAACAATAGTTATGTGGGAAGGTCTGGTGATGGAATGCCTTCGTCGCCGCACCTGGATTTCAAGATAGACTTTTTTACTCATCTTTCTGGCTCTCATTTTTAAATTTCCAAGGTTGGAACATTCGACGCCTCATGTGAAGTCTAAACGTATGACAAGCAATGCCTCCTATCAGTTACAGATTCATCACTTGTGACCAGCCTATCAGCGACAGACTTGCCCAGTAGGTATTCACTGAAGCCTGGAGGTATCACTGCTACACAATGCATGATCGATTAGCAACAAGACGTGATAGCCTGCTTATTCCGTAGCTACTGTCCCTGCCGTTCCTGCATTTACTATCTGGAGTAGTCTCAAATTCGCTTAGGAACGGGAACATGCCGATACATTGGCTGCCCGAATTCAATGGGTGACAGGGGTCACGAACAGACGACACCCCTACCAAGTCGACTTTACTCAAACTATAATTGCCAAGGCGATGGACGACAAAGTTTGGGAATGGATTAACACGGTAATTCATTCGAACTTTTTTGCCTTCATTCAACCAATCGTTATTCTGACAGCCAAGTGGAACCACAAACTTGCACATAGCGCTGAAGGTCCATCACCGAGGACTACCAGATGGGTTATAAGTACTTCATCGAACCGAAGTTTACCAACAATCAGCAACTTTCTGTGGCTTTCTAACCTTATCGTGAACTCAGACTTCATTTCAACCTTAAAATTCAAGGTGTAGTTTGAGGGCCATAAAACGCAGGTGCGGGCTTCGCGAAACCAGTGACATTCTTTCTACCACCATCTCCTCCTACGCTCTCTTTTTCTTTTGGCACCACTCACTCGGCACGGGCGGCAGGTATTGCGTATCGTCAAAGCAGGCGTGCCTCATCGGCAATGGTCGCGCAGGGTGGATTTATGTAAAAACGCACAAAACATGACGTATGAGTGTTTTCACATCTGTTTTCTCTGAAGTTCAATTTGCGGGAACGCACCTGTTTTGGTGAAGTGAATAACAGGAGCAGTAGCGGAGTTATTCTTAGCAATGCCGATTCCTTATTTTCTTAGAAGCAGGAGTCAGGCATTCCACCTGATAGCCTCGTCTGGTCAAGGCAACACAGGAATGTTCTGTTTGTTGCTGCGGTTGTTGTTTCTGTGACAAATTTGATTTTTCTGGGTCATACTACTGGCTAATCCCTTACAAGCACACTGATTTTCGTAGTTTATTTTTTCACGATTTTTATTTTCGTCCAAGAAGGCCACCAGCTATGTAGAAGGGATTTCGAAGCAATGTGGGCATCTGGGGGAGATTGGGTTAAACGACTATAATAAACCGTTGTAAATACCCCATACCGGTCTACATCCTGTACCATCAGTAACAGTGAACGTGATATGAAGGTAGCTTTAACACCTGGACCGTGGGATTTTACGAGCTGTCAAAAAACAAGATTGTTTTTAAAGCAGCAGCTCGTAAGACTATATTCATTTTTTCTAAGTTATGTTATTCATTGTTTCTATCAATGTCATGTAAAATAGGTCTACAGCTCTACCAGGTAAATAACTCCAGAGAAGTTATATGACTTATAGAAATTATTAGTATTTTTCAACAAAATTTGCGTTTCTATTCCAAAAAAACTACAGTTAGTGTCGCTTTACCACTGAAAATTCCATTTAACCTCGTGTGCCATGCTTGGTTCAATTGTTCTGCTGCGTAGCTCGTTCACAACGTGAATTCGCCCATTTTTTGGAACACTAAGGCTGATTGACCAGAACATGTTATTTATTACCAGGAAAAGTTTTTCTAGCGTAACAGTCAACGTCAATGATATTACAGGCTTTGCGGAAGTGCGTTTCTTCCGCTGGCGATTCCTATATCGTCAATTTCCTGTGAATGAGTGCAAATCAGCAATTTCCGAGGTCGTGAATGGCAAATTTTTAAAATAATTCGCACAGTCAGTTGCTTATGTCCATATAGGTCTCCCTTAGCATTCCCGGCTTTTAGTATTAGCTGAGGCAGAACTTCGATGGCAATATGAAATGTACAGTAGGAGTCAAAACTTCAAAAACTACTACCTGGAAGCCTTTAGTATGTTAGTAAACGAAAGAATAATTCCTGCAAGGCGAAAAGATAAAAGAATTCTTAAGACAAGTTAGACACCGGTGTCTTTTGCCCTATTCAGCCATCAAATTTAATTTCGCTCGGGCAATCCCTTACACGCAGTTACACGTTCGTTTCTGTGTATTTATGCTGTCCATGTCATTTCCTTTAAAAATCATAAACTCAACTTTTTCGGAATAGAGCCCTTAGCTCTTATGTCGTTTGAGAAAGCTGCAGTTGAAGGTAACCGTGATTGAATTCGGTTGGTTCAACATTCAGTATTTCTATTCTTGAGACTACCTCAACATGAAGTAGAAGCCGGCGAAGTCCACAATGGCCTCGACCATACCCTCCAGACTTGAAAGGCATTATGATCGGGTTTCCTAAACGCGCGGATACTGCCGTAGGCATATAGACAAGAAACGGTTTCAAATGATGTCCAGCAACATCTATACCGGGGCCAATAATCACAAGCAGGAACAATCACACTACCCGATACCAAGATCTGAGAGACGGAATCTAGTGTACGAGCTTCAGAGTTCTCTGTGGATGTTTCATCGGTAGTTATAGCATAGAGCACTGCAGTTGTTGGAGTGAATCCGCCCTGTCAATGCAAACGGAAATGCGCGTTCCAGTGGACAGATGAGAAGAAGAGAGAAAAACGATGGGTGGAACGAGTTTGAGTCCTAGGATTCATACTCCGGACGCGGATGGTCGAACATGTAGTGGTAGTGAGAAGGGGTGCAGACAGCCCCCAAGTACATTATACAGTGCCCGGCCACATCCTTTTACCCTGAAGAGGCTGATATTCTTGCCGCGTAACAGCGCCAGAAGCATCGAACTACGGGAGTCATGTTTTTCTGGCCCGTAGTATATTAACGAGCACAATAACCTCCCTCGCTTCCCCCCTCCTTTTCCCACCCCCCCTTCCCTCCTCGTCCCCCCTTTCCCTTCTCCGTATGCCGTGCTGATGCAGTGCTTACACGAGGGTATAATCTGCCCTGTGGGAGCACGCGGACATGCGTTGTTCCTAGTGTCAGCGTCCGTGAGCCAAGTTGCTGCGCCATTATCGCACGAGCGATGAAATTGCGCAATTAACAACTTGATTGTGAGAAATGAGGCCATTGTCGGCCATCTGCGATAAATACCGGGACAGCTAGCTGTTATAGGTATGCAATGGCGTGGTAACTGCATCCCATGTGTGCAATCACCGATTTTATCTGATGCGTTCGCAAACAAAGGATTAAAGTGGGCGATTACAGACAAGTAGAACTTGTTCCAACAACTGCCCTCTAGGTTTGACTATGTATGGGTCAACCTACTCATCCAATCTCAGTTGAGATGAGTAGTCCAGACTGTACTCAAACCTTGCTCTGACCCTCGTGGGTTCAGATTCCAACGAGGCTGGTGCAATTTTTTTTCAAATGCTTCAGTCGAATTTCGAACTTTCTGGTTTATATTTTTTTATTCCTGTGCTAGTCTGCAGTCATTGTAACCGGATTTAATGGCACTTGTTGACTTAAATTCGTATCCAAGACAGGTGATACACAGGGAAACCTCCGAAGATGTATGTTAGTCATTGGGCAACTGAGGGGGAGGGGAAAGGTCAGTTGCAAGCCATTTCGGACAGTGTCTCAATCTGATAAATTTGAATGAATAATGCAGTCAATCGCCTTGAACGATGAGGCCCATCGTGCACCCCTCGGAATGGGTGCTGGATGGTGACCACCCACCGCTCTTCGTCGGCTACTCAAAATCAAACGAAGGGGGAGGACACTGGAACGCACTGACTGGCAAAGTTAAACTCCCATCTAGGCGGGCCGCGCACAGCCCAGTCCGGAAAAAATGTTTCTGGCTACTCTAAGGGCTGTTTGCGTTCCACACGAGTGAGTGTGTCACGCGGGCCACCTTAGGTAGGTACCAGTATAGTCTGACTTTCAGTCCTGAGAAGTACTGAGGTGTTCGGTCAGTTCGCAACCTTCTGAGCTAAGGCATTCATTTCGCACATTCCTGAGTGAATATATATGTATCTATGTGTATATAAGTAAAGGGCGTATGATAGCATTTGGAGGTTACTTGATACAGAACTGTTTCGGGCTTATTAGCCTTCATCAGCCAAGCATAACCTTGAACACCAGCTGGTCGGCCAGCAAAAACAAACGCACTCACAGACGGCGCAGTTGGTCCACCACTAGTGTATATCAGACGGGTCATAAGCACTTCATCTAACCACAGTTCATCAGCGCCTTGCCATCTGCTATTTGCTGTCACTGCAGATCGGGTATTTATTCACCCAAAATGTGCCAACACCGATCGAATAGGCTTCCAAACTAAACAAACTTCATGTGGTGGTCAGAGGTCCCCAACGGGTGACCGCCTGCCAGGCCGATGCTGGCAAAGTCATAAAAGCAGAGAGGGGGGATAATCGGTAAGTGATACCCAACCCCAGTGTGGCCGCTGAAATTGCTGCCACACCGAGATTTAAACTCGTGATCTCTCCCGTCAGGGCGAACGTCCTAACCGTTGAGTTTCGAGCCCAAGATCTAGCTGGTATTAGATCCGGAATACACAAGCGAGACCGTGGGTTCGTAGCTCAAATGTTAGGACGTTCGCCCTGACGAGAGAGATCACGAGTTTAAATCTCGGTGTGGCAGAAAATTCAGCAGTGACCCTGGGGTTGGGTATCACTAGCCGATGACGCCTACCAAGGCAGAAGAGGCCTTCCTTGTGTCCACTGTCTCTGCTGGTAATGTCTTTTTGCATATATATATGCATGTATATGGGTACATTGTTACATTTTAAGCGCAGTTTTCGCAACGAGTGCATGTGTTTTAACACAACAGTTCACGGTGGGCTGACGTGTGTGTGTGTTTGTGCTGCGTACGTGCGTGCGCGCGTATATGAGAGCATGTGTGTGAGTGCGTGCGTGTGTTGCAATCTTCTGTGAAGGTTGCCCTTGCAAACAAAGAGACCAATAGACGCAATAGGAAAAATCACCTTGCGAACCGAAATAGGCTCCTAACTACCGCTAGCTTTAAAATAGCCTCGCGCTCGCGACTCAACCAGCAGGAAGTGCGAATTGAAGATTAGCCCATCAACTCGGTAGGCGAGTCAAATGGACTCAAGCACCACCGTGATATGTAAGTTATTCTTAAAGAAAGCTTTAATTGCTTAACCAATGTAAAATTTTAAATTCTGGCGATTTTATAGGAGTTGTGCCTTAAATGTCCATTTTTATTCTCAAGCAAAAAATATGCATTTATCTGGTTTATAGCGCAAAGACCACTGCAGAAAAAGTTTATAGTCAACGGCGCGTATTCGTTGTACTGTACGTTCATCATCACAAATAGGGATACAGTTGGGGTATAAGTGGAATGTCTTACAACAATATGTTTTCTGTCGAGACACGAATCCTAGGATAACCGTCATCTGCAAGGTACCTGCAAAAACCTCTGATGTTTAAGTTTCGCGCACTTTAGCCCTGGTCTCAAATGGTTCCCGCTAGCCTCAGCTACTGCTACCTTCCCAAAGCCAATCTAATCGATGCATACACACTGTCTCTTTATACTTTTTAGTTTCTTATACGCAAACCATGAGTTAAGGGGTTGTCTAAAAATTCTTTCTGGGTAATGCACCACAAGTGCTCTCCTAAATCATTTGCGAACTTCTCATCTTTATATATATGCACATAGACAGAATTGGATTACCGACGAATATCAGGAGGCCTGGAATGGCTATTTCTGGCTTGTAAGCCTTCACCAGCCTGCCAGTGTATAAATATCTACTTAACCCAGGTCGCTGTCAGACCCGCAGTAAGCGTGCAGAAGAGTTATAATTTTAAATCTGCCTGGAAAACCGGTAATGCTTAGTCCTTCCTGCCAATAGCTATAACTGTGGCTTTACAGCTCACTCAGATTGGCTACTCCCTTTTCCGTGTTTTGTTGAGATTGGATAGACAGTATCTAATTCGACGTGTCGTAGAATGCACCAGCCATCCGACTAAATGGCCCCTAGAGATTCACGACGTGCAGTAGATGAGTGGAAATGAGCAAGACAAGTTTGGTCCGATGTATTATTGCGTCCAGCTTCCAGGGTGTGCGTAGAAGCTGGAAGCAAGTGTTCTCCCCTCTTCACTACCATATGCTGTTCGCGTAGGCGTGTAGATGCCTATTTTCCCTAATGATCCCAGTGCAATTAAACTGCTACATGTAATCTTTTACATAACTTCTTTGTTATCAGAGTAGCCAATGTTATCCTCCGGATGTGCAAATTGATTTCGCAATGTAGTCTTTAGGTAGAGCGCCGTTTGAAGTTTTTGCTTTCTCAGGTGCCTTTCAACGAATTTGGTCACCTACGTTATGTAGGGACCACAAAATATCATTTCACTAAAAGTACAAGATAGAGAAAGTTGTGCGATTTCAGTAGTATGTAAGTGCCAAGATGAGTGTCAGTAAGCATTTTTGACGAGTTTGGGACAGTAAGGAAATTTTCATGAACAAAGTTTACGGTCTTTCTGTTCAATGCGGACGAATCTACCCCTAGGTGTTTGTATTGTTCAACTTTCCAATCACTAAGCAATAAAAGTTTAGAAAAAAGAAAATTTAACTGAAGATAGTAACCAGGCAGTTCTTTTTTTCTTATGTGCTTTGCCCAGGAGATGTAATACATGGCTCCGGTATTGGCGATGTTTACAGATCTCATCTAGATATGACCGCATTTTTCTCGGTCCATTATATGAAGGCATTCTTGTCAGTTCGAACAAGACAAAAATTAGCAGAATTTATTTTTGTCATATAATTTCGCGATCTCTTATTCAACTGCAAACGGGCATTGCCTATTAATAAGATAAATTAACTTTAAAATTAGACGTCAACCTAGAGGGGTGAACCTCGATAGGTAGAAAGCGTAGAAGCTTTTACTCTTAGATGTGAGGGCATGGTGAGACAGTAGAGGAGGGAGAAGGTTAGTGTCCGTTGACCTTTTGCAGTTGAAAAAGAGTTCGCGAAATTGTGTGACTTCAATACATTCTACTAATCTCGTGTTCTTCAACTTGTTCGAATTCCCTCCGGGTAACCAATGTTTCCACCTTATCTGTTCGTTTTAATCTCGGCTAGATCAAAAAGTGTTCCCCGGGCCTAAAAACGTCTAGACAGTATTGAGGATTGTCCATATTTTTAACACCACTATTTCGCCACCTGAAATCTACAGGTATCCTATCAAAGTGCTGTGGCTATGATCATGGTATCTCACTTATTATCCTACGTTGGACAACGGGCTTCTTACCAAAGAAATCAGCCTGCATAGCTTTGCGAAAAATAACACATTCTTCGTGATTAGGTTTTTACAAAAAGCAACGCAATTGATCCACCGGCTTAACAGCTCCTGCAATTGGGGATACAATGATTTAGATGTTATTTCGCATTATCCCCAGGAAAAAAATCATTAAATATTTTCAAAAGTCTACTATTACAACCATAAATGTTTAACTTAAAAAACCCTGCAAGTTTCTTCCAAGGTTGTCTGTCTTGAAGATTAGTTTACGATGAGTGCAGAAATAAAATGAGTCAAAAACTAACACTGGTAATTTTTTTCCTTTAAAAAACACTAAAATACAGTTTTGTTGCAATCAATCTGTGATAATCAATGGCTGTCTGCAGTCCTTTTACTTAATGTGCTGTTATGAACTTGGGAAATTGCTATAGTTCCATGTGGCTCTGTTCGTCTTTCCTATAGAGCGCTGGTATGAAAGTAGCTGAGCGGATTATATGAGATTTTTATGGCTGCTTGTACGCTAGTTGTAGGTCACGTGTCCTCAAATGCACGATTAATTTTTTCATGTTCACTCACTTAGAACTGAATCCCTGCAAGGCAAAAAGACGCTTTCGGCACCTCTCTTCTGGTTGAAATTATCTCAGTGTTGATCTTACTTACGGATTTGCCCACACACGGTGTCTTAGTTTCTTAACTTATTATGCATAGCAATTGCATTTTGCTCCGATTAGCCGCTTCCTGCCCGCTTAAACATTATTTTGAAACCCCAAAGACAAGAAAGTATTCTTAAAAACGAAATTTTGCAGAAGAGCCTACTTGTTGGGTCCCATTTTGCTCGGCACACCAAGCAGAAAGTATCTAGCGTTTCGCACCAAACAAGCACAGGACTACTCGAAATATGGGCAAGACTGAATTTTAAAGTGCGAGCGTTACTGCTGCAGAACATTCGGTCCCGTAATAATTCTTTTTCTTAGGGGAAGGTTTTTAGTGGCCGGGAGGGGAGCAGCGGAGTACGCTGGACCCCCAACAATCACACCCTCTAGTTTATTTATTCTGCAGTTTCAACGATGCCATTTGAAGTGCATACGGTCCACCTGTTAAGGTTGTGTTCTGACATAAAATCACTGCCACAGTAAGATTTAATGCGCAACTAACTGGAAGTGCTTATCTTCATCATTTATGACGTGCATAAAAGAAAACTGGCCGAGCGGTAACTAATAATCCTAACGGTACGCATTTCTAACCTCATTCGTCATCCTTGCATATCCGGGAAAGCATAAGTGTTTACGTTACTGGTGCTAAATCCTCCGCCTCTAGGCAATTCGTATTCATAATGCATCATTAATCTTGTATTAAGGGGATCGTATCAGTGAATTCTTTGCTCTTCGGTGAGTTTTTGCAATAGATAAAGCACAAGTAAACCAATTTATGAGAAATATGAATGACCCACTGATTCTCCTTCCAACTAGAAGTTTCCCAAAAGGTTTTATTTTTTATGCCTGATAGCTCAAACATTTTTTGTCTCCATCCACAGTCTTTCCACTCGTAACAACCCGCTCTTCATAGATTTTTGGTAAATTTATCAATGAAGAATTTCTTTTCAACATATTAACAGAGCCAGATGAGAAATGTTGACCTCACATTGCGAGATTAGGGAATTTTGCGTCCTCCTAGGTTCTATTTCAAAACAATCTGCAACTTTAAGGCATCAGTTCCCAGGTACACATTTAAAGCAGGCAAAAACAACATAATTCATTTTTAAAAACAAATTTCGGGAGAGTTTGTCAACTGCTTCCTCTCCTTACATGAATAAAATAACAAATGGAAAACACAACATTTTGAAATTTCACAAAATCAATAACAGCAAGGTTATTTTTCAACGCGTCTAATAGTCAATAATAATGCTGTCTTTAAAAGTGGGAACGAAAATTAGGAGCGAGGATTAAAAAAATTAATGATCGATTGAATGTGGGTAGTTGGAGATTAGCCACATGGTCTAACTGCTTACATAAGTCGGTTTTTTTCTGCCGTATATAGATTGCTTCCATGTAGTCCAAGATCCGATTTGTTCGTGGTCGAAAAAGGATTCCGAAAGATGTTTTGACGTGAACAGAGTGATCCCCCCCCTAGCCGGTGTTTTGTAAAGGAGGACCGTGGCACTTTGTTTTCTTGTTTAGAAAGTAAATTAGGTAAATGTTCAGCGACCCTGGTCGCCAGTTGCCTTTGCGTACGGTCAATGTACTTGCATCCGCGAGTTGATCTCAACACATTTTTCTGAGTTCTCGTTCGAGCACGAAAAAAATCGGACCTTGCACAGCATGGAAGCAGCCTATATACGGCGGGAGAAACCCGACCTATGTAAGCACGTGGTTAATCTCCAACTGCCCTGATAATCGTATGCGCACACTTAATCAACCTTTGATTTTTGTTATTTTCCGTCACTACTTTTATTTCCTAAGTTTCAAGGCAAGATTTTTATTGACTATTCGCCATGTTGAAAAATGACATTGCTGTTATCGATTCCGTAAAAATTCAAAATGCTGTGTTTTATCGATTTTTTTAGATAGAGACAACAGTTTAAAAGCTGTCCCAAAGTTTGTTTTTAGAAATAAATCCTGCTTCTTTAAATTTGCAACTTGATTTTGTAATTCCGAATATGTTTGTCCACTCTCCACTTACATATACTGCTTACCTACCTCTGTAGCTCTGATAATGACTGAATACCTTCTGATGCACTTATGGGCTGTTTTACCCCCATCCGAATTCCATTGAATCGCCCAGTTGTAAGTCAGGAGTCATTCGTTTTGCGCGTCTCTATAATTAAACACAATGGATTTCTGACTATTCGTCAGAAACTGAAATAGTGGTTTTCGGTCCATTTTTTGTCACCAGATAGTGAACTTTTCCTGTCGCAGTGGACAGATTGTGGACGAGGTAGTGCATACATCTAAGGAAGACTAGATCTAGGATTTAATCCCGCAGCCACCCTCCCTGTGATTGAGCCATGACCGGCCGACCGTAGTAAAAAAACTGCAACTGGCCACTTTCAGAATACAAGCGAAACTATAAAATACTTCAAAGCTGGGTGATTAATAACGACAACGGAAGTTTACGAACTATACTCTTTTTGATTTATCAGCGAAACACGATCTGAATGGCATTTGAGGGTGGAGCTCTTCGTCCCTGCAAGCAAGTATGAGCCAGAATTAGGCCTGGCTGAATTAAAGCACTAATTGACTGGAAGTCGTGGGTATCCAGTCTTTTGTTTATGTCGCTACTGACCTACTTTTACGTGAGAATGTTTAACGAAAATCTGCAAGGTAAAAAGGAACGCAAACGCCAGCTTGCTTTGTCATAATTTGAGCCTGGTTCTGCAACCAATCTTCGGACGGGAAGTCGGATGAATTCGTGACAGACGATTATCTTTACACTTTTCTCAACAAAATATTCTACGATTAGCCGGTGGTTGCACTAGCATGCGCCGGATGGAACGCCTTGACCGCCTGAAATTACCAGTGACCTCCTCCTGGTAAACTTGTATGCGGCATCCGGATCGATGTGCCGACCGAGGCCGGCCTAGCTTGCCTGCATTACCTCGATGGAAATGGTTGTCTTGAAAGGCTGCGGCGGCTACGAGGGCACTTACTGTTGCGCGCGCGGGAGGATTAATCTGCTCTCACCCACCTAGGCATCATCCACAAATGTCGAAAGGGCGGGATCAACTACCTCGAATAGCCATGCCCAGCCTGGACACGAGTGCACATTTGGCTATAACGGAATTTATATAATTGGCGCCTGTCCTTTAGGGAAAAACTACAAAGTACTTACAATGGTTTATTCAGATGAGATATGCATTAATTGACCAATTGATGCAGGTGCTATAAGCAACGTTTTAGAGGCCAATGTGTAATGAGGGCGCAGCCAAATGCAATCCGGTAGCGCCTCCGATCCGACGCAAGCTAGAGCCAGACATAGAATATGTAGTTGGGAACTCTTCATGGTTGACCTTTTACTGTGCACTTGTTGTGTATCTAGCGGTGATCCAGGGAAGCAGTCTCTAAAACCTGCAAAATAATTTTTCCTGCTTTTCCGAGTGCACTAAAATTATTGAATATATTTTATATGTACCTGTATGAGAAACGGGAGGGCCCTTTCTGGGGTCAATATTTTGTCCCAATGACATTCAATAAATTTAATAGAGCAGATTATGAACCGGAGGTCCAGCAAACTGCGCATGATATATACAGTATGGTTGGCATTTCATGCATTATGTCCGAATTTGCGAAAGATTAATAATCACTCGAAAACCGGCATACAGTAGGGGTAATGTGCTGATTATCATGCAGCCTAATATAAAGTCATGCCAGTCACGTCAGGACGCCGGCTTTTTCCTGAGCGCTTACAAAAAGTGTATTCCGCAAAAATGGCCGCTTAATTAGTATGCATTTAACTCATAGGTTTTTCACTGATCTTATACATTCAATCAGGATGTGATTATTCTATCCCAGCGTAGCTCCCTTTAGCTCGATATAGCGGGCAGCTACAGAATGGTTTAATGCAACGTGTGAGAGATAAGTTTCCTTCGCAACAGTTTACTGCAGCGTGGCACACGCAAACAGCAATATTTTGATTTGAAACACCAATAAATAGCTTTATCTGCGTTCAGTATGTCAACCCACAGCGCACACAACTGCCCACCCCCAGCTCAACACAATAAATACTCTGGCGCCGACATGACCACGGATCGGTGACGCCCTGTTCATGAAGAAACCAGACCCGGTCAGTACAAATGCACGCTCTAAATCACCGGCGCCAGCTGGTTGAGGGACAAGCTGATCTCATCCGGTCGATGCAGAAACTCTATTTGTGTGCGCGCGCGAAGGTAGAATCAGACAACCACAAGTCTAAAAACTAAAACAACAACAAGAACAAATTGGATTTCTGCAACCGGGCGTGAAATTTCTAGGTGTTACATAGTTTTGTAGGAGTGGCTTTCCCTACACCGTCTTGGCACAATATGTAGAGTGGAGTCTAAGGTAATGAGCAGCTCCATCTACAAGCAGTTCACCTAACGAACGAGCCACTCTTAGAAAATGTGTTTCGACTGGCGAGCTACCACTCGCATAACGAGCTGCCATTGCATGTGTCCGCCATTGAGTTTTGCTCCCAGGGCATGGGTCATTGGTTGCCTGCAGCCAATGAGTGAACTGATGCCGTTTGATTGGCTTAGTTACGCAAGAGGAACGTTTCAATTTACGAGCTCTGTGCCGGAAAGCATTAAACTCGTTAACCGATGTTCCACTGTATTGGAAAAGATATACAGGAATCCCACTTTGGACTTATCTAATTTCCTCCTTGAGATTGAATATCTGCTGTTTGTGGGTTGCCAGTTTAGTGCTGTCTGACATTAGCAGATTATTTGGAGGAATCAGCTGATCCAGGCTTCAGTCACATTGTGCAAATAGTTTGCTAAATAAGAACAAACATTTGAGTTCCAGGTGCATGTATACGAAACTAGGATATTCGCAGAACAGGAGATACTTTGCCAAAACAAGCGAACATACGAGTCCCAGGAAGTAATTGAGAAGAAGACGAATCGATCGCTAGGACAATATTTTTATTCGCCTGATGTTTCAACATCCGTCGCAGATTCATCATCAGAGGCATTAGCATAAAACGGTAGTAGAAACGGCAATACATGTACAGAAGTTTGCAGTATTTGTAAAATACAGTAATTACTGCAAACATACAGTGACAATTAACGTTAATTGCCTTCTTCGCATGGGTAGTTTGCTGGACGGCATGCGGGCTCTGACCTGACTTGAGTCATGGTTCATGGGCTCCCAATCTATCAACAAGCGCAACGATTTGCACAATCTATATTTAGTGCTGAGATTCAATTTGGCCAAAACAAGTCACCACTTGGGGAACGGACAGGCCACCGCGTCAGCCTACGCTACCACCGGAGAGCCAGATGGCCGAGCAATCACCACGCCCGAGTCAGTCGCGCGTGATTGCAGTTCAACAGGTCAGAGACCGCATGCCGTCCATCCACGCGCAAGAAGGCAATCAACGTTAATTGTCGTTTTATGTTTGCAGTAATGACTGTATCCTATAAATGCTGCATACTCCTGTGCATGTATTACCCATTTCTGCTACCATTTTATGCCAATGTCTCTGATGATGAATCCACGACGGATGTCGAAACGTCAGGCGAATAAAATTATTGTCCCAGCGATCGAGGTATCTTCTTCTCAGGAGATAGATTTTTGATTTTCTGAGTGGAATTTGACAGATTTGCTTAATTTAGTTGATCCGATTGTGAAAACTTTGCGGCCTCGGTAGGAGTCAAATTCACGCATTAGCGAAGGCTGTTGCGCAGTCGACTCTCTACCATTAACCTACGAGACGCATCGTGAGCGGTGAATTAAACCACACTTGGATCGATTTTACCCGCCTAAATTACTTCTCGTATGAAATCCACCATTATGGACTAGCGAACTGACTTCCCAGGCAGGATTTTCTAAGCAATCATCTATAATCCACCAGAATGGCTACCAGACTCACTTAATTGTTAGGGAGGTTGGTAGCTTTGCTTAATTCAGTTCGATCCAAGTGTGATTAAATACACGGGTCAGGGTGAGCCTGGTAGTTCAATGGTAGAACATTGGCTGCGCAAAAGCCTTTCCTGCTGTTTGAGTTCGACTTCCACCGAGGTCTCAAATGTTTTACAACTGGGTCAATGGAATTTTTGATTTTTCTGAACTGTTGAATTCCAGCAGACGTCTAGCGTTAGAGGTACAAGCGGGCGTAGAATAAGCGAGAGTTTTATGGCCTATTAGCCAACCAGCTGTCAGTGCTGCAGGTCTTGTCTGCATCTTGACATCAGATCAATAAATTGCTTGACTGAGTACTCATCAAAGGTGTAGACTTTAATCAACTTTCGATATGCCTCGTATCCGATATCAGCAACTACTTAAAAAATTTTTATCAGTTTTTAGCACGGTTAATACACGTGGCGATCAAATGCATTAAGGTCTCACGAAGGCATCCTTAAAGTGGAGCACCCCTGAGCATCTACTTATTCAGAGCCCGTGCATTTTGATTGAGCGTGACAAGTTTGCCAGAACAGTTCAGTCCACTTGTATTCCATGTTTTTGAAAGGACTGCTGAAAGTACATATTAAAATACCAATAGCAGAATAATGCAGCGACTGAAGGACGACCATTTAGTCGGTAGGCGACCGGACTTTTCGTTAGCATCTAAGCTTCCCTTTCTTCTTAATATTTTGAAAATCATCCCTCATATTGTAGGCCTGACCAGTGCCGAGCTTAATTTTGCTTTCCAGGTTAGACCTTCTATCCCAATTTACATCGCAATTTTCCTAGAGTCCTAGAGCGCTCGTCAAGAAACTAGTGATGTGTTTTTTCTGCGCAATAAGACTGTCACTGCACAGGTGCTGAACTCCTTTGCAGTCTTTCGAGCAAGAGCGTCAATAAACGCAGGCATCTAAGCCATCTATTGGCCTTCTCCTGTGGTAATGTTATTGCTATTTCAGTCACTTTTCTTCCTCGCTATCAGATATTAATGCTCAGGAAAACCAAATGCCCACAACGCGGCAGCCGTGGGACGTTAAGTGTGAACCAGATTTGTCTGGATTGATTACACTTTGACGGCTAGGAGACTTTTAGCTTCCGCATGGTTGCGACTACTAATGCTCTGCCATCTGACTCACTGTCAGTCCCCCAGAGGGAGAATTTCCGGCCGATTTTAAGTGCGGATGTCGGGCAACCGCGTCTGTGTCTTGTGTAAACAAAAGTTAATATATAATGCGGTTGCAGTATATTCCTGTTAGGCAGAACATACGTACAAGTGGTGCATTCACTTCTGACAACGTGCGTCCCAATGCAGACGCATTAAAGATTGACGAACCGGCGCTTCTAAATGCTCATTCAGCGTCTGCAGTGTAGTAGCGTCTGTGTTGTAGCTGAAAGTACCTTTATGTTTGCCCTGAATAAATTGTTGAGAGAAACTGTAGTCGCTGTCTTCGTCGAGCACTGCGACCACCCATTTGACTGATAACAGTAATGTGCACTTATGCAACGCTGAGCGTCTCTACAATCTCCCATTTTACTTGATGCTTTGAAGTAAAGGCCAGTCGGTAACATGACCGGGAAAGTGACAGGCGTGTGAATTGTGACAATTGATAAAAAATATCGTATGCAGCGCATTTAGATCCTTATTTAAAATTAACATTGACAGTAGAACGGTTTAAAGCGGACGCCTAGGGTCTTCAGTTAGCCGTTTTTGCATTTATCCTATGCTATTGGTAGCTTAAATGTGTAGAAGAACATGATTTGTCCCCAAAACAACCGAAATACGTGGCACTTTTGAAAACCACCCCGGGAAAAGCATCTCATGCTCGAATCCATAAGGATATCGGCTTTTGAATGTACTGCTTTTCGGCTATCTATGAAAACCAAATTTGGTGAAAATCGACTATTTTATGTGTATACATCTTCGAAGCTGATTTTCAATCCTGTTATAAAATTGAAACACGTTCTATACGACAAAGCACACACAAATATTTATGAGTGTTCATTTAATAGATAATCATTTGTGTCGGAATGTATGCTAACCATAAGACTTTACTTGGGTTTAAAAAGTTGTTGAATTCCGAATAACCTTGAGCCGATTCGTCGCTGCATTTTGGTTTAGGATTTTTACTCTAAAAACGGTATGTTTTCTGTGCGAGGAAAATTATATTAACGAGACACTATATGCTGTTCATAAAAGGTTGCCATGGATGTGGCTAGGTTGTATACTATTTGAGGAGCGACGGTTAACGGGCAGACATGATGCTATTCAAATGGACATTGCACAGTCTAAAAAATATCAGAATTAGAAACATGCACTTTTGCGTCTCACGAGTGAAGAAGACATGCTTTGCTGCCGAATTTATACAATACGGTATATTTCTGCACAGGTTTTCTATGAAATATTTTTAAATTTATAAAAGCATTCAAAACCAGTAGAACAAATGCATACTACTTAAAATGTCCTGCTTTATCTAGAGTGGTTTTGGTAGGCGGCCGGAATAAAACAATATTCAAAAATGCCTTCGGATTATGCTGAGGGTGAACCAATATTAGAAGCCATTTAAATACTCTTTCCCAATCGCAAACGCACTTCACAATCTCGGTTGGCATCACAAAATGAATCATTGGCTGAAAGTTCTCCGATTACCGTCATTACGTGGATCTCTACAGTGTGGCTTTTTATTCAAAGTCTGTTGTTCAGTAGCCCTTATCGGCTTTAGCACACAAAAACGAAAGGTCAATGTTCCTGAAGTTCTAAAGATGATTTTATGGAAGGTGGATAGGCAAATGGTCGTCTATATGAAATCATAATGTCTTCACAGGTGCGTTACAATTGGAAGCGCGAAAGAACTGACGAAAAGCAAAGGGACCGCGGTGGTAATTTCTGGCCTATTAGACGTTGCCAGTTAGCCAGCAAATTGCGTGCCGTGACTAATCGGAAAACAGGCTTTCACCATGGTAGCAATTATCTGCATTTCATTATAGCACAGGATTCGGCCTCAAATGCATCTTGTTAGCAAGATCTCGTGTGGCAGAAATATAGTGGAGCCTCGGCTGTTGAACAGCCCTATTTACGAGCAACTCAGGTAACAAGCGCTCCACCAGCAGAACATTTGCTTCGCTTGATGAGCTTCCAGCCAGTTAGCAAGCTGAGAAGAAGAAGACTCGATCGCTGGGACAATATGTTTAGTCGCCTGATGTTTCGACATCCGTCGCGGATTCATTATCAGAGACGTGAGTAGCAGAAACAGGTTAAGCATGCACAGAAGTTTGCAGTATTTATAGGATACAGTCATTACTTCAAACATACACCGACAATTAACGTTAATTGCCTTCTTGCGCGTGGATTGCTTGCCGGACGGCACGCGGGCTCTGACCTGTTGAACTTTCATCACGAGCGGTGGGCTTGGGCGTGATGATTGCTCGGCCGTCTGGCTGGCTGGCTAGTAGCCCTTGTTGGATCCGGAACCCCGCCCGGTGGGCCTCAATCCTGGAGGCGAGGAGGAGGAGAAGGAGGAGTCAGAGCAGCATAGTCGGGAGGGGATGCTCTGTCATAAAAAATATACAGATGGAGAGGAGGAAAGATCGATCCACCGAAGGGAGGTTTGGCGTAGCAGACATAGGCCGCCGTAAGGGCGGGTGGGAACGCGACGGAGACGCGTCTGCTGTGGTTCCCGTGTAGTTCTGGTGTGGGCCGTCTGGCTCTCCGGTCTTGGCGTACAATGAGACGGTGGCCTGCCTGTTCCTCAAGTGACGACTTGCTTAGGCCAAATTGAATCTCAGCATTGAATATGGATTGGGCAAATCGTTGCACTTGTTTATGGATTGGGGGCCCGTGAACTATGACTCAAGTAGTTCTCGGTTCATCCGATTGTCACCTCTTGCAAGACTTTTGGCCTTATCGTATTTGAACGTGAGGCCGGGAGCCGCAACTTAAGAATTGGCATCATTTCGCCGCACTGCTGCTGCGAGTTTGCCAATTCGCGTCTTGGGAAGTTTACCAGTTTCTCCGCCATAGTTGCTTTGACCGCAACTGCACCAGATCCTGCAGACGACCCCAGCTGTTTCTTGTCGTGGCAGTGGGTCTTTCGGCTTCATTATCTGAAACCTTATAATGGCCTCTGGCCTGTGTGCGACTCCAACTCCAAGT
>JAYGXS010000003.1:12536931-12550508 GCA_036362985.1 Ligula intestinalis
GTTGCTGTTGTCACTCAGTACTTGCATCGTGTTTATCGCTTTCCTGAATAATTTAGTCTTGAGGCGAATAAGCATATTGTCCCAGCGATCGAGTCTTCTTCTTCTTCTTCTTCTCACTTGCTTCCTGGGACACGCGTGTTTGCTTGTATTGGCAGCTAACGAGCTGTCAGTGCTTTTTTGTGTCCGTGTCCGCCGTTGAGTCTTGCTCCCAGGAAGTGGGTCCTCGGTTGCCTGCGGCCAATCAGTGATCTGGTACAGTTTGATTGGTTACTTTTCGCAAAGCGAACGTTTTACATAAGGATTTCGGTGTTGGAGTGTTAACTGAATTAACACTGTAGTAAGGAAAAGTGTCCGATAAGAAGACCTCTGAACAAGGAGCGTGACTTCAGATTTGGGGGACTGCCGCTGAGTTCAGCGAGCTTAGAGTGGAAGCGACAGGAAGGTAAGCTTTTTGACAATGATCAGAGTAAAAAAAGTGTGAGTATACCGTCGAGGGACAGCCTTTGGACCAAGACGAGGGTATTTTGCGTGCACATAACTAAACGATCTGCCTATGGGTTTGGCCTAATGAGGGTTCCGCGTAAAAGATGCGTGCGCCAACAATGGGGTACAACACGCGTTATCCATAAAACATTGCACACACGTCGGTGGTAAGTTGAAACGCCTATGCAGAGGCTTACACTGCGTCAGCTAGCCACTTGCGCCTGATATCCACAGCAGATTGCTGACTGGCGCAAACGATGGACTGGCGCCTGGGTGCGAAAAGACAGAGTGATGAAGGCACCTAGGGGCTGAGCTCCCACGACGCTCAGTGCATATTCCTGTCTGCGCGCTTGAATCTGTAACGGTGAGCTAGAAACTGCAGTTTTTAAAGCCGCCAACTGAGAGAACTTGGCCATATTCTTGGAACAAAGAGCTAGGATGCAATGGCAAGTTCTAAGCCTGGCCTCTAACAGAGTCCCACTTGTTTGGGATCCGAGTCGCTATCCGCTATCTTGTTTGTGGGAAAACCTCACCTATCATGAGCGGGCCCACCGTGTTGGGAATACGAAAAAGTTTTTTCAGTGTTTTCTACTACTGTGCCCGATTCCACCTCTCGTTTTCGTAACTCTATCATGCCAATTGACTCAGGTAATTGAGAATAAAGACAGTGCAGTAAATGCTACAGAAGTCCAGCATCACTAATTCACTCGTAAGTCACGCACGGTGGAAATCATCGAGCAGGGCAGTTAAATTATCATACCCATGGTGACGCCTTCGTCTAGAGTTTTTGGAGCATCCGAAATGCTTTGTTCGGGTCTGTCACATATCATTCTAGAAGGAGACTCGAAATTGCCTCCCTCGTTGCGTTCTCGCAGTCAAGTCGGCATGCAGGTGCTCATTCCTTATCTTACAAAGCCACCTTTTTACTAACGTCTTTTCTGCCGCTTTGTTATAATAACTTTGCATTTCAAATTTGCGAAAATTCCCATCGGAAAGTTCAGAAGATCCATAGGCGAACTTAAGTTTGTTTTCGATAAATTCTCGTCAGGCCTTTACATTTATAGGGTTATGAAATAAATGAACAATGCTGGTTGATGGACAGGTGAAGTGTTATTGTTGTCAAGTTCGGTGGGGGGAGGGGGTTGGAGGAGGGTTGGGGGAGGTTGCGGTCAGAATGTCAATGCGTAGACGGGCCGGCGTCCAAGGTGTTTGTGGTTGGATTTGGGACTTGTTCATCTCTGCGGTGGTCCGTTTCCGAGGTCAGTGATCCGTCCTATGCGTTTGTGGTAGCTAGTTTCGCCCATGGAAACTGCGGCGCCGCGACACAATTCTTTTGGGCGCATAGCACCGCTCTGCGTAGCCTGATGGCGGCCGCCTCTGCCGTAGCCAACAGTCGCTGTCAAAAGAATTTTGGACAGCTTGAAGGTACCTTGTAGATCACTCGGAAGGCCTCTTTGGCATCCGCATGATGGTCTGAGTCTACCAGATACGTTAGAAGGGAGCTGTTTACACCCTTAAGTTGGCCCCTCCCATACCATACTGGGATGTGCTCTCTTACTCTTTTGGACAAACGCCGGCTCGTGAGACCAATATATCCTGCCCCACAGCAACAGGTTAATAAATATATGCAAATAGAGTTAGTCTGAGCTGGCAATTTATCCTTGATCTCTCCGTTTTAGGATGGGAGTAGTCGAGAACAATACATGGGCATTGGCTGTTGGGAAGGTAATTGCTACGGCTTGACTCAGGTGCCTCCTTAGAAGTTCGCTTGGTCCATCCCCTTGAAATGGGGTGCTGATGAATATTCGTTTCTTCTCAACTGTTTATACTGAGGGATTTGGCGGCATTTTAGTCATGTTTTTAGCGATACATCGACTGGGATACCCATTTTTTTGAAACACGCCTTCAACAATCGTATTTTCCTCTTCAATGCTATCATCCGAGCAAATCGTTTTTGCCCTTTGCTTCAAACAATGTAAAGGCTTGATGAGAATTTATCGAAAGCAAACGTATGTTCTCCTATTTATCTTCTGAAACTTTGCATTTGTTTTTCTAAATGTCCAACTTGAAAGCCGCTACCCCATGTGTGTGATACTCATATACCTAGGTGTGTTTATTCTAATAGACCTCACTGCTCATACGTTGCTGTCATGGTGACCTACGATATCAGCAGTGTGTACACATCGAGTCCAAAAATGTTTGTTTAGTGCCTATTTTTGCTTTTTGTGGACAGGATATGTGTAAACTGTGTGAGGCGGTTAAGTAGGTAGCGGACAACTCAGCAGCGGAGTAGATCAAAAAAGGGTTGGCGTTGCCATAGTTATTTTCAACTAGATCCTAGCCTCTAAAAGTACACGCTTGTTTCGTCGAGCTACAAGATCGGTCATTTATCTCCTTTTGAGTGGAACTATAAAAACAATAATATTCACTTTTATTGCTTATTTTAGTAACTGCTGGAAATAGGCTGATGGTGATTTGAAATTGTCTAGGGACACTTAGAAGTAATGTCTTTTCGTTAAAGGAATTTAGACAATTTTGGGTTGATAGGCTGCTCGTTACTGATGGCTAGTCAGAAGTTGAATTGGGTACTGCATCTAAATGCTTGACTTACAGCTAGCTATTGGCCTTTTAGGGCGTTAAACGAACAGCCAATGAAAATACACTCACTGATTACTAATCTCATCGCCAAAGGCACTGCTTCCTTTCAGTTCCCTTTGTCGCCGACACGCCAATTCAAACTACTTTTCCTCACGAGCGTGCGCGTTCACTTCACCTGTACAATTTTCCTTTTCCAATTACGTAAAGGGGCCGAATTTTGCTAAAAAGTGCGAACAGCTGTTTATTTCCAAGCTCTGGCTAAATTCTTCCTCTGTACAGATCCCCCGTATATTCCGATATGAAACCCAGTTTACTTAGGCAAAAAGAGTCTTGACAACAGGTTTACATTTGGGCCTATCTTTTAAAAGTCTGACTGAAGATTTCGCTTACTGCCAGCGTTTCATAAATATGCGTCACTAGAGTGCAAAACATTTTGCGCCATTCAAAAAGCGCTGGAAGTGATTTGAGACATTAACGAGACTTTTAGGCTGACATTAAAAAAACTGAGGATATAAGACTACGCCCCGTCAGGCAACAATCAAATCACGCATTAAATTAACTATTCTCCCCTCTCCTCCAACTTTTTACAATGATGAAAACGCAATTTCTGCAAAAAAACTCTAGAATGTGAACGTTCTCTAAGAGATTGACTGACTTTCCGTAACCATACTTGAAGAGAACATGCGAGTTGTAGAAAGCAGTACAAAAGAAAATGTTTGAACAAGGCGAAGATCCCTTGATTAGCAGAATTTACTGCCGTCATAAAATGTCGTGAACTCTCATTCAGCTGCAGACGGTCGGTGCCTATTAATAAGAGAATTAACTGTCCAACTAAGTGACTGTACTGACATAAACTGCCGTACTGTGAAAATTACCTGACGCCCCCCGTCCTCTACCATTCACCATTCGCCCACATCTATGACTAACTGTTTCAACTCCCTTTATCGGTCAAGTTTCACCCTTCGACAGTTAATTCTCTTATTAATAGGCAAATGCCGTCTAAGAGGTCATGAAGTTTTATGACGTCAGTAAATTCCGCTACTCTAGTGATCTTCGCCTTGGTCAGCTTTCTTTCCGGAAAGCAATACTTCAATTTTCTGCAAGAAAATTTTTTTTGGTCTGACACTTCCCATTTTCGTTCGAAATTATTATCAAGGACAGTCATTGATAAGGGTATTGTGAGCCCAAGAAGTGCAGTATTCATAGTTCGTAGTAGCTGTGTGACCATAATCGTACCGTTCACTGATGAACTTTTAATCGACCGCTAACGGAATTCCTCTGTTCCGCTCTATCTAGGGTCTCGACAGAGGCCTGGACAGACGCAGTAGCTGGTAATATATGCAGATAGTATTACCGGCAAAGACAGGGGAGACTGGAATGGCTATTTCTGGCTTATTAGCCGTCGCTAGTCAGTTATACCCAGACCCAAGTGGCGTCTCACTTGAGCCTCGAACTCGTGACCTTTTTTATCAGAGTAAAATATCATAACCCTTGAGCCACGAGGTCGTTGTCTTGCCGGGTTAAGTCGAGGGATATTGACGGCTAGAATAAGCCAGACAGGACCAATCCAGTCTCCTTTGCCCTTGTTACCAGTCGTTTCACTATCAGCACTGGAGGTTGAAAATTGATGCGATGACGCTGGGTAGTCCTGCGCATCCGATTCAGTAATGCTCATGATTTAATCATTCCGATGTTGGCGTGCTACTCAATCGGCAACGTAATTCACTGTCACCGTGAGTACTGGTCACCCGCAGGCCACCTAAGCCCAGAAAATGGGAGTGGAAGATCATTGCACGATTTTTGACGGACTGCGAGGCATGGCTCGATCAGTTCGTGGCTCCAGCGGTTGTCACTTTTTGCGAGGATTTTGGCCTCATCGAGTGAGCTGTAACCTAGCATGTTTTCTCCCCAAGACTGCTGCGTACTCGGCCATTCGCGTCTAGAGTAATCTCCCTCTCCTCACCTGCTGATGCGATAAGCAGAGCTTCAGGGCAGTTTGACCAGCGTTACTGACGATGTCCACCATGTACTTGACAGCGGGGTGTGTGTGCAGGGGCGATGACTTGCATGGAAACTTTTTTTGATAGCAATAGACCTTCGATGCATCCCCCCACACATTCCCGCACAAGGAGACCGGAGGTGAGTGAATACGCAGGTGGTTGGCGTGGAGAAAAACTCGCGTCAGATGTGTCACCACAGGCTCGCTAGCTGTCCTAGGCGCACTTTCTTAATAACGTCTGCCATGCCATAATCTTATCTCACTATTGGTTCAGTACATCTACTACGTGGCCCTTTTGGTGGGCAAACCAAGTTTCATATATTCTGAATAGTCGAAAATATGCGAGGCCCAGGTAATTGCATAGAAGGCGAAAGAATGTTCTCTGGGACCAGTAGTGTATTTGCCCGACGTTTCGGACTCTCACTAGAGGCCAAGGAATGAAAACATACAGCTCGCTGCGTGATTAAGTCAGCTCTGCCGTGGGTAACCTTGATTTCCCATTGTTTGCTCCGCCGCGAGTGTGGATCCACTGGTTCCATCGGAGAAGGGAGTTTCGGGTGGGCCACAACTTGCCAAAGTCAATCCGCATCGACAGGCACTACACCAGGTAATGTAAAAGACTTTAGCTTGGAGCTGGTCTAGTCCATCTCGGTGGCCTTTGTAGTTTGCGTGAATATAAACCAGTCGCTCAACTTGCTTCTAAACAAGGCAATTATGCATTCTGAATAGACAGGCGTCTCTAACAAGATGGAATAGGGAAAAGCCCTTGTGATGTTTTGTTTTGAACATGGTCATGTACAATTAATTGGATGGGAATTACTTAGTAAGCAAATTCGTTTAAAAAAGACCAGCAGATCATTTCGCTCAACCTATTAGAACCACATTCCTTGATAGAAACCACGGTAGGGTTGCGCATACAACGTCTGATGTAAAGCACTCTTGTGTACACGAGGATTCTTTTTTGTTGGAATACGTAAAACTAGTGCCGCTTGTGCATACATAATCTTGTTCCCTATAGTCGTATTTTCCTGATCGATTCTCATCCAGTTGAACGAGGCAAAAACCACGAGATTAGCTGAATTAAATGACTTCATACAATTTCGTGACCTCTTATTCACCTACAGACGGCCATTGCCTAGTAATACGATACAAGAAACTCTTCAATTAGGTATCGACCTACAAGGCTGAAATATGATATGTAAATAGAGCAGGAACTATTGCTCTTAGATGCAGTCGGTCATATGAGGAATGAAGGAGGCATGAGTGGACAGGTTTAGACCCTTTATTTATCAATACCACGGCACTGCGAGGTTGATAACGTGATTCAGAGACTTACAGAGTTCTGGTTTTCTTCTCGGTATTTTAATGGCCTCCGCACAACGCAGGAGACGCCCGGTCGTCGTCCGAACTACGAGCTTAACCGCTACAATCCTCTAGTCGACTGTATGACCAGTGCCCACTAGGTGCTTCGTGCTTGAACTTTTGTGTATTTTATTGTCCGCCCTGAGCAACCACTTTGACGTATGTTCAGCTGACCACGTTGCCAACTGCATTTGTGTGCACCGAATGTATTTGCATCCGCAAATACTTTTCGGGCACTTTTCAGGCCCACCAGGTTTGGCTTAAGAAGCAAACGTTAGGGTTTTTAACAAGCCAATCCTACTTCATTCGGTAAGATATTCTGCTACTACCTAACTGCATAGCATAGATTTTTATGATCAATGTTGTTTTGTGTCTGTTCCAGGTAAAACCGCCACACAAAGTCGAATCAATGAAAATTCTACGGGAACGACATCAACCGAGGTGGATGTCGTGACTGCTAAAGAAGAAACGCATCCACAACCGGCAACTAACCTAAAAACGTCCAAAGAGTCCTCCGCTGTGGAGGCTACGGATGCGTCTTCCAAGACAACAACAACGACGGCAGGGACGGCGACGATGACATCCACGTCAGCTACCAGCACGACCGGTGGAGGAGTAGTTGATAAGAAGGGTGCAGAGCCCGGTTTTCTGATGCATTTCCCCGGGATGCTGCCAGGCGGCGTCATCCCGCTGTGTCCCTCGCATCCCCATCACCACCACCACTCCCTCGTGCCGCAGTTCTACGGCGCACCCTCTCTGCCCTTCCCCCCAGACCAGATGACCCTGCGTCCGGGCTTCTTCGCTGGACCTCCGCAATTTCATCCCGCTCCGTCGTCGATACCGGCGGGACCGTTGTCGTCGCAAACGGGACCACCACCACCCCCGCCACCGCTGCCCCCGCACGCCTTCATGGCGCCCTTCAATCCCTACTTTATACCTCATCCCGCAATGTTACCACCGCACTCCGTGTACCATTATCCCTGCGAGTTCCTCTCCGGTCCTCCGCAATTCAAGCCGACTGCCAGTTTCACAGAGGAGGAATGCGCTGCCATTGTCAAAGTCCTCTCAAAGATTGCGCAACCAAAGGTGAGATCCGTATGCAAACACCTTCATGCTTTACTTCTGAGGGGGGTTTGACCACGACCGTGAATCTTTTGGGTTCACGCAAAAAACTGCAGTATGGGAGAACTTTAGGCATCAACACTAATTAAGTAATAATGATCTGAGTCGATACAAGAGATAAGTATCGAGGTCTGGAAGGAAGCGATCAAGAAAGAGATGCGGTACCTTGAAAATTAGTTTCCCCCCGACAGTTTATCGGCAAGTGCAGGTACAGACAAGGTTTTCGACATAAAGGTGAATGAAGAATATGGAGAATGAAGCAGCCACACAACTATATAGCTACCATGCTCAGTAACTCTTTCGCAGATGATTGTTATTTGTGCGATGCTGGTTTGCTTGTCGGCATTCAAATTACTCAGGGCCTAAGAGGCCGCCTCTGCTCTGCGGCCAGGCAGTCTTGGCACTGCGGGATCATTGCGTCCGCGAAGAGGGTATACATAATTCAAGTGACTCATAGTTTACGCGGTTGTTACTACTCACGGGAACTTTTATCTTGTCAATTGAAAATTGTGACCGGGTCCCGTGAAATGAGCCGTGCACTTGAAGCTGACACCATTCTGTCACAATGGCGTTGCATGTTCGGACATCCGCGTCATAGCCATCTCCTAGTTTCACTTATGGGTTTGCTTTCCATGTACGCGAATAAGATGGAGCCAGCGCTTCTAGGCAGTGCGACGGGCAGTGAATCTTTCGGTTTCTTCACTTATAGTACCTGACAGATATCCTCGGTCTGCGTGCAATCATGATTCCAAGTGCGAGGCCTAGAAGAGTGCTAACTGGAATTTGGCTGGGCCTTTTTTTCTCATGGAAAGGCATCCTTTGGGAAATGATAAATTTTATTGAGTAAATTTTCGACACTGGATCCCCAGTTCGTCGTCAGACTCGAGAGAAATTTGCAAGCAACAGTTAGCGTTTCAAAGTGCTGAAACAGTTATATAGTTATCTGGTGTGGGCATTAATTGGGGTTACAATTTGCGTCACATCGTGATGGACATGATTATCAGTCTCAATAGCGTAATGACTAATTAGCAACTGTAATTTGAGTCAGTCCGGGGTGAGTCCAGGTTATCTGGTGTGGACACTAATTGCGGTTCATGTTGGTCCACGTTTGTCGGCTGCAGTCTTTTCCACCTTTCTTTGAGGTGTTTGTACACTCCAGCTAACTCGATACGCTGGTTGATGCATGAATAATCGGAGTGCATGGCCTCAAGAAATTCTCGGCCTTTTCTGGAGGGACAAACTCCAACGATGCTTGTTTTGTCCCATGCAAATTATGTCCTGTGTCAAGGCAATGCATAGCCACTTCGGAATAAAGATCATGTCTCTTCGCTGCCTATTGGTGCTCGCGGATGCGTGTGGAGACAGACCTTCCTGTTTGGCCACAATAAACCGTATCACAAGCTTGACATGGGATTTTGTAGATGGCTTCTTTCTTATCGAGGTAGCCAACCCTATTCTTAGGGTGTACTAACTGAGTGCGTAAAGTCACCATCGGTTTGTGCGCCAATTCTATTTGGTGTTCCCGCAAGTGTCTTTCAATGAGTTCGGACGCGTTCCTTATATAAGGAAGGACTCGCCATGTGTTTGTGTTGGGCGCCTGAGTGTAACTATCTGGTTCCTTTTTTCGGATTATTGTTGTCTCATGCATAGGCATACAAAGTCTCTGAGGTAAGCATTGCGGGAAAACAATTCAAACAGATAATTGAGCTCATTTCGGTAGGTTTCTTCGCCAGAGCAGTGTGTCTTCGCTCGGCGTTGCAGACTGTTGACGGCACTTATTTTTTGAGAGATGGGGTTGTTGCTCTCATAGTTAAGAATATCATCCGCATTTTTTTTTCTGCCGGCTCGTTTTAAGCTGCATTTGCTGCGTTATTTTCGCATGCAGCCAGTCGTTTTGTTCAGTCGTAGAAATTAATTTTATTTGACAGCCCTGTCGTCTGGTTCACTCAGGCGCACGATCGATATAGTGTATATACGCAGACACGGTTGTGGTTAATTTATTATTTGCTGCTGAAGCACCGTACCTGCGTCAAATGTGTCGCTAATATAGGTTTTGCGGCTGACAAAGGGAGGCCAACTAGTTGTTCATTTGTCCTCCGGTTATGGATGAACTTATCATTCATATACAGAGCTCGGAATTTACGACTGTGGTGCCAGAATGCCAGCTACTCTGCCCATTAGAGGACAGCTTAGAATATGAGTCGTTGGTTGTACAAAGGCCTTCCCAACTGCGTGGGTTCGAATCCCACCGAGGCCGCGAATTTTTCACGGCCATCCCCTTCCCCCCTCCGCCCAGTCATTTACCGTTTCCACAGTCGCGTTGGGATATGAAACGCAATCGGATCAAGTCCACTCTCGACAACCTGTAATGCCCTTCAAGGTCATGACGCGCCTCCTGACGATAAATTCTTCCTTACTTGCGCTCATTACTGTGCAATTTTTCTCTCCGATGGATTAGCGAAGACTGGAGTTTCTCATTTTAGGCAATTTGTTGGTTAACATGCCCATAGCCCCTGTGTAGCTTCAACCTGGAACACACCAACGTGTATGCATAACAAGGTATATCAGGTAGATTAATTATCAAGAGGGTGCAAGGTCGCTTCATGGTTCAGCGTGGCTAATCGCAGCAGGAAAGATAATTGCACACACCCATCAGGCTTTTCTTTGCGTGGGTTAAATATAACCTGAAAAGTGGGGCAAACATTTGTTGATAGCATGATTAATTACACAGCCGCACCACACCGTCTCAACAAGGTACTGAAAGTTCACCCCATGTACACAGTGAACAAGATTCTCGCTCACTCGGTATTGGCCTTAAGAAATACCTGCCTTTCGTGAGAATGACCGAGCAGCATCGATCTTCAAAGACAACTGATGAAAAAGGGCATGTTCTTGGCTGGATAGTTATCTAATTGAGGGGCTAGAAGGCCCAGGACACAGAGTCTACTGATAGGTTTACTATTATAGAACAACTTGATATTCTTCTTCTTATCTTTTATTTCAAAAAATCTCGCCAACTTTGCTATCAAGTCTTCGCACAGGGCAAAGTCTAAAAAATTCGAGGGAACTAGGTGAGAACTAAGTGGTAATTTCAGCAGTTTTTTGTGTCAAATGAAACACGAGATATCTCAATGAAACCTATTGCGCAGGACCTTGTTGTCGCCTATGCCTGTGTCCACCTTACGTCGCCTTGTCTATGTCAGTGGGGTCAACGCATCGAAAGATTACTTCAATATGAGCAAAGTAATTCGCAGATAAACACTACATCCTAGCAAACAGGACGGTCGACTTTGTCTCCTGTCGTGGCTGAACTGCCTTCCGAAGCTTGATAAAGTAAAAAAAGCACTTTAAGACGAGCAGTATGTCAAAAACGATAATTTGGCAGTCTGGGGCAGGTTCTGCTCAGGGTGATGCTGAGTAAAATGAGTTCATCGAACGAATGCGTACATCATTCAGAGACAGGAATAACAGTGCTCTCTTCAGCAGCATGGATCAGCGAGTATCTTACTAGCCATCTTTGTACTTGAAGGTAAAATGCTCGTTCCGCTTTCATGAAAGAAGTTAAATAAAGTGCGTTCTGAACCGTTACAAGAAACAACCTATGTTTCTAACGTTATAAATATAGCTGCCAGTTTTAGATTTTGCAATAATTCTGACGGTAGTAATAAGTATAAATACGTTCCTATTAGGTTTAGCAAAATCAGGTTTTGATAAATCGATTCGCATTTTGTTTGTTTGTTTCATAAAATGGTATTTGGGACACATTGGAAAGAAGTAAACTTATTAACTTGGTTGTGAATCTTTTAGTTAAGCAGAGGGATTGTCGGATGGATTGAAGCTCCTTGAGCACATTTCTGCGTCAGTATGCTTACTGGCCTCCGGATGCTCATTGAGAGCTATTGAAACGGTGTGGTAGAACAGCCTATACCGAAAGATCCTACCCTTCTTCTTGTATAATGCGAAGCAGATATAACTGTGCTGCAAAACTGCACTGACCTGATGAAGAAAATATATTGGCCGAACTAGCGTCCGATTTAAATTACATCCAGCTTAAACACTCTGCAGACCTTCTCTAATCGTAACCAGGGAAAGAGAGTTTCAGCGGACCACTTGTAATTTAACGAAGCGGATTTTAGAGAGGTTATGTCATGAATAGATTAGTACAATTCTACAGAATTCATACTTCCACCAGCCAAGAACTGACGAACTTGTTACCGTTGCTTGCAACCAACTCGTTAAGATGAGGTTTTTAGTCTTATCTTCTTATGCCCCTGGTTTCGTTGCCAAATTCTCGTGAGGTACATTTCATACACATCTGTATTGCGTCATCTTCCTCTCTAGGAATTAGATGAATAATTTTTTTGTTGAAATCCTAAAGTCGTGTTCTTTCCAATACATCTGATATTCAAATCTGGCTTGCAGAGTGGCATTTTATAAAGGTGACAGGAAAGCGACCTTTGCATTCGATGTCATAGTTCTGCGCTCCTGCGAGTTTTGCTTCCAGTCTATCGCTAAAAAAACTTTTAACTTGCAGTTCCACAGAAAAATAACGTTATCTCTTTCGAAATTTATCCCCAGTGCTCGAGTGGATTTTTTCACCTAAAGTCCCGTGAACATTTGTGAGATGGATATGCTTGTTATGACCGAAGTGCTTTTACCGAAAGTGCTCGTGCCATCACTTGTTGACAGAATCATCAGTTTAGCATCGTGTTTGCACCGGTTGGCCCAAACTGCGGTCTTCCGATTGTCCCAAACACGCTACGAGGTTTACTGGCGGGTGATCGCGTTACTTATCGTCCAGAAGCAACCGTACTCGGTGGTAAAAACCAGATACTTTGACTTTCTAAACCGAAACCCGCCACCAACTTTCATTGTTCAATGCCAAACCCGTCATCCATCGAGAAATTCTGCATATGACGATTTGACCGCCATATCTGTGACGATGTCCACCGTGTGCTGCCTGGCGTGTTGACGCAGGAACGATGACTTGTGCGTGAATTAGTTTAAAGTGATAGCAGGCTTTCGCCGCATCTACCGCACTCTCTCTGCCCTCACGCACCTGTGCCCGGTATGAAAACCGAGTCAAGAAAACCTGAGGTGGGATCGGACGCAGGTGGCTATCGTGGCGCGAAACTGCACCTAGGCGTGTCAACAATCCTCCCCTATGTGCGATCTTTTTATTCTGGAAGCACCTGTTGAATAACACCAGCCGGACCCCGATCTTGCCCCTCACCCTGGGTTGATCCAGTACATCTACCACGCGGACCGTTTAGGGGGGATTTAGCATCTATGCACCAGGACACAGGACCCCGGCCTTAGCTCTCTCACACTTATATTGGCCGCCCGCGCCGAAAATGGCTGAAAATGAGAACAAGACGACTCGATCGCTGGGACAATAATTTTATTCGTCTGAATTTTCGATATCCGTTGCGGATTCGTCACCAGAGACATAGAAAGCAAAAACAGATAGGGTGGCACATGCACAGGAATTTGGAGTATCTATAGAATACAATAATTACTGCAAAAATGCGACGACAAATAACCGTAATTGCCTTCGTGAGTGTTGGTGGTCTGTTAAACGGCATGCGGGCTCTGACCTGCTGACCTTTTATCACGCGTCGTGGACTCGGGCGTGATGGTTGCCCGGTCATCTGCCTCTCCCGTACTGGTCTAGGGTGGGGTGGTGGCCTGTCCGTTCCCTAAGCGGGGACTTGCTGATGACGAATCCACGACGGATATCGAAACGTCAGGCGAATAAAAGTATGGTCCCATCGATCAAGTCTTCTTATTCTCAATTACTTCCTGGGACTCGCATGTTCGCTTGTAATGGCTGAAAATGTTATCTTCCGCCTTGGCCATGACGGTCTGGGGGAAGCCTCTATACTGAAAAAAAGCTAACTGGACAGTTTTTCATCGTTAATCTTTTCCTGTTGACTGAGGGTTGGCTTCGGCTGTGTCTGTCAAGCTAAATTTGCCTATCTTAATAGCTACCCTCGGAAAATCAGCCAGATTT
>JAYGXS010000003.1:12553850-12592170 GCA_036362985.1 Ligula intestinalis
GACCCATACGTTCCCGACACCTGCTCTAGTCAGAGGTCACGTAGTAAGTTCTACCAGCTCCAGCTTCATATTCGGGTATTGACGTGACCCAAGTCGATTATATTGTTAAGTAACCAAAAATTATTCCGGCTTGCATATTTCTCCCTTTCTTGAGCACCTTGGCCAAATATTTTTTGCGAGAATTCGACACACTTATTTTCCCCGTATTCTGCTGCATAGTCTTCGAAGCGAGAGTACGCGATTGAGGGCAAGTTTCTCTCTAAAAACGTGTTCGCGACTTGCCCAAAATTAAGGTTGCTGGAGGCTCTGTTTAGGTGGTAAAGGGCGGAATTGTCCAGACTGCAATCTAAAATTGAGGAAATTAGGGCGGGGGGAATGGAGAAAGGATGTAAGCCCAAATGAAATGCATTGGTGGCATAATATTCCCTCCCTATTCAAGCCGAAAGCTACTTAACCGGTTTGCTAAGTAATTGTCAATTTAAAGTGATCCTAAATGGACTAAAGCGACCTCGATTTGCGATTCGATAAGCCAGCCAATCCGGTCGTTGAATCAGGAAAGTAGCACAACCAATCGCAAGATTCTACCTTGAAGTCGCCAATCAGAAGATCAAACAATGTTCTTGCTCAGCGCAAAACGTGCAAAGCAATTGTCAGCCTTGGCAGTCCTTCCAAACATTCGACTATGTTCGGCTCGGTAACCCGTACGATGGACTTTACACGCTAATTGTGTTTTGTTGTCTGTTAGGTAATGGATGTACAAAACACTTGTTTTGTTGACCAATACCGCTGCCTATCTGGACCGACGCGACTAAGTAAACTCTACATTGAAGTGCTTGGGGCTTTGGAACACAAGCAATCTGTTGGCGAACTCTTGCACTTGGCACCCTAATTCTGCTGTTTGGAATATGCAGCTCTAGTGTTTACATCACCAAACCCATTGGTGCAGAAACAAATCAAGTCCTAATGCCATGTAATCTGAACAATTAAACGGCTTTTTCAGCCCCAGGTGTTGGAAATCAGTTGACAAGCTTTTATCGGCCGAAATGCTTGTCCCAGTGCCCGGTCTCTGATAGCAAACAGTCTTTCCGTATTCAGCTGTCTGCTGGCATGCACGTACTGCGAACCTATGACCCGCCAAGTAGGTCATGGTCCTCTGAACGCTCTTGAATACGCCGGCACATCACGTGCCCAAACCGTAAAGGGCGCTCTAGCCATTTCCGGTCTGTGGCGTGGCGGCCGTTGATTGGCTGGTTCGTGCGCGGGACTCCCTAGAGGGAAAATATTTGAAAACCTGATCTGCCGCACACGTGAACGAAAACATACTGCGTGTTCGATTCTGCAACCCTCACTAATCGACTGTCGAAGTTATCCGATCGCGGTCGGCTTGGCCAGCTGCGTGGCGTATAACTGCTTCGTCGTTTCGCCATAAACCGTGACTTTGCATCCTGTCTGTTCCCCTAAGCGACATCTTAGAAAATTGCATCATTTATACATCTTGACAAAAAATTTACTGTTTGTTTGATACCGGATAGGTTTTGCCGACGGGTTGGTCTTCCTTTATTAACAAGATACGTATTATCTAGCTTACCTTAGACGCATACGGACTCTGAGCGGTTTAAGTAGAAGTACGAAGTTTTTGCATTGAAGCTATTCCTCGCCGTTCTCGGGAGCATTTTTGGAGACTGTGGCTCCAGATGACATTATTGCGGATATATTACTTAGTATGCATAAGTCCCCTTAGAACTCCGCTGGGCTTTTTTATTGTCGTCTCTCAGACAACTCAGTGCTTCGCAGAAAATGTATGCAACCGCTCTTTTGCGGACACTCAGATCGTGCGCATAGTCTGAATTTCTCTCTTTCATGGCTGATGAAGCTTTGTTTTTTCCTAAAAACGGTCACTGTTTCCAGAAGAGCAAAATTGCTTGCATATTCGTTTTGTTAAATTATTCTTCAGTTTGAAACAGCCAGTAGCTTATATAATCAATATAATTTATTTTAGTTGACCCAATTGTGAAAATAGTCGCGGCGTCGCCGGCAGTTTTTTTCACAATTGCGTCAACTAAACTAAGCAAATCTGTCAAGCCCCCTTAACAATATGATTTACCTAATTAATTACTTTCAAAACGTTCTAGGGGGAGCAGACCCTTGACGGATTGCGAAAAAGTACGTAGGCCACCTGAGCACATCCGTTGCTCATCTTGGTATTGTCTTCTCAACCCGAAAACCAAGATGCGTCTGTTATTTGGTATTGGCTTGATTCACCTGTGTAAATTAGGTGGTTACATGTCGCTCTGCAATGGCGGCCGATGGATCTGCCACCCGCCCACATCCCCTTTATTCGACCCCGCTCGCCATTGGGGCGTTACCTTGGGAAGTAAAGTTCTTACCCCCTCCCCCGGGGAACTACCGACTCTGGTAACAATGCGGTTGCCTCTGTGTCAATCGTAAACCATAATGGTTAACGAAATCGTTACCTACTGAAGAGTGATTAAGCCAAATCTATAGTGATGGAGGCTTGCTGGGTTGGGGAACTGTATGAGGAGTAAAAAGGTATCCTGAATTCGTCTAGTTTTTACGCGTGGTAGGTAACTTAGTGAAACAGGAGTGGGGGTGTTGGACATGGCCACATTGACTGCCGACCCCTCAAAGATAACAATATAACGACGCGAGGCTTGCTACAACTCAGGAAGGGTAACAGACAGTGAAATCATCTTTTATTTAGAGCAAAGTAAAAGGATAGCAATCATCTGAAGCATGTAGTATAAGTGGTCTTCCAGTGAGATTAATGCTTCAGGTTATGTTTATTGTTAAGACTCGGGTTTACGCGCGGGATTAGGTACCTTTCCTCAAATCTTGCACAAGCCCACGACTGTTACGGTTATTACTCGACCATTCTATAGGAGAGCCAAGCAAATATCAGGCAAGGTAAGTTCGTCCCGCTAAGGGCACATATAGTGAGTCAAATGAGGGGCTTTTGCCTTCAAGTTTTATATTTTGGCGGCCACAGTAGCTTATGTAGGCCCACTCATTAATCCCTACTCCCTGCATGTTTTCCTATGAAAATGGTGGTTATAGGGTTTTATGGGTGGAGAATTAGGACAAGCAGTGTAATATTCTTTAATAAATGCTAAATGCATTTTTATTTTATTGTATTTAGAAGAGTTGTTGATTTATATATGTAGATTTTCCTAATCTGTATTATCGTTTAAATTATTGCGGAAAAATCCGATTAATAAATTGCAGGTTTCTTGAATTTCCCGAAAAATTGAAATTACGGCTAGGAGGCCGTCTACTTCAACTTACCTGAGGTCCATCTTACCGTTGTAAAGTTAGATTAGTATAGTCCGTGGCGCAAAGCGCCGCCCACACCTTCAATTTACATGCGCATTAACTTACTCTCAGCGGCCGCGGGAAGCAACTTCGACTACATTCTTTTTCACATAACACTTACTTATAAAAATTTCCTCTCCGGCCTATCCTTTTTCCCACCCCCCCCCCCCCAAAAAAAACTCTATAACCACAGTTTTTGCAGGAAAAATGTTGGGATTAGGGGTATATGAGTGAGCCTACATAAGCTACTTTTGCCATTTTGGCTTGCGGGAGGTAATTTAATTCCTTAACTGGCCAAGGCTGTTGGTGGTAGAAAGACCACAAAGTGTGTGTGTGTGTTTGTGTGAAAGAGAGAGCCGCCCTAAAACTGATTTATACTTTGCGGTCAACACTGCGGTTATCGTACGCTCAAATCACAACGGCATTGGCATGTACTTACAACCTACCATGGGCCACTTATATTCGACTGTTTCCTTTCAAACGCTCTGCCTTTCTGATTACCCCAATTTTCCCAGGATGCCCCTCTGAGCAGACAGAAAGTCTGACCGAAGTTGCCGCAAGTTGTGCCGTAGGTGAATTGGACAAAGGAAGAAGGAGAGAAAGCGAGAGAGAGCCATTAAGCAATCGTAATTAGTGCATCTAATCACGGCACGCAGACAGTATGTGTATCACGTATCCCTTATTCTACAGTGTCCGTCTGGCTGTCTGTCGCGAAACGGAGGGATGGCGATGGAAGCTGGAAGAGGTGGGTGAGGAGGAGGAGAAGGGGAAGAAGATGAAGAAGAAAAATAATGAGAATTAAGATCAAAAGTGTGCGTTAAACCGGCGGCAGAAAAGTCGATTTGCACCTGCGCCAGTGGGACCCTATCAGCAGAGTTTACCTGCATAGAAGAGGCCCTACATAAGCGTGGCTACCATCTACGTTTCATTCAAAATACAGCAGCCCTTTACGGCCAAAATCTACGGATCAGTCGGTTCCGAGAAACCCGTTTTTATATCCTTAACTTTTAAGGGAGACAACATCTCAATTACAATTAAGCGAAGACTGCAATGTTCCATACAGACAACGTACTATGCAGCCGAACTCGTTTTCCTCACTCCAACTTAAAGCCTGCCTATTAACCGGTCAAGGGAAGCCTTTTTTTTGCAAACTACCACAAACTGCGCATATGAATTCACCAGCACTTGCAAATGCAAGTACATTGGCCGTAAGCAAAGGCAATTGGCGACGAGGGCTGCTAATCATTTGCCAGCTTGGCTTTTAAAACAAGAAAATGAAGAACCACGGTCATCTTTTACAAAACACTTACTAGACAGTGGTCACTCCGTTTACACCAACATATCTTTCCGCGCTCTTGTTCGAGCGCGAACAAACCGGACCTTACGTTACATCAAAGCATCCTACATACCGCGGGAGAAACCTGACCTATTTAAAAAAGTAGACCATGTAGTTAATCTTCAGTTGCCCTGGTAAACACAAATCACACCTTTTTGTTAATTCTTCTCCCCCCTTTTCGCCCCAAGTTTAAAGTTGGCATAACTATTAACCATTTGCCACGTTAAAATGACCTTGCTATTATCGATTGCGTAAAAATTCAAAATGATGTGTTCTTCAATTGTTTCGTTATTCATGCACAGAAAGGACGCAGTTGATAAGCGCTCTCGAAATTTATTTGCCCAAATGAAAGTATTTGTCCGTCTGTTTACATGTATGCGCAGTTTGTATCATCCTACAACAAAAAATGAGTGATAAGCCTGCGCCATTTTGCGGTTTCCGTGCTCCGCCCACTCAATACGCTCCTATAACGCGTGCGCAGCTGTAACAGTAGCACTGTGTGCGTGTTCTATGTGATCCCCATTCACCAGAGGATCTTGCTCATATGTGTGTGTGCGATTATGCTACAGATAGCGAACTCTACACCACTGTACCATTATAGGCCAACTTTTGTCCACCTTGTAGCACGTTTCTCGTGTGAACGGTATGTCCAATAGAGATTGTCAAGCAGCGTGCAAACAAAAATCGATCAGCCGACGGCCGACCCGTACAGCCAACACTTCAAATTGCTGATAGATAGATGATAGATAGATAGATAGAGAACTATATTTTGATGATAATATCAAAATTTTCAGCAAAAAAGTGGCTCCATTCACGGACAGTAAAAATAAGATCAATTATGGGGTCCAAAAAGCTCAAGAGTAAACGGTCAAAGATAACAAAATGCTCAAAGTAAGAAGTCGACACGGTTACCACATCTGTTATGGAGACAGGTCCGCCTTCAGCTTCTCAATTTCCATTTCTTCACACGTGAGGAATCGTGCTAAGAATGGGAGTACCGAGTGCTGGTAGGCCGATGTACGGCAGGTCATATGACGGAAGCTTGGGCGCATGGTACGAGAAGATTTCGCAGCCATTAATTCAGAGTGGAGAGGGTGAGCGACCTCACTTAGAATACGGTCCACGAAATTCTTGACCGATTTAAAATGTCGCTGTATGATGAGGTCAGCTAAAAAAACATAGGAATAACCGGCAGCTGAAGAGAGCATGCGGAGAATACGTTTAATAATAAGCAAGTCTTTCTTGAGTAGTGCTGGAAAAGTAACTGGAGAGCAATAAAGAATAAGAGGGAGGATACAGGCATCTATAAAACGCCAGATGAGAGCTTGTGGGGTGCGATATGAACGCAAGCGGCGGACATAATACAAAAGTTTGCGGATTTTTATAAAAAGGTCTTCAATATGAAGAGTAAATGAGAGGTTAGAAGCAAGTGTTACACCAAGGTATCGGAAGGAGGATACATTGTTAGGCAGAAAGTCAATGGTTTCAGGGCTGGTAGGGGGTCGCAGCCGAAAAAGTGCACTGGACTGACTTCCGCTCATTATGTAAAAGGCCATTTTCTGACGACCATGCTGTGACATGGTCCAGTCCATCCTTCAGTGTTTGGAGATGGGTCTGGCTTTTGAGAGGATGGCCGACAACCATATCGTCAGCGTATTTGGCACACAAACATGCGTTTGGAGATCGTAGGTCATCAGTATGGAGGGAAAAAAGATGAGGGGATAATATATACCCCTGCAGAACTCCACAATTGTTGGGAAGGACCTTGGATTTTCGCTTCCCGGTCTGAACGAATTGGGTGCGGGAAGAAAAATAGTCCCTTAGCCATGATACAACCCAGCCAGGAGAGCCACATGCAGAGGTTTTACTAAGAAGAAGATGGCGCGGGATCGTGTTGAAGGCTGAGGAATAGTCAAGAAAAGCACACGCGTAAGCACGGCATTGCTTATCCAAGTCCCTAAGAGCAGAGTGGACTACTAAAGCAACTGCATCTAGTGTACTACGCCTCGCCTTATACGCAAACTGCAAGGGATCAGAAAAATTGGATGAAAACGGCTTAATGATGTCCAAAGCGACTCGTTCTGTAAGTTTGAGGAGTGCAGAAGAGCAGGCGATTGGGCGAAAGGATTTGGGACCCGTTGAAGTGGGTTTTTTCGGGATAGGAGTGATTTTGACCGAACGCCAACCGTCAGGAATCTTGGACTCCATGAAAGATAAATCAATAAGATGTGCCAAGACAGGAGCTAATTGAAAAGAGCAAGATTTAAGGAGAAATGGGGAGACGCCATCTGGTCCGGCAGCTGTTGTACCTTTAACCTTGTTTAGGTGTTTCATCACTGTTGCCACAGACACTGGAGAAAAATTACTCGGTGGTAACGAAAAATCATTTGTCGGGAGATAGGACTCGGTGGGAGTATGGATGAAGTTTGAGTTTAAGCTGTCTAGGTCAGCGTCAACATGTGCCAGCGTGTTGCGTTGACCAGTCAGACGTTTAAGACTTTTCCTGTAAGGTAAGGTCAGCTTACGTTTTGCAACAAGACGGCTGACCCAGCTGTCCAAAACGTCAGCGAACAAACAATCTCATTCCGGTGAGCAAAATATGACCTGCGATTTTAATCACGGAATAATTTCCGGTAGAATCCTACTTTGGGTACCAGATCAGTACGCGAAAGCCTCATCCTTCTGTAATACAGGACCGGTGTACTAAAGAGTATATAGTCTGGGCAATACAAAGGAAAGGAAATATCAATAAAAAATTAAGTGATATGCCTAAATATTTGGGGTCCAGATCTGTTATCGCGTTCATCGTCTCCTAAAGAAGAGGAAGAGGGGGCGGGTTCGTGGTGCGAAAGAATTAAGTTTCTAAGAGTAGAAGAAAGGGAATAATTACTTAAATACTTTATTTTTTGTCGACACAAACGCGCACCGTGATTAAAAAGTGTTATTATGCAAATATTAGGAAATAACTAAAGTAAAAAATAACCAACTAAAATATCTAACTAAAAAAACGTAAACTGAAGTAAGCTAAACTCCTTTAATTAGAAGATAATCTCAGAATCAAAGAAACTTTGTCAACATCATAATGAACTTAAAACTGAACTTCAATACAAATAAGTTAAATAAACCAACTAAAATATACTAGCGTAAAGTTGTTGCGCTTGTAAATTGACTGTTTGCGCGGCGCGTAGCGCCAGGAACTATACTAACGTAACTCCATAACGGTAAGTTGGAGTAGACGAACTCCTCACCACCAAATGTTATTTTTTAAGATCTCAAGAAACCCAATAAGCTATAAGATAAAATTAATTTAAAAATGCGTCGAAATGTGTCACACTCTATAAACTAGAAATAAGTGAGAAATGTAAGTAAATTTCTGTCTTTATTTACGACGTGTGACTTTGTTTAGAAAACGTTAGATTACTTAACCCATTTCTGGGACCCGAAGTAGGATAACACCGAATTTACAATAGGATTCTCCAAGCAGCGAATGAAGAAGAATCGATCAGCCCATGAGCAACACGGAGAGGCACAACTTTAAATTGCTGATCGATAAAGTCAGTTTACGCCTTCACAAAGGACAGTCGGCCCAGCTGTCCGAAACGTAAACTACCAAATAAATGAACTCCGATGAGCAGATCATGATATCTGCTTCTTATCCCGGAATTCTGTCTTTTGCAAACTTGAGAGATTGCTTATGTGGCCCTCATCGGATGATAGAGGGTATATGGAACCGTCCACAATACAGGTACTCTCAGTGATGCCTCATCAGTAGTTCCAACTGAATTCTTTGCTGTCCCGCTGCGGTGCTTATCTAAAGAATTCGTTTGCACTGTCGTGCTAAAAAAGAAGTAGATAAAAGATGAAATTTCATAAATTTGCACATAAAATTTCAAGTAAATACGCGTTCTTTGCACCTGAATGCTGCATCATTTTTGTGGCGAACAAGAAACCTTTTTCCTCCCATTTATATCCACATGATAAAGTCGCAAGTTTTGTTATGACTCACTAGGTAAGACAGCACAATCAGGCTTTGCCTAAAGTTACGGTAATAAAAACAATTAGTTTGATATTTCAAGGCAACCCAACTTTTCACTCTTCACCTAATTAAACAACCAATCGCGAAACCTCAGTTATGCTTTGCAATCCACAGGAATGCCACGTTGACCACTATTTGGGCATTGCTCGGACCAGCCACTTGTGCATGGGAGAAGAAGAAAGTGAAAGGAACGATCGGTCTACGTAAGGGTGGAAGTGTAATGCCCCACTTAAACAACTGAAAGTGCTCTGAAACTGTCAAGGCGTGTTAGCAGACGTGGCTTGGCAAATTTTTTAACTGACGGAATAATCAGAGGCTTTGTGCCATCACTGCTTTATGGTATCCTCACTCGCGTGAAATCCGTGAGCCTTCCTGAAGGACGCCTGGCACGCATGGAGTTAGGACTAGGTCGTGTCGGGCACACGGAGATTGCGATAGTTACCGTTATCATGCCATTTCTCGGTCGTATCGTCTGTGTTTTGCCATCAGAAAGCGCTGCGTGTGAAGTGGGAGAATGGGGGCTGGGCTGTGCAACGAACATGTTTCACTGTAGCCCTATTAGCGGGCATCTTACACCTGTATCCATGAAGGCATTTATAGACATTGTCGATCGCGGCGGTCAAAATATCTACATGCGAAAGTACAACTCACCATTTGAGTTTATTCTCCGTTGGTTGCCATGTTCCCGATGCCCCTTCTGCAGTTACCACCCTCGAGATGCGTTAACACCGAGTCCCCTCTGTGCAATCTGTGACCTGTTGACGTTTTCGAAGCCTATGCAAATATATTGGGCATACGCAAAGGCAACTAGCAGCCAGGACCGCTGAACACTTGCCCAACTGGCTTTTCAAGCCAGAAGACAGAGTACCACGGTCCTTTATTACCAAGCATCTTCTAGGCAGCAGGCCTTCCGTCGCCGTCAAAACAGCGTTTATAGTACTTGTTTGGGCCCGAATAAACCGAACCCTACACTATTTGGAAGCTACCTACATGAGGTGGGAGAAACCCGATTTATGCAACCAGCATGAACATTTGGTAAACCTCCAGTCGCTCTGGTAATTGGTCACTTAATTTAATTCCCAAAATTTTTCGTTAACTTCCTTCACCCACTACTTCCCATAAGTTGACTTAACGCAATGTTCATCATTGATTATTATATAAAATGAACCCCAGTCCTTGCTGTTATGCCATTAATTCTGTGAAATTGCCAACTGTTCTATGTCTCCTCGTTATCTTCCTCATGCAGCGACAAGATGTAGCTGAGAAGCTGTCAAGAAATTGATTGATGTCAATAACTCCTGCCGTTTATGCCTGCTTTCAATATTATGTAAACCTCCTTTTTAGCATTTTGTAGCTTTGTGATATTTGCTCAAATAAACCTGTGCTTAAATAGATTTTGATTTCATTGACCCTTAAAAGCAACAGAACGGACTTAATCATCACGCCCACCCCTGTGACACATGCTTAATTTAATTTCGCATTCTGTGCCAAACCCTTTCCCCCAAAAAACATGCTGAACTCACTTTCCCGTCCCCTTTACGTCTCCTCAGAGCTTGCTGTATTTACGAGGGTTTGATGGGATCGTTCTCGGAGACAGCCGATTTTGTCACGCTGTCGACAAAACCATCTGTCCTCCGACCGCCCGTGGTCATGTCCAAAACCAAAAATTCCCTCAGCATTCGCTGGACCTCGTCAGCGGACAATGGCAGCCGGATCACTGAGTACTGTCTCCAATTTGCGACTCTCCCGAAAGCTGGCGTAAGTTGGACCTGTGCAGCGGAATCTGCCTGTTTTATAATTTCGTTCATTCCTATGAAGGATAGACTGCGGCTTCCGTGAACGGACGGTATTCAGCCTCATTCGAACAGTTAAATTAGATACTTATAAAGTTCCTAGACGGCGCACCTATAGGGCTTCTGTATATTAATCGAAACAGATTTCGCTAACGCAGAATGGAATTTTCCGGCCAGTAAATTAAACTAGGTCAGATTCGTAAAGGTGAGAATTCCTGGATAAAAAACTTGAGAACAGGCCTGAATTATTGATGACGTTTCTGAAAGTTTGGCCCGCTCACCGTTATTAAAGCGTCTCTTGGCAATATTAATCCGAGTTTGAAATGACTGGCTCAGTTTGCCGACCTTTGGCTGATCGATTTTTGTGTAGCTTGACCATCGCTGGTGTTGCACTTCATCACCTCGATCGATCAGTCTAAGGCCAACAAGTTTGGTCAGTAGTTCCAAAAGCAGAGCGATATTGGTAGTAAAGTTGAGAATCGAGAGTTGACCAAGCTCTCAGGAAAGTCAGCGAGAATTAAAACTTATTTGCTGGAGTAACTCAAAGTTTTCAAATTAAACCATTTCGAGTATTTATCCAGTGTTGAAGTATAGGCCAACCAATGTTGTTGTACCCCTTAAGTAACCATTTCCAGTCGATTTTACCGAGTTTGCACATAAACCTTATTTAGGCAGCCTGCAAATACCGACAATAAGAAGGAAGACTGCAAGAGTAGTTTCTGAGTTGAAAGTAATCTTCAACTGACCATTACCAATCCCCGTTTTTTGAAACTCAAAGTTGCAACCTATTGGTTAAACGGCCAACGATCTGACTTTGAAGCCATGGGCTCTGTCTCTATTACTAGCTAATGTGTGGCTGCCAACGGGACTCGAGGGTGAGCCCCAACAGGAGGAACGCAATTAGGGAACGCTCCGTCTAACACGTGCCATTCATTTTAAAGTTGCGCTACTCTCCTCCCCGTCGCACCTTCCCACAACGACGTCTCGGTGGGGTAAAAGGATAATGGTATCTGAAAACCATTCCCTAACCTTTGGGCTTACTCTAGGCTCACAATCACCGCTTGACAACCGGCTAGAGTAAACACTCCGAATCGGGTGCCTGTAATTTCCATCGGCCACCTCTCGCCTGCTCAAATCTATCACGTAATCGTCGCGTGTCCATATTCGCGCCAATGAAATAAACCCGAACCGACGCCAATGCGTGTCCGAAGGGGCCGATTTTTGTTTGTTCCCTCGTTAGTGTTTTTCTTCTCGCCGCGCCTGCTGTCGATTATACCCGGACATGCGTTGACTGTTTTTTTCCTGGTTGTCAGGGCACACGATTAATCCGTATATCTCAGCTGCGCAAAAGATGTTGTTGTCGGTGGTTATTATAGCGCCGGAGGTTGTCCATCTGGCGGTATTGCATATCATCGGGCTGGCCATGGAGTGCGTTTGGCGAGCATTTTGCCGATGTCCCTGTTAAGGGCCTTAATTGTTTTTTTCCGTGCACCAATTTACCTCATCTGGGTGTTTTCCCATGGTTCTGACTATATTTCGACAACTCATCCGTAAGTGTAAATTAAAAATTTTGGCAACCAACTAAAGACCAGGTCGACGCACTCGGCTTTTAAGATAACAACGACCAAAAGCACAAGAAGTGGCCGATTCTAAAAGCTGCTTGTTTTTTGATAACAATTTAATTGGACTGGGTTTCGCTACTAAGCAGCATGGAATGTTACCAAAAGTGAATCTAAAACACAAGGCAACTCACACTAGCTTTTTTCTGAGTTGCCTTCCGACCGTCAGCGGAGTTCACAGTTGGGGCAAGTCTCTGCTCAAGTAGTTCATATTTTTGGTGTTTGGGGGTAACTGGATGCAGAACTGTGTCAGGTTTATTAGCCTTCATTCAGCCAAGCTGGGACAGGAGATACAAACATGGTGCAGATGGTCCGCGACCGGGGTCTGCCAAGTGAGTCATAAGCACTTCATCCCTATCGTGCTACCTACCACTCTGTCGCTAGCTTGCCGAAGCAAACAGACTTCGTGCGCCAACACAAGTGATCATACGAGTACCAGAAGGTAAGTCAAAGAGAAAAAGAGATTCGATCGCTTGGACAACACTTTTATTCGACTGACAACATTCGGCGAGACCTGGCCACACATTCAAATTTGATGAGGCCCAAATTCTAGCAAGGGGCGACAAGCGTGTGAGCCGATAATTACTTGGGTCATGGTTCACGCCTCCGCCTTTCTATAAACAAGTGCAACGACCTGCCTAATCTATGCTCGGTGCTGCGGTTTAATGTGACCAAAGCAAGTCGCCACTTGGGGGACACACAGACCACTGCGTCGTCTTGAGCCAACACCGGGGGACCAGATGACCGATCAATCATCAAGTCCAATTTCACCACGCGTGATGAAAGTTCAGCGACTCAGAGCCCACATGCCGGTCATCAAGCCGTCCACACACAAGAGGGCAATTATCATTAATTGTTGCTAGTTGTCATACCTGTGTGTCCTATAAATATGGCTACCTCCTGTGTATGTGTTATCTGCTTCCGCTACTGCTTTATTCTCACGTCTCTGATGAAGAAGCCGCGAGGAATGTCGAAACGTCAGGCGAATAAAAGCGTTGTCCCACCGATCGAATCTTCTTCTCAAACTTTATATTGGTGGTAGGAGTTCACAAACAGACAACTGCCTGCCAGGCCACAGTTGGCCAAGCTATAATAGCACGGAGACGGACGACAGCGTTTGGGGAATAACTTGCTGCTTGAATCAAGTCGGCCAGTGCCAGTAGGGCAACCCAGCACGCAGAACCGCTCACGGAAAATATGGGTGGCGGTCGAAGGTCACGCGACCAGCATCAAACACTGTCTCATCTTCGAACCCGCAAAGTGAACAACAACTCAAGTAAACAGCAACGAGTGATCAGTCTGCCGGTTGACGTGGCGGAGGTCAGCAAGCATACTGACCGCAGAGAGAACGAAGCTCATGCAAGCCCACCAGCCGTCCAATTCCGGGAAACTAAGTATAGTCGCCAACGAACGGTCAGGTCAAAGTTCGCGCGTCCAACATGGATAAAATATGAGGCAGACGGCAAGGCTAGCTAACTCAAGAACACCAGGTGCAGCGACTACAATGCTCTGAAAGGAGAAGGGTTCCGAAACGCCAGTTTAGATATAATTTGGTCGCTAAACCCGCCCCATCTTCTGCTTCCTCTTCTTTGGGAGACGATGAATGTGATTAATATCCCCTGATATTTTAATGGTGAATTACTCAAACGGGCCTCTAGCGTGGGCCATGTGGTGGATGCGCTGGACCAGAATGCGGGGCAGATTAGGGCACGCGACAAGCGTTATTGGGGAAGTGCATCCATAGCAAATACCACAAATGAGGTTGAAAGGAAGGATGTGTTGGCATGTCAGCCGCCTGTGTCGGATCCCACCTCTAGTCTTTTTGGCTGTCATGATACCACCTTCAGGTGGATGGGAGAAAAGTGAGTGTGTTCAGTGCTGCGCATGTCTACTGTTACCATACACGACACCGCACGGAGTTCCCCGTTGCTGCATCCAGCGTGTTGGGGGTACACACGATGAACATCTTCAGCGTATTCTATGAGCAAGTTTCAACCCTGTTTTCGTCTTTCGTTTAGGGGCGGGAGGGAGCAGTGCTTCTGTTTCAAATTAATAGCCCTCGTTTTAGTGGTCTACATAGTATTTTTCTCTTTTAATCCACTTGGCATGTGCAAATGCTATGAAGAATGAGGAACAGTGGAAACTGCGGTCTCTCTCTGCTACCAGTTCCTAACTGAGTCCTATTTTTAAGGAATCATGTCACTGCCTGCGCGCAACTCCTGAGGTTGCCACAAGTCAGCGACCTTTCCCGCTTCCATTCTACCATTCTCTCCTCTTCACATTCCGACTTTTTGGTACGGCCCACCAAAAATGGACACACTGTCTGCTCTCGTATCTGTGTCATAAAGACCCACCACATTGTTCGCAGTTAAGTCTCGCGTTATCCCCCCCTCCCCCTACCCCCTTCGCTTTCCCTCCCTCAGTAAACCCATTGGACTTAGGGGTGGGGACTAACGATCTTTGAATCACAACACTTTCTCGGGCTTGCTCGGCCCCTGTTGCGTTAGAAAATCATTATGCCCAAGGGGCTGAAGCGGAGAGCGATGTTTAAGATGTCAAGATGTCACCCTCCATCGATGCGCTCAAAATGACCTGCAGATCGGTTCTCTTAGGAGATATTTCTATATTTTGACAGATTTATTTCCTTCCCATTGCATCTGAACTTCTAGTTAAAGTAAAGACTTGGCTGTTTCTGCCTTTCCCACCCGACAGAATCTACCGGTATTCTATAACTGTTACAAGGGTCCACAACGTTTCCACAAGCTGAACCATCTGAATCCATCCACCTCCTATCTTCTCCGAGTATGCGCAACAAACTCTCATGGCCAGAGGTTAGCAAATTTGTCTGTGACTTTTGATGTCTTGGTAACAATCAAGTTGGTCTATTACCCCAGGTGCCCCTAGCCCCAGAATTCTGTCTTACAGGATCGGTGGGCTTAGTCGAGTTAAGTTCTTAGTTTATTATTTAGTTAAGTAATCATATTTATTTTTATTGTACTTTGGCTTTTAGTTTTGCTGAGTTTAGCGAAGTATAGATTAGTATAATGTAGTTACTTAAGTACATTTGAAGCAGATCCGACAAAGCAAAGGGAGACCGAAATGGCCATTTCTGTGTTATTAGCCATCATCAGTCAGTCAAACAAAATCTCAAGCGTTGGTATCCCAGAGATTTGAACCTGGGACCTTTGGTCATTGGATTCAATACTCTACTTCTAGTCCACGGGTTCCTTGTATATAAGTCAATTTATCTTACTTTGACGGCATCTAGATAAACTAAAAACGGCAAAAGTATTTTAAGTAGTGCACCTCATAAACCCCCTAGTTCCGGCACTTTGTCCTACATAAACGGTGGTAATAGGGGTTTTGGGGTGAGGAAATTGGATAGGCAGTGAATGAAATTTGTAGAAGTAAGTGCAAAGGGGAAAATGTAGTTGAATTTTTTTCCCGCAGCCGCTGGGAGTAAGTTGTTCCGCATGTAAGTTGAAGGTCTGCGCGCTGCCACTAATCTAACTCCAGAATGGTAAGTTTGACCTCAGGTACGTTGAAGTGGACGACCTCCTAACCAACATTTCTATTTTCTTCAGGAGTTTCAAGAAAACTTCATTTTGATGATCAGGTTTTTTACGCAATGTATTAAACGATAATACAGATTAGGGAAATCTGCAGCTATAAATCAACAACATTTTTAGCTGCAATAAAACATAAAAAATGCGTATAGCAGTTATGAAAGTATATTCCGTTACCTATCCTTATTTTTTTACCCATAAAACCCCTATAACGACCGTCTCCTTAGGACGAAATTCTGGAACTAGGGGTATACGAGGTGTACTACTTAAACTTTTGTTGCCGTAAAAGCTAAAGTAATCGAAAATTAAAATTAGATAATGTAGTAAATAAAAGTTAATTAAACTATTATACTAAAATAGATAAATTACTAGGGACTAGGGGGTATCTAAGGTTGAAGGCCCACTTTATTGTCCCTGTTGTCCTTATACAGCAAATTTACTGCCTGATTTCTTAACTATCTGTCTCGTTTGCCGATATAAGTGTTTAATTGTCCAAAGAGCCTTCGTGTTTTTCAACCTGCTGCTCCTATTCTTGACCTTGGCGGTTGTTTCTTGTTCACACACACGCATAAATTCGTTCCACTGCTTGACCCACGTCAGGTCCGTGACAGTTGAATTGCGTAGAATAGGCAGTACATTCATGAAGGATGAGCAGTCGTGGTTTCGGTCGACAGCGAACGGAGAAAAGGTCAGTATAATTCACGCACCCCTCAGTCAGCAGCTTTTAGAAATTGCCATATTTGGCGGTGGCTTAATCATGAGCAGTCACTTATCAAGGAACATTAGAGGCAAAACCAGAAGATTTGGATTGATTTGCGTCACGATCTTCAAGAGGCTCCAGCAGGGCGCTTGCATGCTCGAAACCCGCCCTATCGGTGCATTGATTGCCTTTTCACTTCTGAGCTCTATAGAATAATTCGTATAGGTCACCTGGTAGTTTTGAAACAGTCCTTCCCAGTGCTTGCTAGGAATGCCTCATCAACTGCAATTTCATTCCTCAGTGAGGTCATCCAAGGATCTGGCAAGGCTGAACGGAAATCATCCTTTCCCACCCTGAAATCCATGCTTACGTAGTTGTTGCTTGCTTTTGTTTGGGTAGACGTCTGCAGTTGGGTAAAAACAACGGGATGGAACACGCTAAAATAGGAACCTTCGCCTGAAATTTACTTTCGTTAAATTCCAGGAAATATACTTATTCCCGTAGCCGAAAACCCAACCACGACCATAACCCTAGCTGATCATTAACTTGAACAATAATCATCCTGAAATTTAACGCAGGGGAATCTGTATCGTGGTGACAGTTCTTGTGCCCCTATCCTACCGATTGCGGAACTGACTGCGATTGATGTTTGCTTGTCTTCTCCGGTAAGGATACAGCATTTTTTCGGATGATTATGTGGACTTAAAGTAGGAAGGCCGCGATTTATATATGTGGCACTACTGGGGGTTGGTTCTGCTGATATAGACTTTCATTTCAGAGGCAAGTTTCGTTATATTTTCAGTCTAACCGAACACCCTGCTCTAAAATAACTGTCAAGCCGTGCGTGAGTTACTTGCAAAATATGGCTCTCTGTTGGCAGAAATTATAATCTGCCAATACGAGCGAACATGCGTGTCCCAGGAAGAAATTGAGAAGAAGAAGAAGACTCGATCGCTGGGACAATACGTTTATCCGCCTGACGTTTCGACATTCATCGCGGATTCATCATCAGATACATAAGAAGCAGAAAAGGTTAATGCATGCACAGAATTTTGCAGTAGTTATAAGATACAGTAATTACTGCAAACATACAGCGACAATTTACGTTAATTGCCTTCTTGCGCGTGGATAGTTTGTTGGATGGCCTTTACCCTTTTCTGATACTTATGTCTCTGATGATGAATTCGCGACGGATGTTGAAACGTCAGGCGAATAAACGTAATGTCCCAGCGATCGAGTCTTCTTCTTCTCAGACATTATAACCATTTTATTTTCGATGCACAAATGTGCCTCTAATGAAGACGACCTGCCATGATCCTATTATTTAATCAACCAGTAGGACACAATGATCCATAATATTCCTTCCGCGATATCTGAAAGCTATCTGGCCACTATTTTACCGCAAATCAGCGTTAGAAAAGCCCCCAAACGCTTATTTGTATTATAATTGACTTTCAGCATATTAGGGTTAAGCTGTGCAAATTCACTGTGAACTAAGTTTTGTTAGGGTTTGTTGTGCAGTTTTGCTTACAGAAAGCCATACTATGCATTGAAAGAAGTCAGTTGATACGTCAAACTGCGTCTTTTTTAACCACAGGAGGGTAAAATCTCTCGTTGCACGTTCTCTAATGAATAAAAACGGATACTGTCCACAATTTGAAAATATCAGCGGTTGCTTTTGCCACGTTTAGACGTCCCTCTTCTGTACCGGTGATAGTAAAAATAAAAAGCCTGGCCTTTCCGGCGCATTAAAATTATAGGCTATTTTTGCTTCTGGCGAAATTGCTGAAAATTAGTTTTTAAGCTGACAGACGTTTCTCTGATTGTATCATGTGCGAAGAACGAAAGGTTTTACACATAAGGCAAAATGAGAGCTGCATAAATTTTGCCATACACATTTGCATTAGATTATACTAACGCTGTGATCCTTTTATGATCCTTCTATCTCTATGATCCTTTTATCTCTACCTGACTTGCGCTGGCGACTAAAAGGGTCTGACAGATTTTTAAGATTTCTTTCAAGGTGGAATTCGGTGTCTATTGGTGTCTAGTTTAGTTTAGTCTAAATAGGGTCTTATCTCATGGTTTCAGATAGGAAAGTCATTTCGCACAATCCTATTTGAGAGTATGAGCATACCCCGCAAGTTCGAATCTCCACATTCAATCCTACCTTTCCAAGACCGTGTTTTGCACTTTTTCCAGGAGGCTTTGGTACAGAAAATGACATTATTAAATGGCCGCTCGGTGTAAATGGTCTAAATGCTAATCTCAAAGCAACGTACGCCTCTTTATGCAATATGGGTCATGCACGCGCTGAAAGGGTCCTCCTACTGAGTTTTCGAATGTTGTTATCGATAATATGCCGCACCATTTGAAAATATATTCTTGTATCAAATACATTCTATTCAATATTTTGCTTAAAGTTTAGCTATGAATTTGTATTTGCATATATTAAGGGTGCCCTTAGATACCGCCACTCAGTATCGCTTGCACACAGACCTTATCTAGGAGTTACTTTCATAGCAGAAACCGAACCATTTCTGCTACTATTTATGCTAACTCCTTTGGTGAAAGATCCGCAACGGATTTTGAACCGTCAGGCGACTAAAGCCTTGACCCAGCGATCACATCTTCTTTTCCTAAGTCATTTGCATCTTATGCTGCGCGAGAGAGTCAGAAATCATCCTAGCTTTCAGTTTTCGCCGAGTCTCTTGAAGTATTAATCAGATTGTTTGACGCTCAATTCAATTTGGGATGCTTTATCAATTTGACCAATGGAATCAAATTTTCGACTTTCTAAGGAATTTATTGGTCTAGATATGGGCTCTGTATCAATATGTTTATTGGCTGAGTTCTCACTCGAGGCCCAGGTTTCAATCAATTACCACTGGTCATCGATTGGCTAATGCCCCCGATAATCGCCACCCATTCTGTTGCTGTTTCAATCCCTGAAGATGCTCTCCGGTGTGAGATCGGAAGTCCGGAAAATGGAACAAATACTTCCAGGGTGCAATCAATTAATCAGTCTTCTATTTCCCTTATTAGGTTCGGTTGCCAGGTTAAAGGGGATAAAATTCAACCCTAGCTAAGTTAAATTCGGGTTGACAATATTTTCATCCACCTCTGTTTGCGTCTTTTTTCGTGAATGTTAAACAGTGTTCTTCCAGTGTACTAAAAAGAGGATTCTTTTTATATTCATCTTCTAGGAAGTTGTGTCTGTTCTAAATACAGTTGGAGAAACGGAAAAAATATGTTTTCATTTAGAGGTTTGAATATGCAGGATGCCTTGAGTCCGTCTAAGTGGCCATTGACTAATTAAAATAAAGTTCATTACTCTAGGACTGCAATTGTATGGCGGTTAGACAAGTGAGCGTATCTCGTCCACCACAATGAGGACTAGAGTCGCAGTTAGCAGGGGAAGTGTCCGTTACGACATGTCTGTGGGGCAAATTTTACGTTCGCCGGAAGTGATAGTAATGCGAGTTGCCTCCTGATTGGCGTAGACTGAAGACTAATGGATGCGTGGGCTGTTCGCCTGTACGGATATTAATTTTTTTAAAACCTGCTTACGCACAATGTTGCATTCCAAGCGATGTACAAATCTGGGGAACATATACCCACCTAGCCCATCTTTCCTATAATTTATTATCTTCTGAGAGCCCCTGTTGATGCGACTTACAGACATTAACTTTTTTCAGTGGGCGGGGGAGTGTCCTAATTTCCAATTTTCTGACCGAAAGAAGTAAAAGTCCAGTCAGCTTTGTGTAGGAAAAATAACGGACTGTATATACCTCGGCGCGTTCTGCCTGTTCTATGCCTTCTTTACGCACTTGCAACTTAGCGTTTGCTGTTTGTTTTTCCTCCGATAGTTCAGCCTGAATTATGCATGCCGAAGTACGTAGGAATACTTCTGCCGTAGGATCTTTTTGGAGGAGTGTGCTGATTATTTTCTTGTATGAAAATTAAATGCCAAGTAAAGTTTTTGCATGGTTGACACACTGTGTTTGTTGATAGAGGCGGATGGGCTAGTTCTAGGAAGCACTTCAGTAACAGAAGAAAAAGCGATCGCATCTTCTTCTGAACACTGCTTTTTTGTGAACACATGTGTGCCTACGTTTTATAGGGCATATTACAGGGGGGCTCTTTTCTCCAGTACCCGTTAGTCGCTTTACCTCATGACTTATGCATTCGCCAGTCCCTTTCAGGTGGATGTGATTAAAAATACCGGGCCACTTGGTGGGTACAGCACTAACACAACGTATGTATATATGTATACATCTATAGTAGCAGCTACGCGTGCACTGATCTGTTAGAGGACACAATCGTCCGTCCGTGTGGCCATTAGAACTGTCACTCAAGCCTCTACCGCGAGCCGGCTAGGATATAGGCAGACGTGGGACGCTAGAATGGTCATTTCTGGCTCATTTACTTTCGTCAGCTAGTAGTACCCAACTCCAGTGTTGCCGCTCGCGTATCTGCTACTGTATATCCCCGATATAATGCCGCCAAGATTGCGAGCTCGTAGCTCAATGGTTAGGACATTTGCCTCTGACCGGAGAGACGCGAGTTCGAAAATCGAGTGTTGCAGCACGTTCAGCGGCAACACTGGAGTTGAGTATCACTAGCTGATGATGGCTACTGAGCCGGACATGGTCATTCTAGTGTCCCATGTCTTTTTCGGCAATGTTCTTCTGCATAAACATGTATATGTGTTGAGGTTGAATACGTTCTACGGATCTCTCTATCTCTCTGTTATAGAAATTTCCGGCTTATTAACCATACTTAGCCAGACATAGTCACAAAAAACTCAGTATTGTTTTGATCGGCACATCTTTTCGATTATTGCCTTAAGCCGTGCAGTTGTCTTCCACGGTTCCAGGTTCGATGTCTCTGACAGGACAGAACGAGCGCACTCCGCGCTGCACCGAAACGCCACTTAAAACATGATCGAAGCGTTCAATGAAACACACAGGCCAGATAGCAACTGCCATCTTCCTCTTCCTCTCTCGAGCTTCTTGCTTTCATAAAACTACCTAACGGCATTCGTTGGGATTATATCTGCCTTACCTGAGGTTAACGCATTAGCCTCCATAGCCAAGCTGTCAATGGAGTTTTGATCTGTGATAGACACACCACTGCTCACCTCTGTGGTGTTTTCGGCTTGGAACAGGGGCGAAGACTATGTCAGTCTAAAATGGAGGTCAAACACGTATGCAACGCGCGCGCGCGCTCTCAAAATAAGACTGCATTCTATCTCATCCTCAGTGAGCAGCCTCGCTTAGCCTGGCGGGATAAAAGGGAGGCTGTATGGGTGAGACGACAAGTCATTTGGTCAATTATTGGCTACACCAAATACCCCGACTTGAGCTGTTAAAGATTGACGTGGATATTTGGTTCACTGGGATGGATCAGGTTGCAGCATTTGCCGAGAGAATCTGCGAGCGACCGGTGTCGGGTGTATCGACAGCTAGTCGCTGTATCGACAACAGAAGCATTCCCAAATCAAGAGTCAGGCAAGGCAGGGTTGAGAGGAACAGCTTTACTACGGTGAAATAGCCCCGCAATAGCCTTTGCAAGCGCCGCGTTCAAAAGCCGGTCGCGTCGGTGAAAAGTTGTGAAGCTTTGGCTGTGAGATGAGTGTTCCCTCGGTTGCCGCCAATCAAATGAGGCGGAATTATCGATTAGCTTTGAGCGTCCGCGCGGCGAGTCGACAGCGAGCGTGCGAAAGGACAAGAGCGTGCAGTGAGCGAGGCTTGGCGAACGAAGGTAGCGTGAGTCAGCGCAGTTGCACTGGGTGGCACACTCCTACGGGTGTGCAGAATAAGGATGCAGAGCACGTTTGACGCCAGAAAGGAAAGTAGGGTTACCGACTTCGTCTGCCGCTGTACCCACGCCCACGCCCACACCCGACTCAGACTCACCCTCAGGGATGGTGGGTGTAGGAAGGAGGGATCGGGTTAGTGTCCATGTTACGTATTCCTCATTATATTAAGCCTGACGTGCCTGGCGTATCCACCCTGAAGTGCTAAGAGTCATGCCTTGGAGGATTGTTAATGGACGGGATAATTGGGTCTCACCAAAGATTTCGGTTTAAGTTGCAATTTTTCCTTCTTACTACGAGCTCTGTGACATTTTCCTTGTAACGTAAGCTCTGAACCGCGTCTGAACTTCAATTTGGCACATGGAAGAGCATGATATGCTCTTGTGCAGCACTGGTCGCTTAACTGTTTACCCGCTTCAGCTTCCGTGCTCTTGTCCGCCCCCTCAGTTTCAATGATATGGTTTTGCCGTCGGACCAATGTGGGCAGCGATTGAGTATGATAGATGCTGCGCGAGTATAATCTAATTAACATGCAGTTCACTTGTGTTCCACCCACTCCACCCGAACGTGGTTGACGTCATCCTGACTGTGGCAATTTAAATTTAGCCCAAAAAACAGTCGCCTCCGCAAACAATTCTCGCAGATTTTGAGTAAGTAACTGGCGGGGAATAAATTACACAGTATAATTACTAGGAACGTGGCTTCGGAGTCACCCTCAGGAATGATGGAGGCAGGAAGGAGGTTTAGGGTTAGTGTCGATGTTAAGTAAGTTCAATCAATGTAATCCGGTGCATTCCTCATTATACTAAGCCTGGTGTGCCTGTATCCATTGTGAAGCGCCAAGAGTCATGGCGTGGGTGCATGTCAGTTGATGGGAAAATTTGGTTTCACCAAAGATTTCGATTTAGAGAAGACAACGGCGCGATGACTAGACAAAAATTTTATTATTCTGAGCTGTTGGCTCACACAAAAGACCAGCGTCAGACAAAATGAGAGGACAGCAAGCATTGACATGTTTTTGTAGTCCAGTTGCAAGTAATTGGGGGTGGGGGAGGGATTAGTATTCCTGATTGGTCCACGCTCACGCCTTTCTCTTCTTGTGGTTTAGGGAGCAATTACTTCTTCTTAATGCGACCCATAGGACATTCGCCTTGTTACCTAAGCTCCAAACCACGCCTATACTTCAGTTTGGTGCATGGAGCATGCTATGCTCTTGTATGGGACGTGTCAATTGAATCTTTTCCCCTTGCAGCTGCCGCGCCCATGTCCGCCTCCTCGGTTTTAATCATAAGGTTTTGCTGTCGGACCAATGGGGGCGGTGATAAAGTGTGATAGATGCTGCGTGAGTCTAACCTAATTAACATAGAGTTCACTTGTGCTATGCACTCTCGAACAGACGTTTTATTATGTATTTAGGTCGTAACCTAGAGACATTTGCCGTTTTCCAGGCTTATTTTTGTCTAGTTGGTGATCGACTACGCATAACCGCCGGGCACCGTTTTCTCCAAGATTTGGGCCACCGGGGTCGACCAAGGTAAATTTAGACGGACAATCATCTTTTAGTCGAGCATGTCATCCTTCAACCATGTTTGCGTGTCTGGTAGCTTGCAATAGAAACAGTCAAATTTTTAAATGCCGTCCTACCCTTTCTGTTACTACTTTTTCTACCACTGCTAACAGGCAATATAGCTGGGTGTTGGTATTTCTTGCACTATTACTAACACTTATCTTTTTCAGAGGTGACGCTGATTAAATCCACCACTGGGGCCCATATCCTCTCCGTCCGAACAGGGCGTGTAGATCTGGGTTGATGCTTTTCCGATTAACTGCAAATAATATTGCTATATCCTATAACTGTGTTAGTAGCTGAGTAATAAGCAATCAGCATAATGGATGGCAATATGGGCTTGCCAAATTTCTCAATTTCACGTGCTGGTTGTGTAAGACACTTTGGTTTTCCTCCGAGTATGTGGTTTCTGTACGGGGTTGCATATCAGCAGATACAGGCAGATTGACTGTTTACCTTTTTCAGCCGTCGCCTTAATGTTCGCCCCCGGTTTTAATTATATGGTTTTTGGGCTCAAGTATAAACTTATTAACATACAGTTCATTTATGTTGCACCCACTCCACCCGAATGTGTTTGACGGCATTCAGGCTGTGGTGATTGAGATCGCCTCCACAAACAGTGCTCGTAGATTTTGATTAGCTAGCTCTCGGAGAAGAAATAACACAAAACTGCGAAATTGAAAAATACATTGATTGCATGCAGAGTCTGCCTTCGGTGTGCCTCTGACTTCGCTATAGTTCAAATGAACACTTTCCAGCTCTTGCTTTTCCTTGCAAAGATGTTTGCTCTGCTCCCACCTCCCCCTGACTCGTATTTCTGGATATTTTGGACCTTTCTTAACTCAGGGGCTTTTGCCACCAGTGACTCGGTCTCGATTTGGCGTAAATTTGCAGTCTGGTGGAAATCCCATGTGTATTACACGCCGAAGCTATATCCGGAGCACTGAACTTCTTTAATCGTGTTGAAGGGCGGTCGCCACTGACGTTGCGATGGGGAAAATATGATCACTTTAGTTGTATTAAGGAACACCTTGCGCAAAAGTCCTTGCAGAAGCCTGACACGCGCAGTGAGAGTCAGGTTGTGTTTGGCACGTGTAGACAAGCTTTTTCTTTCTAGTGCTCATGCCCAAGCCTGTCATCTTAACCTGAGCTGGCCATTAGCACAAGATGGATACGAAAGTGGCGAGTCTGACGCATATCTGCCTTATCATGCACTGCTTTAACTTCAGATCAGCGTTACTCTGTCCAACCTGTGCTGGGCATTGTCGCTTGCATCGGTGGACCTGTCAGGAGACGAAACAAAATGCCCGATGTTCAGTCTCACTTTGCGACTGGAGGCGGAGGAGAAACACAGTTGCGCACGCAGTAACAGGCTTCTGCAAGGGCTTCGTTGCAGGCTGTTCCTTAATGCAACTGAAGCGATGCAATTTTCCCCTTTGACGACCGCCTTTGAACACGATTAAAGAAGTACAGGGCTCTGGACATAGCTTTGGCGTGTACTGTACATGGGACTCCTACCAGGCCGCACATTAACGCCAAATCGAGACCGAGTCACCGGCGGCAAAAGCCCTTGAGTTAAGAGATGCCCGAGATGTCCAGAAATACGAGTCAGGGGAGGGGGAGCGAGGTGCGAGGAGGGCAAACATTTTTGCACAGAAAAGCGAGTGCTGGAATGTGTTCCTCCGAACTTTAGCCAAGTCAGCGACACACCGATGGCGGACTCTGCATGCAAAATATGTACTTCGCGAGTTCACGGTTTTTTCACCCTTGTGTGTAGTTTTTTCAGCGACAGGTTTTTACTCCAACTCTGCGAGAGCTACTTGCGGAGGCGACTGTAGAGTCCGGAGGACGTCAAACAAGTTCAAGTGGAGTGGGTGGAACACAAGCGAACTGTGTGTTAATTAGTTTACACTCTTGTAGCATCTATCATACTCTACCACCGCCCACATTGGTCCGACGGCAAAACCATGTGATAACAACTGAGGTGGTGGACATGAGCGCGGGGGCTGAAAGGAGTAAACAGTCAATCGACATGTACCACACAAGAGCACATCACCCTCTACCATGTTCCAAATTGAAGTTCAGACGCGGTTCGGAACTTACGTCACAAGGCGAATGTCATATGGGTTGTAGTAAGGGGGACACTTGCATCCTAAACCGAAATTTTTGATGAGACCAAATTATCCCGTCAGCTGGCAATTATCCACGTCATGACTTTGAGCACTTTACGGTGGATACATGGACGCTAGGCTTTTTATAATGCGGAATGCACCGGCTTACACAGGTTAGGCTTTCCACTTCATGTACTGACGCTGGAATTCATGTGGGTGTCCATTTTTGGGATGATAATTTAAGGTATCCTATGTCTGTCTGGTAATTTTCTTTGTCAGAGCAATGTGGTTTGTCTCGATTTGGGAGATTGTAGACAATGATCCTCTTGTGATTGACAAGGTGATTACTCTCTAATTGTAGGATGCCCTCAGAATACGTTTTTTTGGATAAAGGGATGTACGGAGACATCCGTCAGTTTTTTCATGTAAAAGGGCGTCCGGCAATAGCAGTTGCCTATCAACCTCCGTTTGGAACGTAAATTTAATTCCCGTCTCCTTTGTCTTTGCCGGCCGTTGTACGTCTGCTGGCGGGGCTCAAGGGTGAGTGAGCTCCAAGGCAGAACGGCATGAGTGAGTTTCATTTAGCAATCTAAATCGACAACACAACGAACCCGTTACTCACTGGTTAGAGTGTTGGACATCTGATCGGCAGGTCGCGGGTTCGAGCCCCTGGTGATGCACCCACTGTGGTTGGATATGACTGGCTGCTGGCGATTGATGAGCCAGCAATGGTCCTTCTTCAGTGAGTATCAGTAATTCTTGTTAGGGCCCAGCTAGCAGGCAGCTAGCATACAAAAGCGAGCCGCGCTCATGTCATGCTATCGATCGGCCTACAGGTGGTGAACGCAAACTGGCAGTAAATCAATCTTTACTTCAAAATTCAAGCTGCAGTTAGCTGTTGAGTCACAAGCCAATCGTACCGCTACCCACACCAGGACAGAAGCTGATTGACCCGATGGACATAGCTTTACACGCGTTTGTTACCTCAAATGTGTTGTACTAATTACGCTCCAAGACTTCTGTTTTTGCCTAATTCTTGTCGTGTTGTTCCTTGGGGGCTCACACAAGACGTAATTAGGCGGTGACATTTGTCTGTAATTTGAGTTGACCCAAGTGTGAAAAACTCTAGCTGTTTGGCGGGATTTGAACCCGCGCATCAGAGAAAGACTTTACCGGAGGCTAATGCTCTACCGCTAAGCTACAAACGCCCGCTTCAAGCCATGAGTTAAATCACACTTGGATCGATATTACTCATGGCGTGAAGCGGGCGTTTGTAGCTTAGCGGTAGAGCATTAGCCTCCGGCAAAGGCTTTCTCTGATGCGCGGGTTCAAATCCCGCCAAACGGCTAGAGTTTTTCACACTTGGGTCAACTCAAATTAAGCTAATCTGCCAAACCAACTTAATAATTTGTCTGTAAACTGTGGGGACATATCCGCAGGTAGGAGGGGGGGGGGGCACACAGAGTGGTCGCTGTAAATCAGCATGCCTCCCGTTGGGAGGGTGGTGATATCGGGATGGTGGCGGCCCTCACCCCCATCCGCGTTGACCTTAGCTGCCGCCACGGGCTGTTAGTCTTGTTTGCAGCACTCCAACTGCATTTCGCCTCTTCTGCCAAGCTAGTGGGTGCTGCAGTAATATTGGTCTTACCGGGGGTGAACGGTGGTCTGAGCGTCTCACAAATGAACCCACATGAAGTTTAGGACGCGCGTAAGCTCATCTACCCACCTGTTATGTTTGTTGCGAAAATAGGATGCATGCCAGCTATTAATAAACTTATAGGAATATAGTAATAGAATATACTGTCCATTGGTCTTGGTAAGTATTATTGCTAGAATTAGCACTCGTAGCGCTGGCATGTTACCTCTAGCAGCAGTACCCTAGCCCAGACTTAATAAAATGTGACACAACTTTTGATGGACAGAGTTAAGAGGGCGGAAACGAAGGCAAGCCCTGACATGCTTAGGGTCTCAAGCATGTACTTACTAGGAATAGTTTAGACCGAGGTTATATGAGCCCCAGCGTTGACGTTAATAAACGACATCTCTGACATACTACCGCCAGATATAGCGCCTGTATTACTAACACTCAGCTACACTTCTAGTTAGCATTAGTAGAAATGGCAGAAGCAGTGCCAGCCTTGGTCACCTTGGGTCTGTCTTGACAGCTACTGAAGGTGAGTGAGGGTAGATAGTCCGCAAAGTCTACTATAACTTAGTACTAAGTTAGGCGGTGTTCCGGTCTGCTTTGGAGAAAGCGGCCTATGCCCGAGCTCGTTCGGTCATATTGACTTTTTCTTGTCACCTGTTCAAATGGGTAAGAGTTGAGAGTGGGGCAGGCAGTTGCGCGTCTATTTCACTTAAACCTCTTCTCTGCCTCTATTCACCATCTCTTCTCTTGGGCATACGGTGGACATACTCGAAATCGATGATCAAACTATCATTGGTCAATGCACCTTCGTCGTCCTGAATTATTTTTTGGATACAAGCGTGTCTGTCGTAGGTTCTCCCGTGTTTGGGTTAACGTTTAACCCAGACTTTTGCTTTCTCTTTCGTTCGTTAAACTGCGTCCGGAGGGCTTAGTAGACTGCCGGATAGACGACACTACGGTTTGGTGGGGGTCGTCTCCGTGTGCAAGGCCTCGATTGGCTACATGGACGTTTTATTCATCAGTATTTTGGCATTAACCAGTAATATGAGGTCTCTCTTTACGCTTTAATGTTTCCCCGTGAACCTCGGAAATTTTGAAAGGCACTTAAGACTTGGACAGCTTTTTTGAGCAATGCAGACTACCGTTAAGGCCGTTTTTTACAATCGAAGCACCTCTCTCCGCCAAGCACCACATTCGCTGTAGACATGGGACTTAACTGTAAACTTAAAGGTATAGTGTAATGAAAAAAAAACGTGCCACTTTAGTAGCCGATTTTGCGCAGTACACTTTTTAGGTTGCAGGAGAGTCTGCCTCTCACGCTATCGTGTACTTTTTTACCCGGCACTGTAGTCCCGGTAACCCCATCTGCATAATCTGTTCCAATTGTAAAGGTACCGGCAAATGTGTCCCCGTTTCGTGACTTTTGCTGAATAGCATAGGCGTGTGTCGAATTTTCGTCCCGTTACTCACCACGTGAGCCGCTCAAACTCTCGCGTGCGTTGATATAAAACCGGCGTCGAATGCGCGCAAATAAATGCCCAATGGCAGAATTTACCGCCTTCGTGAAAATCAGGATTCTATGGTAGTCAACACAGTAAGGTATACAAACTAAGCTGACTCCAGGTTTCATTCTTCTCGGCCTTGAAATCCAACATTATTGTTGTTATTAGGAGGGTGGCAGATTTGAATAATTCAGTTGAACCAATTGTAAAAAACTCGCGGCCTCTGTAGGATTCGAATTCATATCAACGAGGGCAGGCTTTACTGCAGCCAGCGCTCTACCAACTGAGCTACGAGGCTCACTGGGAGTCGTTACGTGACATGGGTTCGAATTCCATCGAGGTCATGTTCTCATTTCGGCTCTTATTGTCAGGGAGCTACGGAATTATCAGCTGACGAAGGCAATTAAACGAGAAATAATTTATGAGTTTCTTGCTATTTTCACTAAATGTTAGTCCTTTACTTGGGGTTGTAACGCGACGCCGTAGCGCATTCGCTTGTTAGAGTGAAGACTTTCAGCGGTAGGGTGACGACTGCATTAGAAGTTGGGGTTGCTCACAAGCCAGAAGCAACCATCCAGCGCCGGGTTATGAGACCGAAAGACCCACTGCCACGGCAGGGAACGGTTAGAGTCGTTAACCGGATCTGATGTAATTGTTGGCAAAACAAATACGCTGGATAAACCCGAAGATTACTCCTGAAGCGAATGGCCGAGCACGCAGCGGCAGTAAGGGATAAAGACGCTAACCTCCAGGTTCCAGCTCCTTCGATGGGACTCGGCTGAAATCATCGCAAGAGGTGACAACCTTGTGAGCTGCGAGCTGCTCGAGTCATGGTCCTCAGGTTTACAGTCAATCAACAAGCGCAACAATTCTCCGTTCCCATACTGCGTACTGAAACATTGCCTGAGCAGGAGAACCAGTCACGTGGGGAGGGCTGGGCCCAGCGACAACTCTGACGACAGCGGACATAATTTTCGCGCAATTATTCAGCCCACATCCGACACGAACAGCAAAATTGCGGCGATTGATGACGCGGAAGCGAACTGCCAAGCCACTATCGCATCAATTTTGACCACAAGCGGTTGCTACAGGAGTTGCTAATCATAGTACGCATACGGATGACGGCTACAAACTTAAAATACCGCACAATCTTTGCATCTATCATCCCAAGCTGCGCATGTCTCAAACTATCCTTTGGTTACCTTTGATTAAGTATTCTCGGCAGAATCCGAAAAGTCAGGAAAACAAAATTCTTGTTCCAATGATTGCATCTCCCTAGAACGCGCATATTCGCTTCTATCGGCAAGGCGACGACGTGTTTAGCGGCCAAGACTTTGGTTGTGCTGTAGCCGGTGTTGTTTGCCGTTGCATTTTGTCGGAAGGAGAGGGAACAGGCGGGTCAAGGAGCCTGTATTTGCTTGTGGTTGCTGCCGTAGCCGGTTAAGCAAGCACGACTGGGTTTTTCCTATTCTAGTAGGACTTCTGTTGCGGTCAATCATATCTGTCAGGTGAAATGTAAGGCATCTGTACCGTTCCCAGAGAAAGTGACTCACCCTGGACGTTGAACAAATGTGGTCTGCCGCGCAGCCGTGATGGATGGCCACATTTATTTGCAGTTGATACTACCCACATCTCTGACCTTCTGAATATAGAAGCCACGTAATATTTCCTGCATTCGCGTTTCTCGATGATTCGCTAAATTTCCATTTGGGAATTGGTTTTATTAGTATCCGCGATTTTTCCACAGATGCGAAAGGTTTGCGAAAAGCGCTGTAAAAGTGCTTATGCTTAATTTTTGAAGTACTTGATAAATGTTCAGCTTTTGCCATGCAAATTCCCCTACATTTTTGGGCAAGCTTGAAGACGCACAGGCAATCCTTAAAGAAATTATTTCGGAAAATTTTCGCTATCCCGCATAAATTATTTTATGGCACTTTTACAAGATGCGACTGCATCGCTGTTAGACTAGTTGTCGTTGCATAATCATTGCAAAAATACCGTAGTAAACTTTCACTTTTGTAATATTTAGTAAAAATTAACTTAAATTCCGCAAAATAAAGTAAATCTTTTCTGTTAGTGTACCTAGCGAATGCATACTGTGTCGGATCTTGGCAATTACGTTGAACTCATGTCGGCATGCAAGTAAGTGGAAGAGTTGGAAGTAGCTAATCACTCAACAGAGATCCCTATTTTCAATCTGCCCTGAAAATGATATGTGGATTAAATTTAGTCTCTGAGACATACAGAACCCTCTATAAAATGACGATAAAACAGCAGCAACAGAGTAAGCCAACTTGTTTATTCGATCAGAAAACCGAGCCCTTGAATCAAACCTCCACAGAAGAGTTTCTTCTGCCTGAATATGGGAACTCCAAGAAGCTGTTACTCCACGAGAAGGCTTTGTCGTCATTTTCCGTATTTAAGTCGCAATACGCAGCTAATTCATCATTGTAAAGTATCCATATTACGATTTTGCTTAGTTTTTTAATGTGCATATGCAATTTTCTCTCCACCTTTTTCAAAGTTATCGTGCACAGATTTTTAATGACTTATTATTTTTTGAACGTCTTTGCATAATCATAAATGGACTAAATATCTCATTACTCTTTTTACTGAGTTTCCTTATTTAATTGAAAGTGTCTTCTTTTTATGACTTCTGAGACCTGTTAAGTTTGCCTTGTTTACCTTCCTGAGAATGACAAAAACGCCAACCATTAACTTTATAGTCGCTTTCGTTACGTAGTTTTACAGCAACTATGTTCAAAATGTAATTGCAGTCAATTAATTTGTATAGACTTTACATTAGTATACTTCATTATAAATGCGTTGATGTGACAAATACCTATTAGACGGTGCTGTATTCTATTTTAGCGTCAATTAAGTTTTGGGTGTGAAGTTAACTTGATCAAAGTGCTTTGGGAGCTCGATTTTGAGCTTTGATTTTGCGCATATTTGACGTCTTGAAAATGCACTGATTAAGCTCACCTTGTTTCCCAAATAACGTCTATCCTTTGAATGTACAAACTATAAATTGTATCGAGCGACTCGTAACAAACGTATGTGTTTACTTCTGATTCGCGACTGGTTCTGAAACCTGTTCTCACGTTTTTTTAGGTATGACCTTGAAGCGCGTTCGGTAGATTGAGACTAGGTGTCAGCGAATGGCTGTAAAGTATTATTGACCTTCTAACCATGCTATTTGTATTGTTATTAAAGTAATCTCATCTCCGGCTACATTTGGCCGGTTTTTTAGCCTCAGTTAGCAAATTAGTTTAAACTCGTAATCTGCACAATTCTTGACTTAAACGCAGTCAGTTATAAGTGATAGAAATATATTTGACCTAGTTAATTCAAGAAGGACTCAGAAGTCCGTGTCTAATTAAAGGCTACCAACAAGGAACATTTGCCTTAAGTACAAAACATTGTTTGTGTAGATTCGCCAGAGGCATAATGATGCTGCTAATGCGGCGAGGTATTATGATTGTATCGAAGTTTTGTTGTCAATGTACTCAAACTTATGGGACATTTTTTGATTATTTGGCACAAGTGTAGGTTTGAAACCCCCCCCCCTCCCCCACCCCCTCGTCACAAACATGTGGCAAAATTCCGAACATGCATCCCTGGGTCAGACATTTTTCGTGAAGACTGCTCTGAACCTGAAAAAATCATATTTGGTCGATAACTGGCCACGTATACAGCATGCTTCCTTTAGGCTCTCTTCTGACCTAAATGCGATTAAGATGTACGTAATAGAAAAAAATCACAAACACCCGAGCCTAAGATACGAATAGATGCGAAGGTTCACATTCCAGGTGCTTGCATGAGCAAAGAAGGTTGGTTGAGTATCGAGCAGTTTTGTTTATTGTTCTGAAAATTTTCAACTCTTGCAGGAATTTATCGTCAGAGATAACAGCAACAGCAAAAAATCGGTGACAGTTCTATGAGAGTGTAAACCAAACACCTGTCAACTGTTATCGCCGAAAATGAACACCTGGACGAGTTTGAGAGGTCTAAACGATAAACAAACTGTTCCGGTGTTCAAACACTCTTCTTTTTTCTCTTTACTCGACCCTAAACTGATTTGTCAAATCGCCTAATAAGTCTTCGATGGGGATATTTGGTGAGGCGATACCTCGTGCCGAAACCGCATCCTTCTGCGTTTATGTCAGATATTAACATCGAAGGCTATTTTTCTTGTTATAAGTGCTGGTTCCCTGTTGTCGAGATTAAGGAGAGATTACCAGCAAAGGAACACTTACCTAGCTGGTTGTTTAAGCAAGAAAAACGAACACCTCACTCGTCAATTACTGAACACTTGCTAGATACGGGCCACTCCGTGGACCCTAAAACCTCCTTCCGAGTACTTGTTCAAACACGAACAACTCGCACCTTACGCTACCTGGAGGCAGCGTACATAAGGCGGTTTAAACCCGACCTATGTAAACAATTGGAGCATGTAGTTAACCTAACTCTACCTTGGTAATACTGGCTCCTTGTTTACACATCCCCCCCTCTCCAAAATTTTCTTTCGTTTTGCCTAGACGTTTTTTTTTCTCCAGTTTTTTGCTGTCTACAGCGTTTAACTTTCAGCTTTATCGAACGCCTCTTGGCCGTGTACAGTGACCTTGCCGGTTTTTATCGATTTTTTCTGTATGAATTCAGTTGTGTATTTTCTCTAACGTTCATTCCCGTTATGCAATGAGGGGTGGCAACTGAAGAGCCCTCTCGAAATTTATGGATCCATTAAATTTTGCTGTTTATACAGTAGTTTTACAATTGCGCTAGATGCCAGGTGCGCCTATCTGTTATCACTACCTGGTGGGTACGGCTGGCTTAATGTGGATCATTATGAATACACTGTTGGATCTTATCTAATTTCGCTTGAGGCTTTAAATTGCTAATTTAAGGTGCAGACAAAGCTGAGTTCACACTGTACTGCCCCTGTATAATGTTAGGGTCTGCCTTGAAACATAATAAGAAAATCGATCACTAAACTGTCAATTATTCATGCTTAAATAGCGACCGTACGGCCCTGTTGAGAACCGATGGCGTCGGCCGTTTTTGATAACTAACGAGTAGACACGATCGATTGACTAAGACTTTTATTTGCCTGACGTTTCGGATTCAACCTCAAACCCATCTTCGGAGATAAAATCAGATACGAAAATTCTTTCTACCCCTGTCTGTTCCAAATTACAGCCCACGAAATTAAAATTGTCAGGGTTACTGAATTCATGGTATCCATCAGAGCGCGAGCTGTAAAGCCACTTTCTGGCCGATCTACTTGATTTATCCATCTACAATTCTGAAACCTATAATCATAGTGGAACCGAAATCTGTTGCTTACATTTTTTCAGAGAGCCAGGAATATTTGCTTCAGTGAGACCCGACTTACAGAAATTGCCTGAATCAAAGAGGCTCTACTTATATGTGGCTATCCTTCACGTTTTGTTCAAAATACATCTGCTCTCTACGGCTGAAATTTAGGAAAAATTCAGTTCCAAAAAGCCTGTTTTTATCTCTTTACTCTTTAAGGGTGAAAATATTTCAATTAGAATTAAGCGACAGAGAGAACTTTAAATACAGTTCAACGAGTTTTGCTCACTCCCACTAAAAGTCTTTTAGGTAACCGGGCAAAGGATGTCTTGCCTTTGCACAACACCCCAAATTGTGTCGATGAATTCACGTGCACTTGCGGATGCAAGAAAATTAGGCGTTCGCAAAGGTAATTGGCGACCAGGGCCGCTGAACATTTACCTAATTGGTTTTTTGAACAAGAAGACAAAGTAACACGGTCCTCCATTACCAAGCATCTGTTAAATAGCGGTCACTCTGCCGATCTTAAAACATTTTTCCGAGTTCTTGTTCGAGTGCGAAAAAATCGGACCTTTCGCTACAGGGAAGCAACCTATATCCGGTGGGAGAAACCCGACCTTTGTAAGCAGTAAGATCAAGTGGCTAATCTCCAACCGCATGGGAAATCACATTCCTACATTTAATCAACCTTTGATTATTGTTAAGTCCCGTCGCTGCTTTACCTTCCTGGATACCCAGTTCAAAGGTGACACTATTATTATCTGTTCTGTGGGTTGAAAAATAACCTTGCTGTTATATATTGGTTCTGTGTAAATTAAAACTTCTGTGTTCTCCATTTATTGCTACAAATGGCAAAATTGATTTGTAGGGCCCCTCAAGATATATATCCCCCCGCCCAACTGTTAAACAGGTTTTGTGGTCAAACATTTAATTTTTGGCTAGTGATCATAAATTAATATGTAATTGTGGCGGAAGTTATCAAAAGTAATAAATTAAATAAGATTATGTTTGTTTTAATGCGCTATACTAGGATAAAATTTGATCAACATAAACTTCTGTTGCGCGGGCTACGAATGCTAATCGATGGGAATTCTACCTTATTTAGGCGGAATTTGACGAAAGTGGAAATTCGTCCTCCTATTGGTGGAATATTACGAATAATTTGAAGTCAGGTTACCGAAAATTTAATAGCAGTTTTTTATCATAATTCGACGGGAATTTGGGGGCCTCTAAAGTCAATCTTGCCGAACAAATAAATCCTGCTGCGTACGCTTGCTTTAAATTTCTACCTGAAAAACAATGCCTTAAAAATCATCACGGTCTAAGCGTGGGGTTTGTGTAACCGAGAGCGGTACTTCGGCCTGTCGTCGCATTTGCGGTTTCCAGCTGCTTTTAATTTTATCGCTGCCTTCCTCCCATTCAACAGTCCGTGGAGTGATGCCGTGTCAGCAACGACTTCCGGCCTTCCACCGCCCGTACCAGAACCGCCACACCTGTTGGAGGCCACCAGCCAGACCCTGCGACTCTCCTGGCGTCCGCGAACACCGCCGCCACCGGCGCCGCTGGCGCCGTCGACTGACGGCTCCTCCGCCCCCGCTGGAGGCGAAGAGCAGGATGCGGAGGCGGTCAAGGTCAGGGCACCTCGTAGGGTGGCGAGGCACGTCCTCGAGATGCTCGAAGCAGAGACGAAGCAGCAGCAGCAGCAAACAAAACAGCACTCGCAGCAGCGGTTCAAACAGGTCTACGAGGGCGAGGCGTTGGAGTATTTGGTGGAGGGTCTGCGGCGCAGTTCTCTCTACCGCTTCCGATTGGCTGCCGGCAACGCCGATGGCCTCAGTACATGGAGTGATCCGGTGGCCTTTCGCACTGCTCCAGACAATCCTTCCGCTCCCAGGTCCCTACGGGTACGCAGGCGGTTCAATATATCTGTCCGTTGCGATACCAGCTAGCCTGAAAATATTGTTTAGTTACCCTTAACGCAGGTTTTGCTGCTTATTCATGTCAGACTATGTTTTTTCGAAATGTGACTGGTGCAGCATGATAGTTTTTCCGGATAGAATCACAATTTGTGTCTGTCGCCTACACATACAGTCGGTGGGCTACATCATGAAATCCAATACTTTTTGAAAGAATCTTCCCCTTACGCAAACGCAGCAGAAGCTGCGGCCCCCAGTAGTAAAATACTGATTGTTCTTTCAAATAAGGCATATTGCGATTCATCAACTTCTATTATGTTGCTCAGAAATACCAGGTTTTTTAGCAAAATGGAAAATACCGAAAAAGTGAAAATCGGGCGTAGTAGGTAAACTTGCGTTTTAAATATAGAGGAAGCCTGTCCGTACGAAACAACTGAGTGAATTAAGCAGTACAAGTAGAATTACGTTGGGAAATAACCGCTTGGTAAAATGTTGGTTACGTATGCTTCCATATTTGGTGCAATTTGATGTATGGGTGTTACTGAAGAGTTCAAAGTTCGAGTAGGTATTCCATCACGGTTTCATGAGAATTGCTAGTTGTTGCTCGATTGTTTGCATATATGCTTGTTTATGGTGGTTATTTTTGGTGGGACAAAACTAATTACAACCTTATAAGTTGCTAGTAAATTTTGTGGCACACATCTTAGCAGATTTGCAAAATAGAATTTTTAAACATAATTTGCTCTTCTTTACCCGACCATAATGCATCATATCGTAGTTTTACTTACCCGAACCTCATGAATGCAAAAAAATCGTCTGTTTTCTGAACGCGTACAACTAAAAAGTGTATGGTCTGTATTGAAGTTTTTTATAGTACAACACGCATAAAAAAGAAGTTTTATTTCCACAGCGTTTAATAGCGTAGAAAATATTTTGGATAACAAAAAACGTTGGATTTGGCCCCATTCCGTTCCTATTTGTACCCAGTGCACTGATCTGAACAGAAATCCTCTCTTGTTAACAGCATTTTGCACCTTAAGTCAACTCAATGAACAAAACAAATAACCTCGAATGGGTGCTGACTCCCCACCCAAATGTTAATCTTCGCATTTAAGTAGGCATACAATCTACTGTACAGTAAATCGATTTACTCTCTGTCCTTTGGCATGAAAGTATCATACAGTCTTAGGGCGAACTGCATACATGTCAAGAAGCATTTACTAAAAACAGGAATAATGGATGCAAGAGTGGAGTTTTGCTGAAAGTTAAGAAGAACGGTAGAGAAGCCGAAAAAATTTGTTCACCAGGGCTTTTGAGCCTTTCTTCCTTCAATCCTAAAGTAAAATAGAGGTGACGTGATGTTATTGTTGAATATTATTCTCCAATCCTGTGAAACTGGTATAAAAAGAAATCACCTACAATAATGGCCTTTCATATTAATTTGCGCATTCTTAAACTGCGAATTTCCCGGTAAGCCCTGAATTGCTTCCGTATTGACCATGTTCCGTATAATCAGGCACAATCAGGATTAACTGTTAAGCCAACTCGATAGATGTTAATCCCCATTCTGTTGCCATATGAAGCGGCCATGTTTTATCTCTGCGGTGCTTTAGAATCAGCAAAGTAATCATCTTTTCAGATGCACGGTCATTAGGGATAGATAGCCAAACGTTAGCTGAACCATTGTCGTCCAAGGAGCTGAAATGGCTAATTTAGGGGTCTAGAGCCAAATTTAGACGCTTATCCAATGACAGTAAGCACCAACAATGTAAACCTAGATTTCAAAAGTCCGAGGTGACTAAATTTCAATCTTGATAATAGAAGTATCAGCGCTAAAAATGCCCTCCATTATACAGGCAATTAATTGCAAAAACGGCAAGAAGAGTTTTATGAAATACTTTGTCATATTTGCTATATATGTGGATGACCTTCCTGAAGCTTCATCCGGCTGCGGACAACAACTTTCGGCCGCGTCTGCTATTACTACCGCCACCTAGTTATCGCTGTGTAATCAGTGATACCTGAGGTGCAGAGAGGGAGAGGTAGTGGACGGAGGGGA
>JAYGXS010000003.1:12597243-12651359 GCA_036362985.1 Ligula intestinalis
GAAGAAGAAGAAGAAGAAGAAGAAGAAGAAGAAGAAGAAGAAGAAGACGAGAGCGAAAATAAGAACGATGAGGTAAGGCAAGAACGAGGACATATCGCGTAGTGTTAAGGCTAATAAGGTTCAACCCTTACGGCTGCGATCTTCCAGGCCCGGTTCCTTAGGAAAGGAGGGAAGTCTTGGGCAGGCCAGAGCGTTAGGAACAATTTATTGTGAGCACAAGAGTTAGGAAGAAGTTGCCATTCGGTCTGGCGAGCTGTTCGACTGTTAGATCCGTGTGTGAGCGTGGTGTCGTCACAGTGGCCAACGAGGCTGTCTAGGTCCGCCCACGCCTCGCATGCGGACATGGGCCATTGCTCTGGGTTGAGCGCGACTTGGCGATGCAGGTTGTCATTACGAGACCACGTTTGCGACGTCAGGAGTTAGGAGGGCGTCGGGCAGCAGCGACGACTACAGACATAGGTTACCTTTCGGAGGAGGAGCTTCGGGAAGTACTACAGTCTTTCAGTGCAGAAGCTTCTGTTGGTGTTGAAAAACTAGATCTGGGACTGCCTCTAATGATGGCTTCGAGGACGAATCCGAAACGTCAAGCGAATACATGTCACGCTCTAGCGACCGCACCTTCTCCCGCGGAATTTCCGCCTTCAACTCACCGGTTGGCTTATAGCAGCAGCTTTCCCAGTTTGCTTGCTGCCTCATTGGCAATTCGCGTTATTTTTCGTGTGTAACCTACTGGCCTATATTTGGCTTTTTTTCAAAAAATAATGAGCGTCTGATAATATACCTTCGACTTTCTTCCTACTGTAGTAGGTTTTTGACACCTAGGCATTCATCTGTCATTTAAATTGGCCGTAGCAAAACTCGTTTGGTTTCCACTCAAATGTTTTTATTCTTATTACGAGGTACATGCTGCTCCCGTTTAACCTGTTGGTATTGAATTGTTCTGCTGCGAGGTGTTACTCAGACCATCAAATTAAACATGAGGACGAGTATAATTATAATTTCCGCATCTTAAAATGTTTGCGGGTATAAAAGTGGGATGTAGTGTACCCGTCACTATGGTCATTTAGCGCGGACGAGTGCTTCGCCACGTACACGCTACCTCGCCGCTCGCGGGGGTCGTACTCTCAAGCGGAATGTGGTGAAGGATGGGGTGGCGAACACCACTCTAATGAAGATAAGTAGGCCTCCGATTGGACACTTCTAGACAGGGATTACTTACACTTCCAAATTAACTGAAGGGGTTTGCTCAAGCATTAGTTAAATATTTACCGCAAAGTTTTAGTTCATGTCCTCCGTGGCTGTGTAGACTGACTCTACTGATGCTATGCGCAGCGATTTTTCCAGTACCATCGCTTACCAGCATAAAGACCTGATGGTGTGCTGGAGAACATCAACGATTTACAAGTAAGTACCAGCAGCCTGTGGTGTATGCGTTGGGGACAGGACCTTATGTGGCACACATATAGGGGCTGAGTAGCTTGCTTAGCCATTGCGCCCCTTCACATCTCTCGTCTTCCTGAGGTGGATGAGGGGCCGAGATGTCCGATGGATGCCGTGAAAGTCCGCTTCACTCTAAATTTGTCCACACCCTTAGCAATGTCACTCAGTGGGACACGTGGCAGACATAGCCGCTTGCGACGTCGAACAACTAAATGCCAGCATTCATAGTTCCCTTTGCATTGCATAATCTTATTGCAGTTACCACTTCCGCGGACATAATCTTTCATTTTTCAAACCCCGTTTTTATTTGCTGGGCTAGTGCATAGCTCAACAGGCTTCATTTGCAGAAGACGCTCTCTGAATTGGGAAATAAAGTCCCCTTCCAACTCTTTAAGAGAGAACTCCTGTATACCTTGTTGGATAACGGGTTCTGTAGCCCCCTCCCTCTGGCTCAGAAGTAGCCTCATGCCAAATTTCACGGGGTACCTATTCTCGTAGCCCACCAAACCCCCATCTGAAAACAAATGATGCTCCCTTGACCGATAAAGAGGAGGGAAACCCTAGTGGCTAGCTTACTGTGCCCAACCGCACCACGAAAAGCCTTGGATTTCTATGTCAGTTACGACCTTCAAGTGTAAAGCTCAACCACTGAACCATTAACATAGGCTCAATTAGCTGTGAGTGGGCGTCGTTCCAGTCGAATGAAAATCACCTTTTCAGAGGTGGTCTCATTGCAGGTCGAAAAGTACGCATTCTCTTTTAAAAGGCTAGAGTTCAGGCAGATAACTAATACCTACCGGCTTACTGATGATATCTGTTAAATGTGAAGCAGTTGTGCACATGCCGCCCTTTACTTTCAGTAGACTATCGCTAAGAACTTTTTATCAGGTATTCATAGTCTCGAACAATTCTTGTTCAGGTGATTGAGCTAAATATACATCTTATTTTATGGCAGAGGCATCAGCGATTGTTTGACGAGAAGGTGGGGTTGAATGATCTTGGGGGCGGAATCTTAATGGGCTGCGTTGTCAATCAGGTCAAGGACAACGCACAGAACGGCCTGATGTCCTTATTGTCTGTTTCTTCAAAGTAATAACAGATTTCCTCGTAAGGCCGAAGTTATCTCGAAGGCCAACCAGGCTTCAAAATATTTAGTGGATCTTAAATGTTTCTGTTGCTTATCAATGCAGCATTATTTTTCGTGCAAAGCTGAAATCCTGAACAATGCTTGCTCTTTCTATGATGTACCGTACCGAAGCAGACTCGCGACAGATTCAACTAATTACTGTCATATTGGTAGATGCTAAATGAAGTATTCATCTGACCTATTTGTGACATCAGTGGGATTTGAACCAGTGACAGTAAAGGGCAGGCTCCAGTACGGCCAACGCTCTAATTATCTGATCTACGAGGCTTCGAGCGACAGCCCTGATACGTTTGTAGCGGATTTAAGAGATTCAATTGGTCCCATTCAAAGAACGTGCCAGTCATGGTTTTCTTCGGACCGATGACAGCCTGCGATCTAACCATCTGAGCTATAAGACCCCGACGTAGAGCGGTGCTTTTGATCACATAGGGCTCAAGTTGCCTTCTCAGTACATATTGATTGCCCAAGCAGAATTTCCCAAGTTGAAAAGAAGATTCGATCGCAAGGACAACACTTTTGTTCGCCTGGCTTTTCGACATCTGTCGTGGATTCTTTGTGAGAGATATCAGCAGAAAACAGTCGCAGAAACTATTATTTCCCAAGCTGCTAATTTCACCGAGGCCGCTGGACTTTTCGCATTTGGATGAAATGAATTTACAGTTTAGGCGCGAATACAGCGTTGCCTTAGGAAGAGTACAACACACGCAAGTTGAGGGAGAAAGGGTGGGTGTGGGGAGGGGACAGGCAGAGGGTAACGCGGATCGGTGATTCATACCCACACGCAGTTTATCGTGTATCATTCATCCCCCCACCCCCTCCTAACAGGGCGTTGACCGTTGTCCAAACCTGTTGCCTGCGTGTTTACCCACCGCAGCGTCGGTATGCCTTTGCCAACTTGCGTGTGTTCTCATCCGCTCATCCCCATTTGACCTCTACAGAGCAACTGCGATCAGCGACCCCCTCCTTCGTCGACCTCTCGTGTCCTTTGGGAAAAATCTCTCCTCCCGGGCCTGCGTTCTTTCTGGACGTCAGCCAGGACACTGGCACCGCCAGTAATCGTAAGGTTGTATCACACCCGGTGGCGTTTTAGGGAAGAGTCGTAGGAACTGCAAAATAGTTTCAGCTGCCTACTCCGAGGGCAAACCGGTTAGATAATTTTCGCTCTACTAAGGGCCTTTTGATACCGCCTTTGGGAGAATTCGTTTGTTGGACCGCAGAGGCCTTGGCTTTATTCAGTTCCTGGCACCCCTGCAGTCTTCGTTGAACACTACGTCATCTGCTGAAAATAATATCTTTTTCTCAATGAAAACAAGACACGAAAGCCCACCCACCACTTGACCTCGGTGCAACCTATTTGTTGAACCACAATTTCTCCTAGCTGTGGTTTTTTACTTTCTTCTGAAATTAATGCGCTAAATTGGAACAAGCCCTGCCGGGGTAACAATTCGAGGTGCTGTTCGAAAGTTGATATAACTACTGAATAATGCAACGCCGCTATTATACCGAACGTGCGTTGATAGCTCGTGAATATTTTATGCTTATCCCATTGAAGCTGATGGATTCTAGTCTAAATTTTCAGATACTTTTTGGACCGAACCTCTGCATATTTTTGCCAAATATTGTCTCGAAGTCAGTGTTGAACTCTTGGGAAAGTTAAAAAGCTGGAATATTTTCCAGGAAACACTTGAGAAATACGACTAAATACGAGGTTATGGACGTAACCTGTGCTCCAGTATAGTGAAGAGGACAGCATTTCGGCAAGGATGACTTGTATGGCCGCATAAACACGACACGGCAACCGGCCACAATACATGCTACTTTGTGCCAAATCACCGAGTATTTAGGTTTATGATGAAGATGAGGGTTGCCGTTAGGTTTAGGGTTGAAGTTAAGGTCCAAGTTATGGATAGCATGAGGAGGTTGGGGTTCGCGTTAACTGTAGAGTCTAGGGCAGGACTAGAGTTAGGATTAAGGTTAGCGTTAAGACACAGATCTATTAAACCTTCCTGAAATTTATCGCAATGCTATCTGCTTTACGTGGGCGGGACGGTTCTATTCCCGTGTCCTGTTTTGGGCGGGGGCGTCCAACAAATTCCGACCAGAATCAAATGTAGTAACCGAATTTAGCCCTACCTCTCTCTCGCCTGGCACATCTGCCAATGTTACTCTTCAGTCCTCAGACGATGCGTTTTAACTGCTGCCGCATCTACAGAAGCAGAAGGGAAATCCTTGCAAGATTTTTACATTCAATCAACCAACGCAGTTTCATCTGAACTGATTTGTTTATGGCCGCAGAGCCTGGCAGTTGGTACGCTGATCGCGTTTTCAAACTATCGTTGAAAATCCTCCCTCCCTCTGGCCTCGTTTCTGTCCTCTTTTCAGCGCGTCTTGGTAATGTGCACACTGTTGGGCCAAACAATAGTTTCCCCACCCTCTCCACCTCCTGGCCTCCTTTTTTTGAATTTTCCTCCGCCACCTTCTCATGCCACCAGCTGGCACTTAAAACCTGCCAATGCGCACCCGCCTACCCGCGCCTAATTTCCGCTCTACTGGTCAGCAATCGACAGTCATCAAGCCTGCTCCCCTTTTCTCTCCTTGCTGCCCAGCCCCCGGTAGTGTTTCTACTTCAATCGGCCTGTTGGGCGAGGGTGGAGGTGTGTCAGTCGTGTGAGCGAGCTGATTCGTATCCGTGTACGGGGCGGCGTAAAATCAAGGAAAGTTCAATCGTAGGCGGTCTGTTGAGAACAGCGTCAACTGCCTTCAACGACCCCACATCCTACGCTTGTTTAAGGAGGATGAAAATGCAGTTGTCTGTCATCAGATATTTAGTAAATTGTAAATTATATATTTAAGGCCCAGTGTGCTCTTTCATTACAAGCATATTGCTGTCGTAAAAATAAGTATAAAGTTGGAAATCACAGCTGCAAACAACTATATAACAGCATGAGTAGTATGTTATACACATTAAGTCAGATCCGATTTACAACAAACCTTTTTTAAATAATGATCAACGATAGTAGGTTAGTATGGTTAACCGATAAAAAGACAGTCAAAAACTCCTATACCGGAAATTGATGGTAGAGTTAATGGAGCCACCTGATTTTCAAAAACATCGACGAGGAAAAACTTTTTGAATAGGTACTTAGACTGATATGGTATGATATCATACAGTGAGATGAGTTTGGGGTTCGGGATGATCCTTGTCGTGAGGAAAAAATATGTAGCATCATCGGAATGAGACAAGAGGAGCTCATCGGGGACAGCGTGTTCGAAACGAGGAGGGCACAGTAGAAGTCACGAGAAAATCACCGAAATGCCGGAGATGCCTCCAAGCAGACTGCAGAGTCCACCGACAAATTAGGGACCACGTAAGAACCCGCGAAGATCATCAACAGAGACCTCGAAGACCACGGTCAAGGTTTCAAAGATGCTCGTCTGGATGTTTAGAGCTGGAGTAGGGCTAAGGTGTAATGGACCGGCGTGTAAGTAATGCTTGTATGACAGGACACGGCAACAGGAACCGCCTACAATGCATGTGGTTTTGTGCCAAATTCTGGGGATAATAAGCTTAGAATTAAGGTGAGGGTTAAGGTTAAGTTGACGTTTGGGGTTACAGTCAGAGTTGGGGTCAGGATTATGGTGGGGGGAGAGGGTTAAAGTTTGGGTTCATGCTGACTGTAGGTTTTAGGTTTGCGGTAGGTCTAAGTTTAAAGTACGGTAGAAGTTACCCTTCCTGAAATAGGTCGCAGGGTCACCTACTTTATGCGAATAGGTTGACACCTCAAGAAGGGTTTCGGCCTGTGTGCGACTCCAACTTTAAGTGGTGTGAGAAGGTGGCCGACAGCCTCCGAGATGTTTTTTGACGTACGGGATCGCTCGTCAAAATGCTGGGGTCGGTGCGACGTGACGACTCTAAGTGGGCGGGACGTTCCTATTCTCATGTCCGGCTTGGGCGGCCGTATAGGCCATCCTTGCCCGCTGGTCTACTAAATCTTCCCCCTCCTCCAACTCCAGACGAGAACCGCTGAGCAGACAGAGCTCTGAGGGCAGCCCGCTCTGCTAACCGGGTTCATGGGTGAGTCCCAGGTTTCGTTAGCAATTGGTGAACGTTAATTAACGAATGTCAATATTCCGATCAAAGCCAGCAAGACAACGAGCCCGTAGGTCAATGGTTAGAGCGTTGGACTTCCAAACACCGGGTCGCGAGCTTTAGCCTCGGGTGATGCCACATTTGGAACTGGGTACGACTAGCTGATGACGGATAAATTGCCAGAAATGTCCACTCTAGTGTCCCTCGTCTGTGCTGGCAGTGTTTATGCAAGTCATCCTTACTTACCAGTGCGGCCGCTCATGTTATGTTCCAAGGACTCAGATGACTCGAAAAAATTTTGATTGGTTGCTGAGGCCTTGATCAGTGCTCTTTCCATTCCTGCAGTATGGTAGTAGCCGTAGTCAGACGACCCACCTGATGCTTTATTCCGGTGGGTCATACAAGGAGTAAAACAGTAAACTACCAACAATAAAAGCTTCTGTTATGTTCTGATGTCTGCCTTCTCGGTGATCTAACCCACCTCCTACAGTAGTCGCCGGTTATTAAGCCCTCCTCGGGCCCAAACCAAATTGGGCTTAATAAGCGGCTGGGCTTATTAACTGTGGGCTTAATAACCGGCGACTACTGTATTTCTCTCACATTAAACCTTCAGATTTATTTACTTAATGGCCGTCTCAGGCCATAATCTTTGACCTTGAGACAGACTTCTATACACCCACCTCGCGAGCCGTTGCCACATCCTGTTAGACAAAGACAATGGCAACAACAGCCACTGCAGATCTAACTAACTGTCTGCTCTCTAAACTGCAGTTAACTTCATCTCTACCACTAATGCCTAGTTCTACCACCCTATCACAAGTTTAATCAAATTTTACCGAAGATCCCTATCTTATTTCCCTGAAACCAGCGTAGGTTGTATACCATGGCATCTTTGCGCACGGAATTCGACTGCCACGAGTTAAGAGCTCTATTCCTGCTCGACAAAACTAACCCAGCCATGAGTGATCCATGGATGGGTTCAAATTGAAGTGGACTTTCGATGTGCACCTACTTTGCTTTGTCTTCGTACGTCCAGCACATTCCGATAGCAAAACGAAATCTTAACGAACCGCCAAGTGTGTCACGTACACAACCCTGTTATCAAGTCTACTTCTTCCAGGCTTTACTCAGATGGGAAGCGTCGGACCCAACACAAGTTTGCTCCTCCTCAGCCTTTTAGCTCAGCAATATAACAAACATATGCAGAAATAAGTACCAACAACGCCAAGAGAGACTAAGCTTACTGGGCATCGTCCACCCTCTTCGGGGAGTTTGCCACTCCTCCTTCTTGCATCAGCACTTGTCACTGTTTCACAGTATGAGGGGGCCCTTCAGACTGACCCCCAAGGCGTTTACCTTCACGCGATTGGCTGACGCCACTCTCATGATAGTAATCATTCATAATTACTACCGACAAGACAGCGGGCCCTTGGTATAATCATAGAAGGTGAATTTACCACCACATGAGAGACATTCGGCGCTATAATTGCAAGTTAGCCAGATATAAGGGTTTTGAAATGGTCGGCTGATGACTGTTAGCAAGACCGAAACGGCTGTCCTCCCTCGTATCCTTTTTTTCTGTGTGTACGTACATTTCCATACTATTACTAAAAGTACTGATTGTGAAAGGATCCTTTAAACAAACCCTTCCCTACTTTATTTACCCCTGTAGCTTCCACAGACGACAGTACGTTCGCTTCTCGGCCACCTTCCTCGCTGGTATTGCAGACGCCTTCCGCAGTCCAAACTGGCCTATCCATTAACAAACAAAACGCCCTCCGCAGAGTCCCCTCAAATCCGCAACTGCCCCGACGCGTTGCCAGCTCCGCCAAGGCCGTGAAGGATCGGTGTGGTGAAGCTGGCGTAGAAGGCGATGGGGGTGAGGATACTTGCGGCTTTACTGACTCATCTTTGTCCGGAAGTGACTCAGAGGGGGAACCACAGGAGGGCCAACATGAACTCGCCTGGTATGCCATCTATGAGGGTCGGGCCATGGAGGTGACAGTCGGTAATCTGACGCCAGGTTTGACCCTGCAATTCCGAGTAAGGGCCACTTCTGACAAGCGGGAGAGCCCGTCGTCAGCCAAGACAACCGACGCAGCCTCGACGCTGCCTCGAAAAATCTCCTGGGGACCAGCCTCGCCCTGTCCTCTCAAACTCACTACCCCAGCCGTACCGCCGATGAATCCACCAGCAAACATTCGGCTCTATGGCCGTCCTCGGCCAAATGGTCTTCGAATCACCTGGGATCCTCCCGCATCCAACGGCGGTGCCCCGATAGTTTCTTACGAGGTAAGTGGTCCTTACTAATATTTGTTTGCTTCGGTTAACTCGGTTTTCTTCCTGCATCTTCGTGCTCCTTTGCTGTTTCATCTTTCATTCCTCTTCCTTTTACATCATCTGCATTATTTTCGACTTTTTTTATTATTCCCACTCCTTCATTTTCCTTACTTTCCCATCTTCTTACATCTAGGCTTCCTCGTCTTGTATTTGTTACTCCTTTCCCTTCGCTTACATGCCCACCTCATGGTCCCGTTTTATAAGTCCCTCCCTCCCACTTTGGCATCTTTTCTTCCACAGCTTGCAATGCTGCCGTCTTCCTCTGGCTTTCCCGAATAACGGTTTGTACCTAGCATTGTGTGTTCGTTTGGCAATAAATTTGTTAAGCGCTGGGTTCATCTCCCCATTACGCCCCCCCTCTTCGCCCCTCCTGGCTTAGTTAAAGCCTCACAAAAGTCTTGGTAGGTCGCGCACGCACGCCCGTGCAATGAACTTTGCAGTCCTGTGCGAATTATTGTCGTTCATGCACAGGGGAAGCTGACCTTTAATCGGCAACGAAACAGTTGGCCCTCTTAATCTTCCACACGTCATTCATGTCGCCGCCCAGTTACTGGGGGTAGGGAGGGGGGTCGGAGCACCGGCCAACTAAGACTTCGCGCAGCTTGTACTTTTAACTGCCACCTTCTCCTCCCGCTCTCATCTATCTTGCTAATTCTCATGCCTATACAGCGTCAACAACTGCCGCTAGCACTCGGTGATCAAGTGCTAGCTCCAGGGTACACGATACCTAACAAACATCCCGTTCCGAACTACGTATTACGAACTGTTCTAGACCTTGGAACGTCTACGTTTACTAATTCTGATGATTTCATCTAAATGGAAGCGTTATGAAGAACGGAAATGGTATGGAGGTAAGGCCTACGACGAAAGGGAAACGTAACTGCACTCGGCACAGCAGGCCAAGACTGTGCGCACGTTCACTCAGGCAGCCAATCAGCAACATCGAGCAGGTGTAGTGCCTATGCTTGCTTGTGTGGCCAACTAATCAATAGCCAGTCGAACATTCCAGATTTCCTCCCGCAAGAGAATTCTCACGCAAACAACGACTGCTCTACGGTCGACATGCTCTAGGCCGGAATCGGGGTCAACGATCTGATCAGCGTTAGGGGGGGGGGGGTCGATAAGCTGCGGGCTGGTGGATTAGCGGCATTTGGCCACTAGAACTGCGACACCGCGACGAAGTTCTTTTAGACGTACAGGACCGATCGGCGTAGCATGATAGCTGCCGCTTCTGCCGTAGCCAATAGGCGCTGTCGAAGGATTTTTTAATAGTTTTAGCGCACCTGCTAGACCATTTGGAAGGCCTCTCTGGCATCCATGCGATGGTCTGAATCTACCAGGGGCGCTAGAATAGGACTATTTATACCATTTATGTGGCCCTTCCCTACCATGCTAGAATGTATTTTCGTAGTCTTTTAGACAAAATTCGGCTTGTGCAACCAATATATCCTGCCCCACAGGAGCAGGCGAATGAATATATGCGCATAGAGGCGGTCTGGACTGGCAGTTTGTCCTTGATTTCTCCTTATAGGATGAAAGTAGTCGAGAACAGTGCAGGGGCGTTGGATTCTGGAAAGATGGTTGTTGCAGCTTGACTCAGGCGCTTGGTTTGCTTGGTCCGTCCCCTCTGACGCGTTTGGATCTGCCGTGGCTTGAAAGGTTGCTAACTGACGAGTCAAATCAGTCCTCGTGGTGAGCACTTTGGAGGAAATAGAGGTCCAAGAATGTAATGGCTTCTTTTGAACACGATCTTTTATTGTACTCTCAGCCAAGTGAGATACGAGACGCATGTAATGGGCCCATATCTTCTGTAGCACGAGTGAACAGACTGTTTAGCTTGCTTAGCCACTGCTGTCTAAGCCACCTCCGACCACCTCAGCTTATGATGCGGCAGCAGTCTGCCTTTTCATGAACTAATCCACGCGCACATCACCGGTGATGCGGCCAATCCGTGTGGCCGACGATGGACATTGTCCGTTGTGACGATCCAACAGTCCGGTACACAATATTAGCCGAACGAATATGTTAACCTTCTATGAGACAGTTTAATCTGCCCTTCTTAGTTAGTACCTCTTCCCCATCTTATGCCTTGGCTGGGTGTCGAACTTCCTCTGTTGCATACGGAAACTTGTCTTTCGTTGAACAAGACACCGTTTGTGCTCCTTTTTACAGGATTAGGAAGAGCGGAAATGGCGAACGAATTCAAACTCAAAAAAGGCGAGTGTATAACTAAGCGTCGTAAAGGTGGATCGCATTTATATTGCATTCTCGGGCGTACATGCCCCACCTAGTGATAGAACTCTACGCTCAGATTACCACCCGAAGGCAGCAGCTAGCAAGCACTTAAACGTGTGACGGGCCAGGTTCAGAGCTTTGATTACCGTATTCATCTATACTCATAGTTTTCACTCGTATGCGCCTCAAGATTCCGCGACAGTCTCCATGGGGACGAAAGATCGTGTTGTCTGCAACCAGCGGGCCATTTTTAAAATTCCTTCTGATCTTTTCGCCTCGGCTACAGCGGGTCTGTATTTAGAGGTCCGTTTTGACTTATAACAATAACCTACTTCAGCATTTTCAGTAATCCGACTTTCCCTTTTTCGTTAAATTCCGCCAATATAAGCTTGAATTTCCCTCAACTGGCACCAGTATCCTAAGCAACAGGAATTTATGTTGATTTATTTTATTCTATTTAGTACATTGAAACAGATATAAGTTTGAATAACTAAGGTAGTATGCACACCGAGATGATAAATGTAGAAAGAAGTCTCGTCGGAAAATGGAGTTTTTCTCGTGAATTTTCGAGCTCGTGACACTAGCCAAGTGGAACCTCGCCACCCCCCGGGGACATGGCTCACGATCTAAGCGTTCAAACCCCCTCTCAGTTGCAGCCCCTACCCTAGGAGGATTTGCGTCACCTTAACCCCCCCCCCGTACAAGAAATTTTGCCCTTTTATGTGAGTGTATAACCAACAACAATTTCTCTCTGCCTTTTCACTTCAAAGCTGTGGCAATCGGTTTCTGACCCGCTGTCCGGCAGTCCACTCAATTCCCCCACGAGGTCAAACCTTCGCACAAATCCCATCTCTGAAAGCATGTGCAATCTCGCCGCCGCCGACGCCACCACCACCGCCGCAGCTGCCGTCCCAGCGACGACGACGACGACCCCCGCTGCTGTCAAAACGGCCGTCTCCGCGCCCACCACTGCAACCACCAGCCCGGTGCATAAATCACACCACTCCAGTGGCCGCGGCCCTACGGCGGCCCCCCACGCGCCGGCCGCTGTGGGCCAGTTGGTGTACAGCGGCCCCGAGGCCGACTGTTGGGTGGGCGGCCTGCGGGCCGGTCAGGCCTATGCCTTCCGCGCGCGTGCCAAAAACGCCACCGGCTGGAGTGTTTGGTCCGCCTGGCAGACCCTCAGCACGGCCGCGTCCCCGCCGGAGGAGCCGAGAGCCGCGCCGCTGGTTCTGCCCCTCTCGGCAACGGCAGTCGCGGTGGCCTGGGATCCGGTGGTGCGCGTGAACGGCGCCGACATCACAGAGTATCGTGTGGAGTGGCAGTCAGTGGCTCCTGGCGGTGAAGTCGCCACCACCACCAGCAGCACCAGCACCACAGATGGGGCGCCCCTGGATGAGACTGAAGAAAGCGGTCTGGCTGGTGAAAACGCTAACTCCTCTAACCCCTCACCCGCTAGCTGTTCGAAGCCTTCCGTTGGTCAATGCAGCAGTTTCCAGCTCGTAAGTCGTCATGACCTTAACATGACTTTTTTCTCAGGTTATTTTTACTCATCTGACCTTGTTCTTTTCAGTACTTTTACTTCTTTTGCTTCTATTGTTCCCCTTTTTATTTTCCGTTTAACTTTTCCTTCTTCTTCATCCTAGCTTTCTGGTAAGGATAGGTTATAGATATCACCGAAGTGCGCCTAAACCCTAGATTTTTGTTTTTCTGGACTGATGATAAGGTGAAAGCTTATTCTTCTGCATGTGAGGGTATTCTATTCATCGAACAACGTATTCAAACAGGACCCAAACGTTACAATTGGTAAAAACTTCTTTTTATTAATACTAGGTTTCGATTGTATCTTGGCATCTATGTATGTAATGTGAAGGTAGTTTCATTTAGCTTGTCATTCAGTAGTGGTAACAAACCATTCACAGAAGACAAAATGATTATCCTTTATACTATCGCCACATGCAAATGAAATATTAACTGCATTACTATCGTTTGCGCGTTCTTGGAGTTATGTGATCCTTTGATATTACTTATAAGTTACCCTTACCCGTTTTATTTTCTATTGCCTCCTTTCCCCTTGTCTCCTTAACCGAATTGGTTTTTCCGTTTTTTTGCCCAACCTTTTCGATTACTATCCATGCTTATCTCTACAATTTCCACCTTTAACAAAATTTATTTAAATGCTGATTTTCTACCCTGCATTCCTCATGCACGTACACCGCCTATTTTGAGCTGGTATTTCTTCGGAGACCGTTTGGAGGTCTGATTAAAACCCCAACTTGTTTAAGGAAATCCTGGCCAATACTTATTCTATCCATTGACCAAGGCCGTGAAAAGCTACCCACTAACCTAGGTTGTAAGGTTGTCATCCTAAACAGGACACACAAGTCGGACCACACTGCCGAAGAAATAAAGTTGGTGTAGGGCTCTCTAAATATCTATTTCTCCGCCCAACTGCCCAACGTATTTTGTGGTAAGGCATTTAATTCTCGGCTAGTGAGCGTAAATGAATATCTAATTCTGGCGGAAGAGGTCAAAAATTTAAATAAAATTAGATGATGTTCGTTTCAGTGTAGTAAATAGAAAAAAATTCCATTAACTCCTGTTGCGCAGGTTACGGATGCCAAGTGAGGGGAATTTGTCCTTATATTGGTGGAATTTAACGAAAAAATGGATAATCAGGTTTCTGAAAATCTAAAAGTAGGTTATTGCTATAAGTCAAAGGCAAAAAGACCTCTAAAGTCAATCCTGCCGGTGGCTCTACACATAATTTCAGCAAATATAAATATTTATTTGTGGCCCAGCCCTAACACTGGCCTAGACACAAACCGAAACAAGTGTCCTAAGCTTAACGCTAGCCTCCCCCCAAACCCTAACACTACAGTTACCATGTACCCTGACCCAAACTTTAGGCCTGATCCCAACCCTAATATTTAATCTAATCTGGAATGAGATGCACAACCGCCTGCCCTGCAGGCGCTTCGTGTGCTCTTGTTCTGTTTAAGGAAGGGGGAGAGGGTCCTATGCGTAACCCTTTCCACTTCGTTTTCTCATGGATGAAACGGTATGGAATGTTTAGGTATTCCTACAGTTTTAATACTAGCTTACCTTTATTCGCTGAATTGTTACGCGTATGTTTCTGGCTTCTAGATGTGTTCCGCCTAAATGTTTGATGGGACAAAAGGCAAGAGATGTGGCGTTTTAAGGTCTCGCAGACAATTTTGGATAGCTCTGAGCTCACTCTGCTTAATCCTACAATCAGGTGGCTTGTAAGATGTTCATCCTTGGGAGGGGAGAAGTATTAAACGCCTTAAGATTATGCTGCTTGTGAGTAAGTATTGCAAGTCAGATGCGAAAGTTGGGGTCAGTCTCTGGTCACCTGCTGAATCGATCGGACTCTAGAGTTCATTGGAGCTCAGCAGTTTAAAAACGAACAACGATTAGATAGGCATCAGAATGTATTTATCGTCCCGGCTTTTTGCCTCGCTTGTCAATCACCACCATAGTAGATTCACCAGTTTCGGCTTAATATTGCAACTATCCTGCTAGTTTTCACAAGAACGCTTATCGATATTGTGGGTAGTGTCTTTTATGAGACGTCGTTTCCCCCGCTGCTGAATTGTGAGCAACACGAAAGGGAAGGGGGGGGGGCAAAGGGTACACGCAGTTTAAGTGTGTCATAAAATTCGTGTGGTCTTGTCCAACTGCGAACCTTCTCTGCATATTCATAAGGGCAATGCTCTCGTAAGAAAATTGCCCTTTGCAATGCTCGGAGACAGGTCTATAAATGACTAGGTGGGCCTTATGCAAGGGCCGTCTTTATGTAGGCGTGAGTAGTGCTGCGCATAGCGTTGGATCGTTAAGTTTGCTTGATGAGAAGTAGACAAGCCACTCCTATTAGCCAGATTTTAGGGGATTGGGGACGGGAGTGGGATATTTATTCATTCCACTCGAGTGACTGATTCATGAAGCATTATAAAAAGCTCTGGCGAATACTGGATAACACCTTTTGTTCAAGTTCGTATGTAATCATGCCAGGCAACAGATCACTGAATTTTTCTTGGCAAAATACATTTTAAAAATCTACTGAGCAAGAGGCGAGGGCCACCCAACCCATCGTTTGATCCGTTTGGACTTTCAGGCTCATCCCCATGCACACTTGAGAACAAAAACAAGTGAGCTGTATTTTGTCTATAAACGGGTCGCCCCACCTGGTATTCAGATTACTACCGGTGGTTAGTGAAAGTTGCTAGAACTTCGGTCAGAGGTCGTGTCTTAAGCAGATCTCAATCGTTGTTTTGTTGCCGGCCTACCCGGTCACCTCTGTGTATGTGAGATATAACAGGTGACCAGCCCCCAGGCTTGTAAGCACTGGCAATGCAAGACTTGCTCACCCCACTATGTGGTTAGACCTTTCTTGCATAGTCTTGAGTCAAGCCGCTTGGAGGTCGAGGCAATAATTACGCTAAATGACTTTTTATTCGTATGATTCGTATTCGTATTCGTATGATTCTAGTTTCTCTTCGATTGTTGATGCGGGTATTTAACCGCGCGATAGGAAATTCGGGTAGAAAAACATATTATTGACACCTAGTGAGTGGTTTAATAGATTTTTCGAGCTTCACCCTCCAGGTATCCGCGGTAAATGTTACCTAAACTGGGTTGTCTTTACACCGGGTCTCCTCTGCATCTTTCGCGGACAACTAACTGTCATCAATAAAGATGACATAAAATACAGGCAACAGAAGCTGAGGGTAACCTGTTCTAGAAAGTGCCGGTGAAACACAAATCGGTATTCGGCCGTTATTGTTAAATCTCACGTCGTAATTACTCCTGCAATTACACAGGTAAGACCTTGACTGGATTCAATTGTCGAATGCTCAAGGGGAAACGGGCGGTATGAGAGTGAGGAAATAATCCATTGTCTAATAACTGTTGTACACATCTGGTGTAAAAGCTACAAACTTAACCTGTCGAGTAGAAATCGGCCAGGATCTGTTTTAGGGGCTTGAAGGTCCACCCCAAACAAAAATACAGTCAATTTTTCGTTTTCAATATCACAGCTCACAACCATTTGCCGTAGATTGAAATATCACACGAACAAGATGGTAGTTCCGGCGATCGACCACTAAGTCAACTGAGCTGTACATTTATCTTTCATTCGGTATGTCGGATCAGTAACTTATTGAAGGCAAAGCTTGAGGCGACTAGTTACATATAAACTTTGCAGATAAATTGGGACAAGGCTTAGGGGCAAGCTTGTACTACGGACCAAATTCGAAGTAACTTAATTCAGACGCATTGAGGTAGTCCTTGGATCAGCTCTGGGAACTCCTACACCAGCTCACATGCTAAGCTTAAATAAAGTAGGGTACTTGGTGGGGGGGGGGGGAGAATTTGGAACAGCAGCTGCTGAAACTAATAAACAACTCGCCCTTATGCGGACAAGGCAACAAGACCAACGAAAACGTCAGCCATCAAAATTGCCCCAATGAAGAATATATAAAAAACATCGCCCGTCTAGGGAATGGGACCTAGCGCAGCCGTAGCTAGAGGTCAGTCGCAATTCAGTAGCACAACCGACTGCAATGAAACGGGGGAGTAATTGTGAGGACAGTGAACAACAGTGAAACGCTCTGGCGTCAAAGGTGTCCTCGCTTGCTTCCTCCGTAGTGGACGAACGCTGTGTATCAACGGGCCAATACAGAGAGGCGAGTAGCCAAGTTTAGCCGAAGGCCCGGCTATTTTTTATTTCTTGGTTTTCGTCTCTAGGGCTTTCATGTAAAAAAATGAAAGCTCAGCTTGTTACTAGAAAGACACTGTCGAAAATGAATGTACGTGCTGAACCTTGAAAGTCAAATATCTGGTCTAAAAGCCCATCTATTTGAAGATAGTGACATCTGCCTATCAATGTCCTGGTTCTCTCTATGCTCTTTAAAACCCCTACAAAAAGTACCAAATCGGAGACAAAGCAAACTCTCCGGCTCAGTACTGGTAAAACTTTCGTGGACTAATAAAATGCATTAAACTATTTTCTTGTTTTACCTCGCTTTGATAAATCAAATCACCTCTAAGGTTGGCATATTACTGCGCAAATCCGCCTTGGTAGCATCTAAGCTCAGTATCTGAGCTCAAAAATGTTAGCTGCTACCATGAAGCACTAACCCCTTCCCACACTCTTCGTATTCCAAAAACAAAATAAGCTCACGTAGTTGCTGCTAAAACGACTGGAATCAAAAATGCATAAACAGTGCTGTCGGTGTGCTTGTTTCTATCGCAGTACAAGGAAGCTCCGCAACCTAAATCACGGCATCAATGCCGAGGTTATCCTGCTTCTGCCGTCAACCCCCCAAACAGCAACTTTTGGAGTATCTTGCCAACTCCAACGCACATGGTTTGCTTGATCATGATGCTAGTGGTGTTGATGATAATGATCACGATGATGAGAAGGAATAAACGGACCTACCCGATAATCATCCCTCACTCTCAGCTTCCCCTTTGATGCTATACGGAACTGAAGCTATTCAAGAAATAGCAGTTGTTGCCGATAGAAACAAGAAAGCGAACTAGAGAAGAAGAAGAAGAAGAATGCTATATTGAGGATTTTACAAACCTGAATTTTCAGCAAAAATGGCTCCATTCACGGAGAGCAAATGGTAAGGTAAATAAAGGATCATTTTTAAAATGACAAAGGTAAAAAGGTCATGTAATACTCACAAGTCAAGTTTTTCACGACATTAACCTCAACATCACATTCACATCAACTTCTCCATGTCCGCTTCTTCAGAGGCTTTTTTCTTTGTGTTGGCATCCTGCGGAGAATTGTCGATGTTGACGTTGTTTGTGAATTGCATATGCGACAGATTGGCCGCATTTGACAAATATTGGGATGGTGATATTTTGTAGATAAAACAACTTGTTTTCGTGCATTTAAAAAGGTAGCAGTGTACTGTAGATATGATCTCATGATCACAAATGCAGACAAACAAAGCAGAGGATTAGAGAGGATGGGATATGATAATAAATGCCCCGTGAATGGAGAGCAAAAAATGGGTGGCTCAAATTCGAGGAAGCAGTTCAGAAGAATAACATGCAGTCACTGGTACAAGGTGTTTATTGGCCCGACGTTTCAGAGTCTCACTTGAAGCCATCATCAGAGTCAGTTCCAGATAAGGGTAGTACGGGCACGAGGAATGCAGCATTTATTGACCGAATTTAGCATGCGACCGCATGCATACGGTAATAAACTGCCCTCCGCGATCACCACCGAGGATCCTACGTGATGTGATGCTGGCTTGGCAGTCTGCGTCCTAGTCGTTAATGGTCGCGAAATCATCTTCCCTGTTGGGTGTTGGTGTGATAATTACATGGCAATTTCGTTCGTTGTATTTCGAAGTGTTGGTCGATTGCACTCTCCCCACGTCACTGATTCGCCTGCTCGGGTAGTTTCTCAGCGGAGAATAGGAGAATGGGGTGTCAGTGCGCTTGTTTTTGACTTTGCCTGACACAGTTCACGGCAGTTTTGTCAAAGTGGACTACAGGAGGAAAGAGGGCTCAACAAAATCCAAAGACTCCCTACCTGTACTTTGGCCTTTGTAGAAATTTCTTCACAATGAGCATATTGTGCCCTCACTGGTCTTGACATTGTCCGTGGCTCCTAGTCAACTACACAGTGACAGAACGTATAGTCCATTTCGAAAAGCAGCTCCGAGGAGATGTCGATATGATGTCGTTCTTGTAAGTGCTTCAGACCAACTCGCAGATAACTTACCGTGTTCCGACGGTTGTGTGAACACCTCGGAGTGGAACATGAGATGGCAAGCAACAGACATACTTCGGACGTGCTTGACGTGATGATGATTCGTCAGCCCATATCCGAGTCGTTAATGGCTATGGCGTCATCGTCAATGTCGGATGTTGGCGTGCTCATTACTTGGCACTTGGACTCGCTGTCAGTGAAATTAATGGTCATCTGCGTCCTCCCCACGTGGCTGAGTGCCTCGTCCAGGCAGTTTTAGCACAGAATATGGGAGCGAGAGGTCATTGCGCTTGCTAATGGACCACCGGCCTAGGAACTATGACCTGAGCAGCTTGCGACTCACGCGGTTGTGAACTCTTGCTGGGATTTGAATGTCGTGAAATATGGCTGAGGTCCGTCAGATTAGCCGTAGTCTGATCGTGAGACCTGCTAATTCTAGTGCGTACACTGTGGCATTGCAACTGCATCTTATAGATACAGCAACCCTTGTGCTTCTGTAGCGCCAGCGACAAGCCCGCAAACCTTCACCTGACTGCGCTCCTCTATCTGCTTCTGGGGCAGCCAACTCCAGGTACAGTAGGAAGCTATTGGTCAAATAGTTGATAAAGCGGCCAGTGACTCACTCTCATGCCTTCGCGCCCACACCACGCTAGCAGGCAGACGCGCGCACAGGGTCCGGGCTTGCCGCGCGTCTGGGCTTCAGACCACCACTAATTTCCTGTATACAGCAAACAACTCCTAATGGTCTTATCCCTTCTCTTCCTATACGGAGCTTGGTGTGATAATTAAAGCACTCTAATCACATTCGTGGCTTAGACTGCTTCACTTCCACTACCCTTGTCCACGACTTTGTCTGATGATGGGTTCGAGTGTGAACCAGAACAACAGGCCAATAAACTTATTGTTCCAGCGATTGCATCTTCTGCTTCTGAATATCACGCCTTCTGTACTGAACACCTGTTTCCCCGTCTCTCACTTTTTGCATAGATATTACCCTCTTTAGTGCCCATGGTCAAGAATTTCCTTGGATGCTCGTCAGAACCATTACTTAGGTTTAACTCTTATCTATTTCATCATCCCCCAAAGAATACGAAGAAGAAGGTACGTAGACGTGGCCCGAATAAGCTTGAGACTGAAGTTTCGGACAGTCACTAAGTTTCATCGTCAGCGTAACTATGTGATTGTTTCTGTTTGCCGTGATTGTTCAAGGCTTGCCACATGCCTGGTATTATATCCGTGTCTGCCGTACGGACTTTCACCTGCCTGCTCGCTGCTAGTTGACCGTGCGATTGACTGCTGGTGGGCTCGCGTGACTTGTGTCCCATTTGCGGCTATTGTAACCGTTGGCAAGCCAACGTGCTTACTAGCCTGCCCTCGTCGGCCAACGGACTGTTCAGTTGTTGCTGCCCGCATGAATTGATGTCAATCTCGTGGGCGTGGCCGTGAGGCCAGTCACGTGGTTCCTGGCCTCCTCCGCTCCTATTTTCCTCTGATCTCAGCTGTATTCCACGTTTTAGCTTGATTTGCCGTCCTGTTGGCCTTGTTCGAACTGACTTGAGCTGCGTGCGTACCGCCTGGTAGGCGAGATGAAGGTTTACAGTTCTGTTAAGTGTGCCAGCCGATGACCAACTTTCCAGCAACCATATGCCCACTCCATCCGCAAATTATTTTGAAGCTCAGGTCACATCCAAGCAAATTTACTTCTGTTGTTCCTAAATGCAATAACGGTCTTCGAGTTATGTGCTTCTTTTTAATAAATTCCGGAAAGAATGTGATTGAAACCACGGACCTAGAAACAAGTCTGCCTATCTCTTGTGAGTCATAGGCATACTGTAGAGTCGTAACTCAGCGATCCTACGAGATGGTTATTTATTAAACATTTGCTTACTTTTCATATTATCCCTCTAATGTCGGTGTTTATTCTTCTGGCTGGCTGTCGTCAGAAATAAATTTCTGATAGCAATAAATCTGCTCAGACATGACTGTCCAGCTGTTGTGCTTTAAGTCGTATTATCATCTGAAGCATAGCGACTGTAGATTGCGCTTCTGAGAGGGCAGAAGAGTCAACTCTTGATTCATGCCTTTCAACCCCCCCTTTTCCCTGTTCTTTCTGTGCCAGGTGTACACAGGCCTGGAGCGTCGATTTGAACTGCACCACATTCAACCGGCCGCCCAGTTGTCCTTCCGGGTGTGTGCAGTCAACTCGGCCGGCGCCGGTCCTTGGAGTCCTCCCGGCAGGTGTGTGATGCCACCCAGTTATCCAGATCAGCCCTTCGAGTTGGGTCTAGATCGGACTGTCCAGTGTGAAACGACCTGCTCCTCCGATCCTGCCACCGTGGTTGATGGTGTCTCACTCTCCTCTGCCCATCTCATTTGGAAGGCGCCCTTGGATAATGGTTGTCCAATTACGCGTACGTTCGCCATTCACTGACTGAATTGCATGCATGTAATAAAAAAACCATCCCGGTTTAGCAAACTCTTTTAATCCGCCTATGTTTAAAATGAGTTCTATATTACTGGATCCCACTCCCCTTACGCTGTAGGCTAAGGATAGTTCTATACACATGACTCTATGCTGCATTGCTTGAACAAGCCAACACGAAGCGACACGCTTAATTTACTATTGCAAGCTACCAAAACGACCAATGGTAACCCGTCTCAGAAAAAAATTTTTCATTCACCTGAGATAGAGTTCTTGGTCGCTTATCGCAGTAATGTCACGAACGAGTTTCAAACAGCTGGTAAGTCGAAAATCACGCAGTCACAAAAAGTAGCCTTTTATGGAACCATTTGTACTTCTCCATTCCGAGTATTTTTCGAAAAAAGTAACTAGGTGTTGACGCGCAGTTCCATCCGATCCGAACTGAGTTGGAGTGCCATGGAGGCCAAAGTAAGAAGGACTCCGACTATCCGTTCTGAGAGGGCGACCGAGTTAGCTTGTCTATTGGCGGCTTTGCAAGCCATGGCTTTCAGTGCCCTTTTTGGGCTTTTTTCCTTAACTCATTCCCGAAGGAGCATCCGTGCATTCTGTAAACATACGTAAGTATTCAGCTGTTTCCCGCACTTATGTGCATGCCCCAAATGGACTCCCTTTGGAACTGCCGACATGATCAGTGTTCACGTTGGCGAGGTCTTACACATACACTAGCTGAAAATCCCCTGGATCGTTACAGAACGTTAGCCTGAAAAGACGAAAAAAATATATAGCAAAATACCCAAAGAGTACTAGACCTACTGGCAAGAGCTCTTCGTGGGGTCTTCGAAGGATGCTTATGTATTTTAACTACATGCTTACAAATTTTAAGTAGATTGAATTTCCCACAATCCTCTAGTTTTCTGAACGCCAGCCATTGATCCAGCAGTGATTGGATGATGACATTGAACTGCAGAAGGGTCCTCGGAAGGCCATCACATACAATAAGTGTTTGGTCAGTATACTAAGCAAAAATGGCTTTTCAAATTAACCACGGGAATAATGGCCTACTTACAAATTTTAAGTAGGTTGAATTTCCACAATCTTCGACCTTCTTCACTCGTTCGCCTTTACTCTAGTTGGGGTTAGGGGTTTTACTAGAAAATGTACCTCAATGACCTCGCTCGAGGTCAGGGCACACTCCCCCGACATACACGCGCTCGCCGTTGGTCCTGTGGGGAGTTAGCGATGATATTAAAGCGTCATTCAGTTTCCCCGCCCGAGGTTTGGGTACGCGCCACAACTTACCCTCGTAACTTTTTTATTTTACGGGATTAGTCCGATCCAATTTGTTTCCTTACATGCCCCACCCGTCCTCTCCCCTAAAATCAGGAGCCCGTAAGACCGAAGGGCGCGCTTAGCACTCCCTCCAGGCGGCCCCACGAGGTAGTCCTACTCACTTACTAGCCAAATCCCCGGGTGCATAACACAGCTTGTCAGTGCTCACCATCCAATGTAAGCACCGTTGGCAATTATGGCGGAGGATAAACTTCAGGCCCTTGCATGAGTAACCAACATACTCTCAGTGTTTGCCTGAAGTGCTCAACAGATCCCCTGTAGTCCGCCGTTCTTTGTGGCCGTTCAAACAAATTATTGGGAGCAGTTTGGCAGATTTCAATAATTCATTTGACCCCCGTGTGTAAAATTCGGTGGGACCTCGATAGCTCAGTTGGCTAAAGCGTTGGCTGTGCTAAAGCCTTCTCCTTGCTGACGTTGGTTCGAGGCTGAACGAAGCCGCCGAGGTTTTCACAAGTGCGTAAAATGAAGTTTCAACCAAAGTTACTTGCCTGCCCCAGAACCCGCTTACATGCAAGCATGTTCGTCTGTTTGTCTAAAACCGCCTTCCCGCCTTCTCCTATTCCAACCATTTTGTTACATTGCAAATGCCTTGACCTACACTTTCATGCCTTGTGTCGCCTATAAGTGATGATTCATGCGTATCCCCAATTTGGGCCGTCGGTAATTAACTGTGGGCCAGTTGGCCCCTAGCGCCAAGGGGCATTTTCCGGGCAAAAGTAATGTTCCCATGGACAAATTGGGAAGTTCATTTTCAGGTTATTTGCTCTTAGGGCGTCATTCATGCGGAAACCTTTTAATGATTGAGATCTGTTCTGAGACCAGTGCTGCTCAATGTACCCAGCTTCGACTATTTCAGGCGCTGAGGTTATATTATGGGGCGTACTGTGCTAAACAGCGTGTACCTGATTTACGCAAAAGGGGATCTGGCTGATGGGAACTCAGTGACGAGTTGCTAATGTTGTTGTGGTGCGGACATGCTTTCAGTTTAGTAAAAGGGGGCTTACTTTTGTTTTTAAATTGTCAACAACAATGAGCTACTCTATAAATTTGCCACCAGAGGGTAGGACTGTGAGACAGGCCAACCTAGTGCTAAAAGATGCACTGTCTATAATGCCTGACCAAGCAGGAGCTGATCTTAACATCTACACGCCCTTAATTCCATATATTTTTGATCTTAAATCATAGGAAATTACTTCTCCTCCCGTTAGGGTATTTGAGCTTCGTAAAGATTAACCCGTAAATCTGGAACCCTCGTTTCCATGAGGTCTAATTGGAGTAGAGAAAGACAGGAGGAGGACAGAGCTAATCGAGGACACCCTCTGCTGCGGTCAAGTTTGGGCGTAGGTTGCTGTGCATTGCACAAATCAGCCCTACACGCCGTCCCTAACATAGATCTCATTGTATTCGTTGATGAATGCTAACTGATTGCTAAGGGAACTCACTCGTCCGATTGTGCCTTGGGGCTCACTCTCGGGTTCCACCAGCAGCAACACAACGCCCAGTAATATGGGCAGATGAACACTGCTGGCATACAAGCGAACATGCCAGTCCCAGGAAGTAATTGAGAAGAAGATGACTCGATCGCGTGGACAATACTTTATTCTCCTGACGTTTCGATATCCGTCACGGTTCGCTATCAGAGACATAGTCAGGGAGCAATAGCAGATAGGGTAGCACATGCGCAGGAGTTTGCAGTTTTTATAGGATACAGTAATTACTGCAAACATACGACGATAATTAATCGTAATTGCCTTCTTGAGTGTTGGTGGTCTGTTGAACGACAGGCGGGCTCAGACCTGCTGACCTTTCATCACGCGTGGTGGACTCGGGTGTGACGATTGTCTGGTCATCTGGCCCTCTGGTACTGGTATAGGGTGAGGCGGTGGCTTGTCCGTTCCTCAAGCGGCTTTGGCCAAATTGGATCTCAGCACCAAATCCGGCTTGGGAAAATTTTTGCAATTGTTGATGAATTGGGGGCCAGTGAACCATGACGCAAGTAATTCTCGGCTCACCCGATTGTCACCTCTTGCGAGGTTTTCGGTCTGATCAAATTTGAATGTGTGACCGGGTCTCGTCGAATGAGCCGAAACTTGAGAACTGACATAAGTTCGCCGCGCTGCTGCCGCGTGTTCGGCAGTTCGCGTCTTGAGAAGCCTGCCAGTTTCTCCAACATAGTTGCTTTGCCCACAACTGCACCAGATCCAGATTCGCGACGGATATCGAAATGTCAGGCGAATAAAAGTATTGTCCCAGTGATCCAGTCGTCTTCTTCGCAATTGTTGACATGGAAAAGTGACACTGGAAGGACTATTTCTGCCTCCGCAATCAGTCATATTCAACCTCAGGTTGCGCATCACTCGAGGCTCGAATGCGGGTGAACCTGTTGATCAGAAGCCTGTCGCCTGCACTATTAGTTCCCTGTATAGCTGCTGGCGGGACTCGAAACTGAGCACCAAGGCAGAACGGAACAAATATGTTTTGTTAGCGATCGGTAGGTGTCCATCAACGGATATCAATATCTCCTGATATAAACCGGCAAGACAACGAGCTCGTGGCTCAACAGTTAGGGCGTTTGGCTCTGACGAACGAGGTCGCGAGTTCGAACCTCGAGTGGTGCCCTACGTGGGGTTGGATATTGTTAGGATGGTAGCTTGAACAAAGGCTAGCAACCTTGTGGGCTCTCCTTAGGCGTCGAGCCTGCCGCTGACCGCCACAATGATTTATTTTTTCTATAGCGTTCGCTTGTAGCCTGATTGGCGCATTCGAACAACTGCGACCAGTGGCACGCAGAGTTTAAGGTCATCTCTCGTGGACAGTCACGCCTTTATGCGGTCAGAGCTAACCAACAAATACATTTGGCTAGGCTCGACGCCTTAGGAAAGCCTCCAAACGTTGCTAGCGTTTAGTCCGGCTAATATCCTAACAATTCTTGCGTGCCAGTGTTATAACGACGGGTTCAGCGTCGCTAGTGTTATAACGATGACATCTGACGTGTATCACCGTCGAATTACATCCTGTTGAAATCCCCAATGAAGAACACAATAAGAAGGGCGTAATGCTGGAATCCAATTGGAGGAGGGTTTATTGTGTACAAAACCCGGGGGAGCTGTCTCGGGTGGCTGTTGCCTCGCTGGTTCGTCTTTAGCGCGCTCTTTGCCCCGCCTAACAGGTGTGACTGGCTTCCTATTGTGTAACTCCTGGGGGATTCCAAAGGGCGTAATTGGACGGTGATACACGGCAGACGCCACCGTTACAGCAGGGTTAGGATTAAGGTTACGGTGACGGTTAAGGTTTATGCTAGGACCAGTGCTCTGATCAGAGCATGGGACTGTTTACCCCTTTTGGAAATATATACAGAACCAGCCTTCTCACTTAGGCGGGTCGTTCCTTTTCTCGTGTCCTGTTAAGGGAGAAATCTGATTAAACTTTATCGTTGTTTTACTCACACAGAAAACTGGTATATGGCGGCTGATGACAAGAAAAATGACGTGTATTGGTATAACCAAACGTGGGACCAGAGCCATAAACACCAAGAAAATAATTCGAGACCAGCTTGATTATGCACAAAAAATGCCCTCCTGCATGCATGGAAGCAGTTGATCGTCGATGCGTCGCAAAGTCAGCGGTGAAGGGGGTTGCGACAATGCCAGGCCTATATGTGTGGGGTGCTGGCGGAACGTAAACAACAAAAGGAATACTATCTGGCTAGACTACTAGCCACTGTACGGCTACTGTTGGGGTTGGAGTGAGTTCCGTTAGCGATTGCTGGGCGTTCATCAGTGGATGTCAATGTTCCCGATCTAAAGCGGCAAGACAGCGAGCCGGTGGTTCAATGTTTAAAGCTTTGGGCTGGTTCGAGCCTCGGGTGGTGCATCATCAGAAGTTGGATATGGCTAGCTGATGACCGCTGATATGCCAGAATTGACCATGCCTTTGCCAGCAATGTTCATCAGCATTTTTATATGCGTCAACAGGCTGATAGAGTGTCTAGTTCAAAGTTGATAACACTTTTATCTTATCTAGGTCGAAATTTGACATCTTGAGTACGTAAAAACTAAATTAGCCATCTTTCGAATGATTCAGTGGCGTTGATCCCAATAGAATAAAGTGATGCCCAATTGCTTGAGTGCATCGAACAAGCATCATATAAGCCAGATGGCAAAGTTTCATTAAGTACGCCCATTGTCTCTGAATTCACTTGCAAAAACAGCTTCACAAAGTACTTCCATGCAAGCTATGGCGATTGGATGGCTCTATTTTTTGTTAACGTTCGATTATCATATCCCGGCGAACTTTTAAAGTAGGTCGCGCGGCAAATTTAAAGTAAGAGTCGTAGCAACCACGATTCTACTCTTCTTTTTGTGTTTTAATGTAACAACTTTGTTGTACAATCGCCGTTTTATATGCTTAAATCATCCGAAAACGTCCTTTCTAAAATTGTCTGTTTTCTAACAGTAAAAGCGCCAGTTCGGATTAACAGTTACCTTTTGCCGGCCTGGGCAAATCTAGATTTAACCACGAGTAAATTGTCCAAGAACCCAGCCCTAGGAAACTGCGTAGGTTACTTTATGCATACCATGCAGTCCGTTGGTTAAAAGCGTGATTAAAATGGTAGGACAGAAGTAGAAACACCAGGGCTGCGAATAGAGCCGATGTAAATAGGCACGGTAGCAGAAATGATGGTGTGAGGATGTATGTCCCAAACGAGAGCAACTATGACACAGAAGAGCGCAATATTGTTGCAGTCACTTAAGGCATCAGAAAGCTTTCTTCTTGTCGATGAATAAACAAACTCATCGCGGCCATGCCGAATGCCAAGGGATTGTTTATCCGCAGTGCCTTCAACTGTCGAGTGGACAGAGACCACGCCGCCGCTTGACCGTCATGGGGTTGGCCATTGCAATGGTAATTGTCTTTTTTTGTTTAGGATCGGTACATTGAATGGCACTCGACAGTCTGGAGATCGATTCGGACTATGTCCACTATATGTGCAGCTGTAGAGCGTACGGCTTGTGCGGGAATTATTTTATACCGATAAGAGACTTGCGCAATACCTACTGCACTCGCTCTTCTCCTTTCCGCATGGCCCCGTTGTCAATATGGACTCATAAATACCGAAATAAAGTGGCTGATGTTGTTGCTATTGTTGTAGAATCAATTGCAATGTAAGTGGCTTTAGAACCACAACTTTCGAGTCTTCTTCAGATATTGGACTGTGGTGGAGGGTCTTCGGAGGGTTAGATCGATCGGCGCTCTCAGTATGTAGTCGACAACAAACTCCTGAACATTGGCGACCATCTCGGATGCGCATTCCATCAGGTGTTCGTTGGTCTCCTCCTTCCCATAGGGTGCACACGTTGAATCATCAGTCAGCTTGTACCGCCTCTTGATGTGATTCAGCTTTGGACAATGTCCGATCCTAACTCTCACAAGGGTGCTTCTATCTAGCCGAGTTATTTTCTTTTCTTCCTCCCCCCAGTTGATGGGGGCCATAAACGTTCTTCAGTCGCGATTATGTGTCATCTGTGGTCTAGGAGTCATTCGTCTGACTGCTTTCATCGTTGCCGTAAAGGATGTCGGTCTAACGTCCGGTCCCCGTGGCCGCTGATGCTTCAGCGTCTGCTAGTTCGGTACCGGAGATACCCACGTGGCTGATTTTGCATGCCTGTGCGTCTAGGCATGCCGCCCACCACATGTATGACTTATGTTATGGGTTCGCATCCCCTTGAACGTCTAATGTGCTTACATTTGATTCAAGTGTTTGTCCAACGCATCCATCGCGAAAGCCGGTGTAGGCGCCACATGTTTAAACCTCACCACCACCAAAGTACTTCCATCTACCCATCTACACTTTAGCATCATGCTCCTGTTCCGGTTCGCCTTGGTCGGACATTTTTGTACCCACCGCAGTGGGAACGCCACCAGGTATCCAAGATCACATGCCGACAGTTTCCCCGTCAATTTCGACGATGGGCACCACGCGCTCTAACAAGCCGCAGCTAACGCTGAAGCAAGCCGCAACAGACACTAAGGCGCGCTGGGCGAGCAACACGAAAGCGACAGCAAGCGGGAGCAACGCAGAGAACTGGCAAGAGAGAAGACAGGAGTTTAGGCAGACCCGCGCAGAATCTACCCACTCGCTCGCCACTCCCACCTCCGTATCCGGTGTAAAGACAAAGTCACTAAGACCGGGGATTAGGGAGGGTATAGATGGCTGGCGCGATAAACACTCAGCACGCGCACACTTGACACAGCCATCTCGCTAGGTATGCTCCCGACTGCGCGGGAACGCCATAAAGGCCACATTAAGAGGGAGCCATTGCAGCCTGACTCTCAGTCCTCCCTTTCCTCCCATACGCACATACAAACAGACGCGTACAGGAGGAGCAGCAACGTACGGGCACCCGAGATTTCCCGTCAGTTGTCAGACCCTCCAAGCCACGGCTTTTAGCGCACCGTGATAGATTCAGACGCATTCAGATTTATTATAGTGAGGGAAGAATCGCGCCGAAGGTTGACCTTACTCTCTCCCTCACCGCATACACACACACAGTCTCGGGCGCGACTGGACGCTACTTAAACCGCTACAACCGCTTGTGTTTTGGTATGACTGGCTGATGAGGGCTATCGAGTCAAATATGTGAAAGAATGACGTTGTAAAGTCTGTATAAATTGAAAGAAAGATGTCTGTGAGCCGAATATATTACGAGAGCGCACCTGAACTGTGCCATTAACAACATATGAATTCTCACATCCATTAAAGTGATATATCCCTTGGTAGGCTACCGGTTGTTTAGTCAAAATGTGTTCTGTAGCACGTCAAACCTTTCGTGACGGTGGACTGTAGCATTCGTAGAATCGTGGAGGCACATGTTTTTTGACAGGTAATGCAGCAAGGCTCGATGAGAAATAAGATTGTAGGATGCAGAGAGCATCAGGGGGAACAGTGTAGGATAAGAAGTAGTCTGGCCGGAAAAAAGAAGATAGAAGGTATCCCAACGGTTATAAACTAGTAGATAAGGTAAGGTGTGGAAGAACAGAGTGCTTCATTGAGTACAGAAGGAGAAGAATGAATGGGTGATTGTTACCCAGCCGAGTGCAGTACAACCATGAGCGGGCCGAGTCCAGCGTCGCATTGCGGTATTGAGGTCATCGGCTCCGGGAGTGTCTGAGCGTAAGCAGTCAGCTCAATAAGGTCCTTTGTTAACTGGCCTTAGAACGTGATTGGGCAGTAAGGACAGACAGAGCGTGACCTTAAATTGCCTTTGACACGCTCTGGTGCGCACGTGCTTAGTAGGCACGAGTAACAGACATGCCACACATGCTCCAGAAGCGTGCGAGGAAAGCATGGCTTAGAATGCGAGGTCACTACAAGGCCAAAGTACATGTCAAGTGGCGGTGAAATGCGGCATTTGCTGCTATCAGAGGGGTAAATTTTATTCCGGTATGCGGGGAGATTAAGTGCAAGGGGTATGTTAAGTCATTCACGCTGGTTAAAAAATAAATTGTCGTGTAAGCGTGACATGCGATGGTTAAGTCAAAAGGACGTCAAACGCGCCTGGTGAGTCCAGGCATTAGGAATCAGGACGACTAGCTTGATGCTCCAAGGTCGACTCGTAAACATGTTATCTCCATAGTACTTTAAGTCATCACCACCACCATCTTAATGTCAAATGCGCGTTATTGAAACAGTAAACAGATGGGAACTGTTCACTGTTCAAAATTATTTTTGAATTTAAAGTCCTTTGAGCTGACGGGTTTTTAGTCTTTAACTAAGCATAGAAGACTCAGTTCCTTGAAATAATTCAAGAACAGACTGTATTTTCTCCAAATTTTGGACATAGCACCTCGAATGTGACTATTCTGCAGCTTTAAAACTAATTTAACTTTTGTGGATTCTTCCCTGCGCCAGCTGATAGTCAAAACTACAACCGTCAAGCAACACCGTGATAGATTCAGGCGCATTCAGATTTATTATAGTGAGGAGAAAAGGCGCCGAGAATCGACCTCACTCTATTCCCCACCGCATAGTGACCGCCTAGCTTTTCGGACACCTGAGGTGGGGCCTGAAACCCAGTGGAAGTGCGAGCGCATTCACCAACAGGGAATCAGAAGTGAGAGTAAGTGCCAGCGCCTTCCAGACCGCAGGGACCGTGGTTGGCTGAAGACTGGCATTGCATGTGCATACAGACCATTGGGTCTCAGAAGGGTGAGAACAGCCCTGCATGAAGCCTGGGCCAACACTCTCCCACCGCAGTGGGAACGCCACGAGGTATTCAAGATCACATACCACCACCACCACCAACATCAACAACATATATAATATTCCAACTTGTCCACATGGTGACAACACACCAATTAACATATCCAATTAATCGGTCGCCTGAACATCTGTTGCGGCACAGCTGGAGTCTTAGCCAGCACTCGTTCAACCTGCGGCATACCAGCACGTTCGGTCCCTGCATGATCTATTCTTTCGCATATCCATACGCGATAAAATATGCCAACATTAATGGAGCGCACACCGTTTCTGTACACACATACATTGCGTAGACCCTTCTAGTCATGTGTGCACGCCTGAGAACACGTCAGATTGAGCATTGTCAGAGTCAGAACCGACGGGTAGCTGTTATACCCGCTAGGCAATAGGCGGTGTCAGTACGTAATTATTTACCCTACTGGCAACACAGGTACTAACTGAAAGCCCGCACGCTCGTGTTCCCCTGATCTTCTGCCGCTGCTTGACACAGCTGCGAAAGGATCCAGCTCATCAGAAGGTCCCCCTCCCAGCATTCCGTGTGTGATTTGTTTTACGGCATACTAGCCCTCCTCACCAGTTGGTGCTGACCTGCTCGCGTCGATTACTGGTGGATGGAAGAGGAAACTGAGTGTGAGGCCAATCCTGTGAGTTCCCCAGTCGGCGCATTCTTCCTTGTTCTGAGCGCAATTAGTTGGAACCTAGCACAAGGGACTTTGAAGGCTCTCTACTGAAAATCACCCTTTGAACCAAAAGAGCGACTGCGATAGCCACCTGTAAACATGGTTTGCGTGACACTTACCTCATATTCAACACCACCGTGATACTGACCATTGGGTACAGTATTATAAAAGAGGGCGCCCACGCTCACTTCCGGTTGTCTGGACATTGACACCTGGTGGATGGGGTGAGAGGGCGAGAGGGGGGAAAATTTAGCACTAGTCTGCATCCCCATAGTCGATGAGTAAACAAACTCAGTGCAGCCATGCCGAATGCCGAGGCATTGCTTATACGCAGTGCCTCCAACTGTCAGATGGACGGAGACCACGCCACCGCTTGATCGCCATGGGGTAGGCCACTGCAGTGGCAATAGTCTTCTTTTGCTTAGGATCGGTACATGAGATGGCACTCGACAGTTTGGAGGTCGATTCGGACTATTTCCTCCATGTTTAAAGCTGCAGGGTGGTCGTGGAAAAGATGGCTTTGACGTGAATTAGTTCCTGTCGATAGGAGACTTGCGCAGCATCTACTACAATCTCTCCTTTCTCAGCACATGATCCCAGTTTTAATACAGACTCAGAAAAACCGGACACATTTGACAGTAGTTGCGCTCTTCTGCGCCTAGACGTGTCGCTCACCACATGTATGTCATTTCTTTATGGATGCGCATCCCCCAGAACTTCTAACGTGCTCAGATCTAATCCATGTGTTGGTTCAGCGTATGTACCACACGGGCTGCTGTGGGGTCACATGATTAAACCTCACCACTGTCTACCCATCTTCACTGTTGATGTTCTGGTTCGCCTTGGTCGAAAATGTTTGTACACAGGGCAGCGGGAAGGCCACCAGGAATCTACGGTTACCAATCACCACCGCTACGATCAACAATGCAGAAAATTTTCCAAACTGTCCACCCAGTGAGCGTCAAGGTAGCGCAAGACGAGTGTGTTCCATTAGCGATCGGTAAATATTAATCCCGATGTAAACCGGCTAGACAACGATCTCGCGGCTCAATTGTTAGGGCTTTATAATCTGATCGGAAAGGTCGCGAGTTCGAAGCTCGGGTGGTGCACCACTTGGATCTGCGAATGACCGGCTGACGACGGTAAATAAGCCAGAAATCGCCATTTAATTCTCCCTTGCCTATGCCGGCAATACTATCTGCGTATGCTACTAGCTGCTATGACATCTGGACACTTCTCATTGTCGAGCCCTCGCAGATGTGGTGAGGGGGCAAGGGTGGGGGTGTGGGGATGTAGCATTAGTCTGCATTCCAATGGTTATGCTCACGCGCAGCTCGTGACTGCGCACACCTCGTGGGCCAGTGTCGACCCTCATCGTTTGCTAGGAAATTATGGACTAGTATTCTGGCTTCCAGGCTCAGAAGTTGTGTCCTTTTAAAGAAAACCCATTTTTCTGGAACGACCCCGATGGGCTGGCTCCTAAACGCTCTCTAAAACAGCTAGTATTGCAAGCAGAGACCAGGGACAAGAGGCCTATCTTGGCGTGGGGTATGATAATCTGCCTAGACTACTAGCTGCTGTGTGGCCTGGCTTAAGAATTAGCAGCATGGCAGAGCTGGACAAGTGATCTCCGGTGGCGATCGGTGAACGTTACTCAATGAGTGTCGGGTGATTGTTTTAGAAGGCACTCAGTTGTTAACGTCCGCTGATCGTTAGCGGAAGTAACTGCACATAGTAGTTATTAAATTATATTCCATTGCCTATCCTATTTTCCCACCCATGGAACCCCTGTAAGAACCGTTTCCAAAGGATAAAATGCTGAAACTAGAGATATATGAGGTGCACTACATAAACTGCTCTCGTCGGATTATTGTTTTAGAAGGCACTCATTGACTAATGTTCACCGATCGCCAAAGAAAGTCACTTGTTCAGCACTGCCATGGCGCTCATTCTCAAGCCTAGCCAGACAGCCGGCCGTGTAGCAGTTAGTAGTCTAGCAGTAGTAGCAGTCTAGTCTAGTATAAAGCATGTTCCACACCTATTGCAACATTTTCTGAAAACTATAAGACTTTTTTCTCAACCTGTAGTCGAAACCCTACTTCTCCTTAAGTAGCCTGTACACAGTGCGCAGTTTGTCAACCTTGATTTCGAGTGTAGCAGTCAGTAGGTTTCAAAGTTATTCGGCAATTTATAATTTTTTTAAACCGAAAAGTACCCTTTCTTTTAGTATAAAGTTTAAAAAAGACGTTATTCCAAACCAAAGGAGTACAAGAAATATTTTTTTCGTTTGCATTTTTGATAAAATATATTTAAATTTATAAAGGCAATCAAAATCAATGATAAAAACGAACACTATTTAAGTAGCCTCTTCTTACGTTATATACGTATTGTTAGTGGTCATAACGAAGCTCATTAAAAAGCACGCATCCTCTCATGACTGAAATAACTTCGGTATGGACTACACGATAATCACTATCAATCTTTCGCATATGTTGGCATGTTGCACGAATTCTGGCGCGTACTGTAGAGTGCATACTCGTGTTGCATAGCTTTTCCGCGGACTTTGTCTTACCGCTGGGGCATCAACATTTTCAAACCGAAGTTCATCAATGCACAGCCGCTCCAGTCATTCCAATAAAGGACGTTTGCTCAAATAGGAATATTGATGGACCGAACATCTTAACTGTCCAGAGCTCTTCTAGGGGTGCAGGCTCCATACAGTCAGCGCTAAGTTCTCAATAATTGGGTTTTTACCCAATTATGTAATGTACTAAAACTAGTTAGCACACTAGTTAGCAACACAGCAGTGATTTATCTGCCGCATATACGGTAGATTGTTTATCTGACGAAATGTCGTGGTATAGACAAGAAAGCTAATGTTGCGACAAATCAGCGCACGCGCAGTCCCCTCCTCCCAACTAAAAGTGCAGTTAATTACAGTAGATGGACTATCTCATGCAATCCTACGATTTTACAAGTAACTCCCTCTTACTCAAACGCAGCCCAAACTGTGGCCCCCAAAGTCCTACAGCAATAAAGTTATGATCGTTCTTCACAATACGGCATATTATGATTTATGAAGGAATCTAACGTTTTATAGAAACACCAGCTTCTTTAACAAAGTGGAAAATTCCGAAAAAGTGGAAATCGTGCGTACTAGGTAAACTTAAGTTTTACATGTAGAGGAAATCCGTTCATGCAAAACAACTGGGTGAATAAAGCAGCACATGTAAAATTACGTTGAAAAATAATCGTTTTGTTAAGTTTTCGAATAAATATGCTTTCGTATTACGTGCAAAATAGTGTATGGCTGTTACCGAAGAGCCTAGATTTCAAGTATGTATTTGAACACGTTTTCACGAGAACTGCTAGTTGTTTCTTTTGTTTATGCGTCACTCGACTTATATTTGACTAAGAAAACCACGTTTTCGCTTGATATATCCCATTGGGAGATCACAGGAGTAACATATTGCTTGAGCTTATTTGCGGACATGCCGGTCAGTGAATAATAAATTGAAATAGAATTGTCAGGAACAATTGTGGACGTACAATTTTTGTACGCTAAGAGTTATTGCCTTCAGCCATATTTTTTTCTAATTATTTTGATATTTCTATTAGGAAGAGGTTCAAATCTTCCATGAAATTCTTATTAAGGCTTTACAATTTTCACTGGCTTTAGTCAACTGACCATAAATAATGAGTTCATTCTATCTGCTTACCAAAACCTTCAAAATAAGATCTATATCTAAAGCTTTTATATAAATAACCAGCTTTTAAAAAAATTTATCCTGCAGCTGTCTTTGTGTGTCATAGTTTCAGAACCGCCCAATCATGTGAACTCATTGCCGAGAAAAATGAATTTCTACTACAAAAGTTGCGAATGAATATGCTTAAGATTGATTTAGAAGAATTGTACAAAAAGTTAACTCTTGAAAAAAGCTTTATTTATATATTTTGGCGTCTGATGTCTGCGTACTTTTATTTTTTGATGATTAAGTCAAGGTCAGAATGAGAAATTTTGGCCGGTGGAGTGATTTCCCTAACAATTGGAGATATCTCATATGTTATAAATGTAAGAGCTGCCTGTTTTATCTAAAACGGAACAGTTTTCAGCGTATTTGGTTACTTCTAGACTAAGTTCTACAATAACAAATACAAAGTAGTGGCAATAATATCAACGGCGATTTTTAAAAAAATCTGTTTCGCAATCTTCCGTGATAACTCTGTCAAATGTTTTCTTTGTTAACTGCCTCCAACTTCATATCGATTGTACAATTTATTTGGTTGCCATATACTTATGAAGTTCTCAAACGCATTCCTTGCCTGTAACCCCTCAGATATAAACTATAAATTTAATATGGAGTATAGCAAAGAACAACTTTAAAAGTTTATTGCTCAATCTTTTTGGCAAAAAACTTGGCAGATTTGCAATATAATTTTTCAAACTTATTTCGCTCTTCTTTCCCCAAAAGTAATGCGCTATCTCCTAATTAAACTAACCTCAATTTCACGGATGCAAAACAAAATTGTATGTTTTGTGAAAAGATATGCTTAAAAAGTTTCTGCTCTTCATGAATGTTCGTTTATAGTACAACATACACTCGTAAAAAGTTCTGTCGCAGCGTTTAATAGCATAGAAAATTCCTCGGATATCAACAAACGCTGGATTTTGCCCATTTTCACCTCTTTTTTCTCCCAGTATTCTGATCTGAACGTAATTAAATTCTAGTAAAAAACATCTTGCGACCCAATTTAACCCAACGAACTAATTTAACAACCTGAAGTGTGCGTTAAATCCTCCAATCCTCAACCTTGCATCAGATATGCAATCAACTGTAAGTACCATAGCTAAAAAAGACATAGGTCGGTTAATAAATTACTATTTACTAGCATAAAAATATTTAATTTTCGCAAGAAAATCGAAATTGAAGTAAAATGTGCTTGAGGCGGGGGAGCGCAAAAATGGCTACTTAATGCAGAATAAATACAAATCAAAATGTTTATACTTTGCATAGTTTCCATTGACATTTAAAATAGTATTAAGTCTCAGACGAAGACTTAACCGACGCATCAATAGTTGTTTTTACAATGTGGTTATTGAGTATAAATTCCAGTTTCCAACGCATGAAAAGATTCTTGTTTGCTTTATGTCAATTTTTTAATAATTGCAAACAGGGTTTTCTATGGGATTCATGTTCGGACTGTTGGTAGGAATAACAATAGATTGAAGGCCATACGCGGAGAGGCTGCCTGTTGTCTAAAATATTTAATTAAAGTTGTGCGTGTGATAAAATTCATAACTCTTTTGAACAGTGAGCTTGAGCATTATCCTATAAAATGATAGTGTTCATTTTGCGCCTAAAGATTCCGTTGTAACCAAAGGCAGCTTTGGTCCGCAAAAATGCATAACAGAGTAAATTCCTCGAATATTAACAGGCATTGGATTTGGCCCGTTCTGCCCTTATTTGCCCCCAGTTTACTCATCTGAACTGACATCTATTCTAGTAAACAACATTTTGCGCCTCAAGTCAACTCAAAGGACAACATAAACAACCTCAAATAAGTGTTAAATCGCCCAACTTACCTTTTGATCTTCAAATATCATCAGATATGCAATCTACTGTAAATTGCTGCAGCAACTTACCATACTAACAGCCTAGGTACTAGCTAAAAGGTCCAGACACGTGTTTCGCCGGTATTCTGCCGCTGCTTGACACAGCTGCGAGGGGTCCGGCTCATAAGTGGGTCCCCCAGCTTTCCCTGTCTGCTTTTTGGTTGATGTATCGGTTTTTTGGAAAGTGGCAGAATACCGGCGGAACACGTGTCTGGGCCTTTTATCTAGTACCTAGGCTGTTAGTTTCGTAAGTTACAACATTAATTTATGCTACTAATGTCTGTCTGTCGGCAGCAAGTGAATATTTCGCAGTGTTTGATGGGTTTCAACCTAAGTATACGCTTACGATTTCGACCTAGGCCTGTAGACCTTAACTATACTGATATATACCGCGATTAGAAATACATTTCTCAGGAGATTAAAAAGCTGAACTACTGTAAATTGTATGTCCGCATTTCTCTTCCAGACTACAACCTGGAACTGGCCAAGTACAGCGAAGCTGGTCTGTCTCCCGTTGACGGCAAGTCGAAAGACGCTCCGCAGCTCCTGCGCCTCCTCCTTGAAGGTGCAGATCGTAGTGTTGGTGGCGTCGGATACTCACGTGAGCCATCACTCTCCGAAGAGGTCTTCATCGCTCACAGCCCCTCCTCCACCTCCCCCAATGAGAGCGCTGCAAATGCCGCCTTCACGTTCTCCCCTCGCGATGCTGCAGAGGAGGTTCGAGGTTTGGTTTGTGTAGCTGACACTCGAACCGACTCGGGTACCTCGAGACCCATCAAAATTGTTCGTTTCCTTCTGACAGGCCTACACCCTGACACAAAGTACCGGTAGGTTGCGACTGCTTTTACACGTACATGTGTGCCCGTAATTGCGTCTATCTATTCTTTTGGTCTATTCTTCTATCTATTCTATTCTATCCATTTCTATCTATTCTATTCTATCTATCTATTTATTACTCTATTCTATCTATATATTCTTATATATGAGAAGAAGAGGCGATCTCGGGAATAATGGGTATAATATCCTGACGTTTCGAAAGCGTACAGGCTTCCATCGTAGGAGGTTGGTGTTTGTACACGCCTCACATTGTTTTATAGGTGTTACCACTGACTTCTCGTTCGCTCTCCGTCTATTGGCGCTAGATCCCCTGCGGGGGCGGGGCTGGAGCTCCGTCATCGTCCTGCTGACCAGGGTTTCTCGCCGTCACCTCGTCGGAGGGGGAGGGCAGTGTTCGCCTGCCAGCGGTCATTGCTCGCGTCTGCATCGATCGCGTCGGTGCCGCATGTCCTGCTGGCTTCCCCCGTTGGCACTTCCCGTGTTCGTTCCGCCGGCGGAATATCGATCTCCGCCATCAGTGTTTATGCAGAGACCGTTGTCACGTGCAAATGCGTTCAAGCCCGACAGGAGGTCTTGTTGGTTCATGTTGCCTGCGGCGTCACTGACGGCTGCATTGGTGTCTGGGGTAGGTTCCCGGACGTCTGTATTCTGGCCCGGTGTGGGGTTGCTAGTCGTTGCGACCCGTCTGACTTCCTGCCGGCAATTTCGTTGATTGAGCCGCACGCGTAACGCCTGGTAAGCCGCCGGGAGAATCGTACAGCGGTTGATGGAATTTGGTGCAGTGTGCCATGCTTCAAATGTTTCTCTGGTTGTCCGGTCACTACCTCGGGCTAGGATTTCAGCGTCATAAAAAGCGAAGGTGTGTCCAGGAGCCGAACAATGTTCCGCCACCAACGAGCGTGGATCCATCCTGTCGACTGCCCTTGCGTGCTCGCTCATACGCGTCTGTAGTCGCTTTCCGGTCTCCCCAATGTAGTTGACCTTACAGGGACTACATTGGATGCGATAGACGACGTTTGCTGTTTCTCCGCGGGACAAGGGGCCTTTGGTCTCATGACCAGTCGTCTTATTGTTGCCTCGGGTCTGTGGGCTACGCCGATACGCAGTCGTTGTAACAGACGAGCGACTGCTTCAGAAACATTCTCTATGTATGGCATTGCTCTCCACAATGTCGGTTGTTCGGCCGCCGGTCTTTCAGCTCGTTTCGGCTGTCTGCTGCGTTCTAGGAAGCTGCGAGGGTAACCGTTAGAGATGAACATCCGTCGACGATATTTAAGTTCAGCCGCTTTGTCACCTGCCTCGTTGCAATGTGTTTCTGCCCTTTTGTAAAGCGTTCGCACACAGCTGCGTTTGTGGCTTAGCGGATGGTTACTTTGGTAACTGAGTACCTGACGTGTGTCGGTTGCCTTTCGGTATACCGTTGTCTGTAGGCTCCCGTCTTATATATATGTATATGAGAAGATAAGGCAATCTCGGGAACCATTCTTTTATCGACCTGACGTTTCAAAAGCGTACAGACCTCCGCCATCAAAGGTGGAAGTTGTACCTCGCCTCACAGTATTCATAGTAAGTGACAATTATAGTCAATAGGGTTTAAGCCAATGCAGAGGAATGGGGCCGGAACATGGGAGGGGATGCTCAATCATCGACTCCTTGAGGCGGATCAACCTCAGTCAAGGGGTCTCCCATCGGGTTCTGCTGTTCGCGCCTGTGCAGCTGACATTGATCTAAGCTGTCGTTCCAGGCCGGTGATCCTGTTTGTGTCTACAGGTCCATCCGGTTTCCCCTCTGCAGAATGAGCGGATGAAGCGGCTAAGCTGATGATTGCTCTGTTATTCTATTTTTATCTATATATTCTATTCTATCTATCTTATCTGTCACAGTAATCAGGTCGCTCATAGGGCTCTCGCAGTGAAAATTAGGATACTACAACGGCAAGAAAAAATATACATCAGTTATTCGTATAAATTGGAAAACAAGCATCCCAAGGAATTAAAATTTGACGAAGGTGTTCTTTGGGATATAACATAACTGTAGTCAGTGAACTTTTGAGTCGGGTGCTCCAGCTCGTCTTCAGACTAACAGAAAACGTGCAATGAACAAATAAAACTGCCAACGTTCGAAAAAATCAATAGTTATACGGGGTGAAACCTGACTGGTAGGTGTGGCCTCAGTTAGTCTGTGTCGTGCCGCCTTCCCCTCTTCCACAGTTTTTTGAAGTGTTCATAAATAACATCTTATTGTATGTGCCGGTTACTGCATGAGTTTTTGGAGTGCATGGCCTCAAGGAATTCTTGGCCATTTTTGGTAGGGCAAACTCCGACGGTGCGTGTTTTATCCCATGCAAAGGTTTTTCCATTGTCGGGGCAATGGATAGCCGCTTCGGACAAGTGTTCAGGTCTCTTCACGGCTTGTTGGTGCTCGTGGATGCGTGTCGAGTCGGATCTTCCTGTTTGGCCACAATGTACATCATAACAACCACCACATGGGATTTTGTAGATGACCTTTTTCTTATTAAGGTAGCCAACCCTATCCTTAGGGTGTACAAGCTGGGTGCGTAAAGAAGCCATCGGTTTTTATGCCACTAGACTCGAAAATTCACTGATTAAGATTACGTTATATCCCAAAGAACATCTTATTCTTCAAAATATATCAGTTATATTAAATCACAACAGAAAACAACAACTATAACTTGTGATATCTGGGCAGATAAATTTGCGCAGTCGTACACGCTCTTACAGTTCCCGATACTTTGTCCCGTTCGCACTTAGCTCGGTGATATTGCATCCCAGTCCTCTCTTTAAAAACAACGTAGGGGTTCTAGTAGAGAGGGAGATACACTTTATGTTGAAGGAAGCATCCAAAATTCTTAGCAAAAATGATTTTATTCACCGAAACCACGATATAAGTTAACCAAATACTCACAAAAGTAAAGGTTTACTTAAACTACGGATCTGTTATGGAGGCAGATGCAATCTCAGCTTCTGGATTCCCGTTTCTTTACACGTATGTTAACATGCTAGGAATGGAAATGCAGATGCCGATGTACGGCAGGTCATATACTGGAAGCTTTGGCGCACCGTACGGGAAGGCTTTGCAGTAGAGTGAAGTGGATGGAAACCTAATCAAAAATATAATCAGCAAATTACATGCCCTTTTTAGCGTGTCGTTATACTGTACTTTCAGCTAAAAAGCATAAAAACACCGTCAGCTGGAGAGAGCATTCGGAGGATACGTTTAAAAGTCAACAAGTGTTTCTTTAAGCAAGGCTGGACGGATAACCAGAAAGCATTAAAGAGCAATGTGAGAATGATTTCACGCGTCAATATTTACGGGGGTTGGTTTCGCGTAAGATAAAGAACTGGCAATGCTTCGATGAGCTTTTGACATTCTAAAGGTAGTTTGTTCAGTTAAATACGCCCGTGAAACGTCTCTTTACCGCGAACACGATTATGATTCCCATATCGGCACTTATATCCCTTGATGCATCGCGTTCGGCTGTCGGAAGTGAGTTGCACAGCCTATAAGCCATGCTGGGCGACAGCACTCTGATCGGAAAACTCACGGAACTTGTTCTCCAGCGCTGTGTCGCTTTCCACAGATGCATTCAATCACCATGTGCCAGTTGGAAAATGTTCTCGTGGCGTAAGTATCAATCCAGCCATCAAAAAGGTAATTAAATTGTGAGCTTAACGACTTCAATACTGGCGAATAAGCAATCATCGCACCAATGTGGACCAACAGCGATGACTGCGGTAGCCGTTACTTATAGTAGTTGGCATTGCAACAGCACCCTATAAATAATACACTACTACGCACAGGCCAGAAGCAACCACTTGGCGCCAGGTCAGGAGACCGAAGGACCCACTGCCACGGCAGGATACGACTTGAGTAGTTTACCGGATCTGATCCAGTTGTGGACAAAGTACCTACGTCGGAGAAGCCGGGAGATTACTCTGGACGCGAATAGCCGAGCATGTAGCGACGGTGAGGAAGAAAGACTGGACCCGGCCATATTTTCAAGTTTAAAGAGGCTGAATTTCTCGCAAGAGGTGACAACCACGTGAGCCGCGAGCTGCTCGAGTCATGGTTCTCAGACCCACAGTCAATGAAAAAGCGCAATTGTTTGCCGTTCCCATACAACGTATTGAGATGTTGCATGAGTAGGAGAATCAGTAACGTGGGAAGGGCCGGGCCCAGCAACAACTCTGACGACAGTGACCATAATTGTCGCGCCATTATCAAGCCCGCATCCGACATAGACAACGAAATCGCGGCAATTAATGACTCCAAAGCGAATTGTCAAGCCATAACCGCACCAATTACGATCCCAAGCGGTGGGTACAGGAGCTGATAATTATAGTGCCCATGCGGATGATCACTACGAACTATCAATACCGTGCAATCTGTGCATGCATCGTGCCATTCTACATTTACTTATGATTAAGGATTCTCGACCGAATTTGAAACGTCAGGAGAATAAAATTATTGTTCCAGTGATTGCATCTTCTGAACTGCTTCCTGAAACTCGCATATTCGCTTCTATCGGCAGCTAGAACTTCTACCATCCTTAGCTGTCTTTAATGGGAGATTCGACTGAGAATCCTAAAAGTCGGGTGAATAAAATTATTGCTCCAGCGAGCGCGTCTTCCTCTTCTCAGGGACTGACTGGAATTTGTCCACCCGTTTATATCGGCAGTCGCAGAACCGTCTATGTACTTTCTATCCCCTAACAAGTCCATCACAACTAAAGGCACGGCACTGAGTGGAGGTGATGGTGTGATTTCATCAGCCGCCTTGGTCCAATAAAATTGCACTCGGACAAATTTGGCTGCCAATAATAGGTGAACACTGCCTGTTACTCTCAAAGATACGGAAGTAGAGACGGACGCGTGTAAGAGCCAGAGCAGGTCGTTGTTCCTTTTCCCTCCCCCTCCCAACAGTGCCAATGGGTATAATGTTCTCTCTTTCCTGGGAACAGCATTCCTTGACACTGCGGAACATTGTCTCGTTTTAACGTATCAATTTTTCATGCGTGCGCAAATGATGTGGGAAGATCAGGACTTCCGCGCGCTGTTTTCCTTTTTCCTACCCAGAGGGAGCCATGTTGTTCGTTAGCGTCGCAATAAGCAGAGTAATTTTTTCTGTGCTGACATCCGCGACCGGATGTTTTTGACTTTATAATCTCTCTCTCCTTCCGGGCTCTACTGTCGACTGTAAGCAAATTGGCAGGTTTTTATGACTCACTTCCCATGCATTCCCGACAGGCATCATAACAGCATTCGGGTCACTAATGAGGCACTGGTCGCTGGCTGCTCACTAGTCCTCAGGTCCGTTCGGAGGAGTGTTATATGAACTGGACTTAATGGAAGGATTTATGCAAAATTCCAGCTCTCAGAGAGAAAGAGAGAGAGTCATACTAGCCTACTTAATTACATTTCTAATAATGACACACGTAAAGCAGGGATTTTTATTTGTTGATGCACCACGATACGCCAACTTGGTGGGAATATTCATCAGCTAAATGTGTCGGCCATGCTTAAAAAGGCGTTTGGATAACTGCCTAGGATCATTTCTATGAACTATAAAATAGTAACAGAGCACACTTTTCTCGGTAGCGTTTCCGTAAGTGCCCTTTTCAGATTTAGAAAAACCCTGAAGTGTCACAACTTTTCAGTCTAAACAAATGCCTTCAGGACGACGCAGTTTGCGACATAAAAAGGTAGATAATTGTGAGACTGTTATGGTGACTCTTGACAATAATTTGGGAACCCTATAAGCCTGTCGAACCGCTAGTGCTTATTTCAAGATAACTTACACTTCAAGTAAGATCCTTCAGGCATGCAAAATGTATGAGCATTTGTTGAAGCGCGGAAAAATGGAAGCAGTTAAGTGACCGATGAAAGTGAATATGCGAGTTCCAAGAAGCAGTTCAAAAGCAGAAGAAGATGCGATCACTGGAACAAAAATTCTATTTTCCTGACGTTTCGGATTCTGTCGAGAATCCTTAATCATAGGTTACCCTAGAATGGTGTGAGACATGCACAGATTGCGGCATGATAAAATTATGCTTCCAGTTAAGTGACCGTTGGCCATGCCAAACTCGGAGCTTGTAATAAGTTCTTTTGTGCGCACATGACCGGCTTCCTCAATCAGATATTGGTTGCTTCTGTTATTTTTAGCAGACTTAAAGCCTCTATCTGGATGATAGTAGCACTGAATCCATAAGTTTACAGCTCTCTTAAAACGCTCATCTGGGTAGGTTACTCCTAAGTGTTCTCTTTCTGAATGACGAAGCGAACAATTGTAAGTTAGAACTCGTTTTATTTGCTGTAGCTTCCACGTCAGCAATATCCTGAGTTTTAAACACACGACATGATGCATTAACTAGTGTTTCAACTAGCGCCTGTAGCTGCTGTTACTTTGGCCAGGACTGTCTTCACTCATACTATAACCACTTCTATGACTGATAGGGCACGAGGCTAGGAGCATCTTCTCCGCTATTCCGTGACCTTACGTTAATTTCCAAGGCGATTAGGGTTAGTGTTGAGGTCAGGGTTCAAATTAGGATCAGTCTCAGTGTCAGTCAGGGTCAAACAGGACTGTGTGTAGGCACTGTGGCTACTGGGCATATTTGCCCTTAACTGAATCTAACGCAAAGTCATCTTTATTATGTAGGAGGCGTTTCTATTATCGTGTCTTTCCCTACGACTACTGTATAGTTATGAACACCAATTTTTTTACTGATACTGCTACTACCAGCAGTATTATGGCTATTATTATTATTATTCTGAATATCACTGTGTGACTACGTCATCTGTGGCTTTCACTTATTAAGTTAATACTGTGGCCCAGTTTCATACTGCCAGTACCAAAAGCCACTTCAGTTCATAGTCCTGATAAGGTAAAGGACAACATCAAAGCCTCCAGTAAACACATTGACTGTTGGTTGTTGACTACGGACCACCATTCGCATCCTTGAATATAAACGAATTCAACTTACTCGGTGAACTGCCCCCGTCGTTCCCGATTGCCCCTCCGATTAGTGTTCATTGGTTTGATGTTTACTGTCCAAGTATTTGCTTAGCAAGTTTTTCATCGCTTCACGTTCGTGTGTGGTTTACCAGGAGAACCAGTTCGAGGTGTTATCCTTTTCGGGTGGTCATGTTCATTGACATATAGACAGTTGAAACGGTAAGTAGGTTCCGGTTCAGATAGTCTTTGGTTTATATTTGTCATGTGGCTCGTTCATAGTGCTCTACAGCATCCTGACGCCAGAGACTGCGATATAATTGTCTATAACGTGGCCTCAATAAAGATATATATCAACTTAACTTGGATTTTTTACTGTTATTATTTCAGTAAAGACTCCTTCAGTGGAACCTAGTGTTTAAAAAACCTCCACTTCAGAATCAATGTGTTTTTCTCACGTCAATGTTTCCTGTACCCTCAATTTTAGGAATTGAGGACATAACTGAGCTCAGAAACTTCCAATCACGAAAAAAGGTCTGACTATGTGTCGGTTATAGCCACCTCATATACAATCCTTTTCTAAGATACTGTTTTCAATACCACTACTCCTCACCATAAGCAGGGTGACTTCGTACCAGATATTTCAGTCCCCAGTAAATTTTGATTGCACCAAAAATATCGCGGTGTAAGTGAGTATGAATAACCGGCAGAGAAATAGGAGAAAAGGAGGGTCAAGAAAAGGACAGCTCCCGTTCCTTCTATCTTATCTATTCGTCCTAGTTCTGGCGTGGCGTTAACGCCATCACCCCTCCCCTGGTTAAGGTTAGCTAGTAGCCCATGTTGAACCAGGAATCCAGCCGGATTGGCCTCAATCCCGGCGGCGGCGAGGAGGAGGAGGAGGATTCGGAGCAGCGTGGTCGGGAGGGGCTGCTCCGTCATGAAAAACAGAGATGGAAAAGAGGAAAGATAGATCCACCGTAGGGAGATTGGTGTCGCAGACCTTGGCCGGCGTGAGGGCGGGTGGGAACGCGACGAAGCCGCGTCTCCTGTGGCTCCCCCCGGTTACGGTAAACTTGCACCGTGCTGCAGATTGAATAAGTCATGTGCCCCCTCCCAACCCCCCCCCCCCCCCAGCATCCCATTGAGTTCACTTTGAGGGCCCCGAAGGCAGACATCTCTTCACTCTCAGTCACTGTTCACTGTCTATTTGTTTCTCCCCACCTTCCACTGCTAGGGTCCGCGTCCAGGCCGTGAACGCAGTCGGTGAAGGTTCCTTCTCTGGGTTCTTCCACTTCTCCACCCTGCCACATCTACCTCCGGCACCGATTTTGACCTGTTTCGGCTCCACTGCTGGCGGCATCAAACTAAACTGGAATCTGCCGCCTGTGGTGACTGACTCCACGATCAGATCGGCGTCCTCTGCTGCCGCTGACCTGACGTCCTGCCAGGCCTCCACAAAGTGGCCTCCCATGCGGTATACCCTGGAGATCAGTCGCAAGCCCGAGTCCAAGTGAGTATACTTGGTGTTCGTGTGTGTATTCAGAGAAAAGGAAAGCAATGTGCTTTATTTTGAAGGTAACTATCCAAAATGTTCAGCAAAAAGAGGCTCCATTCACGGAGAGCAATGGATAAGGTAAGGTAGAAGATCATAGAATACTCAGAGTTTAGAGCTTTATATGATATCCACACCTGCTATGGAGACAGGTCGGAGTTCAACTTCTGCATTTCCATTTCTTCACACATGAGGTAGGTTGTGAGGAATGGAAGTATAGACTACTGGTATGCCAATGCACGGCAGGACATATGACGGAAGCTTTGGCGCATAGGAAGGGAAGACTTCGCAGCAATTATTTTACGGTGGAGGGATGGATCGACCACGCTATGAATGCGATCAGCGAATTGCTTGAGCGTTTTAAAGTGCTGCTGCATTATGATATCCGCTAAAAAAATACAGGAAACACCGGCAGCATTTGGAGGATACGTTTAAAAATGACCGGGTCTTTTAAAGCAAGGCTGGAAAACACTGGAGAGTAATAATGACTGAGAGGGAGAATGTAGGCATCCATAAATCGCCAGATGAGGGCTTGCAGTATGCGATATGAACACAGCCGTTGGATATAATATAAAAGTGGCAAATTTTAATAAAGAGGCTATTCTCTCACCAAGTGACTTCAGCTGTTTAACTATGTATAATTTTGAAGTTGCAAAAATGCCAATAGAAGGATGCCTTCTCATGACGCCAGTGCGTGTATGAGGTACAATCTCCCGATCTGCAACGGCAAGAGAACGAGCTCGTGTCTCAGTGATTAGGGCGTTAGACTCTGATCAAAAAGATCGCGAGTTCGAGCCTCTGGTGGTACACCACTTGGGGTCGGGTATAACTGACTGATGATGGCTAATATTTCAGAAACGGCCATTCCAGTCTCCATTGTCTTTGTCGTCAGTGTTATCTGCTAAGACTACTAGCCGCAGAACGGGATGAAGGAGCTCTGTTAATGATCGGTGAACGTTCATCGACGAGCATCGTAAATTATTGCATGTCGTATATAGTAGAATGCCATCCATATCGATCTCTCCACACGAGTGCGACGTGAAGAAAATATGAGAAGACACTTTTAGGCAATCTGTGTTAATATATTCAGGTTACCAAGGCCTGTATTATGGGGGGAGAAGAGGAAGACGTAGAGAATTGAATGCCGTTGGTAGGTCAACTGACCTTTGGCCATAGTAAAGATGCGGTCTTCTTGATATTCTTCAGTGCTTTTGTGAACTGATTGCGACCTCTTTGGCTGTTGCTAATAGACGCTGTCCCAGTGGTTTTTAGCAGTGTGATTAGATCACTGAAAATCCCTCGGAAGGTTTTATTGGGATCCAAAGTTTGCTGTTTCGATCACCCTCTTCAATGGCTTTTCTCTGGTTGTCAGACAAATTGCTACTCGCTCCTACTGCCTGTGCAGTCTTACGAACAGGAAGTGGATTAATTTATTAGTGGTTTTATTTCTGCGTGCCCTCATCCGTGGGCTTCGCATTCCCCCTACCACATTCACGACTTCCGTATTTCCAAAAGGGTTTTGTGATTTCCAACCTAGCTCGTGACTTACAAACGGACGTTTCGCTTGTCCAAAGGAGAACCGCTATCGTGTTTTTTTGCCTTAAGTCACCTCACCACAGCCTTTGCTTACTGGGTGACAAACCTGTCTTCTAAAAGGACAGGTGCGCCGGACGCTAAATAAATAACCCCCCTCCCCCATTAGCGCTTGATTCATTGACTGTTGGGCCGTAAGCACTGGGAAAAACAGGCACTGCCCATCACGCGCTCCTATCTACCCCATAATCACCCTCTCATGATTTAAATCTGCAGGGGCTGGACCGCAGTATACGAGGGCAATCAGTCTGCCTTCAAAGTCCGCCGGTTGACCGAGGCAACAACCTACTACTTCCGTGTGGTCGCTACCAACATCAGCGGAACGGGTCCTCTCTCGTCCACTCTCTGCGTCAAGACCCCCTATGCGCCCCCACCTCCGGTTAAAGGTATGTATGCTTCAATCATCCTTCTGTTGTGTTCTTATACTTGTAACTTTCCTTTCTTCCGTTACGAAAACCTTCAGCTGTTTGGTCATTTTTAAAAATCCCACTTAACGACTACAGTTCGCCTTAGCTGGTTTTTCCCCTCTTCTCTAAAACAAGTTTTAGGTTGAGGAAGTTATTAATTTTGCATAAATGTAGGACGAAAATGTTTCTTCTGGCATTGAAAGTCATAATTACCTACTGCTGCTTCTTTTCAATCAAATGGGTTACTTTTATAACACTTGCGCTGAGCTGGACATCTATGATTCTGTAAGGAATTCTAAAACTTCTCAGTTCCTGGGGAGAAAAGAGCACAACTACGAAATAAGTGGAGGCATTGCGAATTGCCTGTGTGTCACTTCTTTGTAAACTCTACGCTGATGCATGCAAGTTACGAAGGCAAGGCTCTGTATCTTCTTCTCACTTCTTCGCAACTTTTCTTTTAAAGCTGCATTCAAACTTAGAGAAGTATTTCGTTTTATGTCATAATGAATACTTTTTCAAAAAAATCGAGGGCAACAGTAGCTTATGTAGCCCCATTCATTTATCCCTACAACCTGCACGTTTTCCTACGAAAGCGGTGGTTATAGGGTTTTATGGGTGGGGAATTGGGACACGCAGTGGAATATACTTTAATAAATGCTAAATGCATTTTTATTTTACTGTATTTAGAATTTTTGTTTATTTATATCTGTAGATTTTCCTAATGTGTATTATCGTTTAACTTATTATGGAAGAACCCAATTATCAAATTGCAGGTTTCTTGAATTTCCCGAAAAATTGAAATGATGATTAGGAGGTCATCTACTTCAACTTACCTGTGGTCCAACTCACCGTTTCGTGGTTAGATTAGTATAGTCCGCGGCGCGAAGCACCGCGCACACCTTCAATTTACATACGGAACAACCTGCTTCCAGCGGCAGTGGGACGCACTTACACTTACTTCTAAAAATTTCCTTCGCTGCCTTTCCTATTCTTCCACCCCACAAAACTCTATAACCACCGTTTTTGCAGGAAAAAATACTGGGACTAAGGGTATATGAGTGGGGCTACATAAGCTACTTTGGCCAAATCGAGAAAGCATGACATTAAAACGGTTATGAAAGTGGACTTTTAGAGCCATTTGAAGGCATATTGCTCACTGAACTGTTACTTATAAAGACCCCATTTTCAATTGATTTGGATTTGTCTGGCTTAGCTACAAGTTCTGCGTTACAATGTAAACTAACCTGGTCCTCGATTATATTTTTTTAAATTTCCCTATTACCACTTCGATTTGGGTCATGCTCATTTTTTCTTCAAGGCCCCAGTATTTTATAGAGGATGGAGAATTTTAACTCTTCAATGAACAATCCTTTTAGGTATTCTTCCTTTTAGAACGTTTGCATGCTACGAGGCGTGACGATGGATCCACTTGCACACTTTTCATAAAAATAAATAAATGCAGCTACTATTTTGATTTAGCTAGTAGAAATAAAACCAAAAAAACTTATTCATAACTTTGTTCCTCTGCAGCTCCGACTATTTCCGAGGTTGGGCCGACATCCTGCCAGGTCGAATGGCAACCCCTTAATGCAATGGGTTTGGATCCTCTTATCTACGTGCTCCAAATCATGCGTGTTCAGCACGAAAATTCTGATTCAAGTGACAAAGCCGTAACTGTAAGTTTGTCCATATTTTTATTGCAACATTGGTCATAAGTGGCGAATTTTAGAGGGGCAAACATATGATTCAGGAAATCCAGCAGGCTTATTTTTTTTGTTTTGGCAGTCTTCTTTCCAAATAAGAACTACTGAATTTATATTAACCGTAGTAGTCGTGACTGGTCTCGGATTTTGGTTCAGAATACAGATCCCCTACACAAAAACGTTCTAGATCGACGTAGGGAGCGTCGATCATCGCAAATTGCGAAGTCTATCATCCCGAGGCGGACCTTTTACCATTTTTAATAAATCAGACATATGCAGCATTACTTATATCGGCGTATCCCGAAAACAAAACGTCCAAGGAACAGGAGATGTGTGCGAACCGGGCTTAACCCAGTAACGTTGTTTTTAACTTCACGGATAGGGGAACTTATTCAGACGCTGGAAACAACAATATCCGAGAATTGTTTAAAGCCAGGTCCACTGATGGGAACTAATTCAATCGATGTATTGATTTGGCCTCGGCCTACAGTCACCTCTCGCTTGTTTGAGAGTTTTTTATCGACTGCTGGTCGGACCGTAGGCAGTGACTGACGTGAAGTGCTTATCCCTCTAACGCCTGCCGTACTCACGATTCAGTCGAACTGCCCTGTGTTATAAGGACATGCGGTTTGAATTTTCCTTAAACCTGATGACAGTAACACACTCATACTGAAGGGTACCTTTTTGCACAAATATCGGTGGTTCATTCTGTGTGAGATTTCCGAAGAGGGAGCTAAAGGCTCCCGTGTCCTATGGAAAAAGTGTCACGATGCGTAAAATAGGTGTTTTAAAAAATAACGATGAATTTATTTAATTGCATGATTTTTACTTGCCTCTTACGTATACTTCTCCTTGGTTTTAGGTCTATCGAGGTGCTCAGACCTCCTACCTTCTTAGTGGTCTGAGCTCTGGCGCCGAATACATTGCCCGTGTGTATGCCATTCGTCTCTGTCAAGTTCCTGTTGAGAATTCTGATTTAGCGATGTCCTCATCATCCTATGCAAAGTACAACAACTGCATTTCCTCCTCGGAAGATGTTAAAAAGGAATTAAATGTGAGTTGGTCCCCTCAGCTACTGAACATTAACAGCAGTATGCAGGAATGGAGAAATCCATAAATGGTTACGGATTGGAATTGTTTATATGCCCCCGTTCCGAGACGACACCAGAAAAGGAAAATCTTTCACATAATGGAGGTGGTCCTGCGTCAAATTTCAAGGAAAATAACCATTCCCCTGCTCTAGCCCTAACAATAACCCTAAACCAAACTTTAGCTATCACTTTAACCTTCACACTGACACTAATTTCCCTGGAATTCAGCTCAAGGCCAATTTCTGTTTCCGTATCCTTTGAGGGCGGGGAACCAATGACGCAGTGTCCACTTGTTTACGCCTGGTAACTGTGATTTCCCTTGTTGATACATCGGAAATTTTGTCTTCTATTTAGACCAATCCCTCGAACACATGCGGCTCAAATAATGCCACCACTGTAGCTGACTCATTCTCTTCTTACAAGTCAGTATGTAGCCTAATGTAGCCTTTTCGATGACTTTTTATAATCCTATCGCCTGCCAATTTATGCTGCGGGCTTAACGGTGGCAGTCACGTTTCGGACTCACTATCGCTTATTTTGCATAATTGTCTACTTACCACGTAGTACTAGGTATGTAATAGTAGGTATGTTTGTTTTACTGTTTCGGCATAGGCTGGTTCTCGAGTACGGTGCAGTCCATCCAATGACTCCCACGGAAATCTTAGTTATTCATGCCGACTTATGGCCTTAACTTGAGTTTATATTTTTGTTTACCTTAGTTTTCAGTTTAGTGTAGGTTTAAGTAGTTTAGTTTCAGTTTATTTTAGTTTCATTTTTGGCGACATGTGGTTGCTTTTTGACTCGGAAGCTATTGTGAGTTTAAGAAAATGAGGAAAAAAGCCTATCTTCCATGGTATTACTTTAATCTCTAAAATTCATTATGTAGTTGATATGCAATTGCATCCAATTCGAGGCACTACTGGAGAGTTCTTGCTTCCTGTTGGTTGTGTTGCTCATTTTAATTGCCGCGCGCAAAACATCAGGTTATTTAAATGATTATTCATATTATTTCCTGCTTTTATGCGCTCTATATTTTTTTAAATTACTTTCTTACCCGCTATGCCCCTTCCATTTACCCTTATTACCGCCGGTCGCGCATTTCAGAAGAATGGGTTTTTGTGTGCCGTAGTGTACCCGAAACGTAAATGTTAACGGTTTAACTTTAAAAAAACCCGGCAGCGTAGACATCAGCCCCTGGTTAAAGCGAGCGCGTATCACTCCTAACTATTTGCCTCCCTCTAAACTTTCATTCACGCTTTCTTAAAACAGAATATGGAGGGATTTGAAGATGGCGTCAGTGCGAACCGTCCTCGGGATCATGGTCAGCCCTCATTGGTGCAATATCGATTACTGGAGCTGGCTGGTCCCTTCTCGGTGGGCACTGCTTTCACCACTGTGCTCGAAGCCCGTCCACCCAGAGCCACCTTTGATCTGCGCGCCTTCTTCACACCGGCAGCGGAGACCAGTCCGGTGCTGCAGATTCAGGTTCGTAACACCACTGCGGCCGCTGCCGGCAGCGGTGGCGGTGGCACAGCACCCGCAAAGCTGATCCACACGGTAGACAGGAGTTCCTACCGAGGAAAAAACTCCCGCCTGACCTCTGGACTAGTCCTCCTGGCGTCCGCCTTCAAGCAGACATTGGTTCGGCTGAAGCACCACACTTCCAACCTGGCAAAGGACGGTAGTTACAGCCTGCGTCAGTTGAACGGTTGCGTAGGACTGGGCTCACGTCGCCCGCGTAACGCCAAGGTCTGGACGGGCATCACGGACAAACAGGCGGCCGTTATCTTTCTGGTGGGTTTCCTCGTCATCTGCCTGGCAGTGGCCTGGGGTTTCCATCAGATTTGGTGTGCAGAAGAGCCCAGCCTATCCAATGCCAGAGTTCTGTGGCCGCCGGGGGGCTCTGTGGAGGACGGTATTCCGTCAGCACGGGCAGCCTTCTGGTCCACGAACCGGTATCACCCGGCTGCCGAAGCCCAGCCTGCGGTGCAACCACAGCAAAACCAACCATGAGAACCCTGTTGAATCAGGTTTGTGTACTTCTCTGCGACTGCCGGGGTCGAGAGTCATCTTGTCTGACTTCGATTTCCACAGAAGAGGCGGGGGATACCCCGCTCGTACATGACCTCCTCCCCAAACCAGGACTTGCCATTTTATCTCGCTCTCTTTCTCTTTCTCTCCTAAACCGTCCGTCTGACTTTCAGTTTTCATGCTCCCCTTCTTGTCGTGTGGCTTTATCTTTGTAATCAGTCCCCTTCCACTTGTTCAAATATGCTATAAACCCACCCAGTCCCTCGGCGTCCCAAAAAGATCACGCCTTCTGTTAGACACCTTGGTTGGATGTAAGCCCTCCTCCCCTTGGCGTATTGATTTCCTTCTGCTTCCTGGATCAAGTCCAAACCGAAGTCCCTCATAATAGGCATACTGTATTGTAATCTTGTCACACCTCTCACCCCATTGCGACACTCCAGCACTGATCTTGAGGTTTTTCCATTTTGACTCTATTTTTGTAAAAGGGTCTATTTGCTTTCTCCCTAGGAAAACGCGATCATCTCCGCATCCCCCGACTATTTATATATGTATATATATATATATATATATATATATATATATATATATATATATAT